>CM053585.1:256686094-256820796 GCA_028646515.1 Pseudochirops corinnae | reverse complement strand
CTCTGAGTTTAGGTATCTCCTTCCATCCTGAGGCTTGTAGAGTTGTCTTTAGCTGTGCATTGTTGAGGATAGTCCAGTTTATCAAGGTTGGTCATCATATGTACGATGTGTCTGTGATTGTGTACAGGTTTTGCCTGGTTCTGAGGTAGCTTACATTCTAATGGAGGAAGGCAACACAAATGGTGGTGGTGGGGAACTAGGAAACAGAGGGATGGGAAGGTAATGGAAACCATAGAGGGCAAGGGAGTGGGAGGGAAGGAGGAAGAAAAAAAGCTGTACTGAGAGTGAGCGCAGGTGTGAGAGAAGGGATGCCTGCCTGGAGTCCTTCTGAAATGCTGGTCAAGGGGAGGGAGCCACCACTCAGGAGGGGAGGGCCTCAAGACATTTCTGGAGGAGTAGGGGGTTGGTATAGGAGGTTAAGGTGACAGTCTGAGGGAGAGGAAAAAAGTCCAAATAGTCAGTCTGGATGAGAGACACCCCAGACAAGAAACGGAGGACAACACATAATATACTTACAACCTAGTGTCAAGTGGTTATGAGTAAAAGGATTTGGAAAAGGGAGACATCTGGGAAAGCTTCCTGGAAAAGATGCATTTTTTGAAGGAATGGGTTGGGTTGGGATAGGCAGAGGGTTGGGCTTACAGTTTTTCTCATAAGAACAGGGGCAAGGATTCTGTTCTCGTGGGGGCTTTGTTGGCTTTACTGTAGCTCATGGTCACAGGTTACATGCCTCACCCTGGCTGTTTGCCTGAAAATGAGTACCCCAGGGTGGGGGTGGGGGTGCCATGAAGTAGACCAGGTAAAGAGAATGCAGATGGCTCTGTGCACAGCATCTCTTTGACCAATGAAACAGCTCACTGTGCATGTCCCAGTGACAAGGTAGACAAAGACTGTTATTTTTTGTGGGGGGGGGGCTGGGAGGAGGATGGGGGAAGAGTTAGTTTCTCTAAGCTCCTAAAAGCACTGAAGGAGCAATAGTATGAGAGGCAGTGTGCTGGACTTTGAGGCAAGGAGATCTGGATTTAAGTCCTGGTTCTGACACTTAACCAGATTCAGTGGAATCGCTTCCCCTATTTGAATCTCATTTTCTTCATCTTTAAAGTGGGGCTTATTACTATCATTGTATAATCTGAATATTATTATGTTAATAGATATTATAATTTTTAAAATAATATTTTATTTTCCTCCAATTACATGTAAAAACAATTCTTTTAACATTCATTAAAAATTTTTTTTTGATTTCTACATTTTCTCCTTCCTTTCTTCCCCTCCCTCCTGCCTGAGACAGTAAGCAGCAATCTGCTATAGGTTAAACATGTGTAATCATGTAAAACGCATTTCCATGTTAGTCATTTGATATTATAATTAATAACAATCTGGGTATATAACCATCATCATTGTCCTTCGTCACCTACCTCTCGGGATCGTGAGGAACGAACGAGCCTTGTAAAGCATTCTGGAAACGTGAGCTATAATGCAAGTAGCCACTCACTTAGGGTGAGGACTGTAGTGATTTGCCAGTGTTCATTTTCTCCCTGTGTTCCCCCATGGGATGGTGGGTCAGTGTCTAATCCTGATGGCTGAAAATGGGGAAGATATCTGAGCCTGTGCGGGTTTGTGATCAGCTGCCCTGTGCCTGTGCCTGTGCTTGGGGGCTGGGGCCTCTGGGACCACATTCTCTGTGGTCATAATCATTGCTGCCCTCTCCGCTGGAGTTTCTCTCATTGTCTGTCAATTCATCCCTTAATGTATCACGGGCAGCGTCCTCCGTCCAGCTTTCATCACTAATCTATCAGTGGCAGCCCCGAGGTCTTCATCAATCACTAATCTCTCAGGTATGATATTGCCTGTTGTCTGTCAACCTTAGACCTCTGAGATTGGCGGAGGGGGAGGGGGTGCTGAGGGAAGGCAAATCAGTCCCTACCAGCCTCAGCTTGGAAATTGGTGATGTTGAAGGCCATCTGCATTCCTCAGTTCCACTTGGCAAGTTCTGAGGCTGGAGCTTCCCAAAGGCCGATGGGCAACTGATGGGTTCTATCAAATCCTGTTTCTCCCCGCTTCGGCAAAACCCTCTAAATTTGCAGGTGGTACCCTTCCTCTGAGGCTCAGCTTGTTATAGATGATGGGGCTGTGGTCTGCATTTTCAAAAATCCATGGAGAGCTAGGGGCTGTCTCCTGTCAGCTGTTGTCTTATTCTTTCTCTCAATTCACATGTAAAATAGGTTTACATCATAAGAGGGGAGGGAAAGGGAATAATTTATGTTGTACCTAGTATGTGCCAGGTACTGGGCTAAGTGCTTTACAAGTATTATCTCATTTGATCAATCCTGAGGTAGGTGCTGTTATAAACCCCATTTTAGAGTTAAGGAAACTGAGGATAAGTGACTTGCCCAGGGTCACACAGCTAAGAAGTGTCTGAGACCTGATTGAAATTCAGGCTTTCCTGACTCTTGGCTCCATGATCTATCTACTTCAACATCAGTTGTGGAACAGGAGATTTAGAGATGGAAGGGACCTTATGGACGATCTGGTTCAGAGAATGAGGGTCCTCGGAAGTCATCTGGTCCAATGTGTAATTGATCAAGAATGTGTTCTCCAAAATAATCAATAGTGCCTTGTATCATATACTGGGCATTTAATAAATGCTTAATGAATTGAATTATATTGAACCTTGTGTTCAAAGACCACCACCTGGAGTGGGGGGAGGGACCCCATTGGTGGCCCATTCCACCTTGAGATAGCTTTAATTATCAGGAAATTTTTCCACATAATAAGCAAAAATCTGTCTTTGTATCTTCCACCCAATATTTCTGGTTCTGCCACAGGATAGCTAGACACTTAATAAGTGCTTCTTGAATACCTCTCTTAATGAAGCCTTGGATAACATCAACTGCCTTTTGTGGCTACCCTATATCACACTATTGATTCCTGTTGAGCTTGAAGTCTACTTAGACCCTCCTATCTTTTTCAGATTAATTATTGTCTAGCCCTGCCTACTCCATCCTGTGCTTGTGAGATCGAACCCTTACCATCTAAAGGAATACAACTTTAGAGAGCACAATAGGTAGAGTTGAAGGTTTAACCCTCTTTGTTTTATAAATGATAGTGAGGCCCAGAGAGGAGAAATAATTTGCCACCATCACAAACGTAGGGAGCAGCAGCATTCAAACCCAGACTCAAATCTGGAAGCAGTGCTCTGGTAAGGGGACACATTGTCTCTCTCTTGGAGCCCAGAAAATGGACAGGATTTCAAGGGCTTAGGAAACCCCAGCACCATAAATATTCCTCCTGTTTCTGGCTCATTGGTGTCTGAAGTTCCTTTAATAGAGCTTGCTTCTCTCTCTCTCTCTCTCTCTCTCTCTCTCTCTCTCTCTCTCTCTCTTTCTCACTTTCCCCCTTTCTCCCCCTCTTCCCCTCTCTCCCTCTCCCCTCTTCCCTCCCTTCCTGTCTTTTCAACTTCTAAAGACTCCTCTTAGGCTTCCTTATGTGCTAGGAATAGGGATAGATGCTGAGGGCTCACCACAAAGAGAGTGACCACTTCCTTGGGCAGTCATGGCAGTCAGGCCAAATCTTGAAGGTGAGGAGACACACACTGAGGGTTCAGAAGGGGAAGGAAAAGGGAGGGACAAATATCTTAGTCCCAGGAAACCCCAATGCCATAAATATTTCAGCTCATTGGTGTTTGAAGTGCCTTTAATAAAGTATGCTCTCTCTCTCTCTCTCTCTCTCTCTCTCTCTCTCTCTCTCTCTTTCTCTCTCCCCTTCCTCACCTCTTCCCTCTCACTCCTTCCTCTCTTTCTCCTTCTCCCCTTCCCCATCCACACCTCCATTCCCACCCTGAAAATCTCAGAGTAGTTTCTGACAGCAGAGGTCACCCCAAACCTGATGATATCAAAGTAATGAAGGAGAACGAGGCCACAGACAGGCTGGGGGCATAGGAAACAAATTTCATTAGCAGGCTAGTCCTGATTGGCATCCTGGACTCCACATCCCAGACAGGGATGTACTAAGACACTTGCCCCTCTCCTTTCTTTACTCTATTGGACCTTCACTCCACCCCACCAGCCCAGTCTGTCTTCTCACCCTCAGGCTGTGGCCTGGGTCTCTATGGAAGTGGCCCCTGTCTCTGGTGAGACCTCAGCATCTACCCCTAATCCTAGCATGTAAAGAATCCTAAGTGGGGGAAGTTGAAATGAGCTTTCCTTTATTAATCAGGATTTCTCCCAGAAATCTTTCCAATTTTTGGAAAGTTTTATTGTCATCTTTTGTTTTAATACCACAGTTAATTTCCCTTAAATCTGTTCATGCCTTTGCATTGAACTTCCCCCTTTTTACAAAGAGAACCAATTTAGCAATTGTATCTAATAGTGTATACCACATTCTATACCCATAGCTTCCCACTCCTCTCCTGAGAGAAGGAAGGTGTGTCTGATCATCTCTCCTCGTGTCTTTCTGGAAGTAGCACAATGTTTTGGAGTCAGGAGACCTAAGTGCCTGATCCCTAGTGCCCTTCCTTAATCAGGACAGCCAGCATTGAATAAATATCCTATGCATTCTGACCAAGAACTTGAACTTGACACTACTTGACTTAGACCCCAGACTTCTGATGAAAGGAGCAAAGCCCCTAATGGTAATCAAGACCACAGAGTGCTCTTCCTGGATCTCTCACTAACCTGCTGTGTGACCTAGGACTAGGCACAACCTCTCTGACCCTCAGTTTTCTCCTCTGTAAATGGAAGGTTTGGGTTACAAGATCTCTGAGATCCCTTCTAGTGCCCAGCTTCTGTGATTAATGCAGCCACGGATCCCATTAGCATTTTGGCTACCCACATCACAGTGTTGACTCATATTGATGTTGTGAGCAGCTCAGACTTAATAATGAGATTAAGACTTGGATTTAATCTCATGGTCTCTGCCCAGAGGAGCTCACAATCTGACAGAATAAACACAGAAAAGCTTACAGTCCAGTGGGGGCCAGGGAACACAGCACATACACACACACACACACACACACACACACACATACACAAATATACATGCACATGCACGTACATACACATGCACGTGTACACACATGCACACTTGCACACACACAAAGAATATTCATATATTCATGAAATAGCAAGGACCAAAGAAAAGGAAGATTTACACAATGCAGGCCGAGTTTACTGGTGCCAAGGGAACCCAAAGCACAAAACGGCTTAGAGCTGAGCACGGCTAATCCAAAAAGGCTTCCTAGGGGAGGGAACTCTAACAGAATTCTGAAGGAACAGAAGACTGTGGGGTCAGGGGGTAGGAGGCAGGCATGGGCAAAAGGCACAGAGAAGACAGACAGCAGAACCAGAGATGAGAAAAACAGGCTTTCATCTCTGTGACTGCAAGGCTAAGTAAGAGATAGAACAGTCTATTATGACTCAACTTTGTAAAGTTGGGGTCGTGCTGGAGCAGAAGGTCTTGGGTACAGAGGAGAGAAGAGGCCGGCTGGTGAGAGACAGGGTTGGGCGGGGGGTGAATGGCCTTGAAAGCCAGGATGAAGAAAACCTCAAGAAATGAAAGAGATTTCTTCTTCAGAAGGGCTTTGTAAGGGGATGGTATTATTTTGCCTTCTTGAATGACAGCTCAGAGGATCACAGAGCTGTCTTGTGCACCAAGTCCCTCCAGGTCATTTTACAGATGAAGAAGCCAAGACTAAGAAGGATGAACTGATTTGCCCGATGTCACACAGGGACAGCTAGGCGGCATAGTGGAGAGATTGCTGGGTCTCGAGTCAGGAAGACTCATCTTCCTGAGTTTGAATCTGGCCTCAGACACTTGCTAGCTGTGTGACCCTGGGCTAGTCACTGAACTATTTTTGCCTCAGTTTCCACATCTGTAAAATGAGCTAGAGAAGAAAACCACTACAGTATCTTTGCCAAGGAAAACCCAAATGAGGTTGGACGTGACTGAAAAAACAACTGAAACAACAACATGGAGGTTGTTAGGAAAAAAGGTGGAGGGAAGACTGGATGGGACAAATTGTAAGAGAACCCTGAATGCTTGGCCAAAGAACTTAGAGTTACCATTGTTATTACTTTATTATTACTATTATTGTTCATGAAAGAGTCTTAGAATTTGGATGGCTTCATATAGTTCTTCCCTACCAATAGAACCAAAAGTCAAAGAGAGTGGGTCCTGCTGCCTGGTGGGTCATAAAGAGCATCATCACTGTCTGTGAAGGATGGATGGATGGAAGGAAGGATGGATCATTAGAGAAAGATGAGGAAGGGGTGGGGACTTGCTAATACGAAATACTGCATGTCTGAGCCTTAGTGGTAGCTTGTCTCTGTGCCTTGAACATTATTCCTCCTCTCCTGTACTTCTTAGAATTCTGAGCTTCATTTAAGCTTCAGCTTAAATGCCTCCTACTGAATGAGGCGCTTCCAGTCACTGGTGCCTTTTCCTTGTATCTGCCCTCGATGTGTTTTTGTAGATATCTATGTAGGTACATCAAGTTCTTTGAGGTCAGAGGCTGTTTCAATTTGTGTTTATATTCCCAGCACCTACCACACAGTCCCTAGCGCGATGTAGTTGCTTAATAAATATTCAGTTGATTAAGTGATTCATAGATGACAAACCGTGGGGCCCAGATTCAATGGGGAGGAAAATTCAAATGCAAAAAATTTGAAGGAATCTTTTCTGGTCCAGCCTCAGCCAATTGGTGTAGAAACCTTAGAAAATAAAGACCATTGTGGAACATTTTATAGGATTCTCTGGGTGTTCCTCCTGTCCTGGTGATATTAGACTCATTGAGTGTCAGAAGTGGAATGAACCTTGGAGATCAGTCCCCTCATTTTGCAGAGGAGGAACTGAGGCTCAGAACAGATGACCCCCCAAAGTTACACATAAAATTAGTGACAGAACTGTGGACTAGGTGTTGAATCTACTGACTTCTTGGTCTGTGTCTTTGCTACTATACTAAGCTCCTGATCTAATATAGAAAGTCCCCAAAGTCTTTGTAAAGTCTAAATAGCTTAAAACTACAAGACTTTTAGAACACTCTGTACTTGTACAATTATAGGATTTTTACAGTTAAAAGTGACTTTAAATATCATTCAATATAACCCACATTTTTCAGATAAGGAAACTGAGACCCAGAGAGGTTAAGTGATTTTCTCAAGGTCACACAGGTGGTAGAGTTGGCATCTGAGTCTCAGTTTTCTGTTTCCAAATTCAATTTCTTCCCATGACTCCATTTTATCTACTGCACTGGAAATGGAAAAGGAGGTGGTGGCTGTGAGGTTAGAAAAGAAGAAAGACAAGAGGTTACTTTGAGGTCTGGGGATCCAGACCCCAAAAGGCATCAGACACATCCTTTTGCTTATCAGTGGAGCCAATTTCCTCTTTTAAAGCCCCAAATTGAATGAAGATTGGGGTTTACCCACAGAGCAGGCTCCTGTGACTGACCGTTGCAGTGGCTCAGCTCGGAGGTTAATTAATACATCACTCCCCCAATTAAAAGCTGAAAGGAAGAAGATGTTTGATTCAATCAAGTTCTTCTCTGGTTCCTCTGCAGAATCCTAATTTGTGGGAGCAGATTTTAATTGTGTTCCTAGCAATTTAGACACAAACCTGGGCCCTCCAGCTAGAGAACACAATTGTATCCTTCTCAAAAATCTATAATTACACATGTCTCTTGGGGGAAGACTGCAAGGAATATCATCTAGAAAATTCAGGATGAAGGTTTGTCAGGGGCAGGGAATGTCAAAGAAGGGTGGTGATATTTATACTCAGAGCTCAGTTCCCGTGATGATGGTTGGTATTTAGTGCGTCTTAGACAGGGATGGAGGTGGGGAAGTGGTTTATAGTTAGGCCAAAAGTTCTTAGCCTAGGTAAAAAATCCTTACTCAGGTCTTCCCACCTCCATTTTATTCAAAACTCCAGTCTACCCTTAATACTGCTTCCAGAACAATCTTTCTTTTGTACAACTCTAATTCTATCTCTTCTCAAAAATTTTTTTGGGAACACCTTATATTTATTCGTAGAGTATCTGTTGCCTTTTCTTTAAAATATGGGATATGAACTAGATGTCCAAGGTTCCTTCCAAGTCTAAATCACAACCCTGGTCTTATCTCTTCTATCCTTCAAACGTTTTGACTCCTGCTTTTCCTTGTTCCAGAAATGCCCTCCCTCCTTTTGTTCTCCTTTTGGATTCCTTGTTATTCCTTAAAGCCCAGTCTTTATGTTATGTGACTCCTGAACACTCTTCAATTAATCTGAGTGACTTCCCCAAACACACGCTTTCTTTTCTCCTGGTGTTTACTCATACCGTTCTTTCCTAACCTCCCTCTCCCGCATTTTACCCATCCTCGTGATACCAGGTCAAACAGAATCTTGATGAAGCCCTCACTGATTCTGCCTGCCCCGGAAATGATGTCTTTGTCCTCCACATCTCCATAGCATTTATTCAATTTGTATCTCTCTTGTGATATTAATCATAGCCTACTTTGTGTTAGAATTGTTTCATTTATTCATTTAACAAATATTTTCTGACCAACTACTATGTACTAGCCAGGCTCTGGTTGGCACTGAAGGGGATTTAAAAAAAAGTAAGACATGGTCTCTTCTCCCAGAGATTTTATAGCTTAATAATATTTTGAGGCAGCTAGGTGACTCAGTGTAAAGAGCCCTGGACTGGGAATCAAGAAGATCTGAGTTCAAATTTGACCTCACACACTTACTAGCTGTGTGACCCTGGGCAAGTCAATTAACTTCAGCCTTAATCCTCTGGAGAAGGAAATGGCAACCCACTCCAGTATCTTGACCAAGAAAACCCCTACAGGATTATGGTCAGTGTTCAGTCAGATGTGACGGAACAACAACAGTATTTATATACTTGTTTATCTTACTTAAAAACTGTAAAGTCCCAAGGAGTAGGACTTCGTAACCAGCCTCAAGAAGCTGGCCCCTTACATGCCAAAGGAGACGTCTCTTTTCCAGTCCCTGTTCTGCCTCTTACTAGCTGGGTGGCTTGGAACCAATCCTTTCTCCTCTTAAGGCCGAGTTCTACCATTAGAGCTTTTAGATCATAAGATCTCTAAAATCCCTTCATTTCTAATATTCTGTGACTAAGAATTGATGTGTGAATAACTTTGGTTAAATTAATTTATGCCTACACCTCAGTTTTCTTCTCTGTCAAATGGGAATAAAAATGCTTGCCCTATGTACTTGAAGGGTATAATACACAGAAGCCCAGATTTCAGTTCCCATCTCTTTCCATTTTCTTATCTGTGATCTTGGGCACACTATTAACTCCCTCCCCCATGAACTCCTGGGCCTCATTTTCTTCATCTGTTAAACAAAAGGGCTGAACTAGATAACATCTTAAGGTCCTTTCTGCTTCTGAAACCTCAGAATGCCTATTAAATAAAACCTCTGAATGCAAGAGATGAATACTAAAAAATTTCACCCCTTTCAGGGTAAAATATTTGCCCTCATTTCCCTCCCATCCCAGCTGATTCCTTGCAGTGGTGAGGAGACCCAGGGCTTCAAACCTGGGCGATACAGGAATCTCTTGGGTAATTGATATGACTCTTCCAGGGCAGGGCTGGAGCCCAGAGTCTGGGCGTGGGGAAGCTGGTAGTCAGCCTGGCAGGTAATTAGACAAGCAGGGACTGTCTCCAGGGACTGTCAATCAGAATTGATCATTGCCCCAGAATTCACATTTTTTGACAAAAGAGAGAGGGATGAGGAGGCCTGGGTGAGCCAGATTCCCTCATTAAAAAGTCACACTTAAGCACTTCATTTTATGGACCCTGGATAGGAATGATTTTTTTTCCTCCCAAATTATACATTCCCTTCTGCTCCTCCTCAACCTCGCTCTGCTCTTCGCCCCCTCCCCCCCATGTGAACTCAGAGACTTTGCTTCACTACTGCTGGGGGGGCAGGTGTCCAGGAATAGGTTTCACAGGATTTAGACCTGGAAGAAACTTTAGAGGTCATCTGATACAAAGCCCTTCATTTTACATGTAGGGGAACTGAGGCCCAGAGAGGAAAAAAATGACTTGGATGGTAATAGACAGCCAAACTAGGATTTAAGGATTGAAACCTAGGCTTCCTGATTCCAAATTCAGGGTTGTTTCCATTACATCACACTTCCCTTGCTCTCCTCAGATAGCTCTTATAGCTAGAGATCCTGGGTCCACAGCTTCCTAACAGGAGCTCCAGGCAAGAGTGGGAAGGAGTCCCTGGGGACCTGGATTAGCAAAGTCCTCCTCCTTTCCTTCCCCACCTCTTCCCCCTCCCCTTTTCCATGCCTTTTTTTCTACCAAGTCTTTTCTATTTCTGTCTCCTGCTCATGTCCCTTCTCTTCCTGATCCCTTAGCTTCTCCCTTCTTTTCTTTTTCCCTTTCCTCCTTTCCTTGCTCACCCTTCCCCTTCCTTTCCTCTTCCTTACCCCATTTCCTTCCTCTTTCAATTCTGCTCTCCCAGAGTTTCCCTTCTTTTTTCTTTAATTCCAATTGCCAACATCTTTGTCCAGGCCCCCAGCACCTCAGGGAGAGGAAACGAGACCTTTCTTGGAGGTGCAGGCATGTTGCTTTGTCCCTTCTGGTTGGCGGTGATCCCACAGTAAACGCCAGGACCACCAGCGATGTGAGCAGGGGGTTCTCTGGGTAAGGAAACAGCAGTGTCTGACATTGGCCAGAGATGGAAATCCGTGCCGGCGATTGGCAAGCTGAGTAATTACAGCATGTGGTTAGGAGCAGGTGTGTGACAAATATTGGCCCGAATGGAAGAAACAGCACTAATTGAATCCATTTATTCAACAAATATTTATTGAACGCCGACTGTAATAATCCCTTCCATGTTCACAGTGTTTCCCACTTTCTTCAGTGCTTTCAGATCTGTTATTTTGTTTGATTCTCTGGACAGCTCCGGGAGAGAGAAAGGAAAGGGAAGGGATTATTGTGCCCATTTTATAGATTAGGAGAGTGAAGCCCAGAGGCTAAGTGATTTGTCCAAGGTCACATAGCTAGTAAGCATAAGGACTTGAGTTGATTAATTGGGGGAGAAGAGGGAAGGGAAGGAGAGGAATCAGACATGTGACAGGTGAATGTGACAGTCTGGGTTAAGTCTCCAAAAGGCAACTGTTAATTGCCTTCACAGCATAGCTGACACTCCGGAGGTGACAATGTAAATCTGTTACTTTGAACCGTAAGAGGCAAAACTAAAAGAGCTGGAGGCTATTCAGCTCAGCTGTAGGGTGGCATGATGTGAACTGTCCCATTTGGGGGCCTGGGTGCCATCTCTGTTTAGGGGACAGGCCAGGGAGTATCTCCACCCAAGACCTCCCTAAAGGCCTCTTCTCCCATTCCTCACCCAGCTATATTTGTGAATCACTGTCTAGGCACCGTATTGGTGGGCACTGAGGATGACCTCTGGCTGCAGATAAGCAGTTTCATTACTAGATTTAATTCATAGATTGTGGAACAGCAGAGCTGGAAGGTACCTTAGAAGAGAGAATTTCAGGGGGTAGGAGGGGCCTGAGAACATAAAATATTAGAGCTGGGAGGGACCTTAGAACACAGAATGTCAGAGTTGGGAGGGATCTTAGAACATGGAATGTCAGAGTTGGGAGGGTTAGAACAGAGAACACAGCACTGCAGAGCTGGGAGGGACTTTATTTTATGAGGAAATTTGACTACAGACAAATTATCTGATTTTCTTTCCCCTCCCCCCAACCTCCATTTCAAACTAGACAAACCATGTGACATTCTTATTTCTGAAATGTTATACAAACTGTCACGCTTCCATGTCCCTTCCACTCAGATAAGTCATTCTATCTTCTCATTTCTCCCCCTTCACTGACAGTGAGACCTCCTGATTTCTCAGGGTCCCTTCTTGTCCTGTGGTCTCTCACTCCCAATTACTAGTGCTCTGATTTGGGGACCACCTTCTCTAGAGAAGAGAGGTTTAACCCAGAGACTAGGAGCCCTACACGGATAAATGGGGAAGTTGAGCTGTCCCTTTTTTTCTTCCTGTGTTTGAAAAGGGCTTTTCCTCTGCCACCAGCTTCAGTTACTAATCTTAATTAGGTTTTCTTTGTGCTAGAAGGTTATGGAAAGGCAGAAAGCATGAAGAGAAACCAAATACCTCTGTGAGAGGAAGGATGGAGTATCTCTGATTAATCCTGGGCCCTTCCTGGGGATCAGGTTTCAGGTTTTTACCATTAGCCACTGTGTGGGTTTTTGTAAAAAGCTTCTGAGCTGGGCATTTGGAGGCATTATTTGTGCTATGCCTCAATGGTATTTAGAGATGGGGGACCAGCAGGGGACAAAGTCCTAAGAAGGGCATAATACAGCTAGAGAAATTTCTTATGGGTCCCAAATGAACCAAGCTGGTTGCCTTGAACTGAGTCTTTGCTGACTTCTTCCTGCTTAGAAGGGCATCTCTCCTAGGAGGCTTACAGGTAAAACAATGAACCAGACTTTAGATCCTAGCTCATTCCTTTGCTAGCTGTATGACTTTAGGCAAGAAATTTAACCTTTGTGAAGCTTTTTTCTCATCTGTAAAATGAGGGGCTTGGCTTGGCTAGTTCCTTCTGACTCTCACATTCAGTGAGTCTTGTGATTTCATTTCCCAAACAGTCCAGTCTAAGCAACATCAGAAGGAGATTTGTTGAGTGGAGAGGTTGGGATTGGGGATCAAGGGTGGTAGCAAAAAAAAAAAAATACTACACTTGCGAAGATGATAGTCCCTTTGTTTTAACCCCCGTATGACTTGTGCTTTGGGGCTGGGTGGGGAAGGGGGTTAAGGGGGATGTGTGTTTTTGTTTCTGTTTGTTTTCCCAGCAGCGGAAATGAGGCTGTACTGAAGCCTCTCAGCTGGTCATTGGATACAAAATTTAGAACTTTAAGGGACCTTAGAGGCCAGAGTCTAACCTCTTCATTTTACGGATGAGGAAACTGAAGTTTAGAAAGGTTGAATGATTTACCCAGGGTCAATAGACAGGATTCTGACACAGGCCTTTCCGGCTCCACATCCAGTGCTCTATCTGCTGCACCACCTACCTGCCTCAAGGGGAGCACACATATCCAGAATGGCAGGCCAGTGTTAGCAAGGCACAGGGCATAGTTGGGAAAGATGGGAGACATGGTGGAGTGGACTAGATGTCAGGACACCTGGGTTCTGGTTGTATTTCTAACATTTGACTGCTACTGATGTCCAGGAATGATATAAGTACACTATCTTCTCAATATTCCTCCATCCCTGGGGCAGCTAGGTGGTGCAATGAATAGAGCACCGGCCGGCCCTGGAGTCAGAAAGACCTGAGTTCAAATCCGACCTCAGACACTTAACATTTACTAGGTGTGACCTTACACAAGTCACTCAACCCCAATTGCCCTGCTCTCCCCCCTCCAAAAAGATAGATAGATAGATAGATAGATAGATAGATAGATAGATATTCCTTCATCCCCCTTTGAGTAACTAGCCTCAAGAAGCTGACGTCTTACATGCCAAAAGCCCTCTTTCATTCCCTGCCCTTAGGCTGCCTGTTACCCTCCCCCGAGGTCCAGCATGCCCTGAGAGGAAGAGGAGGGTCTAATGGTAATGCATGTCTGAGAAATGCCCACCGGCTCCGGCACAGTTGGCTCAGGCTCTGTGCCCGATACCCGGACCCATCGCTCCTGCCTCTCTCTGGTAATTGTCACCATTATCATCCCTCGTGTGTATCCCTCACTTTATATTTTAGTTCAATTCAACCAACATTTATTAAGCACCATGTAAGGCAATTTCATACCCATTTTCTCCTTTTAAAGAGTCATATAAGGCCAAGAGGGAAGGGGCTTTAGAGATCTAAGATGCCTCCCTAATTTGGCAGTGGGAGGAGGCTGGGCCCCAGAGAGGTTAGGCATCTTGCTCCATATCACACTGCTAATGAGAAGGCTGGGCCAGTAAAACCTAAGCTGCTTAAAGACAGGAAAGGCTTTGTTTCTGTCTTGTCTCCCCAAGGCCTGGCCCAGGGCCTGGAGCAGAGCAGGTGCTCAGTCAGTTCAAATTGAATTGAACTGAGCTAAGTGAGGCCTGGAACCCTGGGCCTTCTTGATCCTTCATCTTGAGCTCTCGGTAGTAGGCAGAGTGGGTATTATCTCAATTTCACAGGTGAGGAAACTGAGGCTGAGAGGGGTTCACTCCCTTAGCAAACACATATGGTGCACAAGTTCTTCTGCTTCATACTGTGAGGGAGACAGAGATGGATAAAACAGAAGCCTTGCTCTCAGGGATGCCTCTGCTTTGCTAGACCACAAACAGAGCTGAGTGTAATTCAGGGTTTATGGGATGAGTGAAAACTTCTCAGTTTGGGGTGGTTAACTTTTCAAATTGCTTCTGTCAATCACTTTTATGTTCTTTTGTCTGTTTTCCCACCTTGGTGGGACTCTCCCCTTATCTTTCCTTGCTGTCCCAGTTGGGGAAGTATTTGGTGAAGTATGCCTCTCCACCAATGAGAGTAGAAACAGTCGGGGAGGGGTCTTGACTAAGTTAGGTTATAAATTCCAGCACTATCTTTTGTAACTTGCCTCTTCTCCATGATGAGTCATGGGGAAGACCACCCCCTTCTCCCGGGGAAGAGAATAAAGTCCTGTTCTTATCCTAAGAGATCTCTGTGTTTATTTCTTTTCACTAAATTAAGGATGAAGGATATTTTTCATTCCAAACAAGGGGCAGTATGATATGGTGGGAGGAGTGCCGGCTTCCGAGTCAGAGGACCTGGGTTTAAAAGCCTAGCCTGGCTGCTTATCAGTTTAGCTGTGCAAACCAGGACAAAAGGCTTTACTTGTTGGGGCCTCAGTTTCTTCTTTTGTAAAAGGAGGAGTTTGGGCTAGATGATCTCTAAGGCCCTTTCTGGCTCTTACTCTTGTGATTAGGAAAGAGTGACTGCCCAGGGGGAAGGTGGGAACTGGTTCAAGGGGAGTCCTGTCGGGGAGGGAGCAGCTGGATGCTGGATGCCACATTTCCTTGGTGACCCACACATCCCCAGCCATCTTTCCAAGGCGAGATAATCTCTCTGGAGAAGATGAAAAGAATTCTAATTACATCTTTGAACAATATTTGTTTTGAGAGAAGAAAAACAAACCATATGGTATGGAAGGAGGGTTTAGGGGCTGCATTAAACGGGGATTTGTTTTCCATTTATATATCCAGGCAGGAGGTGATCTGATTGGGGGTGGGATGGGGATTACTTTGTGTTGGGGTTGGAGATGGGAATGATGTGGAAAGGAATTGACAGTATGTACCTCATACTGTGAAAGCTTCAGGCCTCCTCTGTTCCCGTGTTTCTTCAGAAGCAGGAGAGGGCCCTGCAGAAGATATGGCCAGTGTGAACTTAGCCACAGCCTAGATCCCCAGGAGTTGTAGGGGTGGTGGTGGGGAACAAATAATTGGCTTCTAGGTAATGATAAAGGGGAGCCTGCCCTGAAGGAGACCACCATTGACTAAAATCTAACTGAATGATGAGACACCTGCTTGGAGGAAGAGGAGGGAGATGCACCCACAGGAACCAAACAAGAAGACTTGGGCCCCAGAACCTACCTCTTGTGCCAGGGAGACCCTTTGGATGGTTCTTGGCTGTGCTGGCCAGAATCCTGGCTGGCCACTGTTTCCTGACAGGTAGTTATTTCCTGGACTATTCCATGACAGTTCTGCTAGGAACTGACTGGGGACTATTTCTCGACGAGCAGCTGTTTTATCCCTGTTGACTGTTCTGGACAGGCAGCTGTTTCCTGGACTCTTCCCTAGCCAGCCATCATTCCTGGACAGGGAACTGAATATTCCCTGACAGGAGTGACTGTTTCCCTACCTAGCCACTGTTCTTGGACAGAGAACTGTTGCCTGACTGGGGTAACTATTCTCTTACCAGTGACTATCTCCTAACAGATGGCTGGTCTCTGACTGATTCCTTTCTCTCTGCAGCCTTGTTCACAGAGACTCCCCATGACATGACTGCCCGGAGTGGCGAGGATGTGGAGATGGCTTGCTCCTTCCGGGGCAGTGGCTCCCCCTCTTACTCCCTGGAGATCCAGTGGTGGTACGTCCGCAATCACAAGGACTGGACAGACAAACAGACATGGGCATCTAACCAGGTAACCCCTTCCAATGCCCAACAGCATCTTCCCTCTCCTCCTTTGCTGGAGATGTGCCTGGTCCCTCCTGTTGACCTTGGGTCCTTGTCCCTTAGCCATCAGCTTCTACTGCTCATTTGTGTCATAGGGTTATAGGATATGGAACTGAAAAGGATCCCAGAGTGTCAAATTCAAGTAGAAACAAGGTGCATAAGGATCCCTGTGGGCCACATTCCTGCCATTTTGGAAATGTGTGTTCTGCTTGAGGCAGGTAGGTGGTGCAGTAGATAGAGCATCAGATTTGGAGGCAGGAAGGCCTGTGTCAGCCCCCTGCTAGCTGTTCGGCCCTGGGCAAATTATTCAGCCTTTCTAAGCCTCAGTTTCCTCATCTGTAAAACGAAGGAATTGGGCTCTATGGCTTTTAAGGTCACGTAGAGCTCTAAATTTAGTATCCTATGACCCACATCTTAACATTATCTATGTTCTATTATATGTTTTATTTACTTTGTTAAATATTTCCCAATTACATTTTAATCTGGTTCCCCACTAGTGAGTATTGCCAGCTGCAATGTGGCAGCAGATACCTCTGATCTAATCCAACCCTCTTATTTTACTGTTGAGGAATCTGAGGCTAAAGAAGGGAGAAGGCACTTGCTTGAGGTAACACAGGCAGTGAGTAGCAGATTTGAACCCATGTTCTGTTTCCAAATCCATTGCCTTTCCACATTTCTCTTTTGTGGAGGTCTGACTTCCAAAGGGGCTGAGCTGTAGGGTACGTGAAGAGTTCTCTCTGACCATCTCCCTAGGGGTCAGTTCCTCTGCTTTGTGATTCCAATAATCTTCCACTTTAGAATCAATAACATTGGGGGGAGCCATCACTAGTCTAGTGGTTCAGAGGCAAACTCAGTAGGCATTTATTGAGCAGCTTTGGGGAAACTAAGAGAAAGAGAAGACATAGTCCCTTTTCCTAAGGAACTCAATGTCTTTTAGGA
This sequence comes from Pseudochirops corinnae, assembly GCA_028646515.1. Lineage (NCBI taxonomy): Eukaryota > Metazoa > Chordata > Mammalia > Diprotodontia > Pseudocheiridae > Pseudochirops > Pseudochirops corinnae. The sequence continues at coordinate 256,803,707 of CM053585.1, read as the reverse complement.
GTGACAAGATATGAAACAATTACAGGATAGTAGGGAATCAAGTGCTAAATATAATATAAGCAGCTGCCAAAATGCCCCAAAACATTCTGGTACTCAGGAAGCAGAGGGATCAGTGTGGTCTGTGTTATCTAGAAAGGCTTCTTGGAGGAGGGATAGAATGGAAGGCATTCCAGGCCAGGAGAGGAATGTGGACAGAAGCACGGAGGGAGGGGTGAGCCTGGGGTATTCAGAGGACAGCGACTGCTTGTCTGGAACAGAACAGTTATGAAAAACTTTGATAAATTAATTCAATAAGTACTCAGTGCCTACTGTGTATACTTTGCTAGGTGTTGGACAAGGCAGGGACTAGGTTCTATGATTTTATGGTATAGAGAACCCCAGATGAGGAAACATTCTGTAGCCAGGAAAATCTGCACTTTCTCTTCAACTGATGGAGTTGCCAAAGGCACTGGAAGTCAAACCACTTGCCCAGAGTTATACTGCCAGTGTTTATCAGGGGCAAAACTTGAACCCAGGGCTGCCCAGCTTGGGGGGCCAACTTGCTTCTCAGTTTCATAATGGGAAAAACCCTACAAACACAGATAACTAATTCACAGTAAAATGTGTATAAAGACAGTAAGGAGTTACAGAACAAAGGGCTGATGAAGGAGACTTTGTTAACAGACAATCACAACTTCATGAAACTTAGGTGAAAACTAGGTTTATCACAAGAGAAATGAACATGCATCTGGAAGCCGAAGAGTTCAGTCTGTACATATTTATGATAGTATAATGAAGGAAGGAGGAGAAAACACAAATTTCCACCTAAAGGGCTGTGGCATAGGAGGGGGAAAGGTTCAGTAAAGGCAGGAAAAGGACAGAACCCTTCCCTGAAGGGGACGAGCAAAGCAGCAGCAAAAGCAGCGTTCTTTTCCCTTGGGAACTGCTAGACCATGAAGATATGATGGTCAGCTTATCTTCCAGGGTCCTAGCTACACAAGCAGTTTCTCAGCCTAGTGCAGACTGACTGTTGCTTGTCTTGACTCCCAAGGACACACGGGGAGTCCAGATTGGGATGCAAAGAATACATTATGTCAGCTGGGTGGGGGGCTTCATCCTTGACACGTTCAGGGCCTCCTGCATACTCTGGGTCCATGGTTTCTGGAAAATACGGCAACTCAAAAGGACAAGTTCAGGGGACCCCTTAACATTCCTTAAGAGCTTCCTGGCAGAGATGGCCTTTAAAATGGGCTTTAAACAATAGGTTGGAATCCAAAAGTGAAGAGGGAACAGCACAAGAAAAAACACAAAATTGGGAAGAAGACAGGGCATGTTCCGGGGACAGAGATTCCTCCAGATTGGCTGAATAATGACAGCAGCTAACGTTTATATAGCCCTTTAAGGTTTGTAAAGCACTTTATATTTATTAGCTCATTTGATCCCCACAAAAACCTGCTGAGGTAGGTGCCATTATTATCCCCATTTCATATATGAGAAAACAGGCCAGAGAAAAGGGACTTGCTTCAGTAGTAAGTCTAGAAGCAGGATTCAAACATCAGGTCTTTCCAGCAGGGCGTGATGGCCCATGCCTGGGATTCCTGCCACTCTGGATGCTGAGGCTGGCGGCTCTCTTGAGCTCAGGAGTTCTGAGCTGGCCTATCAGGCGTCTGCACTAAGTGAAGCATTGATATGGTGACACCCCTTCTCCCCCTAAGGCGCAGTGGGATGGGAGGGGCATTACTAGATTGCCTAAGGACGGGGGAACTCCCTGAGCTTGGAAACAGCAGGTGAAAGTCCCTGTGCTGATCAGAATGGGATTGAGCCTGGGTCTGTCTTAAAAAAAAAAAAAAGCCTCCAAACAAAACATTTGATTTTCCTGACTTCAAATCTTGTGTTCTACTCACTGTAGCTGCCCATAGGAAGGAAACAGGCATTTATTAAGTGCCTCTTGTGTCCTTGGCACTGTGCTAAGGGCTTTACAAATATCTCATTTGATCCTCACAACAACCCTGGGAGGGAAGTGTGTTTATGATTCCCCATTTTACAGCTGAGGAAATCAAGGCAAATGGAAGTTCAGTGAATTGTCCAAGGTCACATAGCTAGTGCCTGAGGATGGATTTGAACTCATCTTCCTCACTGCAGACCCAGAGCTCCAGCTACCTTGCCTCATAGCTGACTCCAGTTCCTTACCCTGTGGGTGGCTGGAGGGTAGAGAGTGTGGAAGGGAGTCCTGCAAGAGAAGGCCAGAAAGGGAGGTGAGTGATGTCGTCCTTGTGGGTGTACCCTCCACTGATGGAGATGGAAAGTCCTCCGTGCCTTCTTGTCCTTCCGGCCAGCAAAATCCATAATAAAAAATCCATCCACTTCACGTGCGTCCTCCCCTAGGTTCTGTTAGTAGCTCTGAATTGTCAGTGGGACAGATGTTGAGTAGACGTTGACTTTGAGTTCCGTGATGGGGATACAGCCAAAGAGAGGAAATAGACCCTGCTTTCAGGGAACTTACACTCTGATGGGTGGGGGGAGGACAAGAACATAAATGCTATGAAATGGGAGAGTGGAAGAAGTGAAGAAGTCCAGGCCTCATGCCCAGAGCTGCCATCTGTTGTCTCTCATGAACAGCCCTCTTTTCTCTTAGTTATAGGCTCATAGGAGATAGAAGTGGGGATCATTTAGTACAGGAGATGGCAAACAATGGCCTGTGGCCACATCTGGGCCCACTACTATATTTTGTAAGAGCTGTTCTTAGCTCTTGGGCCACTACAAAAACAAATAGTGGAAATGACCTCCTTAAGGTCATGCAGGGAGTAGAAAGTAGAGGTTCAGATCATATGTATCCTGGATAATGCTTGGAGGAAAGTGTTTTGTTGGGCATAAAATGTGACTTATGATTGGTATTTTGCTGGGGAACTGTGGTGGGAGAAGTGGGTTCATAGATGAGAGCTGATAGATCAGGGGTGGGCAACCTGTGTCCTTGAGGCAACATGTGGCCCTCTAGGTCCTCAAGTGCAGCCCTTAGACTGAATCCAAACTTCAGAGAACAATTCTCTGTAATAAAAGGATTTGTTCTGTAAAACTTGGACTCAGTCAAAAGGGCATACCCAAGGATCTAGAAGGCCATGTGTGGCCTTGAGGCTGCAGGTTCCCCACAGTGGGCAGCGATGTCTTTGTGTTCTGGGACATCCCTTTCCCTCTTTGGGGATTGCAGGTATGTTTGGAGAACTCAGCTCCTTCTCCCACCTCTGGGACTCCCCATGCCAAGACCCCAAACTAGAGCGTGGGAGCAAAGCAGAAAATCTTGGTCACTGGTACCTACACTGGAAGCCTGACTTTGAGGTTCCACTGGCCTTTAGGGTCAGGGAATGAGAGAAGGAAGGAAACCAGTTGGCCCAACTTTGCCTAGATAGTATCCTCTTTCAACTCTGGGCTCCAGAGGTCAGGTCTTTTAGTTCACCCTCAGGAAGAGAGGCCCCTGAGTAGTGTAGATGCTAGTGGCATCAAGGCAGCTTGGTAGATAGAGTGTAAGACTTGAAGTCAGGAAGACCTGAGTTCAAATCCTGCCTTAGACACTTAACTAGCTGTGTAACCCTGGACAAGTCACTTAACCTCTCTTTGCCTCAGTTTCCTTATCTGTAAAGTGGAGATCAGAATAGCAAAGGGTTAGAGTGTATCCGGCGAGTCAACACATATAAAATGCTTTGCAAGCCTTGTAAATATAAATCCTAGTTAGTTTTTATTAGTGTAGAAATAGCAGTCCTAGACTTGGGGTAGAAGGACCCCAAGCCTAAGGAAGGGTGAAGAGTAATAACCCACATTTCTTTTATACTCTAAGATTTAAAGGGAGTTTTCCTGGCAATAATCCTGTGAAGTAGGAAGCACCCAGTGTTATAACCTTCATTTACAGATGAAGAAACTCATGAGGCTCAGAGATGTCAGCGGACTTACCTACGATCATGAGGCTAATCAGAGCTGGGATTCAGAATAGGGGAGGCCTCTTCTGAATTTTTTGCATCACGTGATTGCTTTCCTGACTGAAGTGACTTCCTTCCCAGGTCAACTCCTTCAGTTTTCCCTCTTTGAATTATTTCTCATCTATCCTACGTGTAGCTCTCTTTGTTTACATTTGTCTGCATTTGTCTCCCCCATTAGATTGTAAGCTCCTTGAGGACAGGGACTGTCTTTTGCCAGTTATTGTATCCCCAGTGCTTAGCACAGTGCCTGACCCATGGTAGGTGCTTAATAAGCATTTACTGAATTGAATTGAATTCTCACAGAGCCAGTCACCTCCACTGATTGGGGCGCGGGGGTCCCAAGCCACTTGTGAGGTAGAGAGGGCTAGCTTGGTATGCTGGTCTTGACATTCAGACCCAGAGGTTACCTGCATGGAGTAGTGGAAAGAGTCCTGGATTTGGAATTGGAGGACCTGAGTTCAAAACCACTATGACCTCCTGCAAAATTGTTTAACCTTCATTTGCGTAAACGATCTCTTGGGTCCCTTCTAGCTCTAATCTGCAAGCTGATGAGAAGTCACCATGGTCTGTGTCTGCAGCTTTTCCATTCTTCCTGCCCACCTCTACTTTACTGGACGTTGATTTGGGAGTGTTTTTAACCAGATCTCTTTCTTTATTCTCCTTATCCCCAACACTGACATCTTCTCATGGGGAATTTTGATAACATCAGCAACAGGATTTGTTGCTCTATCCATATGTTCCTCTAAGTAATCCAGGGCTTATCTTCCCTGTTATCCCCTCCTCCATCTTCTTCCTTCCCCCTTTCCCTTGACCCGATCCCTCTTTGCTCTCAGCCTCCCTCCCCTTGTGTTGGATACAGAGCCAAGGTTTCTTTCTTCTTTTCTGTTTCAGCTCACGTAGCAATAAGGCCCCTGAAACAGTAAGCAGGAAGCTTTGGTATTTTCACACAGATTTATTTTTGTGATGTTAGTTGACCATACATGGAGAGATGGTTGTGCATGGGCTGGGCCTTATGCTAGTGGGAGGAATGGTGTCAACACCAGTCTCCCCCCATGAAACTCTGGAGTAACAAAATTGGAGGGGTTCCCCAAGGTGGCCCTGGATCTCTACATTTTTAAGGAGTATGGTATCGTGGAAGGAAAACTGAATATTAAGCCAGAGGTTCCTAATTCAAATCCCAGCTCTGCTACTTACTATCTCTATGACCTTGGACAAGTCACTTCCTGTCTCCAGGGTCTGTGTTTCCTCCTTTGTAAAACGCGGGGGTTGGATTAGACAATCTCTAGGGCTCCTTTTAGCTCCAAATCCCATAATCCTATAATAATAATAATAATTAGTAACAGTAATCCCTTATGTTTATACAGCACTTTCAGTTACTCAGAGTACTTTGCCATGAATTATCTCTTTTGATCCTTGCAATAGCTCTGTAAACCAGGCAGTGCAGATGCTACCTCTCCTCCCCTACTCTTCCACCCGGCCTCCCTCCAGTTTTGCAGGCAGAGAGAATGAGGCTCAGGTGATTGGTCTAAGGGGATCTCTTGCATTCCTAGTCCAATAGACCTTAGAGGAGTTACAAAAATAACTAAGATATGGTGCTTGCCTTTTAGGAGGTTGTAGTCTCATGGTGGAAGAGAGGTAAGGTTGTAGGCAAGTTCCTTAAGCTCACACAGCATAGATTTAGTAGTGCTAGAGAGGATCTCAGAGATCATCCAGCCCCAGGCCCTTCATTTGAGGCAGTGGGGCAGGCAGTATGGCACAGTGGGAAGAATGTTGGCTATGGGGTCAGACGACTTGGGTTCCCATCCTACCTCTGACACACCAGCTGTGTGAACTTGGGCAAGTTCCTGAGTCTCCCTGAGCCTCAGTTTCCATCTGTAAAGTGAGAGAGGTGGTCTAGGAGGCCTTCTGGCAGCTTTAGGTCTTAGGACTCTGATCATCCATACTGAGGCACAATTATACTCAGCTGGGTATAGAGCACGTGCGTGTGTGCACCCACACCCACACCCACACCCACCCACACATACACACCCACACACCCACACACACCCACACACCCACACACACCCACACCCACACCCACACCACACCCACACACACACAGAGATATTTATGCTCCAAAGAGCCATGCTCTCATCTGGGTGAGGAAGCAGCGTGCTACTGTGGAAAGGACGCTGACTCTGGAGAGGACGCAGCTTCGAACCCCTGTTCTGATGCTGATTACCCATATTCCCTTGTGCAAGCCATCTGAATTCCCTTGATCTCAGTTTACCAATCTGTAATATGAAGGGGTCGGGCTGAATGAACTCTGAGGTCCCTTTCATCCCTAGATCTATGATCCTGTCATATTCCATTGGCAGGGCACCACCACCCACACCTTAGTGTTAACAGTTTCATAAATTACTGTGGCTCAAAATATTCATCCTTGGGGGCCAGCCCTCTAGGGGTAAGCCTCTCCACACTCAGATGGACTAGTTCTGTGATATCTCTCTCTCTCTCTCTCTCTCTCTCTCTCTCACACACACACACACATACACACACACACACACACACACTCACACACTGTCATCAGCACCATACTCAGCCTTTCCAGCTGGGTGGAACCTGCAAGCTGCTGGCAATGCTTCCAAGAGCCCAGGGTCACCTCCACGCCACAGTGAAGCCCCCACTGGCAAGGCACTGGCATGGAAGATAAATCTATATGCTCACAGAAGGATGTGCAGGTACATATGCATACAACAAAGGCGGCAGCATCCATTCCTACAGCACCTGGCATTTTCAGATTGTTGTCTTTGCCACCACCCTCCAAGGTAGGTGCTGAAAGGATGATTTCCTCTGTTTTGTAGATGAGGAATCAGAAACCCAGAGAGTTGTGATGGATTGACTGACTGATTGACTTAGGGCATAGGATTGAGAGATGGAAAGGAACTCAAGTATCATTTAGTCTAGGGGTTCCTCACCTTTTTTTTGGTGTCCTGGACCCCTTTGGAGGTCTAGTGAAGCCTCTGGAACCCATCTCATAATGAGGTATTTAAATGCATAAAATAAAATACATACAATTGAAAAGAAAACCAATTATATGAAATATAGTCATCAAATTATTCTAAAGAAAAATCTTTTTAAAAAGTTCATGGACTTCAGGTTATGTACCCTTGTTCTAGTTGGGCTCTCTCATTTGACAGAGGAGGAATTGAGACCCAGAGAACTGGACCCATAGTCACACCATGTGAGGGTCAGAGCTGGCATTTGAACTCTGTTCAAGGCCCTTTCTAATATACTATCCTGCATTTGATTCATATACATATGAATGCAAATATGCACACTTACAGATATTTGTATGGCTATACACTGACATAAACAGATACATTCATGTGCACATACACATACAAGATTCTAGTATTTTAAAATTGGAAGGGACCTTAGATATCACTTACTTCTCGGCTCTCTTCTCTCCATCCCCATTTTATAGATAAGGAAGCTAAAGTCCATTCAGGTAAAATTACTTGTCTAAGGTTACAGAAGTACACACACACGCACACACACACACACACACACCAGCTTGCTTGCCATGCCGTCCACCTTCTACCAGGTCAGTCAGATATTCAGATACTGGTAAAGGGGAATGAAGAAATCCAGGACATCAAGATACCCCAAAGTTATCTTCAGGGTGCCCCAGAGTTTTGGTCTGGAAAATTTGACCACTAGCCCCACCCCATAGCAATGTCTCTACAGCTGGGCATTCATCTTTTTCCAGCATCATTTTCTCCTGCTCCCTACTCTGTTTCTCTTGTGGCCTTTCTGTCCTCCATTTCATTCCTTTGTTCCCTATACCCAAAATGGCCTCTCTCATTGTCTCTGTCTTTTGTTTGAATTCCTTCCTATCCATCCTTTGAAGCCTTACTCAGGGCCACCTCCATGAAGTGCACGCGTGCACACACACACACACACACACACACACACACACACACACACACACAAACACAAACATGCCTTAGTAGTCCCCCAATCCCACCTTAAATCTCACTTGATCCTTTCCCCTGCATCTCTCTAATACACTCATCATGCACTATTTATCATGTAGTCTAGTGTTCTAGAATACATCGTCTCCCTACCCCACTTCTAGACTGTGAGCTTTACAAGGGCAGGCACCATGTCTTATCATTGCTTTCTCTCTGAGCCCCCTCCCTAGCCCTCTAGAGGCAGACAGTAGACTACTAATAAATGTTTGCTGAGTGAATGGATGATTGAATGAATAAATGAATATTTTTCTCTGAAGCTCATAGTACAAATTGAAATATCTGACTTAATACGACAGGTATTGCTCCCTGCTTCCTACCTTTCCCTTCCTATAACCCCCCCCCCCCCCATCTTGCAGCCAAACTAATGTTTTCTCTTTCTCTTTCCTCAGCTAAAAGCATCTCAGCAGGAGGAAGCTGGAAAGGAGGCCACAAAAATAAGCGTGAGTTCTGATCCTGCTTTGCACATGGGCTCTTGCCTTGGACACAGCTATAAACTTTGCTTTCCTTGACTCAGCAGGGAGCTTGGGGGAGGAGGAGCAGCAGAAGAAAAAATGGAACCATTGTGATTTTTAAAGGCTGGAGATTTTTCAACCCCGTTGAATGACAACAACAAATGATAGGGGGAAGGAGAAGGAGGAGGAGCTGGGGGAGAAAATCCATTCTCCATGTAAGGCCAAGGTTGTATGAGGCCTGATGTTTTTTCACTAGGCTTCCCAGTGGCATTTTTTATTTGGGGGAATGAGGAATCTAATGGAGCAGAATCACTATTTTTTTCTATGACAATTGTGCACAAAGCTCCTTGAGCTGACCAGGTGATCTGGTTGGTGGTGGGTAACCTTTTTTTTTTTTGCCAGGAATGAATAAGGAGTCAGCATTTCAGAATCCTAGACTGTTGGAGCTAGAAAGGGCTTTAGAACATGGAATATCAGCTGAAAAAGGACCTTAGAACATAGAATGCTGGGCCTAGGAGGGCCCTAAGAACATGGGATGTCAGAGCTGAAGGGGATCATAGAATATAAAATGTCAGACCTGGGAGTGATCATCAAATCTAGTAGGCCAGGCCTGGGAGGGCCCTTAGAACATATAATATTAGAGTTGTAAGGGATGATTGAATCTAGGACACCAGGGTTGGAAGAGCCCTTAGAACATGGGATGTCAGAGTTGGAAAGGAACCTTAAAACATAGAATGCCAGTCCTAGGAAAGACCTTAGAACTTGGAATATTAGAACTGGCAGGGATTATAGACTATAAAATGGTAGGTCCGGGAGGGCCCTTAGAACATGGAATGTCAGAGCTGGAAGGATCATAGAAAATAGAATGGTAAGTCTGGGAGGGCCGGCCCTTAGAACATGGAATGTCAGAGTCAGAACGGATCATAGAATCTAGATCACCAGGGCTTGGGAGGGCAGCACACAAAATGTCAGAGTTGGAAGGGACCTTAGAAGCTGTAGTATAATCTAATGTTTTTATTTTACATATGAGAAGGCTGAGGCCCAGAGCGGGAGAAGCAGCTTGTCTGAAGTTACACAGTGAATCAGGATCAGAACTAGAGATCAGGTCTTCAGCCTCCCAGGGTAGGGCTGATCCTATGGACACAATGGCATTCATTCAACGAATATTTGTTGTCTGCTATGTGTGTAGTCCTGCGCTTGGAACTCTGGGAAATACAGAGAAATTTGGACCATGGTCTCTTCCTTCCAGTTTACAGAGGCTCCCAAACTTACTTGGTCTACTGCCCTCTTAAAAAAAAATTATTCAGCATCCCCCCCTCAAAATCTTACAGACTAGGAAAGAAGTCTCAGAGTAAGTGTACGACTGCACCCGAGGCTACTACTGCACTCCCCTCCTCCCATCGTTCCAGCACCCCCCAGGGGGAAGTGTCACCCACTTTGGGAACCTAGTTGAGGTGAAAGGATGCTTTGGTATAGGACACAGGCATCTAAAAAGTTGGATGACAGTAGAAAAGTATTGGGAGGCAGTGATGCCAGCAGTAATCTCCATCATCATCATCATAAATGATAACAACCCATTTTCATAACTATTTAAGGCTTACAAAATGCTTTCCTCACAACAGTCCTGTGATGTTGGTAGGCAAGTGTCTTCAACCCCACTTTGCAGATGAGGAAACTGAGATTCCAGGAGGGGAAGTGACTTGCCCAGCATCACACAGGCAGGAAGGGTTGGGGCTGGGCCTTTGGGTTCCAGCAGCAATGTTCTTCTTGTCCCTCCACAGGATCCGCAACACAAAAATCCAAAGCTTCTCTTCTGCCCAGTCTTTGGCCTTTATTGCCTTCAGAATGCCGGAACTATCTGGAGTGTCATTTGACCTTCTTTGAAGTAACATTTGGAAACCAAAAATGTTTTCAGCTCATTGAGCACCTTCTTTTCCCTCTCCCCAAGGAGTGCCTTTTAGTTCCTGAGTGACCCATTTGCTGCCTGAGCACAGATCGCTTAAGCCCAAGCAGGTGGCAGCATTCTTTCTGTAAAATACTGAGGCTCCCTCTTTTGATTCTGTTTGGGGTTTAAGGAAAAGGGAGTGCAGGCCAAGGAGAGACTAATCTAATTGACTTAGCGGATTAGAATTCCAAGGCTGCTTAGCCCCACGTGAGGGGAATATGAAGATGCTAATTAGTTAAATATAATAAATGTGCTTAGCCCTGATTGTTCCTGCCTGCTGCCTTTGCCCACCCCTCTCTTTGTCCCCCTTCATCTTGGGCTCCCCCTGAGAGATCAACATGTTTTTTTGGTTTTTTGTTTTAATTTTTTTTGGACTGATTCACACTTTTTTAAGCTTTTCTTTTGCATCCTACTGCAGGATTGGGGGTCTCTGGGAAAGTCCTCAATATTACATAGATAAATGCACACATCTTGGAGAGAAAGCAGGGCATGATGGAAAAAGCCCTGGGTTGGGAGTGCTAGTTCTGACTCTGTCATTAACTCTCAATCAGCAAGCAAGCATTTATTAAGCCCTATGTGCCCAGCACTGTGTTAAGTAGTGGGGATTCAAAGATGAAAGGGGAAATGGTCTTTGCCCTCAAGAAACTTATATTCCCTTAGAGAAGCTACTTTGCCATTGTTGGTTGTGTCAGATTCTTCATGACCCCAAATTGGGGTTTTCTTAGCAAAGATCCTAGAGTGGTTTGCCATTTCCTTTTCCTGCTCATTTTACAGATGAGGAAACTGAGGCAGAGTTAGGTGACTTGCCCAAGATCACACAGCTAGTGTCTGAAGTCACATTTGAATTCAGGTCTTTCTGACTCTAGACCTGGAGCTCTCTCCACTGCATCACCTACTTGCCTGATGAAAAGCTAATAATACTGTTTTAGTGGACCCTGGATCAAGTCTTTTCGCCTCGCAGGGAAGCAATTCTCCCACCTCTACAATGAAGGGTTTTGACTAGATCATTAAGGTTCCTTGTGTCTCTGAGAGTCTATATCCATTGATATGATATACATGATATATCTAATAGAGAACTGGCCTTAGAGCAGTGGTTCTCAACCTTCATAATGCTACAACCCTTTAATAGTCATATGTGGGCGTGTCTGCATGTGGTTGGACCCCCCTGGAGAAGAATAGAGGAGGTTCCTAAGACCATCAGAAATATGTGTTTTCCAATGGTCTTAGGCGACCCCTGTGACCCCTGTGAAAGGGTCGTTCAGTCCCAAAGGGGTCACGACCCACAGGTTGAGAACTGCTGCCTTAGAGTCAGGAAGACCTGGGTTTGAATCTTACCTCTAACACATACTGAATGTAGGAACCTCGGCAAAGTCCCTTAATCTATCACTGCTCTGGCTCATTCTCTAAGACAATAAACTTCAGTAGGTCCCTAAATTAACAGTCATGGGTACAGTCCATATCCTTGTCCCTGTAATGTAAAGATACACAGAGGCTGGCCCCAGCTTAATGACAGGTTCTAGGTGATACAGAGGCATCTAGGTGGTGCAGTGGATAAGAGCACTGGTCTTAGAATCAGGAAGTCCTGAGTTCAAATTCAGCCTCAGAAACGCACTAGCTGTGTGACCCTGGACGAGTCATGTAACCTCTGTCTCAACTTCCTCATTAAGGAGGAATAATAATAGCATCTACCTCCCAGGGTTGTTGTGAGGATCAAATGAGCTTCTATCTGTAAAGTTCTTTTCTAACCTGAAAGTCCTATTTGAATGCTAGCTATTGTTATTTTCCCTCCCCCCACCCCCAGAAATTCGTGTGTAAATGGATTGTTTGGAACTCAGAACAGTGAGCACAAACTTTTCCCATAGAAATGGTGTTTTAGTCCATGGTGGCTGGTTCCCGGCCAGCCTGCCCAAGCTCATGCAGCTGAAGCACTATGTTCTTGCACCCATACCCAGCCCCCATGTGTGAGTAAGATGATTTCTACGGGATCACGCTTTCCAAGTACTAACTGGAGAGACCAGGTCCACACCGTCTGCTTGGCAGCCTCTACTACCTCCACCTTCCCTTGCCATCTGTTTGTACCTACAGCTCATTCATAGGTAAAGGAACTCAGTTTGGGACAGTAGAAGGGAATGCTGAGTTTGGAGTCAAAGGGCCTGGGTTCAATGCTTGTGTGGCATTTGGCAAGTGTTTAACCCCTCTGGGTCAGTTTCTTTGGCTGTAAAAAGAGTGGTTTGAACTAGATGACCCCTTTAAAATCCCTTCCAGGTCTAAATCTATTATTCTATAATTAAAATATTCCTAAGTCTGAGGCTGCTTTCACGTATGGAAATATACATGCACATACACATACATAGGCACATATGCATGTGTCTATACTCCAACACAGCAGAATACATTGACACATGTCTATACGTAAACACAGAGACATGCAAACATTTGCCGACCAAGCAAAAAAGTAGTTGTTTTTGTACACAGTACGTTTGTTCTGAGCACAAATAATATCAGAAACAGCATATTCGGGGTCTTCATTGCTTGGAATCCTTGAACCATGGTTGTTCTTTCCCCAGGCACAGTGCCCCTGCCTCAGAGAACAATGGATCCTGGGAACTGTGGTGGGCTTAAGGTGCCCATTAGACCTGAGGCCAGAATTTCTGCCCTTTGGAGACAGAAGTCCCCAGGGTTAAGGTTGGGGAGGGTCCCATAGGATTTTGGGCCCAGGATGACAGGAGACAGGCTGAATGTACATGGCTGTTGTTGCTGCATACTGTAATGAATTTAGAATCAGCAGACTTGCTGTTTGAATCCTGGCTCTGCTGACTTCTCCTTGTGTAACCCTGGGCAAATAATTTTTCCTCTGTGGGCCTCAGTTTCCTCATTTGCAAAATGAAGGGTTTTGACTAGGTTGGTATCTAAGGACACTTCCAGCTCTCAGTCTCAGTCCTAAGTTAACCTGCCATAAGAGAAGTAGCAATTCTGAGCAGAGAGCCCTCAGGAGTGACCAAAGGGCCTTGCAGAGAGCGGGGCTTCAGTCACTGTTCATTGACTTAAATTGGGTCTGATGAGCTTATACAGTGGTGGAGGAACAGTTTTTTCAGTTCCTGTTGAGACAGTAAAAAAAGCAGACAAGTCTACAAGGCTCTGCCCTTGTGTCCTGGTCGACTGGGCCATCTCTCTAGTCCAGGAATCAGCAGGGGCTGGAGCTGCCCCACATAGCTGTGACTACATGACTTCTATAAACTAGCCACAGCAGTACATCTCCTGCCCACTTCACCAGCGTCACCATCAGTAATTAAGAGGTAGCTGCATTTGTCAAAGAAATGCAGAAAGGGGGCCTGTGACTCTAAAGCCCTGCCTGTACAACCTGGTTCTCTGCATACTGGCTGGTCTCCCTGAGCCTGGCTGCCTACATCCATGCCACCATTATGGGGAGGGAACAGGTCCCACTGGGGAGGAGAGGCTGGGGTGCTGGTGGGGTAACGGGAGGATAATGATGCTCATCATCACTAAATGTTAAAGCTATCAGAAATCAGACCTGGTTCCATCATTTTATAGCCAGGAATGAGGCCCAGAGAGAGTTTGACTTTCCCAAGGTTAGTCAGTAGATAATAGAGCTTGAACTCAAACTCAGCTCTTCTAACTATAAATACAATGCTTATCATATGCACACACATACACGCATGCATTCATACTACATTCACACATGCATATGCTGGATATGTGTGTATTTACATACATATATAGCATGCTTTTTTATCTGTCCATGGTACAAAGATGCCAGAGGGAGAATCTATAATTGGGAATATTATCCTTGCATATGTCCAGAACAATATTATAAATCACAGAATCATAGAACATTAGTGCTAGAAATAACCTTCAAGAGAATCTGGTCCATTTTACCGAGGAGGAGCCTAAGCTGTAGGGAGAAAAATGATTCATGTAATGTCATGAAGCTAGGAAATGGCAGCTGGGACTTGAGCCCAGGTCTCCTCACTCCAAGTCCAGGATTCTTTCCATTATATTGTGTTTCCCTCCCTACACTCTGATTTTCAGTCCTTTTTAATTGTGTACAACTCTTTGTGATTCCATTTGGGGTTTTCTTGGCAATGATACTGGAGTGGTTTGCCATTTCCTTCTCTAGCTCATTTTATAGATGAGGAAACTGAGGCAAACAAGGTTAAGTGACTTGCCCAGGGTCACACAGCCAGTAAGTGTCTGAGGCTAAATTTGAACTCAGATCTTCCTGACTCCAGCATAACCTGATAAGACTTTCTTAAAGACTTCCCTCACTGTTATCTCTCCAGTTTTCACATCCTTGCCTTGAAGGAGGCTGGGCAGGTATCCTTACCTTCAGTTTCCAGAAACTAAAGAAGCTGATGCAAGGTGGCCCTAGTGAGGCCTTCCTCTGATGCCCGAAGGCAGCCCTGGCCTCTTTAAGGTTATGATGGCACAGGGAAACCTCTCAAACCGGAAAGACTCTGACCTTGGTTCTCTTTTGGAATTATTTCCCTAGATCCTAGCACAGCCTGGCACAGAGTAGGCACCTGATAAAAATTTGCTGATTGATCAAAGTACAGTCCTGAGGGTGGGCTGTCTGTTACCCGAGTACTAGCCAGCGCCTGAAGGTTGGTCCCTAGGAGATGGAATTTTTTTAATCCCAGAAGCTCTTCAAGCAGTCTGCCAAAGGTGCAGAAGGGTTGTTGTCTGTGTTGGTGGAAGAAGCACCCAAACAGTTGATCATGGGAATATAAACTTTGAACCAGAAGACACCTCAGAAGTTATCCAGTCCAACCCAAACATTTGACAGATGAGGAAACTGAGGACTAGAGAGGTTAAGAGATCTGTCCTGAGCATGAAGTGGAAGCAAATAGTGCACTCTGGGCAGAGGGAACAGCAGGAACAGGTATGGAGGTGGGAAAACACTGGATATGCACAGGAAACAAGAAGTCCTGTTTGACTGGGTCAGGGAGTCTGTGGCAAGTTGGAGGAGATTATAGAGGGGTTTCGATAATAGGCTAAGGAGTTTGGACTTTGGCCTCTAGGCGACGGAGAGTCACTAAAGGATTTTTAAGTAAGAGTGATGTGGTCCAAGTGGGTCATTGGGAAGATCTGCTCTTAATCACAGACATAATTAAAAAGCATGGTGAAAAGCAGACTGACAAATACTTGCTGAGTATCTACCATGTGCCAGGGCAGTTTCAGTGATGAGATTTAGTCCCAGGTCTGAAGAGTAAAGTTCTGAGGAGAGGGATGACAAAATGAAGGGGGCCCCAGGAACAGAGACCTAGGGACACCCACACTTGGATCAGAAGGGGGAGTCTGTCGGGGAGGGGAGCCTGCGACCTCGAGGCCAGATGTGGCTCTCCTTCAAGTCTCAGGTCTACTACTAATTGGCTGTGTTTCTTAGCTTCTCAGAGCTTCCGTTTTGCCACCTTTCATGCTGAATAATCTCTCCTCCCACCAATGTACCCCATTGCCAGCTGCCACCAGAGTGATGTTATTGTGCCCCTACAATCATGCCCCTCTCTACTAAACCACTGCCAACAAAACCCAAACCTTCAGCAGCACCCTATTTCCTCCTGAATAAAATGTAAATTCCTGACTGACTTTCAAGGTCCTCCACAGCCTGGCTGTGTTCTTCCTTTCTGACTTTCTCTCACAGCTCTTCCCTTTCACTGTTCTGTGTTCAATGTGACCTGGACTGCTGGCCTGCTCTCTCCCTATCTTTGTGCCTTTACTTACATTGGTCCCCATGCATGGAATAGATTTTACCATCACCCCCGCCCTTCATTCAGATCTAAATTCAGGAGTGAATGCCTTGAATCCTTTTCTGACCCCTGACCTTCCCCCATCCATACCCACACCCCTACATACTTATACCTCTCAAAGTGATTTTCCCTCCTTACATTTCCTTATGTTTTTCTGGATCTTTCTTTTGTGTTTTTCTCATTCTCAATTGTATCAATTATTTGTATACTCTTCTCTTCCTGGCCCATTAAACTGTAGGCTTGTTGAGAGTAAGGTCTATGATATGTAACCATGTCCCAGGGCCCAGCACAGACTATTAAGATTACAGGAAAAGGCCTTAGGGATCAATAATTATTTGTGGTTCACTGAATCGAATGCCAAGGACCAGTTAAGACACTGACTGACCTCTCCAGGGCCCATCCACTGAGGCCCTTTGAGAGACTGCAGGTGACGTTCCCCTGCATTGTACCTGTGACTCCTTTTATGGAGAGTTCTCATTGAAGAAGTACCAGTCAGAGCACAGCACCCAATGGTGGGTCAGCATTAGTATGGACACATTCTAAAGGAAGGCGTTAGACTAAGAAACTTTAAGGGATCCCTCCTAGTCTTAGGATCATGTACTCCAAAAGGATGGGACTCTGGGTCTCCTGCTCTGAGGCAGCCACCAAATGTTTTACAGTTTTCCTGACAAGGTTTAGCAACACAGCCCCCGTTTCCCCAAAAACTAGAGGAAGGGGAACGTGTGGCAGTCTTCCTTAGCAGGAAGAAGCTGTAGGTTTGGTCATGCCATAACTGGGCTTTGTGTCTTTCAGCATAATTAGGTGCCTAATTGCACACCTAAACTATGTCAATGCATCTGCACAAAGAAATCATTATGATTTACGGGCAAAACTCTGTTTGTTAACATTCTCTTCTCCATTTGCCACCAGTTAGATTCCTGTTGGAAGGGCTCAATTTTGGGAAGCATTTTGGAATCAGTGTTTTAAGTAAGATTTGCTTTAAATATTGGAGCTTCTAAATGAATTAAATGGGAAACAAAAAATCCAGATAGCTCCATTTGGGGACATGCCATTCATTCTGCAAAGGTAGGAGGTCTAACCAAAAGTTTGATCCCTAGCTCACTCACTAACTGTGTGGTTTTGGGCCCTCTCCGGGTCCTCTTGGTTTGCCCATTTGTAAAATGAGAGAATTGAACTTAGATCACTTTCAGACAAAATATCCAGTGATATTCTGTAAAGAAGCCTGAGAATTGGGTTCATATCCTTCCCCTATAGTCATTAACTAGCTGTGTGTCCCTGGGTGAGTCACTGAGCTTCCTCATGAATGTCCTCAGTGTTGCACAGGGCCGTTGTGAGGGAAGTGATCTGTCAACCTTAAGGTGCTCTGGAAATAAGAGCCATTGTTATTAGCCTCAGCACATCTACTTCCTCTCAGCTCTATTACTTGTACACCTCGCCCCCACCCCCATTCCCCTGGAGGATAAGTACCATGTTCATTGTGCACACATTTATGTAGGGGGCTGTCTCTCATGTTGAACAAATACTGAGAACCTGCCAGCCCTGTGGCAATGAATCCTAATTACCTCATCAAAGGCGCAGACCCTGCTGGGTAGAATAGGGAAGGAACATTGCTTCTTGGAAGCCTTTTGCAAAGGCTAGGAGGGGAAGGGCCCTTCATGAAGCCAGAGATGTGAGGAAGGTTAGAGGGAAGAGGGGAGTTTGGGTCAGAGTTTAGGGGTAGGATGCTCCCCTAGAGCTGCCCGAAGAAATGATGGAGATGGGGTGAAACAAGTCCTAGCCAAGAAGTGAGAAGGCTTGGCTTCCAGCCCTGCCCCCACTACTTAATCAATATGTGACCTTGGACAAATCATTTTAACTTTTCCTAAACTTGTTTTTCCCATCTGAAACAATAATACCACCCCTGGGCAGCTGTGGTATAGTGAATAGAGTGTTAGATGTGGACTCAGGAAAACCCAAGTGCAGATCTTATTTCACACCCTTTCTAGCTGTTTGACCCTGGGCAAGTCACCAAATCCTTCTGTCTCAATTTTCTCATCTGTAAAATGAGAAGAATAATAGCACCTGCCTCAAAGTATTATAAAGATGGAAGCACTTTACAAGAACCTTCATGTAGTGTATTAATGGTATCTCTTTATTAGAGGGAAGCTAGGTGGTACAGTGGATAGAGTACCAGGTCTGGAGTCAGAAAGACTCATCTTCATGAGTTCAAATCCAGCTTAAGACACTTACCAGCCATGTGACCCTGGGCAAGTCACTTCACCCTGTTTGCCTACTTTTATCATCTGTAAAATGTGCCAGAGAAGGAGATAGCAGACCACTCCAGTGCCTGACAAGAAAACATCAAATGGGTCACGAAGAATCAGACATGACTGAACAACAGCACAAAATCTATTCATCATCATCATCATCATTATGTGAGAGAACAGGTGTGAAGATGTTTTGACAATTATTAAGTAACGTATAAGTGGGAGGAGTGATGGTTTGGCCATTGGAATGAGTACGATCCAAGAAGTGATTGATCAGGGTGGGAGCTCTTAAAGGTGGCACGCCAAGACTTCCTTCCTAGCCAAAAGGGTGAAGGGGGAATAGGGAGAGTGACACCACTTACACATATATCCCCATCATCCCTTTCAGTTAACCAACTAGTAAGCACTTTTAGTGCCTACAGTGTGCCAGGCATGGTGCTAGGTACTTGGTAAATGCTTCCCAACACTTTCTCATCCCCCTATCCCTTTACCTTTAACCGACTGAAACATGAAGCAGAGAAATGAGGTTGTCATGGGGAAGAGGTCACTAGCCAGTACCATCTGGGAGCTCTGGCCAGCGCAGAGACTGAAGCTGTCTTACTGCTCTTGTCAACACTTCCTTATCTTCACTAAGCAGAGGACAAAAGCAGTGATGCAGATAATCAAAATACCATAGATAGTCCCCCCACCTTCTCCCTCCCCCACAAAGTGCCTAGGATTTAGTAGCTGGTGTTCTATAGCACTTTAAGGTTTACAAAGCTTTTTACATATCTCTCTAAACAACCCTGAGAGGTAGGTGCTACAAGTGTTATTACCCATCATGCTCATGCAATACAACACGCTACCGGCTGTTTTGGTGGTAATGGCCTGCTAGAACAGCATGCCAGAGAGGAGCCATAAGATCATCTTGCTCAGCCTCACCATTTTGCCAATGAGGAAACTGAGACCCAAAGAAGGGAAGGGACTTTCCCTAAAATCACCCAGCAAGTGAGTGGCAATCCTAGGATTCTTGTCTCCCAGTTTAGGCCATTTTCTGTTGCACCAGATGATGTCTCTGATGGTAAGATGCTTTGGATTCCTGAGGCACAGGGAGACTGCCTGGCTGACAGGAGAGAGGATTGGGGAATTAGGGAGGTGGCAGTGACCTGGGGAGTATGTGTGTTTTCCAAAGGTTTCTGGGGGGAGTTAAATTAGGGTGTCATGGTTGTTAACAATACTGACATTTCAAGGTTTTGGGAAAGCCAGGTTGAATTTGACTAGACTTTTGCTTCCCCCTCTAAGAAATGGGAGTGTAAACATAGCTTCTCTTCCCCCAGCACAAGTGAGATCAGGAGGAGGAGGAGGGCAGTATGCGGAGCACATGGCACTCCCGAGAAGCAGGTCCTCTCTGAGCTCAAAGCATTATTACTCCATTAGTGGCTCGTAGGGTTGACAAATGAAGGATAATTAATATCCGTGAGGGAAACAGATGTTGAGGTAATTCACTCCCCGCTGTGCATCTGAAAAAGCATTTCCTTGGATTCCTCTAAGGTCGGGGACTTCGGGTGAGAGACTAGGCCCAAGAGCTTGGCAAGACTGCTCAAATCCCTCATTTAGAGGGAATGGAGGGGTCAGGAAGCCAATCTAGCTCGTCTGATTGTCTGGGCCTCCAGCCGATTCCAGGTCCTGGTGCCTCAGAGGAAGCCCATCACCCTGTGCCTCCCAGCTAAGAGAAACATGGGATCCTCAGATGGAAGGGTCACCCAGGGGTCTTCTCATCCACCCCTGTTTCCTGGTGGGATGGCATTTCACTTCTAAGGAAAAATGATTATTTCTCATCTGCAGAACAAGGATAATAACACACTCCTCATCTCACAGGGTTCCTGTAAGGACAGTGACTTACAAACTGTGAAGCACCATAGAAATAAGTGCTAGTATTATTCTTCTTTTACTAGCACCTCAGACTGATGCCTCATTATAGTATGGACCCATGACCATGGATTTTCTAAGGCTTTGGTTGTAGATTGCCCACTATCTCAAGTCCTACCATATTGGAAAGGCTTAGAATACAGAGCTGGAAATGGTCTGTGTATGTTGGCCAAGAATAAGCCTTCTCAGATGTGGAGAGGCTCAGAACACAGAAGGGTGGCCAGCCACTCGGTCATGCTTTTGACCATGGCACCTCACAGAACCATCTATGAAGTCAGAGGGGGCTGCAGTCTGTATTGGTGGACTAAGCATCCACCCCAAGGAAACGGTGGGTCCTTAAAGCATAATCATCATCTCCATCATCATTGCTATCTTGTTCTCATCTTTTTTGATGGGATTCAGCTAGAAATGGTTTGAGGACAAATAGCTATCTTGCTATTATTCATTTATAATTAATGTCCCATGGACTGTTGTGTGGATGGATAAAAATGACTATTTTTTGGAAATTGAATAGAAATATTAGGATTTAATATCTTCCTCATAGGCTCTAGTGCTGGAAGGGACCATAAAGATGATCAGTCCAACTGTCTCATCTTACCTCTGAGGAAACTGACAGGGAAGTCTTAGAAAGATTATGTGGTGATGAAGGTCCTATAAGTTTGAATTAGCAGAGGCAGAATTCAAACCCAAGTCTTCTGACCCCAAATCCACTGTGATCTTTCATCTATGTCTTACTGCTTTTCAGATACAATTTCCTTTACTGTAGGATTTATTAATTTTTTTTGTGTGTCTTAAGTGAGTTTGACAGCCTGCTGAAGTCTTAATGTTTTTAAAAGCTAAAAATAAAATATGTAGGATTACAAAGGAAGCTAATTATATTAAAATGCAATTATCAAAACATAGAAAACAACAAATTCAGAATTCTTAGGTTAAGAACATCTGCTGTAAACCCTAGGCCAGCCAGTCTTTGCTATTCCAGCTCTTGGACTTCTCTTTGGTACAATCTCCCATCTCTTTTACTGGGAAAGAGCTCCAAGGCCTAAAGGCAGCTCAAAGCAAAGGTATCTCTCCTTTCTTCAATGGACAAGGCCTTGCCAACTGTTTTAGGATGCTAACTTTTCTTGAACCAAACCTCTTCAAAGCCAAGGGGATCCTAAAGTTGCATCTCCGTGGAGATATCCTTGGATGCCAGTCAGTTCTTGCCCACACCTATCCACTCACCTCATCAACCTCTCACACTCTAGCCACATTAACTCTTTAGCTGTCTACAATTCCCTTGTGTCTGGGAGTTTCTTACCTCTAGCTAATGTTGCACTGTAAATTCAGTGTAAACAGAGTCTGGCTGGTGCACTTATTGTGAGTTGTGCCAATACACAAGAAACTCAACTGTTCGCAGAGACCGTGACCCAAAAACAATGGTATCAGCCCATGCTCAAATTTGAGGAAGAAGGAGAATGATGATGGCTGCCAGGCCACTTTAAGACAACAAGAAGCTGACCCACTGCCCTGCATTGGTCCCATGGCCAAGCAGTTCAAGGGTTAAGATGTGGGATTTTTGAGGGCAAGGCCATGGGATATGATCTCATTGTAGACTGGTTAGTTAGCTTTGCTCTCTTCTGTTGGCCAGAGCCATACCCCAATTCAATACTATCTCCACTTTTCAGAATCCTTGTCCTCTTTCAGGACTCAGCTTAGGTCCCACTTCTTCCATAAAACCTTCCTTGACTTACCCTATTTTTTTGGACTAGTTGAGTTAGTATGTTTTTATGCAGGTACAATTTGATTACTCCACGTAGGATGTATGCTTCTTGAGAGCAAGGACTGTTAGATTGTTTTCTTTTATCCCTAGGCTTAGAACAACACCTAGTATAAATAAGATACTTACTACAGGTTTGCTAAATTTAATTGAGTTGTATGTAAATACAATTGTGTGTCTTTAGTTACAAGGAGACTACAGAATTCTGGAAAAGACCAACAAATCTGTAGGTCATTCTTCTTCTGGAAGGAAAAAAAATAGCTGTGCATGGTAGTGCATTACTATAATCTCTGCTGTTGGGGAGGCTGTGGCTGGTGGATCGCATGAGCTTGGGAATTGTGAATTGTTATCAGTTTGGATGTCTGCAATAAATCTGACATCAATATGCTTAGCCCTGGGAATGGTGCTGCCTTAGGAGGTATAAAGGGCCCAGGCTGGAAATACAGCAGGTCAAAGCTTTAGTTCTGATCAGTAGTGGGATTGGGCTCATGATTGGCCACTGTCCTTCCAGCATAAGAAGGAAAGAAAGAGAGAGAGAGAAAGAAAGAAAGAGAAAAGAAGGAAGGAAGGAAGAGGAAAAGGGGAAAAAAAGAAGCAACTCATGGTGCATGTCCTAACATGTAAATTAGAAATCACGATTTTGTTATTATTACTGATGATAGTTGAGTTTTATCATCAGTAATATAGAATGTTAGGGATAAAAAAGGCCTTGGAGACTACCAAATCCAACCTCCTCACTTTACAGAAGAGAAAACAGAGACCCAGAAAGAAGTGAATTGTGCAAGGTCACAGAGTTAGTGGCAGAACCAGGACAAGAATGTAGGTCTTCTAATCCAGTGCCATTTCCCTACTTCACTGGACTGTCATGCCACAAAGACAATACACATTTGCTGGAGTGCATCTCTAGAAAGCTTAAATTAAAATACATCTTACTTGGAAATGTTAAATGTTAAAATGTTACCTGGAAGTTTCCTCTCCAACCCTCTCCCACAAGCACAAGCAGCAACCGGGGCTGGATGATCAGATTATCTGCCAAGGAACAAGACCTAGAGCAGGGCAGTCTCAGTGGGAAGAGATTCAGAGACATGCCTTTAGTGTGGCAGTGATGATGATGATGATAATCTGGCATTTGCATAGCTTTTTAAGGTTTTCAAAGTATATTTCAAATAGATATTATCACATTTGAGCCTCACAGAAGCCCTGTGAAGTAGGTATATTAAATGTCAAGTGACTTGCCCATGGCCAGTAAAAAGAGATTTGATCCCAGGTTCTTCCTTACTTTGGAGGCAGCTAAGTGATGTGGTAGATAGAATGCAGGGTCTGGAGTCAGGAAGATTCATCTTCAATAAATTCAAATCTGGCTTCAGATACTAGCTGTGTGACTCTGGACAAGTCACTTAACTCTGCCTCAGTTTTCTCATCTGTAAAATGAGCTGGAGAAGGAAACAGAAAAGCACTCTAGAGTCTTTGACAAGAAAACCTCAGAAAGGGTCAACAAAGAGTCAGATATGACTGAAAAACAACTGAATCACAAAATCTTCCTTACTTCAAAGCCAGCACTGTTGCTACTATCCAGCGTTACCTTTCATAGACTCTGTGGCAGTGCACAGACTCTGGACAAGAAGGGCAGACCCAGGGCACTGATGGCTGTCTTCCTTGCATTTCTCATTTGGAAAGGCATTGTGGACTGATAGAAAGGGTGCTGGAGTGAGGAGTCTGGGAGGCAGGAAACCTGATTTTAGTGCTTTACTAACTGTCATTACAGACAGAGCTTTCAGCCTCTTGGAACCTCAGTTTCTTCATCTATAAGATGGAAAAAAAAATGAAGCAGTGTGGCATAGTGGAAAGAGCACTGGATGTGGAACTGGGACTTGGGTTCAAACCATGCCTCTGCTACATTCCTGTGTAACTTTGGTCAAATAATTTCCCATTTCTGAGACTCTATTTTGTCATTTATAGAATGTTATTGTTCAGTTGTTTTTAGTCGTGTCTGACTCTTCATGACCCCATTTGGGGTTTTCTTGGCAAAGACACTGGAGAGGTTTGCTATTTCCTTCTCTAGCTTATTTTACAGTTGAGGGAACTGAGGCAAACAGGGTGACGTGACTTGCCCAGGGTCACACAGCCAGTAAGTGTCTGAGGCCAAATTGGAACTCAGGTCTTCCTGACTCCAGGCCTGGTGCTCTATCCATTGTGTCAGCTAGAGCAGGGCAGTTATAAAATGAGGTCATTATATTAGATGATCTCTAAAGTCTAAACAGTCTCTAAAGATCTCTAAAATTCCAGTTCTAAATCCTATGATCTTATAGAGTCATTGTGAGGAAAGTGCTTTGTTTGTAAAGTTTAAAATACTCTAGAAAAAGGAGTCATTTTTCTTCTCATCCCCCACCACCAAATGGTAATATTCATGAGGGCCCTGAACAAGGTCCCTCTTAAACCGTTGGAAAGCCCAGCTAGCTGGGTCCACTGCAGGGTGAACAGTAGCAGCCACTCCTCGCTGGGTCCTCATCTTTCCCTTCCCCTCTGGCACAGAGCCAGGGACCCAGGGCGGGCTATAAATCGGATTTATTGACCCAACCTGAAAGCTGCACCCACTCTTGCCGTGAGTAAGTCTTAAATTTCATCAGGTGATAAATACCAGGAGAGAATCAATTTGGTATGAAAGCTAATTAGCTGGCGAGCTGTGGCATTGATCTTAGCCTGATGCTTCTTGGAGGGGACTAGGTCGTTCAGCTGTGGAGAAAGGGGGAAGCCAGGGATGAATGGGTCAGTCATCTGGCCCTTTCTAGAGAGTGGAGGGGGGCAGTTAGGGGGGGAAGGAAGGGCCTCAGGACAAATTCTGCATTCCTTATCTGGATTTTCTTCCTCAGAGAGGGGAGGGATTAAAAGAGAGGCCTAGGTTATTGGGAGAGGGTTTTTGAGGTTAAAGAAATGAAGTTGGATGGCCTCAGCATAATTTCATTTGTAGGAGTAAGGAAATGGGATAAACTCCATTGTTTCAATAGGAGAAATAGACTTGCTTCCTCTTCTGTAGAGAGAGGTGGATTAGATTGATTCTAAAGTCCCTTCCAGTTCTAAATCCTACAAAATAAGGAAGTGAGGAGTCTAGGGTTATTTTTTGGGAGATATAAAGATGTGAAGTAGTCCTCACAAGTCCTTCTCCTAGTCAAGCTTTGGGGATGATGGAAAACCTGGAGATGTGTCAGCTTCTTCTGTCTACTCCAATGTCCCTACCTAGCATTTCTCTGAAGAAGAGAAGGGGTGGAGTGCTCCACAGAGAAACTGTCTAGCCTCTGGAAGGTCTGGAGAGTAGCAGGGGGACCCCAGGTTGAGCCCTTCTCTACTAACTGGATACAGTAGGCCAACATTGGCAATTTAGCATGTTAGCATTGAAAGGTGATAAAAGATACAACAGGATCAAAAATAAGATACTAATTGATATTTGGATATAGGATCTTAGGTTTCCTTTCAGTATTTTTGTTCCCCAGAAAGATTCCTTTCCCTCCTGCTCCTGCTCCTCTTCCTTCTTCATTCTATTCAACTCAGTAAACATTTTTATGCATGTACGATATGCAAGGCCCTGGAAATACAAAGACAAAAATTTTAAATAGCCCCTGCCTTCACATTGCTTATATTACACAGGAAGATAAAACATGTGAATGTATAAATAAGTAAAAGGTAATTGGAGGGGGGAGAGACCTAACAACCAGGAGTTTCAAGGAAAGCTTTCCTAGGAGATGAGACAGGAATTGAGCTCCGAAGGAAATGAGTGATTCTATGAGGTGAAAGTGAGGGTGGAATGCATCATAAATTTATAATAACAATGATTTAGCCAGTTAATTAGGTGTACTTATTAGGCACCTTACTTCAAGGACCCATGATTTCATAGTAGTGGCCTCTCTCTCCACTGATGCATATCATAGCCCTTTATGGTTTATGAGTTTATGAGTTAACATGATGCAAATGGAAAAAGCACTCACTCTGGATTTAGAAGGACCTGGCTTCAAATCTCACTTCTGCCACTTACTCTCTTCATGACTTTGGGCAAGTCACTTAACTTCCCTGAGTCTCAGTTTCCTCTTCTGTAAAAGGAGGGGTCTGGACTACATACCCTCCAAACTCTTACCATTCTAAATACATATTAGAAAGCAAAAACTGCATCAGTCACAATAATTCATCATCCAGGGGCCAGCTTTCTAGTGACAAGCTTCACACTTAGCTCAGTTGCCCTTCAGGTAACAGACATACAGATGAGTCAAACATCAGGTCCACGCTGAAGCTTTCCCAGCTTGGTAGGATCTGCTAGAGGTTGCAGTTCACTAGTGTAGGCTTTATGACCCCATAGTCATCCTTTTCAGGCCACAGGGAGACATAACATGACATAAAATATTTCCCATTTGTCTAGCTTTACAAGGTATAATACTGTGAGGTTGTTAGTATAAGAATCATTATCTCCATGCTATATGTTGGGAAAATGTGACTTAAAGTAGTGAAGTGTCTTGCCCATGATCATATGGCTACTGTCAGAACTGGGACTAACACAGATTCGCCAAGTCCAAGTCCAATGCTTTTTTCAATACATCATGCTGCCTTTGTGTGTGCACACACACACACACACACACACAAACTTCCACTTATATAGCACTTGAAGGTTTATAAATTGCTCACCTTTCAACAGTTATTCAATACTAATAATCTCTAGTGTTTGTATGTCAGTTTAGACTTTTTGAATCTGAAAGAGGAAGCTAAATATATTTTTAAAAGGGAGCTGACACTAAGACTGGAAGTGTGCATTTTCTGGACCTGCCTTCAGGTGTCTTCATAGTGACAGCTTAAATGGTCACTCAGGACTACATGGGATTGGCCAGAGTATGGCATGAGGCTACAGTAGCAGCAGGCTGACCTGATATAAACAGGACAGTTCATAGTGATAACATCTTAATTCACAAGGAACCAAAAATAGGAGAATTTTCAGGGGAAAAGTGTTCAGTTATCAGAGCAGTTACATGATAGTCCAAGAATATAGGAAACAAAAGGAGGAGACAGGTCTAGACAGTCCAGAAGAATAGGTCAGGAGCATGGAAATGATGGAATCCAAGGAGCAAACAGGAAAACATGGTGTGAGGTCAGGCAGGTTCAAGAAACCATGTGTTTAAACAGGCTTGATGTTGTACTAGGAGTTCATATACAATTTGATTCAACATGGGGAGTGTACCAGGGTCCTTTTCTCATATGGTACAAACTCTGCCCTCGTGTATTAGCTTCAAATATGGATGGCTTCCAGAACTGTGGACAGCACCCAGGATGTGGGATAGATCTCAGCACTGTGGACAGTTCCCAGAGGCTAGTGTTTCCTACGTGGAAAATAGCTCTGTCTGAGCTTACTGACAGTAGAAAGATTTGACCCAGTCTTGTCCCCAGAGGCTCCTAGGGGAAAGTCTGCAGCCTGAGGGTACCTTCCAGTCATCAGATGCTTGTTACCGTCAGGCAGTCAAGAACTATTTGGGCAGCACCTTCTTCATAGTATGATAAAGTAGAGAGAACTCTGGTCTGGGACTTAGAGAACTATCCTCCACTCTGCCACCCACTCACTGTGTGACATTAAGCAATTCTCTTCCCCCTCTCTGAGGCTGTTTTCTCTGTAAAATGAGGGGACTAGGTGATCCCAAAGGTCCCTTACAAGGGTGTCATTTTGTGTTATAAGTTCCAAGGGCCTCTCCAACTCTTATATGCTGTGTTCTGTGTTATAAAGATCCTACCAGATCCAACATCCCATCTCTATGTTCAAAAGACCATCCCAACTCTGTCATGTTCTGTACTTAGGACCTCTTCATCTCAAACAGTGTGTATTCCTGGGGCCCTTCCAGCTTTGCCATTTTATGTTCTCTGTTCTTTTACAGCTCTGATAGTCTCTGTTTTGCATCTCTCATTTCAAGGAATAGTATCATATGAGTAGTGCAATCAATGAGAGCTCTGAGAAGAGCAAGAAGTAAATCCCACTAGATTTTAAATTCATTTTACCCCAGGCCTTGATCTTGGGGTTTGTGTATGGATTTTGTAGAAATGTACATTGAGAATAGAGGATAAGAAAGAAACTCCTTCTCTTATGGACTTGGGTCTCATTGGACTGATACCTGATGCATTGGTTCTGACCCACATCTAGTATTTCTTCATCCTGTCACTCTGTGTCTCCCATCCCCTTTCTCTCCTCTGTCTTTAGGTGGTCAAGGTGGTTGGCAGCAACATCTCTCACAAGCTCCGCCTGTCCCGGGTGAAGCCCACAGATGAGGGGACCTATGAGTGCCGAGTGATTGATTTCAGTGATGGCAAGGCCCGGCACCACAAGGTCAAAGCCTACCTTCGAGTGGACCCTGGAGAGAACTCCGTCCTTCATCACCATGGTCACGGCCCCTCCCTCCACCTGCAGGATACCCCACTGCTGGGGGGGCAGCCTGCAGCTCCTGCCCCACCCCCACCACCCCCTAAGCCAGGCAAGGAGCTGAAGAAGCGATCAGTAGATGCTGCCTGTACTCTGTAGACTGACACTCCTTCATTCCCTTTACCCACCCACCCCACCCTGGTGGCTCAGAGAGAGTGGGAGGGTCATTCCTTCCTTAGTCCCTCTGCCTTTCTTTCTTCCCTTCCCTCCTCCCTCCACTGTATAGAGTGCATGAGGAGCAGGGTCTGGGCCAGAGGAGTGCCCTGGATCCAGACGCCACTGAATTGATGTTGGCCCAACTGGGCCCTTGTGTGTCCCCCAGCAGTGGACCTTGTTGCTCTCCCCATGCTCAGCATGTGAGCCCTTGTACCCTTCCTTCAGCCAGTTTTCTCCTCTGTAAGATGAGGCAGTTGGACTAAATGATCTCCAAGGTCCCTTTCTGCTCTAAACCCTATTCTCCTATGGCCATTGCTTTTTCAGGTTCTTCTAGAAGTGGAGAAGGGTGGGTGGGTGGTGTGGGACTGGGGCTTTGGAGGCTGGCAGGAAAAAGGCATTATAGGGATTCTGAAGCCATGGCCATCAGAAATTGGGGGTAGGGTAGGGGTGCTGTTCCTGTGCCACAGGGTCTAATCTCTCCACACCTAGGGGTCCACACAATGCCCCATCTCATTGCCAGCTTTGGTGAAGTCCTGTGTTTTGCTTTTCTTGTTGGGCCCAGACCCAAAGATCTAGCTCGCTCTTGCTTTGATCATTGCCCCCTGGGACACACTTTACTCCACTTACCATCCAGTTTCATTGCTGTGCCAGGATCTGGCCATGCTAAACAAACAGCTAGTCCCACTACCCACACTTGTATATTGTAAATAGCAAATAGCCCAGATGAATGTTCTTTCCTTTGATGTGTATGTGTGTGTAGGGAGGTCAGGGGAGAGGGGGCAGCAGGAGAGGAGAGGTTGTCATGAGAAGCCTCCCTCTTCAGTGGGGCTAGAATATATTTGAAGGGACCAAAAACTGGGAACCCCTGACCCTATAGAATTGCAGACCCCTCTGAAAGTCTGGTCCCAGCGAGGAAGATCCCTGCTGTCTGGATGGGCCCAGGACTGAGGTAGGTGGGGAGGGGCTGTGAACAGTCTTTATATCTTTATACTTTGTATTTCTGTGGTTCCTTTCATCCCAAGCCTTCCAAATAAGCTATTGTTCCATTCCCTGTTCTTGAAAGAACCTAGAATCAAACCTAGGAGCCCCCTTATTTTTCAGGGCTCATTTCTGGACCCTCCTCCCTTTGCCACCTTCCTCTCCCCTCCATGCAAAGTTTTGCACCAGCAGGGGCCCCACCTTCCCAACCTCACTTCACTTCAACCTGAGGTTTCTCCCTGAAGGCCCCCCTCCCTCTTCCTGTCCACTTCACAAACTCCAGGGCCCGTTCTGATCCAATGCAGCTGAGTCCACCTCTCTGAGGGGATCCTCTGGGGCCCAATGACAACTCTGCCCAAGGCCCCATCCCTTTCTCATACCCACACTTGCATCGTCTTGTCCTTTTTACCCCTCTGCCCCACGAGGATTTGTAAATATTTCTAATGGGCCAAACCTTCCACCCCCACTTCCCCCATAGAAACACACACACATACACACACACCACACACACACACCACACACACACACACACACACACACACACACACACACACACACACACACACACACACACAGAGGGTTCTGCCCTGGCCACTGCCTGACTGAAGAGGGAGCATAGTGAGAAAGGAGAGGGCAAAGGTTCCTTGGGTAGAGACCCCTCACAAGTCTTTTGCATCAATACAGAAGGGTGTGACCACAGGTTATAACATTGGAGGCTCAGCACCTGCTGGGCCCCCTTCATATCCACATGATCCAATCTGTGATTATCAGCCTTGCTGAAGTGAATAAAGCTGTTTAAATGAACTTCTGGCTGAGTGTCTTTCTGTGACAGGAGTCAGTCATTCATTCAGTCCCTCAATCAGCAAGCATTTTAAATCACCCACTAAGTGCCAGGTACTGGGAACACAAGGCCAGCAGTGAAACAGAAAGGGAATACCCCTCATTTTCTACCCTGGCACTGAGAGTTAAACTTGACTTCATTCACTCATTCAACAAGTTCTCTTTAAGGCCCACTAGGCTTTGGGGTTGATAAGAGAGGGAGCAGTCTCTCTGCTTTGGGAACTCAAGAGCAGTTGAACTGAGAAAGAACTAATTTTTTTGAAGGGACAATACAGTAATTACACTGCCAACACATATTTAACACCTACTGTACACAGAGAATTGTGCTTAGTTCTACAGGAAATAGGAAATTTAGATAAGACAGGGTCCCTGCCCTCATGGAGTTCCAAGGAATAGACACTCACAGATAACTACTTTTCTGTTATCTAAAATGAATTGTACTGACTTGAAGCACTGTTAGAGAAATCATTCTTTTGTGATGTGTAGGACAAACTAGTTTTTGGATGGGAGATGGGGAATGGAGCATTAGTGTTGGGAACAAGTCGGACGTGAGATTGGAAAAGTAAATTGGGACCAGGTCATAGAGGACCACGGACTTATTCTGCAGGCAGCGAGGAGGGCCCTGGGACCTGGCTCTGATAATTGTGTGATCTTAAACAAGTCATTTCACTCTATGAGCCACAGTTTTCTCATCTGTAAAAGGGATTGGACTAGATGATGTCTAGGGGCCCATTCAAGTCTAGAATCTATATTCTTCAGGGTCTTGAGCAAGGGAGAGATGTGATAAGAGCTGTAGATCAGGAGCTATCTCTTGGACCTTTGCAGGGTAGATTCAGAAAGAGAGGAGAAATCGGTTGGGGAAGTGTCATAATAGTCTGGGTTGGGGCAGCTAGGTGGTGCAGTGAATAGAGCACTGACCCTGGAGTCAGGAGGATCTGAGTTCAAATCTGACCTCAGGCACTTAATATTTACTAGCAGTGTGACCTTGGGCAAGTCACTTAACCCCAATTACCCTGCCTTCCCTCCTCCAAAAAAAAAAAAAAGACATAATAGTCTGGGTATCACGTGTTGATTGATGGCTTCATGGGGTACTTGGGCTGAGAGAAAGCTGAGAGGATGGAGGCAGCTCATGAGAGACTTTCATTGGAGGCAGAAGGACCACTCTTCAAGATGCTTCACAGAAGAGTCCCTATGGTAAGGGTTGGACTAAATTACCTCTGAAGGTCCCTCTCATAGACCTAACAACAAGGCTTCTGAAAAGCAAGGTCTAGAAGGAGGAAGGAGCAGGGCACTCAGATGAACCCTTGCCCCACTCACTTTTCCTTAGATTTGCAGTCAAAGCATTTGGGTTTGAATTCTGACTCTTCTATTTTCCCCTTTGTGACCTTGGGCAAATCATCTCTTCCTTCTGGA
Organism: Pseudochirops corinnae; assembly: GCA_028646515.1. Taxonomy (NCBI): domain Eukaryota; kingdom Metazoa; phylum Chordata; class Mammalia; order Diprotodontia; family Pseudocheiridae; genus Pseudochirops; species Pseudochirops corinnae. The sequence continues at coordinate 256,771,846 of CM053585.1, read as the reverse complement.
ATTTAGTTTTTTCATTGGGGATAAAAAGGGAAAAGGAAGGGGATGAAGTAGATCATTTCTAAGGTTCCCATAAACCTTATTACCTCCTCCTCTCATGAGCCTACATCTCCAGCTGCTGGGAAACGAGGCCACCAGCTTGGGCCAGGACGGTAAGGGATTTGGAGTCTGCTAGCCCTCCTGGCCTTGGAGTGGTACCTCCTTCTGTCTCCTAGCTCAACTGAAACAGAAGGACTTTAGCTAGAGATATGGGAAAGAAGAGAAAATGAGACAAACCCAGGGCCCCAAATTTCTAATTTACAGAGCCCAGGGACCCAATACTATAATGTCCTTAATTCAGCCATGGCGAGGCGGGGGGTGGTTCCTGGGCTAACCGGCCTTGCTTCTGGATGACCCTCCCACAACTGCTTCTTGGCTTAAAAGAAGGCTGTCATTGGCCAAACCCAGTTCCTCCATTATCCACTTTAAAGATCCTTTCTGGTCTCCTCACTGGCTCTCATTTAATTTGCAGTGCTGAGATGAACTGGATGTGTTTAGAGAATAGGAAACTCAGAGGCTGTATAGACAGGATCATTGGATTTTAGAGCCATAAGGAACCTTAGAGATCACCTCATACAACCATCTCATTTGATAAGGGAGAAAAATGGGAAGTGACTTATCCTTAGTCACTCAGGTCTTAGGCTGTAGAGGTTTTATTTACACTAAAGTCTCTTACTCCAGATCTACTGGGCCCACGACACTCCCGAGAACCACACTGAAATGTAATTGGGAAATACTTAACCAAATAAATAAAAATACAATAAAACATAGATAACATTATATTTTAAAACTATGTCAATATGTAGCCTAAAAGGAACCCTTACATTCAGATTAGTGGTCCTACTTCTATTTGAGTTTGGCACCACAGCACCGTTCCCCAGCCCAGGGCCTTGCCTTCTGCCTGCTCTAGCTCTCCTGGGAGCCCTGGGACTGTGGAGGAGACAGTGTGTTGAGTCAGGGCCTGTGGTGCAGGGTGCTGCTGCTCAGGTTCCAGACATCACAGTGGTGGCAATTCATGGGCCTCTAATATAGCAGAACATAAGTTTCTTGAGGTCAAATAATGATCATTTGGGGCTTTGTTATCCCCAGTGCCTGGCAAAGCTCTTGGCCACATAATGAGCACTTAATAAATGTTTAGTGAATTGATGTGAATGAAGGTTTATAAAATGCTTTCCTCACAACTGCCTGGGAAGGCAGCTTATACAAGGATTCTTAATTCCCATTTTACAGCGGAAGATACTGAGGCACAGAGAGAAATGGCTCGCCCCAAATCACCCAGCTAATAAGTGTCTCCCAGGTCTCTTCACACTTTCTGTTCCACCCCATGTCCAGACTCTGCTGGATCCTTGTAAGAGTCGTTAGCTTGTCATCTGACTTCAGTTTACTGATGAAAAGCCTGAGGTCTGAAGAGGGAAGGACTTGCCCAAGGTCACATTACTAATAGGTGACCTATCCCTTCTCTTCTCTTCTTTCCTTCCCCTCTTCCTCTCTCTTCCTAGAAAGAGCCAGTCCAAACCTTGCCTAGTTCTACCTCTCTACCTTTGTTTTAGAGGCAGTTAGTGGAGAGGGCTCTGGACTTAAGTCAGAAAGACCTGAGTTCAGATTTGACCCCAAGACAAGGCACTGGCTGTGCAGTTCTGGGCAAGTCCCTTAACCTCAGTTTCCTCAGATGTAAAATGGAGAAATATTAGCGTCTGCCTCCCAGGCTTGTTGTGAGGAGCAAATGAAATAATATTTGTAATGCGCTTCACGCAGCACCTGGCACGTGGAGGCTCTGGCTAAATACTTGTTTCCTTCCTTTGCTCACAAGGTTGGGCCTTCCTCCTCCACCTCCTCCTTCTCCGCCTATTTCAGTCTTCCCTATCCATCCTTCAAGGCTGAGGTTATTCATCCACAGACTATTGTTTTAAATGCTTTAAGGGATGCCCTTGTTTATGTCCCCAATGGCTGCCCAACAGCCTCCCCAGCCTTCTTTTATTGCAAAGAGAAACAATGAAACAAAACCAATGACACAGGGACCGTACCTGCCAGGACGGTCAGTGTTGGCGCCCTTCCTCCACGTGGTCTCCCATCCCTATGTGGAGAAGAAGGAAGAGTGTCTTATTGTTCGCAGTATGTTCTCAATAAATGTCACAATATAAGATCTGATTTCTCTGTCTTTTAGTGTGGTTTTCATTTACATCACTATAGTCATCATGACCACGGTTCTCTTGACTCTGCTTTGACAGGCTGGGCCATTTTGGGAACTAGATTCGGCCATAAGGATCTGAGGATTCTGCCTCCAATTCTACTCTGCTGTGAATTCAGTCGTAAGGCCTTGGGAAAAACATTTCCCCTCCCTGAGTTTGTTTTGTCACCTCTAAAATGCAATCAGTAATCCTTGTCCTGCCTCCCTCGCAGAGAAAGTTCTGAGGACAAAGGACAGTGGCACAGGGAAAAGTTTATATAGGCTCCTTGATTTAAAGCTATAAGGAACCTTAGGGAACACTGAGTCTGATTTTCCAAGCTCCTCCCAATTTTACAAATGAGGAAACTGAGGGGCAGAAAATTTAATGACTTAAGGTCACACAGCTAGTAAGGCTTTGAGGCAGGATTTGAACCTAACTCCTTTGGACTCCAAGTCAAATGCTCTATCCACTATGCTAGGAGTCCTGAGTGTAAGAACTGCTTCATCTGCCCCATAGAAGTTTCATTTTTTTCACTTAATCTTCTTGATTGTCCCTCTAGTGTCTTGGCCAACTTGCCCTGGTGGGGCATCTTCTCCCCAGCCCAAGGTTCCCCTCAGGGCCTCAGTACGGTATAACCTTATATAAGGGGCAAAGCCTATCACCAGGTTCTTCCAGAGCTACCTGCAGGCCCCACTGTATTTATTTGTTAGTGAAAAAAACAGGAGCATCGTGGGGTCCTTGGAGAGGCTGACAGGAGAGTCTCAGGGGAGGTTGGTGGTGAAGAAGCCTGCACTCTCTCCTCTCTTCCTGCCTCCTCTACCCTAAGTGAACTGTAGGTTATGGGGAGCTGAGCAGAGCAGAGGGGGTGAAAGCTGATCCATACTGTTCTTGGTTATTTCTTCCTGCTTTGTTCCCACCTTCCCATCTTGTCTCCTTCCCAACCCACTCTGTTTCCCCCTACTATTTCCCTCCCTGATGTTTTCCCCCCTGCTCTAATATGGTTCCTCTAATATGGTTACCTTGGCAAGTTTTGTTTGAACAGCTCCAATGCATCCTGGGAGTCATCCTTGACTCATTAACTCATCCAGCTTGGTAATCCTCCAGTATCTAAAACAGTTGCTAAGCCTTTTGGATGCTACTTCCACAATGTACTTCCAATTTGACTCTTCTTTCCACTCACAAGGAGGCCAATATCCTAGTTTAGGCTCTTATGACCTTTCATCTGAAGGATTATAGCAGCTTCCTAATTTGACTCTCATCTTCCAGTCTCTCACTTGTCCAATCCTCCATACACCCACCAAACTGATATTCCTATAGCACAGGTCTGACCATGGCACTCCCCAGCTCAAGGAGCTTCTGAGGCTCCCTATTACCACTAGGATAAAATATAAACTCATTAGTTTGGCACTTGAACCCTTTGTAGGCTGGTCGCAGCCTACCTTTCCAAACTTCCTTTACACATCTCTCCTGTACACGCTGAGTGTTCCAGTCAAACTTTCCTACTTACTGTTTCATGCACTCATCACTCCACCTCATCCTCCAGGCCTTTTACATCATCTGTCACAACTGAACAACATGCCCTTCTCACCTATACCTCTGAGAATCTTTAGCCTCCTGCAAGGTTCAGCTAAGAGAGATGAGGAGTTTGGGTTTTACTTTGAAATGTGCTGTGGCCTTTGAATCTTTAGAAACCTTGGATCTTGTTTGGAGCACTCTTATCCCAATCTGGTATGTGAGAGTTCCAAGGGTGGAAGGCTGAAATCAGGGTTGTTTTCACTGTAACGTCTATGTGAAACTTCCAATTTAATCAACAGAGGCACTGGGAATGATTCTGAAAGTCTGGCACCTTTCTGGTTATGGTGGTTATTGTGTTGATTTTCCACTAACCTCATGACAAATAATTTTGTTAAGCAGCCTTAGGTTTTAATCTTCTGTCATCCTCAGGCCTCTTTTGCATTATCGAAGTGATGCAGGGGTGAAGATTTGGTTAATTAGTAATTCATCCTTGCGTGAGCTTTCCTTGAAAACATACTGGATTGGATGGACAAAAGGCTTCCTGAGCCCAAAGCTGACGCGTAGGAAGAAGGAAGTGGAGCGGGTGATTAGGGTTCCTGTTCTGATTAAGTATTGATTCTTGGAGAGGTCAAATCTAGAAACTAATCTGCCTCCAGTTTGAAGGGGCTGTGGTCTCTGACCTTAGTATAAATCCTGTCCTGATGAAACTGACACATCCTGTCCCAGGGAAGCTGACCCTTGGGCTAGGAGAAGGTGTCAAAGAATCCTTGAGGATTTCTTGGGCAAATCCTTCATTTTATGGAGGGTCCGGACTAAGGTTTAGAAAGAAAAAGTGACTAACCCAAAGTGATGCAGGTAATAAATAACTGGAACATGATTTAAACCCAGGCACTCTGACTTCACATCTAACACTCTTGAATGTCTCCGCCCTAAAACTTCAGTGGACAAGGACATTGGAATTCTTTGCTTTAATTATGGAATGTTGGCCCTAGGCAGTGGTTCTCAACCTTCCTAATGCAGCCACCCTTTAATACGCATATGTGAGTGTATCTGCATGTGGGCGGACCCGCCTGGAGACAGATAGAGGGGGTTCCTAAGACCACCGGAAATATGTGTTTTCTGATGATCTTAGGCAACTCCTGTGAAAGGGTCGTTCGACCCCCAAAGGGGTTGTGACCCACAGGTTGAGAACCGCTGTGCTTAGAGGAAAATGTATTGAGATAGTGAGGTGGTGCAGTGGCTAGGGCACTGGTCCTGGAAACGGGATGAACCAGTTCAAGTCTGATCTCACACCTCTGGGTGACCTTGGGCATCCCTTAATCTCTGTCTGTACAAGATTCCTCAGATGTAAAATGGGGGTTAATGATGACACCTACCTCCCAGGCTTGTTGTGAGGATTAAAGGAGATAGTTGTAAAGTACTTGGCACATAGTAGGCACTATAAAATGCTATTAGTGTTGCTATAGAAAGATCACTGGATTTCATGTGATGTGCATGTGCATGTGTGTGCACACGTGTGTGTGTAGGTAGGTGTGCACGCATGCATGTGTGCATGTGTGTGTGCATATGTGTGTGTACATGTGTGTGTGGGTAGGTGTGTATGTGTGCGTGCACATGTACATACATGTGTGCACGTGCATGTGTGTGCATGTGTACATGCGTGTGTGTGTGTGTGTGTGTGAAAATAGAATAAGCATGGGACCATTCAAGACTTGAATTCAGATTCTTGCTCTGAAGTTTCCTCCCCTGTAGAATGAGGGCTTTGGACTAGGGGATCTTTAAGGGTCCTTCTCACTCACTCTCTTTGTGTGTGTGATTTAAATGGAATTCTCCATTTATTTTGTCCTTTTATAAAACTCAGCTTATGATCATTATGTTCATAACTGTGTGTATAGAAAAGGGTCTCGCCTCTCTCTTTAAAAGAAGGTTATCTCAAACTGGGATCTCCTTGAGCACTGAATTTGAAGACAGAAGACCTTGGTTTGGATCCTGGCTTTGCCATTTATTATCTGTGTGATGCTGAAAAAAATTACTTAGCTTCTCTGACCCTCAGTGTCCTCTTCTGGAAAATGAGAGGCTTGACCAAGATGACCTCCGAGGTCCCCTCCCACCCAAAATCAATGATCTTGTGATTCTAAATGTCCTCCATTAATCACAGAAAAACATGATAAATGTAAATGAAAATGCAAGTTAGAAATATGAATGAAAAAGTATGATAAATGTAAATAAATATGAATAAAAGCTCTTAGAAAACTATCAGTTAATAGAAAGGTGCAAGGGTATGATTATTTTCCTTGGTCATGGATTTCAAGAATTGGGCTGAGACTAAAATTTTAAGATTATGGAATGTCAAAATTCTAGGCACTTTCAAATACTTTATATGTCACAACTGGATAGGACCTCATAACATAGTCTTCCTAATTCCAAGTCTTCTGTGACACTCCACATCCCTGAACTATCTCTTGGGATCATGGATCATAGTCCCAGGAAGGGATGTTAGAAGCCATCTCAGCTCCTCTCATTATACAGATTAGGAAACTGAGGTCCTAATTGTTAGCACAACTAATTATGAGCTAACTGTGATTGCAATTCACACATCCTGCCCTGGGTTCCTGAGTGGAGAGAGTTCTCAATCTCTAGTCCATACCTAAACCTAGAAGGTTGCTCTCCCACTATCTTCACGTGATACCATCCCAAATATGCCTTTTCTCCCAACTCCTCATCTCCCTTTCCACTTCTAGCTCTAGGAATGGTCATCAGATCAACACTAGTACTCCTGGGAAGCACATAGCAACCACCTGGCTCCACTCACCATCCCAGCGACTTCCTGGGCCAACCCTGCCTCCCCATCTCTCGCTCCCCAAATGTATAATTTTCTGCTTTTAGGGCATAAGCTCCTTAAAAACTGCCTGCATTACCAGTGCTTGGCTCTCAGCCTAGCACATATTAAGGGCTTTAAAAATGACTTTTCATTCACTTATTCACTTACCCCTCCCCCCAAATGGAGGTGAATAAAATCAACAAATTGTCATGCAAGGTTTACTGTGTGCAAGGTCTTGGGCTAAATACTCTAAGCTCTTTGGACTAAATGTATTGATGGTATATGAATAATGTATGTGCAATATATTACATTAAATGAAATAAGTGTATTATGTAATAATAAGTAAGAAAAAAGTATTACTTAGAGCTGTTCCAAAATGGAGAGAGTGGTAATGGTTAGTGAGTTCCCCACCATTGGGTATCTACCAGCAGAGCCTGGGTGAATAGTCTTCAAAGATTTTGCAGAGGGAATTCCTGTTGAAGTTTGGGAGTAGATGAAGTGTGAGGTCCTTTCTAGCTCTGAGATTATGTGATTCAATTCAATTTGGAAAATTCATGTATTCCCTGAGGAAGACTCTGAAATTCATTTTGCTGGAGAAAAGCAATACAGCCCAGCACTAATTTGGGGGTCAGTAGAGGCTGAGTGGGTTGCTTTCCTCTGCCAGCTGGGGCTCATTGTGTGCTTCCCCATCAATGCTCTCTGCCCGTGTGAGCCACCCCCACACTCCAGCCCAGCTTCCACCAAAGGAACCAGCAAAGTCAGACTTTTCTATCAAGGGCGTGAGCTTGTTCAGGCTTGGCTGGCAGTTTGATGGATTGTTGTGCAGCTGCCGAGATATTGCCTCCCTAGTCTGGGGAGTTAATGATGTGATCAGTGGAAGGGCACATGACGATGGTGGGGCAGGAGGGACTCCCCTCTGGATGGGTCCAGAAAGAGGACATTAGGAAGGGACCTTGGCAGCAGACACTGGCAGTGGCAAAAGCATGAGATTTGGGAGTTATAGGACCTAGATTTGAATTCCAGATCAGCCACCTATTAAATGTGTGACCTTGGACAAGTCAACTTTCCCTCTTTCCACCTCAGTTTTCTCACCTGTAAAATAAAGGGGCTGGACCAGATAATCTTGAAGATTCCTTCAAGTTTTAAATCATGTGATCTAGGCAAGGGCATAAGATCTTGTAGACTGCATCTGAGCTATGCTAGCACTCCTAGCTGCCATTCACAGGGCAATTTGGGGGGGGCAGAGAAAGTGAGAAAGGTTCAACCTAATATTTAAGAAGGGCTAAAAGAAACCAGGCCCTGCAGGAAGATGCAAGTTCAGTAGATTTTGCTCTAGCAGGACACAGTCAACCAGTCATTCAGTCAACAAGCATTTAAACCCTTCCTAAGTGCCAGCCCCCTGGCTAGGTGCTGAGGATGCAGAGAAAGGCAGAAGACAGTCCCTGCCCTCAGAGAGCCCCGATCTTCCAGGGTTGTTGCGAGGAGACAGTGAGAAGGTATTTGTGAAGCGTTTTGTAAATGCTTGAGACTGTTATTACTGCCTCCTCCCCAGAACCTTTCCTGATTCCCTGTTATTTGTCCCCTGCCCCTCTTGAAATTCCTTTGTGCTAACTTGGATTTTCCTTAGCTTGTATGTGTTGTACACTCCCAAAGGAATGTAAGCTTCTTGAGGACAGGGGCTGTTTTTGTCAACCTCAGATTCTATATGGGAGATGCTTAATCAGCATTTATTGAATTGTGCTTGTGCCAACAAGCTGATCTGCTTCTGGAGAAGAGACGCAGAATCTGGAGCTGAGAATAGAAAAGACAAATCAAAAGAATTCAGTCAAGAAAACTGAACAAGGGACCTCACCAGGCACACAGAAATGGGGACATTTTATATAGCCAGGCAGCGAGACTGAAATAGAGACCAGGGGTGATATATAAGGACCTGGGTTTGAATATCTGCTCTGTCATTTGGTATCTAGGTGACCTTGGAGAATTCCCTTCTCTTCTCTGAGTCTCAGTTTCCCCACCTGAAAAATGAGAGGGGGAGGAGTTAGACTAGATGGCTTCTGAGGTCCTTTCTAATTCTAGAGCAATGATCCCAGGAAGCAAGTGGGACTGGGAGTGGGGTGGGGGGCAGCACGGGTCTGGGATGGAGAAAGGAAGAACAAAGAAGGGCACAGAAAGAAGGCCTAGCTCCTAAGCCTGGCCAGGCCCAAGGAAGCAGGAGGACCAACTGGGGATGCTGTGATTGAGTAAAGTCTAGAAAATGCATGGATCTTGGTCTACTTGGGTGCACCTGGATTTGGGCCTTAGCCTGAAGGAATCAGGATTAATCATGGAGGGATCTCTTAATGAGAAAGTCTGCTGCCTGCCTGAGCAGGATTTCAAGAAGGAAAAGGCAGCTTCTCTTTGGATTTGGAGCCAGAGACCAGAATCTTGTAGACCATCCAAGTTCAACTGCTTCATTTTACAGGAAAGGAGACTGAGGCCTAGAGAAGTCATAATGATTTATTTATCCAAGGTTATGAAGGTAGCAAAAAGTTGGGCCAGGATTCAAAATCAAGTTTCCTGACTGAATCTGGTCCTTGAGTGAGACTGGCTCTGACTTTTCAGGGACTTTGGGAAGCAAAGGTCTGTGTTTTCCCTGGCAGAGCAGCGGCTGCTGAGAACGGGTCTCCGGCATTGCCAGAGCTAGGCTGTGAATCAACACTTCCCCATCTGACTTGAAATTCTAGAGGGCAAGGCTTGGGTCTGATTTCATCTCTGGATCCCCAGTGCCTGCTTAATAAAGGTTTGCTGAATTGAACTGAATTGAATGGCTCAAATGAAACCGTGCCTGGGATCCCAGATGACAGATGCTCACCTGGACCTGCGGCAAAGCAGGAGCCAAATGCCAAGTTCACAATAGGCAGGCTCAGAAAAGTCATTAGCTTCTGTTTTTGCTACTTTGTCATTAAAAAAAGATGTTGGCCAATGGGAAGGGATGGAATGTGCTCTCTCTCTTCTCTGTAGTGCTTGTGTTTTGTGGGAGAAATGGCAGCATGCTTTTCAAATTGTGTTTTCAATTGTGCACTCAATCAATAAGCATTTATTGAGGACCTATGTGCCAGGACCTGTGCTGAACAATAGTAACACAAAAGTAAAATGAAACAGTCCCTGCTGTCAGGGAGTTTGCATTCATTTGGGGGAAGACGTGCACATGTGAGTAATGTGATAATTTGGCAGAAGGGAGGCTCTAGCTGCAAAGTCAGTCACTCAGTAAGCTTTTATTAAGCACCTACTATATATAAACCATTCACTGTGCTAAGTGGTGGAGATGCAAAGACGGCAAAAGACAGTCCCTGCCCTCCAGGAGCTCACAGTCGAATGGGAGAGAACATAGAAACAGCTGTGTGCAAACAGCCCATACACAGGACAAATGGGAAATGATCAGCAGAGAAAAGTATCCTGTACAAGGTGGAGTTTTAGTTGGGGTTTGAAGGAAGCCGAGATGGAGGAGGAGGAGGCAGAGATGAGGAGGGAGAGCATTCCAGGCATGGGGGTCAGCCAGAGAAAACCCTGGAGTTAAGAGATGGAGTGTCTGGTTCCAGGAGCCAAAAGGAGACTGATCAGTAGTGGGTGTGGGATAAGGTGTAAGAAGACTGGAATGTGAGGGGATGAGGAAGAGGAGAGACAGGTTATCGAAGGCTTTGAATGCCAAGCAGAGGGTTTTATCTCAAAAGTGAATATGGAGCCACTGGAGTTTATTGAGTAGGGGGCAGGCTTAACATGGTCAGAGCTCTGCTTTAGGAAGATCCATCTTTCAGCTGAGGGAGTGGACTGGAGTGAGGAAAGGCTTGTGGGCAGGAGACCAACCAGCAGACCACTGTGATATTCTGGGCATGACACTATGAGGGCCTGCACCAGGTGGCGGCAGAGTCACAGAAGAGAAGGGGGCACATATGAGATTTTATGAACACATAATTGAGAGGTCTTGGCAACAGCTTGGATATTCAGGGTGGGAGAGAGGGTGGAGTTGAGAATGACACTGAAGTGTGAGTGACCTTGTCTCACAAAAGACAGGGTGCTTGAGCTGAGGGCTGAAGGCCCCCAAGGATCCCAGGAGGTAGAGGGGAGGATAGAGTGCATTGTAGGCATGGGGGACACAGCCTGTGTAGAGTTACAGAGCTGGGAAATGGAGCATTGTGGGCAAGGAACAGAAAGAAAGCCAGTTTTATTGGATCAAAGAGTATGCGAAGCTTGGAAAAGTAGCCTGTGAAGCTAGCTTGTGAAGACAAATTCAAGAAATATTTATTAAGCCCTTCCTGTGTAAAGAGTTCTGTGCTACGTGCTGGGGGAGATGCAAAGTTTAGACAAGACATTGCTTCTGTCCTTATGGGGCTCATGGTCTAGGAGGGGAGAAACACAAATATAGAGAGACAGTAAGTAATAGTGGAAAACTCACTGAACTTGGAACTAGGACATTTGGCTTTTAATCCAGGCCCTGACCCTTAGCTAACCTGGATCAGTTACTTCTTCTCCCTCCCAGTTTCTTTTTCTATAAAAAGAGTCAATCAAACTTGTACTCCTTACCTCACAGGGCTGTTGTGATGAAACTAGGACAATAGTATCCTGGACTTAGAGCTGCAAGGGACCTTAGGAATCATCTTATACAACTCTCTCATTTTATAGATGAGGAAACAGACCCAGAGGGGGATATGAAGATAGATGAGGAAACAAGTCACACAGGAAGTAACTAGAAGTACTTTGTAATCCTTAAAAGAGGACTGACTACATCTAACAGTTCACATTCTTTGCCTATAGATGTAAGGTCTCATTATTATATAAAATAATAAATCCCAAGTGCATCAGAGACCAGGTACTGTGAGTAATCATGTGTATCTTCTGCCAGTGTCTGTGTCCTGATGGCATCCATTTGTGCGGTGTTGGATCTTCTGATAAAAAAGTTCTTCAGTTCTGATTTAGGGGCAAACCGTAATGGACTGAATCTGGTGATACAGCTTATTTAGTAATAGCCAATCTTGCTCTTTGGCTTTATGAGGAATTGCCAGCTAGCAGAAGGGGCTCCCAACAGGCTGCTAATACAGAGGTAGGTTGACATGCCCTGTGCCCACTTTACCGGGCCAACATATGGTATTCCTCTAGTCCAATAACCCCAGGATCTGTGATCCCACTGACCTGGATATTCTCTCCAGGGAAGATTACAATCTGTCCTGGCTTCTCTTCCTATACCAGTGTCATCCGTGACTTCCCCAAAGTTTGCCACAGGGGATCCACCCCACGTGCTGGGGGCCCTCCTCCAGTCGTCTTGATGTTGAAGATACCAAGGGAGCATTTGTTCATGGGCAGCCCATGAGCCATCATTATGATTCATTGCAAGATAGGGAAACTCAAGAGGTTCGGTTTCATCTTCTAGCTGGAGACGATATACACACGGCCAAATGCGTGGAGCTGTTTTGCATCAGGCTTTTTATAAACTACATCTGCCTAAAGAAATGTGAGCCGTTTGTTCTTTTCCATGTTCTCACAGTACTCATATTGTCTTATGTGGAATAGAGAAGAGCACTGGGTTCGTGGTGAGGGTGAGAACATGAGTCAGAGGACCTGGGTTCAAATTCCGGATCAGTCAGTTACTCCCTGTGTGATCAGGGGCAAATCATTTAACATGTCTAGGCCTCAGTTTCCTCACCTGTAAAATAAGGGGGTAGGAACAGATAATTTGTAAGGTCCTTTACAACTCTAAATCTGTGAGCCCATGATCTTAATCTTGGTTCTGCTCCTTACTACCTAGGGGACCTAGGGCAACTATCCTCTTTCTAGGACTCAGTTTCTTCTGTAACATGAGAATAAAAATCAATCAAAAAACATTTATTAAGGGGCGGCTAGGTGGCACAGTAAATAGAGCACTGGCCCTGGAGTCAGGAGGACCTGAGTTCAAATCCAGCCTCAGGCACTTAACACATACTAGCCAGGTGACCTTGGGCAAGTCACTTGACCCCAACTGCCCTGCCTTCCCCCCCTCCAAAAAAAAAAAGCAAAAACAAACAGACAACAGAAACATTTATTAAGTACCCACTATGTGGATACAAATATAAAAGTGACCGTCCTTGTCTTCAAAGGAGTGGGAAAGGTTACTTTTGCCTACTAATATGTTCACAGATAAGTATATGTGGCATTTTTGCAAAATAATTACAAGATTATTAGGGGATACTAACAAGTGGGGAGAAATAAAAAAGGCCTTTTAAAGGAGGTAACACTTGAGTTTAGTCTTGAAAGGTGCTAAGGGTTCCAAGAGGCTAATACAGGGTATCCTAAGTGGCTTAGTGGATAGAGCACCACACCTAGAGCACCACACCTGAGTTCAAATGTGGCCTCAGACACTTAGTAGTTACATGACCCTGGGCAAGTCACTTAACCCTGTTTGTCTCAATTTTCTCATCTGTAAAATGATATGGAGAAGGAAATGGCAAACCACTCCAGTATCTCTGCCAAGAAAACCTCAAATGAGGTCATGAAGAAGCAACTGAACCACAATAATCAAAGTTAGTGTCGTTTTAAGCTAAGACTTTATGGCTATCCTGTTCATGGGCCTATCTACCTCCCCAGAGTTGCTGCTAGGAAAGACCTCTCTGGCTATAAACATACATTTTAATTATTGCCCCTGCTACTACTTCTACTACGAATAATAATGATAGATTGGCAAAAGGAGTTCATTCATGGATTTACTAACTGTTCTTCCCTGTTAGGCCATGGCTAATTTGATATAAGCCTCAAGCATCCCTGGTCTCATTAACACACATGCTCATCAGATGGCAATTAGAAAACCAGAAATCAGCTGCCTTGAATCCCCTTCATCCCCCTCTCAGAGACAAGCAAAATTTCAGCCTTCTTCTTTTCCCCTGGATTGTCACCCACTGCCCCTTTTTGCTCCAGTGGGGTCCTGAGCCCCAGAGCCTGAGGCAGGTTTTGTTGGACAATTAGAGTACTGTATCTGCATGGAATCCTGGAAGGGTGAGAGCTGGGCAGCCCCTCCTTCCCTGTGCACAACGCTATGTTTGGAGCTCCATCTACAGGAGCCCTGCAGAGATGAGGCCCGGGCCCAGCAGGCTCACAGAGCTGACTAGCTGACTGATTTTGCTGCCTCAGGGATCTGTCCTAGTGAGGTTGATGTCAATGGACACATGTGGCCACCTAGCTTAGTCAAAGCATAACCCTGGAAAAATTTTCCCACAATTCCAGGCCTGATCTAGGGAAATGGGGTGGGGAGCCAGCTGGGGATGGGGAACGGCTGGGTGTTAGGTAAGGCTGACCTGAGGTTCAGTTTCCTCCTCTACAAAAGGGGGAGGCTGGAATAAATAGTTTTTAATATTCTTTCCAAATGCTTTGTTCTGAGGTTCCTTTCAGCTCAAGAAATTCTTTATGGGATCAAAGATTTAGAGCCAGAAGTGACTTATTTTGGGTTGTGGTTCAGTCATTTTTCAGCCGTGTCCAACTCTTCGTGGCCTCATTGGGGGTTTTCTCGGCAGATACTGGAGTGTTTGCTATTTCCTTCTCCAGCTCGTTTTACAGAGGGGAACAGGGGGAAGTGTCTTGTCCAGGGTCACACAGGTAGTGTCTGAGACTAGATTTGAACTCAGGAAGAGGAGTCTTCCTTGACTCCAGGCCTGGCAGGCCATCCTCTGCACCACCTCGCCGCCCTAACAGTGACAACAGCTAACATTTATACAGCTTACTATGTGCCAGGAATTGTGCTAAGCACCTGACAATTACTATCTCATGGGATCCTCACAACCCCCTCATTTTACAGATGAGAAACTGAGATCAAATGATGAAGTTACGAGCCCAAAATTACATCAGTGGTAGGAACTGAACTCAGGTCCTTTGATTCCAGAACTTGCTCTTCCCACGGGACTACACTGCCCTTCTGCCTCTCTAGCCTGCCTGCCATTCTCTCTGACTGGAATTCTCCTCACCTATCCAAATCCTCTGCATCTTCTAGGCCAGCCTCCGTTCCACCTCTGAGAACCCTTCCCTGACTATTCTTAGGCCCGATAACTCCCTCTTCTCTAACTCCACACAAGCTAGCCCTTGATTATACTGTGAATGGTGTTCCCTCCTTGTTTCTTCTGTGTTTCTGGAAGTTCCTTTAGGGACAGGTAGGCAGTGCAGTGGATAGAGTGCCAGGCTTGGAGTCAGGAAGACCTAAGTTCAAGTCCAGCCTCAGACACCAGCTGTGTGACCCTGGGCAAGTCACTTAACCTTGTTTGCCTCAGTTTCCTTATCTGTAAAATGAGCTGGAGAAGGAAATGGCAAACCACTCCAATATCTTTGCCAAGAAAACCCCAAATGAGCAGAGTTGGATATAACTGAACAAAATAAATTCCTTTAGGGCAATGCTTGTTTCCTTCCACTTCTCTTATATCTTTGCTCCCCAACTCACCTTGTCAGTGTCAAATCTATTACTTCAACTCTCTCAAATACAGAGTGTCTCAGAAGTCTTATAGCTAGAAACGAGCTTGAAGAATATCAACTTCAACGACCTTCTAAAACTGCACTAAGTCTTTGGGGACACCCTGTACTTCCTCCCTCCCCATCCTCTCCCCACCCCAATCTATTATTTTTATCTGCAGAGATGTTGTTCCCTGTTACTATGAAAGTGACAGCCTCTCTGTGCTTTGGTAAACAGTTTCATGAGCTGCAGTGGACAAGAGAACCTTCTGGTCCAACTACTTGTCTTACATACAGATGAGGAAACAGACCCACAGAGAAGGAGGGACTCAGATGAGTGGTAGAACCAGAAGTAATGGGTACATCCTCTGACACCCGAATCCAGTATTTCTTTCATTACATCTCACTATCTTCTCCTTCCTCTGAATTATTCTCCTTCCCAACCTCTTCCTTCCCTAAACTCCTGGACTTTTCCATCATGCCCCAGAAACCTCTTCATCCTGCATGATCACATCCATCCCAGAGCTCACACTCCTTCGGTGCCCTCTGCCCCAGGGGCCCCTTCTTCCCTGTAATTGGAAGGTAGAGACCTCTCTTCCTAGCACTTCCTTTTAATAAGGGAGCCCATTTCCCACCTGTCTGCACCCCCCTGAACTTCTCCATCATGCCTCTTTGCTGGGATTTATTCCCTCCCTCCTGTTTGTCTTCTCCTATTAGACTGTGAGCTCCTTGAGAGCAAGGACTGTTTTTTTAACCTTTCTTTGTATCCTCAGGACTTGGCAGAGTGCAGGTGCTTAATAAATATATATTGGCAGAGTGACTTCTGGCCAAAGGTCACCCATGTATTAAGCACCATAATCAGGGTTTGAACCCTGGTGTTTTAACTCCAGTTCCAATGTTTTGGAAGGCTTAGTGGAGAAGTATATGGTCAGTCTTCAATCTTCTTCATCAATTTGATTTTCCACTAGTCCCTTTCTCATACTCTGAGATTCAGCCAGACTGTATAATGCCCCCCCCCCCCAATCTAATTCTGTCTTTTCCCCTCTCTCTACGTTTTCCCATGTTCATACCCTTCCTTACACCTGGATTGTAGGATCAAATATTTAGATCTAGAAGGTACCTTAGAAGCCATCAAATCTTACTTCCTCCTCCCTCTTTTTTTGCACATGCGGAGCCTGAGGTCCAGAAAGGTTGTGATTTGACCATGATCACAACACTAGTATGTATCTGAGACAGGTTCTTAGGTCCTCCTAACTCCAAGTCCTGAGCTCTAGCCACCAGGTTCACCCTCCTCAAACTCTGCTATCCAAATGCCTCTTTTCTGCTGAGATCCAACTCCTCTAAGAAGTCTTCCTGTAAGCTCCAAGCCGCAAGTGAGCTCTTCCTTATTGAATCTTTCCTTTTTTCTCTACTGACCTTTTCTATGTGCTAATATTTTGCTTTGTACTACTTATGTGTATCCATTAACTCATTCTCACCTTCACCCCCCAACTAGATTATAAGGTATCTCTCGGGGAGAGCATCATTTTTCATCTTTCATCAATGCAAAGTACAGGGCCTTGTACATATTTAAGTTTGTTGAATAGAATCAGATAATAGATTTTTGGGGGGTGGGGGATAAGAAGAGGTGACTCCCTCCTCAAAGGGAAGATGTTTTACATCCCATTTGTATTAAGTCCCTCTTCCTTCTGAGAATGAGCAGGGCTGAGGTTTGGTGCCTGTTTGGAGCTGAGAGCCCTTGCTGGCTGATACTCAGGCTGGGAAGGAGTCCTGTGTTTATACTGTAGCATCCTCTCTGGCTGAAGCTTAAAGCTTGGCTGAGATGTGACATGGTTACAAGCTGTTACAGCCGGATCAGGCAGCACACACAGGCTCGAGTGGGAATGAGGGGGCGGATTTTGCTCACTCTTTCTTCACCAAATGCTGCCTAGTAGGAACAAGGCTGTTCTGTGAAAACCACTTCGGCTGAATGACAGGCCATGTGAACAATGGGATTGCAGGAAGGGGTTCTGCTTTGGAAAGCCTGGCATGGCAAGGCTTTTGCCCTGTCAGTCATAACCCATGTGCTCCAGATGGGAATCATTCACTTTGGGCTCCCTGAAATCACAGCCTTCCTCTCCTCTGAGGCATCATTTCTGGGCAGGCAGCTTAGCAATCGTGCGTGCAAGGAGTCCCCAAACCCTCAATTGTGAGCTAGAGATAGATGGTGCATTAAGAAGAGTCAATCCTGGGATCATAAGATTTGTAGGCAGAATGGATTGTGGAGACCATTGATCTAGTCTAACGCCCTTCTTTGACAGATGAGGCATCTGAGGCCGGAAGAGATGAAGGAGATGGCTGATGTCTCAGAGATGTTAAAGATGAGGGTTAAGTTTTGAATTCAGGTCTTCTGACTCTAAACTCAAGACTCTGATTTGGATATGGCCAATCACAGATCTCAAATGACAGAACAGAGGTCTTGTGGGAATTCCCCGAGGAATGTAGCCAGAAGCTCCTGTACTGGAAATATCAGGAGCTCATGGGAAGGACTTTTCTGGCTCTCCCAGCTGGTCAAGGATCAGACCCCCAGTGCCTCTAGCCTTGAAGCATACGATGGCAGTTGAGGAAACTGAGGCAGACAGTCACTAAATGACCTGTCCAGGGTCACACAGCTAATCAGGTCACATTTTAACTGAGGTCTTCCTGACTGCGGGCCCAGTGTTTCATCCACTGCACCACCTCGCTGTCTCTGTAAAGCTTTGGACTCAGTGACCAGTAAAGGTCAGGGACTTGAGCCAGCCCTTAGAGATAAGGGAGGGTCAGCAATAGTGAGAGGCCAAAGGGACAGTGTTCTCCAGGTATATTTTGACAAGTAAGCTGAATTTTCACAAGTCACAGGATCATGGAATGTTTCAGACAAGAGGAAACTTAGAGATCACCATTTGCTCCCGATCACCATTTGCTCCCCCTCCCCAAATTTTATAGATGAGGAAACTGAGTCCCACTCATCTAGTGCTGGACTAGACGGTCCCTTCCCGATCCAAATCTTATCCCATGATTGTTAACAGTAAGGAGGGATGTCCTTTACCTTTTACAGTACCAACGCGGATTGTCGTACTTGACCAGAGGTTGGTTGCGTCTCCATATAGTTCCAGGACACAGTTCCTATAGATGGAGTTATTCTCTAAGCAGGCAGAGGCAGAAGCAGAAGTCTGTGAGTTTGGCACCCTCTGCACCACATCTAAGACATCCTAAGACAGCGCTCCATCAGGACTGGCCACATCTACTCCACCTGTCAGCTAACTGACCAAGAAGCATTTATTAAGTACCTGCTATGTGCTTGGCTCCATGTAAGGTGCTGGGGATACAATACAGTAAATGAATTTCTGCCCTCCAGGAGTTATATTCTAACGGAGGAGAAAGCAAGTACACATACAAGTATATACAGAATAAAGTAAAGAGAATAGTTCAAGCAAATACAGAGTATAGTTATCCCTTCCACATGGTGGGGGTTAGGGGCATGGCACCCCCATGATCTGGAAAATCCATGTAAAAGTTTTTGACCCTCCTTTCATATCAGAGAAGGTCTGAATTGTTATGGTATTAAATGACAAAATGCGATGATATCATGCAATACTATACATATATTTTATGCATTTCTGAATTTCTAAACTTTTTCTGTGTCATCTGCTTGGCCTCTGTGTGTTGTCTGTGGCTTCTGAAAAACTCTCCCCAAATTCCCATTTAATTCCTTATGCCAACCCTCAATATATCGAAACCACAATGGGGAAAGTGGTGGAAGAGATGTGAAATGTGGAAAGGTGACTAGTTTAGAAGGAAAGGGACTAGCAATTGCAGTAAAGCCTTCATGGAGTAGGTGGTGCTTGAGCTACATATGGAAGTAGGAGAGAGATTCTAGGAGGTGCAGGTGAAAAGGAACTATATTGCAGGCATGGAGGATGGCCAATCTAAGGGTAGGAGATGGAGTGTCAGGTGTGAGGAAGATAAGGCCAAATTGGCTGGATTGCAGGGTGCAGGAAGGGATGAAGTGTACAACGAGGTTAGGAATATAGGCTGAGGCCAAATGATGAAGGGTTTTAAAAGCTAAACAAGGAAAGAGTGTACACTGAAACCTAGAGGCAATAGGGAGTCACTGTTTAATAGTGGAGTTATTGCAGAGGAGAGTGACATGGTCAGATTGGCAGCTGAGGAAAATCACTTTGGCAGCCATGTGGAAGAGGCTAAAAGGGGGAGGGATGAAGTAGGGAGACCACTTTGGAGGCTGCTGCAATAATCTTGGGGAGAGGTGATGAAGTCCCCAAACTCAAGTAATAGACATGTGAGTGGAGAGGAGTCAGATCAAGAGAGGTGGAGGTAGAAACAGCAAAATTTGGCAATTGAATGGATATGTGGGGAGAGGAAGAGTGAGGAGTCCGAGATTACAAACCTGAGATACTGGGAAAAGTATAGCACCTTTAACAGAAATCAGGGGGGTTAGGGAGAAGGGTAGGTTTGCGGCAGCTAGGTGACACAGTGGATAGAGCACTGGGCCTAGAGTCAGGAAGTCCTGAGTTCAAATCCAGCCTCAGACACTTACTGTGTGATTCTGGGCAAGTCACTTAACCCTGTTTGCCTCAGTTTCCTCATCTGTAAAATGAATCGGAGAAAGAAATGGCAAAACACTTCTGTATCTTTGCCAAGAAAACCCCAAATGGGGTCATGAAGATTCAGACATGACTGAAAACAACAACGGGTTTGGGAAGGGGAAGATAATAAGTTTTTTATTAGACATGTTGAGTTTAAAATAAGACACATAGTTGGAAATGTCCAAAAGGCAGTTGGTAATATGGTACTGAAGCCCAGGGGAGAGACCAGAACTGGATATAAAGATCTGAGTCATCTATTTACACAGAGATGATAGTTAAACCCACGGGAGTTGATGGGATCACCAAGAGATAGAATGTAGAAAGAGAAGAGAATTCAGGACAGAGACCCAGGAACAATCACAATTAAGGATACATTATCCAGATGTTAAGCTGATGAAGAATACTGAGTAGTTAGAAAGGTAGGAGGTAAAGTATCCAGGAGGAAAGAGTAGTCAATGGTGTCAAATGTAGCAGAAAGGTCACAAAGGATGAGGACTGAAGGAAGACCGTCAGATTTGGCAATTGAGAGATCATCAGCGGCACTCTTGGTGGAGTTATGACCTGACCCAACTATTCTGGAGAGCAATTTGGAAAGTGTGCACAAAGGGCTATAAAACTATGCATACCCTTTGATCTAGCAACACCACAGCTAGGGCTGTATCCCAAAGAGATCCAAAAAAGGGGAGGGGGAGGATGTATTTGTACAAAAATATTTACAGCAGCTTTTTTTTGCAGTGGCTAATAATTTGAAATCAAGAGGATGCTCATCAACTTGGGGAATGACTAAAGCTGTGGCATATGATTGTGAGGGAATATTATTGTGCCACAAGAAATGATGAGCAGGATGATTTCAGAAAACCTGAAAAGACTTACATGACCTGATACAAAGTAAAGTGAGCAGAACCAGAAGAACATTGTACACAGTAACGGCAATATTGTACGATGAAGAATTGTGAATGACTTAGTTATTCTCAGCAATACAATGACTCAAGTACAACAAGACTCATGATGAAAAATGCTATCTGCCTCCAGAGAAAGAACTGATGTCTGAATACAGACTGGAGCATGCTATTTTTCCCTCCCTCCTTTCTTTCCTTCTTTCCTTCTATCTTTCCTCCCTACCTCCTTTCCTTCCTTCCTTCCTTCCTTCCTTCCTTCCTTCCTTCCTTCCTTCCTTCCTTCTTTCCTTCCTTCCTTCCTTCCTCTTTCTTTTCCTCTTGTACAAAATGACTAATATAGAAATGTTTTATATGATTGCACATATATAACCTATATCACATTGTTTACCATCTCAGAGAGGGGTGAAAGGAGAGAGAGAGGGATAGAATTTGGAACTCAAAAAAACCTCCAATGAATGTTAACATTTGTTTTCATATGTAATTGGAGGGAAATAATATATTAGTTTAAATTTTGGAAATTAAATTTAAATTTTGGAAAAGATGATTTCAGTTGAGTTACGAGGTGGAAAGTCAGAATGCAGCATACTGAAGATTGAGTGACAGGAGATGTGGAGGCAAGTATAGATATTTCCCCCCTTTAGGGACTTTAGGAATTTGAGGAAGGGAGAAGAGATTTAGGATAATAGCTTGAGGGGTTGGTAAACTCTAGTGCAGATTTTTTAAGGATGAGAAAAATTTAGACATGTTTGAAAGGAGCAGGGAAAGAACCAGAAGTTAGGTAAAGGCTGAAGATTAGAAAGAAAGATGATTGAGGGGGCAATCTTCCAGATAAAATGGAAGGGGATGAAATCAGGGGCATAAGCAGAGGGACTGTACGACTTGGCAAGAAAGACAACCTTGTTATCAGAGACTGGGGGAAAGGATTAGAGTGTGAGAAAGGCAATGTGGCAGAGTAGACAGAATACTGGACTTGGAAGTCAGGAAGACCTGGGCTCAAATCCTGTCTCTGACAGATGAGGAGGAGCTATAACAGGCAAATGAGCCTTAATTTTGTCATCTGTAAAATGAGATTAGACTAGATGGCCTCTGAGGTCCCTTCTAGTCCTAAATCTGTGATTCTGTGATGTCAAGGAGTTTTGAGACGAAGAGAGGGAGCTTACAAAGAATAGCCTCAATTTTCCCAGTAAAGTCGTTTTTGTTCATTCTTCATTTTCGAAGAGGACCGATGACATCACGGAGTGACGTCTTGACTTTCTTGTGAATTGGATTTAAGTGAGGCAGAATTGCCCCAAGTCATAAGTTTTACTCTTTCCTGAAGTCCAATGACAAGACAAAAGTCAGGATGATTGCTGATGGCCTGGGATGTAATGGATGACCTTGGCATCTGTGATGTCTGACCAAGCTCTATGTGCTCCACAGCGCCTGCTTCAGCCACTGTCATGGCTATTGGGACAAATTGTTCTCATCCACGCCTTCCACCAGGAGGAAGTCTTCACATGCTTGGGGCGGACAGGCTTGGGGTGGACAGGCCCCTGACTCATCCACAGGTTTGAGGCCTCTTGGTTGACTTTCAACCTGGTTTAGCCTGTTTGCTGATTAGATTTTACTGGGGTGTGGCCACTGTGCATGCTGCATCTTCTTGGAGTCTTGGATGGTATTGTTTGTCCCTCTTTCTTGAAGACCAGTGACTTCATGAGAGTGATGTCTTAACTTGTGAGTGAATTGGATTTAAATGAGGCAGAGCTGCACAAAGTCATCAGCCTCACTCTCCTCCAGAGTCATCAAAGTCCAGTGGCAAGACAAAAGTAAAGAAGACTGGCGATGGCCCAGTGCAGCCACAGGTGAGAGTTGGGTAAAAGACTTTATAAGTCAACTGCTCTCAACTGAGAAACATTAAGTGAGTATTATGTGCCCAGCACAGTGCTAGGTGTTGAAGACAGAAATGCCAAAAAACCCATTCCTGTGGCTTATATTTTACCAGGAAAGATTTATGCATGTGTGTGTGTGTGTGTGTGTGTGTGTGTGTGTGTGTGTATATGTATATGTATATGTATATACCACACTTATAAGTTAATATAAAATGTATATGAAATAAATACTGATTTGGGCCAGGGGCATTAGCAGCCATGGAGATCAAGAAAGGCTCTGGTGTCAGGGAGTCCCTAACCATAGCAGTATTCCCTGTCTGTAACAGGTTTCCTATCACATACAGGCACCCGGGAATGCCATGCTTGTCTGTTCAGTGGAGCTCAGGATGCTGCTTCTTCCTCAGAAGGTCCAAATTTACATGCATGGGAAGGACCTTATATCTGCTGAGTAGTTTCAGTGGTTCAAAAAAATTTTTTTTCTGTTCCTGATTCCAAGCCCAGTGTTCTATCTGCTGTGCCATCTAGCTGCCCATGGATAGACTGCCAGGCCTGAAGTTGGGAAGACTTACCTTCCTGAGTTCAAATCTGGCCTCAGACACTTACTAGCTGTGTGATCCTGGGCAAGTCACTTAACCCTGTTTGCCTCAGTTTTCTCATCTGTAAAATGATCTGGAGAAGGAAACAGCAAACCACTCCAGTATCTTTGCCAAGAAAGCCCCCAAAGGGGTCATGAAGAGTCAGACACAACTAAAACAACTGAACAATAACATCCCCCCCCATGCAATTATTAAGCATCTACTGTGTACAAAACAGGCTTGGGAAAGATACAAATTTTAGGTAAGACACAGTCCCCACCTTCGTGAAATTTATAGTCTAAAAGGACTGTAATACGAGGCACCACGTGAGGAGTGTGTGCATTAGAGAGGATGCAGATTGTGTTCTTTGTGAGTTCCAAGGTTCTTACCAACTGCAGGGCTCAGGGAAGGCCACATGGATCTTTCCCTGTTATGGGAAGTCTTCCTCCTCCCAAATAAGTCCCAAATAGAGAGGCTTCCTTAAGCCCAGGCTCTCCAGTAGATCGTTTTGCATTCCATACGCACAGAGTTGGCAGCTGCCTCTGGCAGGAAGACCAAGGGCACCAGGAGGTTTCCTTTGATTTCCAGGCTTCCCTGAATTGAGAGGGTTGAGGATCCAGTCCTCAGTGGCTCCTGCCAAGCACCGCCGCCATGCCGTCTGCAATGCCTGCTCTCCTGGCTTCTGTTTTCCTCCCATGGATCACCTGCTGTTTCCTGTTCATTGGCTTTTGGCATTGTCTGGACTGACCTTGGCTACGTCACCCAGGAGTGTGTGCTAAATAATCAGAGGTCTGCTCTGGATTCCTTATTGCCCGACAGGAGAATATGAGAGTGCTATCTTAGAGTTTTCTGCTGTTGGACCCTTCATGGAGAAAGAGCAGAATCACAGGCTCTTTGACTAGTCAGGGACCTTACAATCCTCCAGTTTCCTCCCCCACCCCCACGTCGTTACTGAAGAGAGGAGGAAACTGAGGTGGTAGGGCTCCCAGGAAAGATTTTTAGGGCTCTATTTGCATAAAGAGGGCTCTCAGGTTGGCCATCACTTCATTTCCCACCTGGCTGTACTTCTTTGGACTCCATCATGTCCCTACGAGCTTTATCACAGGAAACTCATCATCGTGTGAGATCGCTCCTGCCTCGGTATTCCCACTTCATCAGGACTGCCCCTCTCGCTGGAGAGCTGGAGGATTGAGTAAAGAACTCCCCAAACCTCCTTTTAATGAGGGCCCAGGGATTCCTTCATTTTCCACCCAGCTGCACTCCTTCAGACACTTTCAGCTGTATGACCCTAGACAAATCACCATGCTAGGCATCTTCCCCCTAGGCCATCCTATGCTCTTCAGCTTCCTTGTGTGTTCTGGCTTATAAGCACCTTGAGGGCAGAGAATCCCTTCTTACTTCCCTCCCTCCTCCACCCTTCCCTTAGCACTGGCATACAGTAGGTGCTTACTAAATGTTGACTGCCTGACTGCTCTGCATTAGGAGGATCCTGGCTACAGTCTGGCCTCTGCTACTTATTACATGCATGACCTTGAACAACCATTTCCTCTATCTTGGCCTTTGCTTCCTGCTGCCCACAAAGGTCCCTTCTGGCCCTAAAACTTAGGATCCTGTGAACTGAGGTCCAGAAGGGGCGTGAGTCGCCCAGGGTCACCTAGTGAGCAGAGAGGACTAAAATCATAGTTAGCTTTAGAGCTGGAAGGGGCCTTCCTGGGCATCTAGTCCAACCCTTTAATTTTACAGATGAGGAAACTGAAGGCCAGAGGGGTTAAGGACTTGCCCATATATCTGATGCAGGTTTTGAACACAGGCCTTACTGACGTGTCTCCTGATGACCAGTCCAGGGCTCTTTTCATTATGCCAGGCTCCCTACTGAGCACCAGGGGCAAGAGAGGGGAGGGGGCTCAAGGAGCTGCTGAAGTCAGCTCACTGTTCTCCCAAGAAGCAAATGTGAATTTCCTGCAATTCTTCTCTCTCCTTTCCTTCTATAAGAGCCTTCAAAAGGGCTTCAGGTATGTAAGATGATAGGATTTTAGAGCTAGGAGGGATGTCAGAGGTCACATACTATAAACCACCCATTTTACAGGTGAAGAAACTGAGGCCTAGAGAGGGAAAATAACTTGTCCAAGGTAACACAAATAATAAGTAGCAGAGTTGAGAATTCAGGACCTGCACACATGGGAGGAACCCTGAAAATATGAGATTTTAGATTAAAAGAAGCAGGTTGGGACCCATCAGCTGTTGTGCACAATGAAAGCAAATTATCTGGGGGTGGGGGGGAGAAACAGAGGGGGAGTGACTGTCTCCCCTGAAGCTCATGAAAGGACAGAGTCCATCAGTGACTCTTTGACCCCTCTCCTGCTGAAGAATCAGCAAGCTATAGACATGATGCTATTGTGGCAGGAAGAGGCATTTTTTTTCATAAATGGTTTATGCTGAAAGCCTTGATGGAAGCAAGACACTGTTCTCTCTACGAGTCTGCTTTGTACTCTAGGTAAAACTGTCGGAAAAGGTAGAACAGCTCCTAATCTATGAGATGATTCCTGCGGGAAATCAAGCAGCTTTTCAGGCGTAATTTGAAGTCACTGCCTCCGTACTCTCCAAACTTCTGCGATGGGGGTGAGGGGAGGGGGGCGTTGTGGGGAGGGGGAGAGAAAGAAGCCATTTATAAAGCAATCAGCCCTTTGACTGATTCCACCATCGTTCAGAATTATTAACTGAAATTTGGCCTTTATTCCTCCCTCCTGAGGGAAGGCAATGCTGGCACTTTGCTTCCAATCAAGCCTGGCACAGAGGACACAAGGGACACATGGCATGCGAGAATGGACCCAGCATTGTTTGGCGTAGGCGAGGACCTCAGCAGGAATTGTGGGCATCGGTCTTCAAGCTGCTCAGCACTCAGCAACAAGCCAAAGAAAGAATCCTTAGCACCTTTAGCTTGATGTAATGGAAGGACGATGGACTTGGAGTCACAAGAAACCTGGGTCTGGAGATCACCTTGATTCCCACTGCCTGGATGGGAGCTTGGGCAAGTTGCTTAATGTTTCTGAACCTGAGTCTCTTTATCCGTCTATTCAGATCTAATAATAACAATAATAATAATATCTAATCAGATCTTATTATCTTGGTAATAATATCCATACCACCTGCCTCAGATTTGTAAAGAAAGAAGTCTATAAAAAAAGAAGAAAAAGATAGAGAAATTAGCTTTTTTTTTTTTTTACTCTCTTTATTAAGCACTGGGCTCTGCCATTTACTCTAGCTATGTGAGGTTTGCATTCATCTGCATTAACCACCTACTATGTCCCCTCTACTACCTGCTGGGGATAGGAAGATAAACAAAACAGTGTTTGCCCTCAAAAAACTTACATTGTCCTGGGGTGGGGGGAAACAGTGTGTGCACAGACAAGTCGATATAAAATATACACAGTCATTTTGGGGGTGGGCTGGTGGGGGGATCAGGAGAGGCCTCATGGAAGAGGTGGCCTTTGAGCCAAGTCTCGCGAGGTGTCTGGGATTCCTGGCGCTGAAGGGGAGGAGGGAGAGCAATTCAGCTGTGGGAGCCAGCCTATTTTTCTACCTCTAACTTCAAAGGGCACATTTTCGTGCCTCATGAAGTATATGCCACGGGTTGGCCATGAAATGTATTGCACCAGACAAGTTTGGCATGGCAAAAAGGTTTTTTTTATTAGTCTTGGGTCTTTGGAAAATAGTTTCATTGATGGTCTTCCTTCACAATCAAAGGATCTTAGAGCCCCAGAGGTCATCTAGTTCAACCTGTATCTGAAAATGTGAACCCCCTCTATGACACCTCCCCAACCTCTAATAACAAAGACTTCTAATGTCAAGGAACCCCCTTCTTCCCCCCTGGCCTCCCAAGGCAGCTCATTCCACTTCTGGACAATTCTAGATGTGAGAAAGTTTTTCCTTATTATCAAGTTGAGATCTGATTATATTTGATTCTAGTTTCTATTGCTCTTAGGTGGTACAGTGGATAGGACTCTAGACAGGTTCACAGAGATGAGTTCAAATCTAGGTTCAGACACTTATAGCTGTATGACCCTAGACAAATTACTTTATGTCTTTCTGCCTCAGGTTCCTCATCTTAAAACAGAGATAATAGTGCCTACCTTCCAGGACTGTTGTGAGGATAAAATTATGTTTGTAAAGTGCTTTGCAAACCCTCAAGCACTATATAAATTCTATTTTACTGCATTATTATCATCTTAGACTTGTCTTATGTGGTCAGGCAGAACAAATCAAATTTCTCTTCCACAAAGCAGTTCTCCAGATACTTGAAGACCCTATCAGATCTACTGAGTCTTCACTAAAATAAAGGATCCTGAGGATTCCAAATATTCATCTGGTTGAACATTCCAAATCCCTTTCACTGACTGCATGACAACTGTTTTCACCACCTTGGTGGTTCTCTTCTGTACACTCTCCAGTTTGCCCACCTTCTTGGCCCTTCAGTTCCAGCTGTCCCAGGTGGGTTCTCAAACATCACTTTTGTTATGAAATTCCCATGTTCAACAGATTCCAGTGGCTCCCAGATGCCAGAGACGGATCCACCCTCTTTAACCTGACATTCGAAGTCCCTACCATTTGGCCCCATTTAAGTCTCCTTCCTTACCTCCCACATGAAGCAGCTGGGTCTGTCCCTTGACCCTTCACACACACACACACACACACACACACACAGGCACACTCATTCCCACCTTCACACTTTTGCCCCAGTCCTTTGGTGTTCAGTGGCACAGTCAGCTCCAGGAAGTCTTCCCTGAAAACTCTGCCCTGTATTGGTCTCTACCTATTCTGACCTACAGTGCTTATAGTCATCCCCATTCATTTGGACACTTAATCATATGCTGGATGGTTCTGTTCTAGAATTCTTTTACATGTGTATGCCTTGGAACCCTTGTTTTAGGACCTCAGGCATCACTTCCTTCCTACAGTCTTGCTTGAGGTGGCTGGGTGGTGGGTGGACTGGGTCGAGCACCAGGCCTGAAGTCAGAAAGACCCACCTTTGAATCCTGCCTTAGATACTCACCAGATATATGACCCTGACCAAGTCAGTCTTAGTTTCTTCATCTATAAAGTGGGGATAATTAAGAACACCTATCTCACAGGGTTGTTGTGAGGCTCTGAGACAGTCTACGTAAAGCACTTGTAAACCTTAAAGCTCTATGGAATTGCTGGTCATCATTTTATTGTTATTCTCCGATTCTCTCAGGTCCAAGTGAACTTTTCTCAACTCCTCCCTTTACCCATTACAGTGTGAGTCCTCTGGGTCTGTGTCACATGCAACTTTTTAAGTTGTTGTTTTTTTTAACGGGGATTGGCACTGTGCCTTACATGTGGAGGATTCTAAGCAAGTATTTGTTGAATGGAGATTACAGACACCATAAAGGCATGATGGACCTCTCCTGGGTGCATCCCTGCTCCTTCCCCCACCCTGGTGCAGAGAGTGTGGCTGTGCCTGTATAAGTACCGAGAATACAGGGTACTCTGTAGGTCTAGGTAGGTCTTCTGGTTCATTTTAACATATTGTTGAAACTTGTATCATCAGAATACTTCAAATCTGTACCAAAGGAGATGATGGATTTATGAAGCCTCAATTTACAAGAACAGATGAGTTAACTGGACAGGTTCAAAATTAAACCTGCATGAAAATAATAATCAGAGAAGCATTCTGATTAGATAAAAAAAAAAAAAAATCAACCGCAACAATTTGCTCCAGGGAATTACAAAGCAATGCATGCTATTTTAACTCTTTTAAGACCAGGCCTGTTTTTTGGTATTAATTATATGGCCAACTAGTCCTCCATTAGGCTTGTGGGGCAAGTTATTCATTTGGGAGTTTACCCAGACTGAATGTTTAATTTGTGCTGGTTTCCCTTGCTTCCCAGGGAATTTATCTGGCTCCCTTCCCATATGCAGGTAGTCTGGGAATGAAAACAAATTTGAACCTCTGGCAAAGAAAAAGAGAGAGGAATGCCAACCTTTCTCTTCTCTACCCCCCATCCCCACCCCAATTTCCCCAATCAGCATAGAATGTTAGAGCTAGAACCCACTTTAAAGAATGTGGCGCTCCAATTTGCCCAAGGTTACATAATGAGTGAGCAGTAGAGCTGGGACAGAATCTAAGCTTAGGCTCCGAGAATCATAATATGGCATTTTGGAGCTGGAAGCCTCTTGGAAGACCTCTCATTTAACCAAGGCAACAATGGAAGCCCACAGAGAAGGGATTTGACCAAAATCACACCCTGCAGGGCAGAGCTGGGATAAGAACTAGATCAACAGTTGCTCAGTCCAGTGCTTTTCCTATTATGGCACTGGGGGCCAGACAGGGAAGCCAGATCTCTCTCAAGCAGATGTTAGGGAGCTCTGGATATGCTGGCAGGGTGGCCAAGGCACCACTGCAGAAACCTCAGAAGACTTCTCCAGGATTACAGACTTTGGAGGATCTTCTTGGGATGACAAGATTCTTGGGGTGGGGGGGATTTCTGTGGCCTTGAGGAAGATTTATGCTCAAGTGTTAGGTGGGAGACAGGAGAGGCAGAGGGAAAGGAGTAAGAGAGAAGGGAAGTTCATGGCAGGAAGACTGGGGCTCAGGCCATGCTTCAACAGCGGTGATATGAAGTCAACAGCTCCCCTCTTCTATTTTCCCCAAACTAGTGTTGGGAAAATTTACACCCAGAATTTAAATCTTAATTCCTTTTGTTCAGCAGCATCCCTTAGACAAACTAGGGATAGGAAAGAGGTAACCTTAGCCCCATTATAGCAATTTATACCTTGTCTGAATGTTTATCTGTGTTCCTATACTACCAGATACCACTAATAAATTAAGAGTTTTTCTAAGTTTATAATTTTGAGGGTCGAGTTTGAAAGAAGGGAAGCTAGAACAAAGGAAAAGAAATTTCCCTGGTTTTACTAAGTGGATTAGAGAAGGAATTAACAGAGAGGAATCAGCATCAGAGAGGGGTAGGACAACATGTCTGTGAGTGCATCTGAGAAGCACTGCAAACACACCCCACACTTCAAAAGATCAGCATAACAAGACAGGTGGGAGCCGCATGGTGGAGGAAAGCAGGACAAGAAGGATATACAAGGACAATAACGTAAATAAGACACAAGGCAGCTGAACTCATTTTAACTGCAATGGCCGATGCTGATTTAGAGGAACGGATGAAGGATGCCCCCCTTTTTCTCAGGAGAGTGGAGGATGACGGGTATAGGATGTTACACATGCTGTCAGACATGGTTGCTTTGTTAGTTTTGCTTAACTATTTTTCTTTGTTATAAGGGAGGGCTCAATGAATGAAAAAAAGACCATGTATTAAGCACTTACTTGTGTCAATGCACTGGAGATGCAAATACACGCAATGAAAACAGAATTTGCCCTCAAGTTTACATTCTGACATGGGAAGACAACAACTACCAGGGCAGTGGTGGTCAGAGAGGGAATGTTTTAGTAGCAGTAATCTGATTACTGTTTTCAGAGGCAGGCTGGGAAACAGGAGTGGGGAGAAGGGTCCATGGGCACTCACAAGACATGAAGATGGCTGGGCCATAGTAAGAGGGGTCTGGCTCCAGCCTCAAATGCTTGCCAGTCAGAAGCCCAGGTTCTTAGGGCAGGAGGCCGGAGTGCTGGGTCAGAAGGGGGCTAGAACACAGAGCTGCTGCTGCTATACTGGGAAATGAAGGTAGAGGTGTTTTGTTTTTTTTTTTAAAGAGGCAGCAATAAAATATTTTAAAATGTTCTAATATCAAATACTCCTAACTTTTTTATGTTCTTCACTGTTAGGAGATTATTTTTTCCTTTGTACCACCTTCCACTGTGGCAGACCATGTTCAGTCTTCTTTAACCCACCTAACAAGGTGAAAAAGCATTATTTCCAGTACTCCTGAAACATACCTAAGTGTCTCTACTGTGTTTTTTTTAAGTCACTTGGTTAAAAAGCAGGCTTCAAAGTGTGAATGATTATAATATCTTTATTGTGTATCTAAAGTGCTGAAAAACAAAACCAACAGGTTCAATGTCATTATTTAGGTGGAAAGAAGAGGCGATAATGCTTTTCACATATATGTAATGGAAAGTCAGTATGCTCTGTCATTTTCATGGATTCAATACTTGAACAAAGCATTCAAGAACACAAAAATACAGGAGAGAGAAAGCAGGTCATTTTGTCCTTGTCAGATGTTTTAAAAACAAACAAACAAACATTTGAAGCGGGGCAGCCTGGCCTGCAACGTGCTCTTGGAACGTGGCTCAGCCCAATGACTAAGGTATATCAAGGAGTTAAACTGTTAAGAGTTGCTTGACAATGTCATTTGAAAACACAAAGTATAAAATATAAATGACAGTCAGCTATTTTGCTTCAATCCCATTTCTAAGCAGTTGTGTAATTGATCAATTTATCAATCGATGAGCTGCCACATCCCCCGCTTCATGCTCTCTCTGAAGGGTGCCTCTGGGCTGCCAGTATCAGGGCCCAATGGTTCAGGGGCAGAAGAGATGGCTCTAACGGCTGCTAGCTTCAGAAGAGCCTGTTTCCCTTCATGCCCCTGGGGGCCTTAGGGAAAGTCAGTCAGCAGCTGGCAGAGATATGCCATCCTGGGAAGCAGGGATGCTCAGCCTCCCAGAGGGAGACCCCTCAGCCATGCAGCTCTGCGAGCAGGAGGAGCACATTGTCAGTGTATTCTGTCCGTGGCTTGGCCATCCCACTAAGGCTCACTGGGTGGAGGCTGGGGTGTGGGGGCTCATACGGAAGAGGGCAGTGAAGTTCATTCAGAATGAACCACGTGGTGTCTGGATCTACCTTCATCAAGTGGAGGAACACACTGTGGAGAAAGACACAATGGAGTGAGGGGGAGGGAAGAATGAAGGGGAAAGGGAGGAAAGGATGTTTGATTTTTGCCCAAGAGAGTATTTACTGGGCTACTCAAAAGGACTCTGATAACAATGTCAAATTGCTTCTGACAGCATAACAAATACACTGAAGTTCATTAAGCAGGGCCATTAAGATGGTTCCTAAGCCCAATGGAGATTCAGCTAAACAGTTTCATGTCTATTGGCAAAGAGGAAAAAAAGTCATTAGTCTAAGCAGAACAATATTGACATCAAACAAGCTCCTGGCAAATAATTGGTCTAGTCCTAGGGTGTAAAGCAGATTTCAAAAAGAAGAAAAATGACAGGGCCCACACTTTATTATGGGCAAAGAAAAGGCAGCCGAACAGCGAACCTTAAGAATAGTCCCAGTCAGCGACAATAAAAGCTTAAAAATAATGTCGTGCAACACAATACAGCTGATTCTATCAGAGAGAAGGCTGGAATGGCATTAACTCTTTCAGCTCACTGGGTCCAGTTAGTACATATTTCTTCTCAGGTGTTAAGAGTTTTCTATTTGTCTAGAATGTACAAGGTGCCTCCCCCCGGCTGAAGAACCCCTTTTCTAGAACATCAGACTCACAGCATCCCCAAATCCTTCTCAAGGTCATAATGGGCTAGGTGGGATTATTGGGGCTACTGCTGTAATGCAGTAGCTCTGGCTGGAGACATGGCAGCTGAGGATCTCCTAAGTCATCTGGACCGGGACAAGACACCAAGGTCATTTTGATGAGACAACTGCTGGCTTCTGTCACTGACATTTCTGAGCTCGTCAGGTCTTGGTGGTCTTCCTGGGCTGCAGACTTTGGGTCAATGCCTGTTTTCTCTCTCCTCTGTCCCTTATTTCATGCTGCTTGCTTCTACATCTACCCAAAGAGTTCATCGATTATGTCTTGCCCTCAAACATCTTTGTTGAATTGCACCTGCCATCCCCCAAGCTTTGAACAAACTCTTCCCACCAGCTCCAGCTCAAAATCCTTCAAGACTTGGCTTAGGTACCTTCTCTTCCATGAAGCCTTCTTTGATTTCTCTGACTAGAAATTGTCCCTGCCTCTTTGAACTTTTGTCACCTCCTACGCAGTTAAGAATCTTCTGACTTACATTATTTGTGAATGTGCATATTACCCAGATCACAACATACAGGCACAGCAGACGGTCAATGAGCTGGGCCCAGAACTGAGTAAGAAACAGAGAGAGAACCAGATTGCATTTGGGAAACTGTACAGTCTTTTTAATGTCCCTAAATTGCTCCCTGATGCAAAAGCCCTTCTTTCAACACCCATCTCTGCAAGTGGAACTACAGGGCTACAGATTCTGGTCCACCGTGATCTCAGAAAAATCAAACTCACAGGCCACTTAAAGGGTAATGGAAAGACATATGGCAAATGCAAGTAAGCTACAGCAAGTTACCAGCGTTGACGTGTGTGAAAAGGGACATAGAAGTTGTCATCAAGGAAATGTCTGATGGGCAAAGCAGGTAGGGTAATCACGTACTAAGAATGAGAACAGCCAACTGACAGCTCAAATGCTGTACTGATGTCTATGAAGTTGGAAGGGTCAGAGAAAGTCTCCAGTGCAATGGTGGGTCCCTTATGGAGGTTTTCTGCAGAGACAGACAAAGGATTGCACCAAGAGGAGTGTGGCTGTCCGAGATCGGAGAGATCATGGACTCAGCGAAGTACTGAAGGGAGTGAGCATCTTCATCTTCCTTCTCTTCTTCCCTTGTGTCTGCCCAGACTATAACCTCCTTGGGGGTTAGGCCTGTGTCATTTTTTTCATTCTTATATCTCCAAAGCCTAGCATGGTGCTTCGTACATGGTTAAGTACTACATTCCACAAACATTTATTAAGTGTCTACTATGTGCAGAGCCCTCTTTTCAGTGCTATGTGATGTTTAGATCAGACATGGTCCCTGACTTTATAAACTTCAATGCATGTCCTCTGAATGAATCAATGTTCCCTACCTTAACTGGGAATCACCAGCTATACCAGAGCCAAACCAGTGGTGTAGTGGAAAAACTCTGAGGCTCCAGGCATTAACTACAGAGATGGACAACCACAGGGAAGGTGTGATTGTAGAGTTCAGCTTTGTTTATCAATCACTCAATCAACAAACATTTATTAAGTACCTATTATATACTAGGTACTGCTTAGGTGCTGAAGATACAAATACAAGAAATTAAACAATTTCTACAGTCAAGGAGCTTACATACTATAGGAATAAGATGTCCCTTCCAGTGTAAGAGAGAAGCGTTAGAGAATGTGATTCTCTGTTCAGTGAACTAGGCTCAGTCCTGAACCTCTTCTAGGGATGGGGAACCTGTGGCCTTGAGGCCACATGTGGCCTTCTAGGTCCTTGGATGAGGTCTTTTGACCGAGTACAAGTTTTACAGAACAAATCCTTTTCTTATGGGGATTTGTTCTGTGAAGTTTGGCTTCTGTCACAGGGCCCCATTTGAGGACCTAGAAGGCCATATGTGGCTTCAAGGCCACAGGTTCCTCACCCCTGTCCTAGGCCCACTCTGCAGGGCCTCCCTAGAATCTGCCTTTTCCTTAATGATGCTGTTTCTACAGCTCCACTCCAACCCCCTGCCACCAGTCTCAGCTCCTGTAGCTGTTGGAGAGGCAAGTCCCTTCTGTTTGGATCTCTAAGATTGGTCCGATCCCCGAGTGCTTCATTTTCTTGGGCCTTCAAGCCCCAGATATAACAGTGATCACCAGTCCTCTCTTGTAACTTCTCTTAGCCACTCATCTTCAGACTGTCTTCGTTACTCTTCTGCTCTCCAGGGCTCCTGCTCTCTCTCATTCTCCCTCTCTGGTAGTTCACTGTTCTCTAGCCCTTTCCCATATCCTCTCACCCCTCAATGCCTGGAAGTCTCAACCCTGTCTGTTTAACCAACCTGCCAGGAGAGAGCTAAGCAATCTTCTAGCTCAAGGTTTTCCTAACATGAACATTTAAAGCACTTTCATCTACATAAACTAGGTATTAAGTGAAAGTCTCATATCCAGGAAGAATATATACAATCGGGGCTTTTTATCTCATTGCCCCTTATCCAAAAAGAAAGATTCCACTTCTCCGTAAAGTTTTCCCAGATCTCTAAGATGAGTAAACACTGTCTCTTTGGAGCCACATAGCACTGATTGATAGCAGGCTGTTCTGCACCCCTCCAGGGCAAGTGTCTAATAGTTTATTATAGTTATCTGGATTTGTGGCCTCCCCCACTAGACTCTGGGCTCCTTGGGGACAGAGACTAATTATATCTCCCCATGGCTAGCGTGTGCTCACTGGATTGAATACTAGATCAAACTTTATATTAGGCAAGGGGCTATTAACTATAATACCATGCCACGCTATAATGGAGCTTGATATGCTATTCTAACATAGGTATGCCTTGCTCTACACAAAAGATCTATTTCTGAAAAGTTTTGTGCGCTGTTTAAAAAAAAACCCACAATTTTTTAAAAACGACAGTTTGCTATTTAAAGAAGCCCTGCAGTGCATCCTTTTGCAATGCAAATAACCTCTCTCTGAATTGAACTGTTTTGTCATGTCAGATGGTCACATCCTAGGCTTTCTTAAAACAGGGACCACAAGTGAAAAGACTAAAAACCCAAGGTTTGAGTCCTGGTTTTGCCATTAACTGTATAAGATTAGGTGGGGCCTTGCACCTTTCTGAGGTAACCATTAAATGAAGCAGGTGTACCAACTCGATGCTTTTTTTTTTTAGGAAATGCAGTGGATAGAGTGCCAGGTCTGGAGTCAGGAAGACTCATCTTCATCAGTTCAAATACAGTCCCAGACATTTCCTAGCTGTGTGACCCTGGGGAAGTCACTTACCCCTGTTTGTCTCAGTTTCCTTATCTGTAAAATGAGCTGGAGAAGAAAATGACAAACTACTCTAGTATCTTTGCCAAGAAAATCTCAAATAGGGTCATGAAGAGCTGGATATGACTGAAAAAATGACTGAATGGCAACTCCCCCACCCCATTATTCTGAGATGACTCAAATCTTGTTTTTAAAAATTTTCTCCAAAAGGTGTTAATTCCTTGCCACTAAGTTCATCTATTCTTTATGGTGTTTCTTGAGTAACAAATATTACACCTGTATGATAAGAAGTTCATCCCTTCATCACTGAGTACACTGGAGCACTTCATGATTACCTTCTTGAACAAAACCCTTTTATTTTAATGGTTTCTGTTTAAAATCTTTCTGAAGCACATCTATACTCGAGATTCTTTTTTTTTTTTTTTTTTGCTTTTTTGGAGGGCAATTGGGGTTAAGTGACTTGCCCAAGGTCACATGGCTAGTTTTTGTGTGTGTGTGTGTGTGTGTGTGTGTGTGTGTGTGTGTGTGGGTTGTGCCTGAGGCTGAATTTGAACTCAGGTCCTCCGGACTCATGGGCTGGTGCTCTATTCACTGTGCCACCTAGCTGCCCCATCTCGGGATTCTTGAACATGGTTTAGCACCCCCTCCCCTCTTCTTTGAGGTATGGGAGAGGCTGGATCTGTGATTTCACTGGTGAGGAAATCCTCTCTACCAATGTAGATTAGCCATTTCTAATCTGAAGAGTTTCTTGGGGCTCTGAGAAGTTAAGTGACTTGCTCCGGGACACACAGCCAGTGGGAGCTGGAGGTGGGCCCTAAGCCTGGCCATCCTGATTGCAAGATGTCTCGCTAACCGTTTCTGGACAATGCAGGCTCATTCCTGTGAACTGCAAAGACTGCTGGAAAGCACCACGAGGCCCTCAGAACCTGATGCTGGCTATGGCCCCAGGTGGCTAGAGTTTTAGTTCTTGGGCTTGCTTTTGAGCTTTTTTGTGTCATTCCTCACTTTTCGGCTGTTGGTTGTCACAATGCTTCACTGCTCACTACTGCCCCCTCTTTCTATTCTGCTGCTTCTAATTTGTCTGTTTAGAAATCAGGTAATTAGCTTAGAGAACTGTTTATAAAATAAACCCCACATGGTACAAATGGAAAAACAGATCTGCAGAGGGAAAGAAGCTTGCCCAAGGTCACAGAATCCATCAGGGGTGGAGCCAGGTAGGCTAAAGTGTAGGCCTGACTCCCAGCCCATGGTTAGTTCCACTGGACTTAACATGACAGTCCTCTCAGGAATCTATGTATTTCAAGAGGACCACAGGAAGAGGGCAGTAATTAGTACCAAGGAATGAATCACACATAAAGTGTTGTACATCATAATACCCTAAGATTTGGAGTTGGAAGGTCCTTGAAGATCATTTTAGAGAAACTTATCATTTTACAGATGAGGAAACTGAGGCCCAGAAAAGAGAAATGACTTGCCCAAATTACTTGCTAGTGAAGTAGGAGACTCAGGGTACAAACACAGGTCTTCTAATTATATATCATGTACTTCCACCACATCAGATGGGAGATATTTGGGGACAGAAGGGAGAAGGCTTTCTCAGAAGACTTCAGATTATATCATGTGGGCAACTGCTTAAAAAGCCAATGCTCAAGGCCAGCCCTGCATAGAATGCTCTCCTCCACCTTCTTTAAATCCTGCATTTTCTTCAAAGCCCAGTTTAAGAACCATCTGTTCTCTGAAGCCTTCCCTGACTAATCCCACCTCACATATGCTGCCTCCCTTCTCCGAATCCTACAACATTTATAGTCTGTACTAAGCCAGAGTGTCTTGCAACATTTTTTAACGTACCCAGTATGTTCACCATTTTCTTCCAACAAAGAGAGAGCTTCTGGGGGTTTCAAACTATAGTTTGTACTTCTTTCTGTTGAACCTTACAGACCAGGGACAATTTTAGCAGGCACCAATGGGCAATGAGGGAGGAGGGCAGTATTCTAAGAAGAGAGAGACTGTGAACAAAGGCAAAATGGTACAGATGTTGACAACCCATCCAGTCTGGGTAAAACAGGCTGCATGGAAAGGAGAACCACAAGGAGGGGATGAAGAAGGTGGGGTGGGGCTGGGTCAAGAATGGCCTTGAGAGTCAGAATAGGCACTCTGAAATGTAGGTAGAAAGGCACAATGAAATGTCTGCCAAATGAAGCCAGTGGTTGATCTTTTCCTAATATGAAGGCAGTATAAAATGCACCAGAAGAGTGGGGTTCTGATGACAGTTCTATGACATACTTCATGGTCTGGGGTGAATCACTTCACTTTCCTTCCCTTCAAGTCCGCTCTATAAAATGGGGTGCAAAAGAGTTAAGGGGGTTAGACATGGTCTCTAAAGTCCTTTCCAACTCAGATAGTCTGTATTCTAAGGTCATTCCCATTTTGTGTTCTACGTCCCCTCCAGCTCTGACAATCTCTATTCCAAGATTGTCCCCAGTTCTGATGTTCATAACTTTAAGACCCTATTCAGCCCAGACATTCTGTAACATACATATACCAATGAAGCAATGCAAAGAGATGGGGCTGCTCTGAGGATGTCTTGGCCTGTTTTGTGCTTAAACGATTTAAGCTTTCTTTGCTTGGGATAATCCCATGTTTATAACCTTGGCAGTGGTTGCTGGAGAAGTGATTAGGATATTCTAATTCATCGTTTCCACTTCATCGCAGAAAGAAGGCGGCCCGCGTGGGAGACAATTTTTGTTTAAAAACAAAAATATCTTTGATAATTAGAGTGGCAAGGGAAATGAGGAAACACGCACCCAAAATGGGAAACAGATTTCTATTTACACGTGATGCGCTTGACTGTTTTCCCTAGTGCCAAAGACTCTGAGAATGCAAATGGTTTCATCTGATTCTGTTTCCTTAAAGAAGTGGCACAATTTCTCAGGCTGGAGCACAGAGTACTCCCAGCTGCAATGAACATTTTTATTTGGCCAACAGCGACTTGTGCTTGCACCGGATGAAAGCCAAACTGGTCCTGGTCCCAGTTTAGTCAAAGCTTTTTCCTGCATGAAGCTGATCAAATCTAATCCAATCCAACAAGCATTTATTAAGCTTCGGCTATGTGCAAAACAAGGTGCTAGAGATACAAAGACAAAACAAAAAAAATAGTCTCTGTCTTCAAGGACAGGATAAAATATGTATAGACAGAGGATGGTGTGGGGAGGGAGGAAGCACTCCCTCCCTCCACAGGGACCAGGAAAGGTTTTCTGCAGGTGGTATATGAAGTTGGAGATTCCCCCCCAAAATACAAAAACCAAAAAGCCCCAAACCAACCCTCACCAAACCAAACAACTTGCTCCTTCATCCTATTTTAAAAATTAAGAACGACCTTTTTTCTTCTTCCCTTTCCCCATCAAAAACCCAAACAAAAGCCTCGTAACAAATATACATATTCAAGCAAAACAAATTCCTCTTCTGGCCATGTTTCAAAATGTGTCTCATTCTGTATCACCCATCTCTGCCAACAGGTGAGTAGAATGGGCAAGGAGGGATTCCAAGGGATGTGAGGTGGGAGATGACATTTTGAGCTCAAAGGAAGACAAGGAGGCTGGTTTATCTGAAGCACAGGATGTATAAAGGGGAGTAATGAGTAATAAGCCTGAAAAGTTAGGCTGGAGTTAGACTATGAAAGCCTTTAAATGCCATGATGAGGAGCTATAATTCTAGTCTACAGGTAAAACAGGGAGCCACCGAAGGCGCTTGAGGAGGGGAGTGGAATGGTCTGACTTGTGCATTGTGCCCATAGCTGTGAAGGATGGATTAGAGATGAAAGAGTCTGGAAGCCAGGAGGATGGCTATCTATCTATTTCTCCATCCATCCATCCATCTATCTATCTATCTATCTATCTATCTATCTATCTATCTATCTATCTATCTATCTATCTATCTGTCTATCTGTCTATCTATCTGCCTGCCTACCTATCTGTCTTTCTTTCGCTCTGTGTGACTGGTTATTGATCCCTCTCCCTTTCTCTCTTTCAATACGTCTTTCTGTCTGGCTGTTATGACAGACCAGGGAGAAATGAGTAGGGACTGAATTGGTGTGGTACCCCTAAGAGCAGAGAGAAAGGGACAAATAAGGTATTGTGTGCAGGTGGAACTGCTAGGTCAGGGGTGGGGAACTTGCAGCCTCGAGGCTAGTTCTTTATTGTTTCTTGAGTCCCCTCTACCTCACTTGATGGGGTGAGGCTCCCCAGCTGGGGTGATAACAATCTTTCTCTCTGACCTCATGCGTAGCTTTGATCTCTACCTCACTGATGCACTTAGCTTTGATTCTCTGTCTGCGGGTTATATTCTCCTATGAATCTTCAAGCTCCCCAAAGACAAGGATTGTGTCTTATTTAGCCTTTGTTCTCCCTTAGCACCTTCAATGGTATTCTGTATTCTCTAGTTGCTTTAGAAATGGCTGCTGGCTAATGGAGTGGAAAAGCAAAGGTAGAAATACATCCACCTGTGTTGCCCTGTAAACCCTCTGCACCTCAAAACGAAGGTTAGCACAGGTAACTGTGGCCTGCTGAGCAAGGGCAATGTCAGTGGTCAATATAATTGCCAAGTGCTAGATAAAATGATTTTTAAATATATAGTCTTTCCCAATTAGTAGCAGTATAAAAGTGTTCCAGGCAAGGAAAACGGTGACCTAGATTCTAATTTCACTCTGGTCACTGGCTGTGTGGCCTTGGTCACACCACTTAATTTGGCCGAACATCCCCTCTCTTCTCTTTCAGAAGTAATAATCCCCATCCTGTCTGCTTCCCAGGGTGGTCAGGAGCACAGTGCTTTACACACAGCAGGAACATACAATCAAAGTCCACTGTATTATATCTTAGGATAATGTAAGTAAAAGGATAGGGACTTGGCCTGTGGTTTTACTGGTCTAGGGATCACCCACATAAGGAAACTCCATCTACCAATGCAGGATGGTAACTTGGGAGTCTCCGAGAGCTGCCTGGAACACTAAGAAACTACCTGACTTGTCCATTGTTACAAAACCAACGTATACATCAGAAGCAGGACTGGATCCTGGGTCTCCCCAACTTCCAGGTCAGTTTCCCTATCCATAGGCTACAATATCTCTCAAAACATGAGAGGCATTCTGTGAAATATAAACTACTGTTGGGGGCGGAGCCAAGATGGCGGCGTAGGAGCAGCAAGGAACAGCAGCTCCCACACAGCCACCTCAAAATACCCATAAAATATGACTCTAAACAAATTCTAGAGCTCTAAAACGCACTCAAATATAAACTACTGTCTTTTTTCTGCTTAAAAAAAGAAGAAAGAAAGAAGGAATGAGTATTATCACCCTTCAACATTGGTACTAGTCTACCATAGAAAACTTTTAATTATACAGAAGAGGGCAAATACTTGTCTTTGGTTTTACTCGAAATTTCCACTGTATTGACTTGACTAGAGTACCAATGTAAGGCCAATGAACATATAATTTCATCTATTAGTTAGTAGTAAACATACACACACATATACATATATGTATGCATGTATACACATGCCTGCACGGAAAGGGAAGCTATCTATCTGCGTGTGTGTACACATACACACACATCATGGGGCACATACATACATATACACATACATACATACAGGCTCCATGGCATGCTGTCTCTTTTGCTTTTCAGGCACATGGAGGTAAAGGGAGGACAAAGAATATTTCCTACCTCCCTCCACCTCCATGAACCCGAAAGGCAAAAGAGATGGGATGGACCTTGTTCACTGAGACAAGTTGTAACCCCTGAAGGTAAATGATGTCAAAGTAAAAATGTAATAGAGGTGATCCCCAAGTCTTAAGCTTTAATAGCTATTGTACAAGGGACAACTCTCCACTCTGACTATAATGTTAAGGATATGGGCTACATTTTTTTCCCCACCAAAAGCTGGATTGTATAAATTCAGAGTTCAGCTTACAATTAATTTTTCAATGTCTAGTTACAAATACCTTTTGCTTTAAAAGCGATTTCATTTTTTGGTGTACAGTCTATATTCAGAATAATATGGTGTCTACAGGAGTCATATTATATTTGGTTATCACTGGCTCCAAACCAAAGGAGTCAGTCTTTGTGAAAGAATGTCCCTAGGCAAATAGGAGACCGGATTCCAAAGCTAAAGCTCTCCTTTTCTTAAAACCATGTTTTACTTGATCTCTTTGGACAGAAACCTCCCTTCCCTTCATTCCTCTCCCTATTTGCTGTACTCTCTGTGCCTTTGTCTCAAGTACATGAAAGAAAAGAAAGGGGTTGTCCCCACAAAGGGTAGGTGACCTGATAGTATCACAAAGCTAGGGAGGGTCAATAAGTAGCCACTTACTGAAACACAGGTAGGAAAGCCTGAATAAAAGAGGCACAAAAGTAAGTGAAGGAAGAACCCCAGGTAGGGGGGCTAGATCAGGGGCAGGGCAGGGCTTAGCTGGCTCCCCTTCTGGCCTCACAGTCCTACTGCTCCTCCTCAGTCTCTCCAACTTTAACCTGGAAGAGAAGATTCCTAGTGATGAGATAGATAGCATAATTGTTGTGTTGAGGCCTACTTCATCACCAAATGCCTGTTGGTATATTCTGGGTAAAGAGAAGCCCATTCTACATAACTGTAAGCCATAAGACAAAGAAGAAAAACCTGCTTTGAAGTAATCAGGTTAACAGCCTGGAAAATGTTCCAAATATATCTTTAGAAACAGAGCAGAAATGGCTTGTTGAACATTCCAAATGGCCAGTCCCACCTTTTTTCTAGCACAAAAAGAAACACTTTCAGAAATATATATATACTATTTAACTCCTAAACAAAATTTTTTCTCCTTCCCCCCAAGCCCAAATCGCTGGCTTGAGGGAACACAGTTATCAAGATTATCTGGTCCCTGGAGTATCAGGAAGCACTCAGCTATGTCTTGTGCTGCGTCATGTCCTGAGGCGAGTGATTATCTCTCAATAACCTGTAGGGCCATGTAGCTTAAATGATAACTTGACTTTAAAAAATTTAGAACTCGCTGTTAGGCAGTTTCTAAGCAACCTCTGTTTCCATGGCAAAGAATCCTGGTGTTTATACTGATTTTTCACTTAAAATGCGGTTTTATTGAATTTCACTTCACGCAGGCGGCCATTTCAGCACCCTTCAGCCTGGCGTGGCAATTGATGGGCATCAGTAAGTGCCCAATAAACTCCAATGGTCAAAGGAACTGGAGCATATGATCCTTTTATAATCAACCTTGACACTCCCCAAAAGACTAAGTCTCCTTTCCATGCATTTGAAATGAACAAACAAGTTTTTCTTTGCATGGAAGAGAGGGTATTTCTTTTATCTGGGGGTGCCTCTTCATGTCTTGGTGAGGCAAACCCAGTAAGAAGCAAATTGCCTCATGAATGAGTAAGAGAAAAATTCCCATGAGTTTCAAGTCCTCTGTCTAGACAACATCTGCTCAAAGAAGGCTCTAGAAAAATGTCAGCCAATTGTGGCTTGGCAAAGCTAAATCAACAGTAACAGAAATGTTTAGCTTCCAGCCTTTTGGGGTGACAGGCTACTCTCTTTATATTAGTTATATGCTTCAGAGATTCAACATACCCTATCTCTTTCTGGAATCATAAAATGCTCTTCTGAGTTGTCTAGGTGACACCAACAGCTAAATGTATGCTACTATGGTATTAAAATCATAAGACTGTGAGAGCTGGCAGGGATCTTTGGGATCATCTAGTCAGAGGACTGCAGTCCAACCCCTTCATTTTACATAGGAAATTAAGGCCTGAGAGAGGAAGGGTCCAAAGTCACAGAGTCAATTTCAAAGATTGGTAGAATTTTTAGTGCTGGAAGGGACCTTACAGATCCAAGTCCAATAAAGCTACCCACCCATTTTCACTTAACCCAGTGGCCACAGGGTAAAGACACAAGCTGCTGATTTTAACCTAAACAATTTCCAGAGTTGCCCATAGGGCTTTATTTATGTAAAGTAGGTATAGAAATGGAAGTTATTCTCGCCTATTTGTCACTCGCGTTCCAAAGGAACCATCTCATGTTCCTTCTTTTCTTTGCCATTCCTCTGCAGGCACAGAAGGTACAAATGAAGCAATGTGTTTCCTTCCAAACAAATGGATGCTTGAGGTGTCAGCGTGTCCTATGCAGCAAGCAGTGGCGTGCTATATACTCAGTTTCTATACTCGGTAATTTACTTTAATGAGCTGCGCTTCATTGGTTAACCAGTATTTAAAGCCTGTCCTCACTCACTATTCAATTGAGCTATCTTCCCCGGCATGAGGACATTTTTTTCTTGGTTTCTAAAAATGTTGAAAACGGAGGATGATGAGATGAAGCAAAGATTCATCCTTCAAATATACTACCAATTACTTTCGTATCTATGCTTACTTGTTTAAAAAATATATGAGATGAGAAAAATCCATTTCCCTTCTTTTGCTGCTCTAAAAACTACAGCTTCCACTATTGCATACTGGGTACTACACTAAGCTGGGATCAT
Source organism: Pseudochirops corinnae (assembly GCA_028646515.1). NCBI lineage: Eukaryota > Metazoa > Chordata > Mammalia > Diprotodontia > Pseudocheiridae > Pseudochirops > Pseudochirops corinnae. Next base: position 256,727,678 of record CM053585.1, on the reverse strand, counting down.
CAAATTCATTTCAACCTCCAAGGTTTTCAACAGAGACAAACCACAGACCCCGCAAAAGTGATTAAATTGCTACCCTATGGCATGCCAGAGCTTTTGATGGATAACTGGAACCTCGCTTTGTACAGTCAGCAGAGCCACTAGGCTCAATCTACCACTACCTCTACCACCACCCTTCCTTCCTCCCTCCCTCTCTTGCTGGCCCCCTCTTCCCAATACAGAGCAACTTGGCTACTCTATTGGTTAATGAAACATTCGATCCTGACAGGTCATCAATCACATGACATAGTAGAGAATGTTAGTGAAAGGACTCATAGCAACAGATTTGAGAAGCCTGTAGTCAGTACTTTTAGATTTGAAACCTGGTTACCCACTTTTTTTTTTATCATCATCAGCACAGCAGATGTCTCCTATCTTTGATGCTGAGACCATGCCCAAATTTGCCACAGTGAACAGTTCATATCTGAGTATGATTTCAGAACTAGCCTTGAAAAATGCAAAAGCATAATGCTTAGTGAATGCCAGATAAAAGGAAAGCTAACCCTTTAGGTTTGGAGTTATTGACTATTAATAAAATGTCAAAGGGGCTAATGTTGGGGAATTGGGGAAGAGGAAAGGAAGTTCCCATTTCCATGTGGGCTATAATCCCAGGCAGAAAATGGGCACAAGTTACAAGCACAGTAAAAATGACCAACCCTGCCATGCTGGTTTCCAGTCTGAAAGCATGAACTGCTTAATTTCAAGCTCAATTAAATGATTAACTCCCCCCATGACTCCTACCGTCTTTGGACATAACAGAACTCTGTGTGTATGTATAACAGGGAAAAGTTGTGACTACAGGTATAAAATGAACATTCTCCAAGGGAGGCAGCTGTGCTAGAAGTGTGGTCTTTTGGTGTTTGAAGGCACCTGCCTGGTGCTTGATGGATTATGATGTTACTTTGGTGCCCTACTGTTAGAAGGAAGGAGATCAGGAGAAAAGTCAGAATACCACAGAACCTAGATCCAAGGCTCCTAACACAATAGGAACAGTGGTAATATAAATGAATGAGACACTGACGCACTATGGAGTTGAAACCTACTGTTCAGATTACAGTAGATGGAAGGAAGCTCACAACAAGAATCACAGCTAAGCAAGTAAATCCCTAAGCTGTGTGACCACAAGTTAAAGAGGGCTTTTTTAAAGAGGCTAAGAGGGGGCTCATCTGGGATCTGTACATTCTGCAGCTATTCTAAGCCTGGTCTGGGTTCCTCAGACACACCTTTTAAAGCACTGGTTCTCAGCCTTAGGTTATGATTCACACTGGGGTTAAGAGCCTACAGAAGGACAAAGGTTTGCACCTGACTGTCCCAGACCAACATGGACAAGGGCAGGAATCAGAGAGTCTTTCCTGGAGGGCCACGGAGGACCAGCTTTTCCTGAAGCTACAACTAAACTGACAAGAAGGATGGTGGCACCTTAGTCTCAGACACAGCAGTCTGTCACCACCAGCCCCACAGAAGGGGCTGCACCCATCAACTCTGCTTTCTGCCTCCTTGCCTCTGAGGAACTGTTGGACAGAAAATAAAGGAGCTGGGATACCTGGCACACAAGTCCTATAAATTAAAGGGCTATTTCTGTATTATGCTAATCATTGTGACATCTGAATTTCTTTTGCACATATACTTATTTCATTTCCCTTTTTAGGGTTAAATGCTTCATTGGTATCTAATTTATGGTCACAATGAGAAAAGGTTGGGGGCTACTGTTTTAAAGCATGCTAACAGCTCAGTTTAAAAAGTGTTATTTTAACCCAGTTCACTTCCCTCTCCTCATCTGCATATTGGCCTAAGGGTACAGTTTGGAATTAAAGGAAATTTAGGGCTTGGTTTTTTTCTGCCCAATTCCTCTCACTCTCTACCTCTCATGTGCCCTGTAGGAAAAGCTTGTCTTCCAGAAAGGCAAAGAACTGTGGAGGCACAGTGCATGCTGGGAGATGTCTCAAAGGCTTGGAAAACCACACGGGGACTCAAATCAGATAAGTTTGGCTCTATAATCTGCGGCAGTGGGCTTGGATGCTATGACCTGTTATTTTCAATCTAATGCTTACCCCGGGGATCCCAGCTTATTTGTGGGCCCATAGCATGCCAGGCCCTTCTTTCCCCGCTACCCCCCCAAGTCATTCTCTTATTTGCTTATAGTTGAAATGATTTAGCTAGATAAACTTTTATGAGCTTCAATTGTCTTTTCTTTCCAGTTAATAGTGACACCTGGTGGTGAAATGAAGCATTATAATTCATTCCTTCCTAGATTATTGGATACCACTCCCTCCCCCCTGCACCAAGATTTATATCTAATCCTCACCCAGCACATTCAGTAGATATAAGCACTAAACTGGAATGGCAGCTTCATTCTTATCATTTACAGTTTCACTTATATCAACTAAGCCCTGATCAATTTCCATTTCCTGAGTTTACAGCTTGGATGTAAAAGATTGCCAGGGAGGTTATGTTTAATACAACAAATTAAAAAAAAAAGCAAACAGTGTCCTGGCCCTTCTTTAGAGTTCTAAAAGCAAAACACTAGAAAAGAAAAACATCAGAGGATGTCACTGCAGGCTGGCTAGGCCCTGAAGGCTGCCCTTGACCTTGAAGTGAATCTCTACTGCCTAGAGCTGAGGTCAGAAAACTATAGCCCACTGGAAACTTTATTTAAAAATTTAAAAAATATTCTTAGTTTGAGGGCCCCAGGCATCACAAAAATAGGCAATTGGGGGTTAGATCTGGCCCCTGGGGCTGTAGTGCCCTGGCATAGTGGGGAAAAATACAAATTCTTTAGCCTGATATTTAAGGCTTCTACAATCTGATTCTACTCCTCCAGCCTTATTTCATATTACTCCCCTTTACGCACTCTATGTTCAAGCCAAATGAGATTAGTTTCCTCCTTCACATTTTGCTGTCTCCCAATTCCAGGTAGTCACAAAAAACATCCTCCATCCCTGGAAAGCATTCTTCCTACCTTCTGCCTGTTAAAGTCTTTTACTTCCTTAAAGACCCAAATGAAGGGCCATTTTCTTCACAAAGCTCTTTCTGACCAGCCCAGACTAAGATGTCCGCACCCACTTGCAGGCCTTCACATGAACTTTTCTTTGCTCCTATCACATTTTACTTTGTGTACCTATTTCTCCTAGACCTCTAGTCTCCCAGGAGTCTCTAAGTAAGCTCCTAAAAGGTAGGGAAGGAGTCATCTTGACATCTCCAGGGCCCAGAAGAGTATCGTGAACACAATGCAAGGTTTTACTAAATGTTTGCTAAGTTTCAATCTGACAGAATTAGGGAGCACATGGTACCCAGAATGTTGAGTGTCCTAACATTCCAGGACAATTTCAAACAGCAGGGTATACCTGTGATTGGTCATCTTTGTTCATCTGCCATTTACACAGCACAGGTGGAGATGGTAACAAGCACCTTGCCAAAGGCTGTTGACTATCTCAGGCCCTTTTCCTGATTCAGGTGACTCATTAATTTCCAAATCAACATGGTGCTCCCAGCTTCTGATACAGTGCAACAATGCAATTTTTCTGAATTCAAAATTATTTCACATCATCAGAAGTCTGAATGAAAAGCAATCAACCTTGTGCTCCCAACTGCCTCCCACTACCTCAAAAGCAGGTTCATCTGACTCAACTCTAAATGGAATCCTTGCTGATTAAACAAGGACCAGAATAACAATACCAGGGAACATTTTTACAGTGCTCTCTCAGAAGGGGTGCATGGAAGGATTATAATCTACATTTCACAAAAGAGGAAACTGAGGTTCAGGGAGATTAAATAACTTGTGGAGGGTCATGCAGCTCTAAGCAGCAGAACCAAGACTCAGACCCTGGTCTCTGCTCAGTCCCTGCACCGTCCTGCCAGCCCTAAGCCAAGTGGTTGGAATACATTTTTACATTTGTTTCATTCTTGTTTTCAACATGCTTTGAATACTAACTCAAGAATGTAGGAAACTCAAGTCAGAGTTTAATTTTTTCCAGTGTCAAAAAAGGAAATTGGAAATGAAATAACAAAATGTAAAAATCAACTTGTCTGATGGGTCTAAATGTGTGTGCTGGGGGTAGAAGGGAAAGAGAATTTGGGGGTAGAGGAAACTGACTCTTACACGTAAAAATTAGGCAAAATACCATACTAAGAGTCATTCATTAAGATCTGAATTTGTACTTCAAATTAGAGCACAATTAGTTTCAGGGTCTCTATCTATGCAAGGCTTCCTTTCATTCTTAGGGAGATCCCTACCAAGGGAGGATATCTCAAGAAAAGTGAGGTTTTTAGAGAGTTGCCATTTTTGGGAAGCCAAGATTGATTCTAGGCCTAGGGAATGTGACAGGAAAAGGGACAGGGAAAAAAATCTGGGAAAACAAAAGAGAAAAATCACCAAGTAGAATACATCAATTACAAAAGATAGTTCTTCCAGCTGCTATCCTATTACCCCCCCAATCAAAAGCTGGATATCTGGCTCCTCTGGGTACCTGGCTGACTCTTGCCTTTGCTACTGAGTATGTTGCCCATGAAGAAGCAGTACGAAAAGCAGTTTTTCACTGCTTTTCACAGCACTCTGAACTGTGCTCTTTGTGTCAGGCTGCAGTGGAAATGAAGGGTCAGATGTGCCCCACAGAAGCAGAGGCCAGGCAGACCTGGATTTCTCAAGGCCCTACTAGCCTGCCAAGTGAAGGCATTTCTAGGGCGAAGGCTGCCACTGACTTTGAAAACAAAGAAAACTGTAAAAGTGGGCATTTCAGGTAGGCTATGAGTCCAGATAATTCCTCTGACCGTAATTTTATGTCATGAACAAAATTAAATACTGGAACAACAAGACATTTCTTCCTCCTAAGCCAAGAGTCAGCTTGGAAAAATACATCCAATGAGCATGACTCAAATTCACGGAAACTGGAATCCCAGATGATTTAGGCAACATTTGAATTAGATAACCTCCAAAGCCTAGTCTCTCCCTCTCAATTCTGAGGTTTCTCTAGTTCAGTGAATGGAAACACTGGAAGGGACCTGAGAACTGCTTTTGTTAGAGTGTGAGTTCTTAGCAAGGAATAGTTTACCTGTCAGATCTATGGAGAAGGAAAGAATTTATGACCAAACAAGAGATAGAGAACAAACATTATGAAATGCAAAATGGATAATTCTGATTACATTAAATTAAAAAGGTTTTGCACAAAGACAATGCAACCAAAATTAGAAGGGAAGCAGAAAGCTAGGAAACAATTTTTACAGCCAATATCTCTGATAAAGCCCTCATTTCTAAAATATATAGAGAACTGAGTCAAATTTATAAGAATATGAGGCATTCCCCAATTGAGAAATGATCAAATAATATGAACAGGCAGTTTTCAGATGAAGAAATTAAAGCTATCTATAGTCACATGAAAAAATGCTCTAAATTACTCTTGATTAGAAAAATGCAAAATAAAACAACTCTGAGGTACCACATAACACCTATCAGACTGGTTAATATGACAGGAAAAGAAAATGAAAAATGTTGCAGAAGACATGGGAAAATTGGAACACTAATGCATTGCTAGTGGAGCTGTGAAATGATCTAACCATTTTGGAGAGCAATTTGGAACTGTGCCCAAAGGGCTATAAAATTGTGCATAACCTTTGATTTAAATAGCACTACTAGGTCTGTATCCCAAAGAGATCATAAAGTAGGGAAAAGGACTCACGTGTACAAAAATATTTATAGCAGTTCTTTTCATGGTGGCAAAAAACTGGAAACTGAAGGAATGATCATCAATTGGGAAATGGGTGAACAAGTTGTGGTATATGAATGTAATGGAATACTATAGTTCTATAATAAATGATGAGCAGGCAGATTTTAGAAAAACCTGGAAAGATTTGCATGAACAGATGCTGAGTGAAGTGAGCAGAAACAGAACATGGTACACAGTAACAGCAACATTATGTGATGACTGACTTTCTTAAACTTAGCTCTTTTGAGCAATGCAATGATTTGAGACAATTTCAAAAGACTCATGATGGGAAATGCTATCTACATCCAGAGAAAGAACTATGGAGTCTGAATGCAAATCGAAGCATACTATTTGCTCTTTTTTGTGGTTTTTCCTTTGGTTCTGATTCTTCTTTCACAACATGAGTAACATGGAAATACGTTTAATCTGACTGTACAAGTATAGCCTATATCAAACTGCTTGCTGTTTTGGGGAGGGGGAAAAATTTGGAACTCAAAATCTTAAAAAAGTGAAAGTTGAAAACTAAAAATAAATTAAAAAACCAAAAAGGATGTGAGCTCTCTGACAGCTGGGATTGCTTCTTTGTATCTGTTATTCCCATCTCTTAGCACACTACTTACATCCACAGTAGGTGCTTAATAAATGCATGTGGATTTATGTTACAGAGAAGGCCAAGGAAGCCCTGAGTGACTTGTGTAGGCCACATCTAGTTACTGGCAAAGACGACAGAACCCAGTTTTTTGACTTCTAATACAGTATTCTTTCTAGTCTATCACTGCTTTTCTTTTAACTGGCTTTCTCAGAATCGTCACTGTTACTGGACTGAGTAGGCAGGGTAGCTTAGTACTGGATATGGACTCAGAAAACTGGGGTTTGAATCCTGACTGCCTTGGATAACTCTCTCAGTCTCAGTTTCCTCAACTGTAAAATGGAGAGGCTGGACTAGGTGGTTTACGATGTTCCTTTTAGCTCTAAAATCTTTTGTCTCCTTTGAAAAGGTCACTTAGAGAGGAAAAAATGTCACTAGGAAAAAACCTCAACCCTACAAATAACAGAGTTAAACAAATATACCTTAACTTGGCAAGAAGGGAGAGAAGGGAGAAATTATTTTAACCCTGTTTGTCATTACTGAGACATCAATAATTTAGCACAAACAGAAAGATATGTATGTGCAGGCATATGTTGGAGTGGTGTTACCTCCTGGCAGCCTCTTGTAATTGCATGGGTTGTTTAGCACTCAGGTAAATCAAGCAGGCACCTGCCACTTTATTCAGGTCACCCCCACCTGCCGAGAGAAAACAAAGCAGGCATTGGCTTTCAGGACTCATTCAGGACAAAGAGTAACCAAGTGCTGTCTGATGCAATAGGAACAGTAAGAAAAGATGCCCTCTATTCCTTCCCCTTTCCCCGGAGTAATTGAAAAATGAGGCCAAAGTAAGCAACTGAAGGTTAGTCAAATGAAGGGAGATGGGTAGAGAGCTGAGCTGAGCTGAGTTATGCAGAGCAGGGCAGGGCTAAGTGACAATGGTGGACGGGGTTGAGGCAGTGTCAAATTTTTTTTTTTATGAGAGGACTGGTTAATTGGGTGGGTACATACCCAGGTCCAGTTTCTTGCAAAGTGAACCCAGACCTTGCAACACAGCCAGCTGCAATTTGAAGGCGAGCGTATGGGAATAGACAGGTCCAGCTCTGCTGCTGACAGGAGCCTGTGTGACCAAGGAACCAGCCAGCTTTGGCAAGATGTCTTTGGTAAATCGACTCCGAAGAAAATCACCGCATTTGTTCCCCAACGTGCATAACACCTATAAAAAAAGGCCCCCAAGTCCCATCCAAACCTTAGTGTTAACTTTAGTGCATGTTCAATATTGTTCAGAAATGTTTCCTAAGAAGATAACCAAAGGATACTTAGTAATTCAATTTGATCTATCTCTTTGCCTTATGAAATAGAATTAGTGTTAATTCCTGGCCCATGTTTTGTACTTCTAACAGTTATGAATTTGGAGGGCTCTGCTCCCAGGGTATGGCTGTTTCTATCTACAAGAAGACATTACACACAGAATAATTCAAAGAGCTAGTTGATTAATTCCTTGATTTCCATACTACTCATTTCTTGTGACTAATAATTTTGGCCTGGATTTGTAACTCCATTGGTGTGGGGAACTTCCAATGAGGAAAATCCTTCTATCATTGTAAATCAGAAATTGTTCTTCAAATTGTAGTCTTAGAGAATTGCTTGAGTTACCAAAAGGTTAAGTGCCTTGGTTTGGGTCATACTGCCAACAAGTGTCAGAGGTGAATCTTGAACCCAGATTCTCTTCTGACATCAGGTCCACAGCTTTTTTCAACATATCACACGCTGCCCCATTAAAAACAGAAAAAATTTTGAAGCAATTCAAATTGGTTCTTGATAATATCCCTTGGCGGGACATTACTTCCAGAAATAAGGATTAAAGCACTGAGGTACAACAATCACAGACACATCGTACATATGATGACCAACCCTGATAAACTGGACTGTCCTCAACAACGCACAGCTAAAGACAACTCTACAAGCCTCAGGATGGAAGGAGATATCTAAACTCAGAGAAAGATATAGAAAGACTGTAGTTTAAATGGAGACTGAAGCAAAACTCGTTATCATTCTCTTTCATGTCTGGTTTTGCTTTTTTTTTCCCCAGTGATCACTCATTGGTTACAACGCTTCTACATAACCAAACTATTGTACAATGTGAAAGTATTTGCAGATCCTATACATGATTGCACGCCACCATGGGGGGGGGGGGGAAGGAGGGGAGAAAATCTGAAACTCAAGTTATTGTGGAACTGAATCTTGTAAACTAAAAGTAAATAAATAAGTCATTCAAAAAAAACCAAAACACTGAGGTACAGTGAGGTGGGTCATTTGCCCCAAAGTAATTAGCTGTATCAAGGACAGAGCCGAAGCTGGTCAGAGCCAACTTTTCTAATGCTCAGTCCACTGTTCATTCTCTTCAAATATCTTGACAAAGGAACTCCAGGCATGGAGGCGGAGGGGATATCGAGGCAGGGAGGGAGAGAGAGGGAGAGAGAAGAGGGGAGAAGGGGGAAGAGAGAGAGAGAGAGAGACACGAGGAGAGAGAGAGGTAGAACGCCTGGGTTTGAGTCTTACTTTCATGCGAACAAGTTGTGACCTTGGGCACATCACTTCTTTTTGCCTCAGTTCCTGCATCCATCAAACGGAGAGGCTAATTTTTATACTCTCTGCCTCTCAGGACTGTTGGGCAGGAAACCCAGCACGCTGCAGCAATGTAAGCTTTAATCATTATTACTACTCTCCCCTTCATAACATGCAGTTTCTTTGCATGTCTCTTTTTAACCTCTGTAGCAGAAAACACACAGGTGCACTGTTCTAGTGAAGGATAGAAAAAAAAATGATATAATCAATCTTCTTTAAGCCCTCCTGATAAATAATAAGCATACAGAATGGCTACTTGGGACAGATCTAGGCACACACTTGAGGTACCAAAACAGGGGTAGCACACAATGTCATAGCTCTACCGGTGCCATTAACATAGGGGGAAGGGGAACGAAGCAGTATCAGATATGAAACACAAAGTCATACTTTTCTCTGCTTTTCTGAGAGACAGTGCTGTGTAATGGTTAGAGCACTGGCCTAGTAGCCAAGAAGCATCTCACCATGGACACACACTGGCTCTGTGACCCTGGGTAAGTCACAGTGTTCTAAGCAGCAGTCTAACACTATTGAAGAGAAGGAGCAAACTTACTCTGATGAAGGAGTTCTCTCTTCCACGAGTTCACTAAACCAATGAAATCACAGATCCAGCCCTCTATTCCCTAGTCTATCCCCTTTTTCTATCCTGTCCTTTTCTGTGATCACTCCTGAAAATATGGATACTTTTCATAAAAGAAAATCATCTCTGAATAACAACCACTCAGCAATACTGTATATATTTCATTCTGAAGTTCTAGCTTTCAGAATCATAGTTATTTTAAAAAAAAGAATTATATTGGTATTTTGGCTTAGTAAATATATGCTATAGACATAACAAAAAAAATGTTAAAGTGCTTCTGCTAGACAGCTGTTGGTGCAGTGGACAGAGTACAGGGTCTGGAGTCAGGAGACTGAGCTCAAACATGACCTTGGACACTCACCAGCTGCATGACCTGGGTAAGTCACTTAACATCTGTCTGCCTCAGTTTCCTCAACTATAAAATTATGATAATAACAGTACCCACCTCTCAGGGCTGTTCTGAGGATCAAGGGAGACAGTAATTGCAAAGGGCTCAGTACAATGCCTGGAGAATAGTAGGCATTTAATAAATGTCTATTGCCTTCCTTCCTTCTGCTTCAACAAAGAGCAAAGAAATCCAGGAAGTTCCCCAAAGAAATAATAATACCACCTTATACTTCTGTATATATTTAACTTTTGAAGGTGCTTTCACACATATCTTATTTGTTCCAACAATCACCCTGTGAGACAGTGAGGTCAGGAAACAGAAGCCTAGGCAGGTTAAGTGACTTGTTTCAGTTCACGTGGTGAGTGAATGGTGGAGAAGGCCTTTTCCCTTCCAAGCTGATACTTTTTCCACTGGACCAGAGGTGTTAAACAAGGACTTGGACTGCATGTGGCCTACAACACTCCCTGGTATGATCTGAACTAGATGAAATGTAATTAGGAAATATTCAATAAAATAAAAAAGTAAAACAGAACAGATATAATGCTAATATGTGGTTTTCTAAGTCAACATGAAGCCTGCGGAGATCCTTATATATGGTTTGGTAGCCCTTGTTTCGTTTTGAATTTGAAACCAGTTGAGCAGACAATGCTGCTCTAGATAACCAGAGGCATAACTAACTTTCCATCACTCAATAATAGCTCAAAGTTAGTGTTGTGGAGGAGGTCAATGCCATACCTTAAAGGCTCTGAGAACAGCCAGTGGGTCATCATTAGTAAGTCGGTGCACAAGTGGCAGCCAGGCCCGATGCACCATGGGAAGTAGGTGGTTCTCATGGGACTGAAGAACAGTCACGCATAGTTCTAACACATCCAGAACCTGAGCAAATAAGATGAGAATGAGTTAATGAAAAGTGAAGGGTCTGAAGATGGAGACTGATGGACAACAAAATTTAATCTTAATGATTTTGAGAGGGCTTGGGTGAGGGGAAGATGGAGGTGTAAGAAGGTGGTCATGGTGGCAGCAGGACCTCAGATTCTTCTTTTTTCAGTGCATGAGAGAACACATGGTACTACTTTTCAGCCTAAAGTCCACATTTAATATAAATTTAGTATTGTGGTCAATGGCCACCAAAGACATGTTTTCATTCATATCTAATCAGTTCTGTCATTGTATTTGCTACACAGAGAGTTGCTGTGCACTGGCAAATGAAAACTGAGAGACATGTCAGAATAATGGGTACAACGGCAGGGGGGAAAAAGGTGTAGTTATTGTTGATGTGCTCATTTTAAACCTCTATGAAGGATGTTGAGTATGGGGACTGGGAGAGAAAACACAGTAACTATTGGAGTCTCTCATCAGAAGGAAAAGGAAAACAGAGATAAGCAAGGACTACTGGCAGGCATGAAACAATGACCACTTTTAAAAACTTAAGAATACTAGCAAACACAAAGCTTGCATCTTGCACTAAAGATAAATTTCAGGAAAATAAATGTTTTTTGAAGTCTATCACTTTCTATCCTTCTCATTTTCTCCTATGGATTTTTTTGAACTTCATATCATTTTGTTGCTTCTTGATAAAGAGGGGAACAGCTCTCTTCTGGTAATTGAGCTGGCATGGACAGACATAATACCATCATCTCACAGATAAATTCCTCCAGGGCCTTCTTTTGACCACCACACATGGACCTGAAGATAAGGGAGGCTGTTCTCTCATAAGAGCAGTCATTCCTGACAAGGCCAACCCTCTTTACATCCTGCAGTCTATAAATACAGAGCAGACAAGGCACACTGACCTTCAGGCGTGTCTTCAGATCTTTATCAGACAGCAAGTGAATGCACCTCTCCATCACATCCTTGGCTATCTGGGTCTGCACTGGCAGTGAGGCTTCCACATCTGGACCGACATCGTTCATCTCTGCCTCAGGAGGAAGTGGTTGCTCCTCTGGAAAACAGGGCACAATTGGCAGCTGGAGAGACTTGTATAAACCATGAGGGGAGGAGCTCTCTGAAACCAAATTCAAGATCACTTCACAAAGTAGTGAGAGGTCTTTTCCCCACCCCCAGCCCCCAATGACCATTACTTAAATAGTGAAGTTAAAAACTTATTAAAATCTTTCTTTTAACATTTCTGTGCATGTTTCCTCTGTTGTTAAAACAGTAAGTCTAACAGTGCCCACACATGTCTCTTGTGACTGTCATGACAAACTGGAGACTAAAAAAGGAATAATCTGGATGATGGTGATATCTGACATTTATATAATGTTTTAAAATGTGCCAAATGCTTTATATACATTATTTCATTTGAGACTCAGGAAAACTTTGTATTCCATTTTATAGATGAAGAAATTGAAATGTTAAGAGATTAAGTGATTTTTTCCATAGTAGCGCGCAGAATAAATGTCAGAGATAGAATGTGACCTGAAGTTCTTACTGACTCTAAGTTTAGCCACCTATAGCTGAATAGTTTACATTCTATGAAACCTTTTAAAATGGTAAAGTGTTTTGCATATTTGGTTTTATTTGATCTTCTAGGATTTAAGATGTAGAGCAGAAGAGACTTTAGAAATCATCTAGTCTAATCCTCTTATCTTACAGATCAGGAAACTGAAGGTTTCCTGAGAGATTCAGCAATTTGCTCAAGGTAACCTAGGTCGTATATAACAGAGCTAAGACTTGAACCCAGGTCCTCTGACTTCAAAATAAGCTTTGAAACAGTAACGTGAGGCAGGTAGTACAGATATCATTTCTATTTGACAGATGAGAAAACAGAGCCTCAGAGAATTTAAGTGACTTGCCCAGAGTCCCATAGCTAGTGACAGCAGGGCCTAAACAATAAGCTAGATCTGACCCCTAATCCAGGCTCTGCCTACTATACCAGAGAAAATGTGTCTATACACAATTTATATTTCTCACAGAAAGGTACTTTAAATACTACATGGGTACATGGTATAAACAAACCGCCCCCACTCTAGTTGGCTGCATATAATCAACCTTTTGCACAATGAATGCCAATATGTATGACAAATGAGAACTGTGAGGATGGCAAGTTTTTCCCAAGAAGGATTTGCTGTTTAAATTCACCTATCAAAACAGCTTGATGGAGGGCTCTTGGTTTTTCTTTCTGGAATTTATTTATATGGCTTGTTCCTATCCAACATCTTTTCATTTCAATTGATCCACACCAATTGATTCGCAACAATGGATTGCCTAAAAAGGTAGCTATTTTGGCAAAGTAGGGCAAATCGTAACTATGAGATATCAAGCCATGTTTCCCACTGAATATGTTGCCTGTGGGACTGGGAGGTATTCAGGAAAAGGATAAGGAGGATGGAGGCTAGCCCAAGTAACAAATCTGAGAAGAAATAACCCAACAGATTTCCAATAAGGAAGCTGTGCCTTTGGAGGAAACCACGACTGAACTCTGAGTAAATCACTATTCGGGTCTCAAACACGATTTGCAATGCCTTCCTGCTATTCAGAAAGAATTTGTTGCAGTTGGCTTTAATGCGTTACTATTTCCTGTTGTCCCCGAGTTATTACAGTGGATTCACCCAAGAGCTCCAGCAGAGAAACTGTCAGAACACATTTTGCCCAGTTCTCACAGAACAAACTAATGTGAGACTCAGTTTGATTTTAAATAATGCTGAGACCATCAAGCTCATTATGTTTTGGTATTTCAAACTTGAAGAAGTTCTTCTAATTTATTAATCCTTCAGTGTCTGATGATCTGGACTGAGGTCAGAGGGAGGGGAGTATGCAGGGCAGGAGTGAACAACAGTAAAAACAACAGGCTGGTGCCAAGCCACCCTGAATTCCCTTTCCTTCTATGTTGTGAAACACTAATAGGAGGTCTCTTTTTAAAAAATTACCTTCGTTATCAGAATCGGAGACATTTCCATCTGCCACATCCTTATTTCTGAGGTAGTCCAGCAAAAATTGTTCTACTTCAGCAGGGGTGGTAAATATAGATCCCTTCCCAAGAACTGCTGGGCCTTGGTGTAAATCATATTTCTCCTTCCTGAAATTCTGCTCCTGGAGCTGTTTGTCATCTTTGGCTTCTGGGAACCACCGGGCTAGAGAGAGAGTATCACTGAGATTTAGCAGGAACATTTACCAAAACAGGTACATGAGAGGCATACCTAGGCCCTCAACAGGGTACACCTGTTTCATTACTGAAGAGGCAGTGGGCAGGACAGATCCTAGAGATAGACAAATACTCAAAGATTTGTTCTTATCAAATGTTTTTTTCCCCCAGAGAGCTTACATTATAGTAGAATATAAGTTCCTTAGGGGAAGAGGTTATTTTGTTTTTGTCTATCTCCAGTGACTAGCACACTGCCTGGCACACATTGAAGGGCTTAATAAATACTTGAACTGAATTGGTTATATACTTTTCTGAGACTCTCCCCTTTTCAACACTTTTTTGGCTGGTCTTTCCAATCATGGCCTCTAGAGCTAAGACAGGTTTTGACAATCACTTAACCTGTAAAAACTTGATTTATCATTACTATGTACTCTCCTTCATTTTTTTATTGATACATCAAGGAGAAAACCTCAGTGAGGTATTAAAAACTTAGGTTTCAGTTACTTCATTTGGAAACTGAGGGCACTGAAGTAGATGACCTCTGAGGTCCACTCCAACTTTAAAATTCTATGGTCCTAATCTTTAAGGCCTACTTATCTCCCTTTTTAATAAGGAGGGAGAGAACACAATGGGCTCAGGTTAGACCAGGCACAACAGTAATTTTAATCCATCCCTGACCCTAAACATTAACACACATAAATGGAGGCCAGACGGGGTACGACAATGAAGCACTAGTTCATTTTAACCACTCTCACAAGAGACTGACTTCTTAATGAGAATATGCTTTCCTTGTGTACATTGGTAGGTCTATCTGGCAAGAGAACTGGTCATCTGTATAGGGCACTCCCTCTAGTAGCTAAGTACATTCAGGAAACAACTTGTTCAATAATCAAAAGGCCTCTTGATGAACACAGCCTATTGTGTTATTCTTAAACAGATATTTCCATCAAAACAGAGCAGCTTAATAAATTGCCGTTCTTCCCTTAGGGATATCTCTGCTGAAAGAACAGGTACCATCTACAATCTCCTTTAAATACTGTTGATATTTTAAGAGATCCTCTCTATGAGAATAATTGCTATTTCCTCTTTGTTTTTGGGCATATGGACCGTCTTCCTAGTAGACTAGGAGCTCTATGAAGGCTGGGACACTACTATGTTTAGTCTTTGTAAAAAATGGATGACATTAGATAGCTCTTCAAGGTTTGACAAAGTGTCTTCTTTGTACATAATCTTATTTGATCTTCACAACAGCTCTGTGACACGGTGCGTTATTATGCCCAGTGGAGGAAAATGAAGCTCAGAAATGTTAAATGACTTGCTCAGTCACACAGCTACCAAGTGGCATACCAGGGACTTGAATCCAGGTCCTTTGACCCCAAATACTGCTGTTCCCACCATACCATGCCACTTCTGTGAACAATGGTCTACACACAGTAGATATTTAATACGTTTTTCCTGAGGCTGAAACAATCATAAAACATATTAGGCCCAACCTGCTGATTTACTCATCTTGATAGACTTTATCAGCAGTACCTCATTATACCTCTTAATTCAAAACAATTGTGGTCTAAGCAGCTTAAGAACTTTCACTTGGGATCTTGCTGCTCTTTCTCCCCATCCCAACATTATTTGCTTTTCCTAGGTTGTTTCAGCATCAATCTTAATTTCTACTCACAATACTTGTGACTTTTTTGTTATAAAATCTCAGAGCTTTCACTAGGAGGAAAAAAAAAAACAACTCAGTCTTCCTATTTCAGAGGTACAACCAAAGACTCAAAGTTTAAAACCAGGGGTCTAATTCCAGCTCTGCTATCAAGAAACTTTGAGATTTGGGAAAATTCATTTACCATCATTGAGCCTCAGTAAAGAGAGAGAGCTGGAATATATTACCTCTAAGGTTTTGTCAGAGACACATGACTGGAATGGACAGTGTGGCAACAGACACTCAGACACATGACAGAGAATCAAAAGGATAGGTTTTAGGCATGGAGAGACTGATGGAGGAAGCTATTGCTAATGTGAAGAGCGAAAAGGCATGGCCAGTCTTCACTGGGTGATGGCCTCTCTCCTTTGAAACAGTCAGCCTAGTCTATTAAGATCAGCTGGACTAACAAAGGGCTAAAAATTTGATTTGGGTCTGGTTTCTGATCTTAGTGCCATTAAGACAAGGGAGTTGAGAGCTTTTGTTGGTGTGATCTCATGCAAGGCCGGGGCCTGGAGGAGAAATGGTGGTGTAGCAGAAAGGAATCTGGAGACCAGGGCTTGGATACTGGCTCTATCACTGACCGGTTATTGGTGAAGTGGATACAGTGCTGGGCCTGGAGTCAGGAAGACTAATCTCCCTGAGTTCAAACCTAGCCTCAAACACTTATTAGCTGTGTGAGTCTGGGCAGGCCACTGAACCGTTTGCCTTAGTTTCCTCATCTGTAAAATGAGCTGGAGAAGGAAATGGCAAACCTCTCCAAGATCTTTGCCAAGCAAACCCCAAATGGGGTCCTGAAGAGGGCCATATGACTGAACAACAAACTCACTTCCTTTCTGTGGGTCTGGTTTCCTTCTCTGCAAAAAGAAAGGATTGGACTAGAGAACTTCTAGAGTCCTTTCCATCTCTAAGAGCGTACGAACATGCAGTGCCCGGGAACATTATTTCTAATTACTGAGGGTGAGAGTCTGATAGTCTTCCCTGGGGACTGCCCTGACGGTTTGTTCTCACCAAGGGGATGAACTATGGTACCAGAGGATGCTCTTTAAGCTTGCATCTGATGTAACCCCTATGGGATGGTGAAGAGGGAACCAGCACTGCACTGAATCACGACTTTGGTTAAAACTCTAGCTCTGTTGCCAAGTAAATCATAGATCTCTTGCCAAATGAACATCTCTGGGTCTCAGTTTCTTTATCTGTAAAATGAGGGGTTTGGATTGGATGGTTCCTAAGGTTTCTTTCAACTCCAAATCTAGGACCTAAGATGAAGCTTGTCTTGTCATCATTGCCCCACCACATCCCTAGGACTCACAGGTTCCTTGTGGTTCTAACACTTTCAGGTCTTTGTTTCTAATGGTTAAAATGAAATTTCTGAATTATCCTTGCTACAGTAGTCAATTATTCGTGCTATTCCTATTACACCATTAGCACTGACACAGTCAATTTTCCATTACCATTAAATAAAACAGTTGTATTTACACAGTATTTTTAAGGTTTGCAAAGAACATTTTACACGTTAACTCATTTGATCATTAGAAATTCAAAATAACACAACATAAATATGACTTACCACGGTCTATTATTTTACAAATTTTGATATATTTCCATTCAAATTATGTCCCTTAAATCATAACTACAAACAGTAAAAGCCTGGTAAACTGTGGTTAAGCTATCATGTAGGTATAGGGTTAGTTCCCTGTATTATGTACCAGAAAAGGTTTCCACTCTACCTAAGGCTGCCAACACTGTGTGCAGAACACTGAGGAATGAAGCGGCCCTCTCATCATGAAACTGGTCCAGGCTGAACAGTACATCTTGAATCACATCTTCCACCAAAGGAAGCAAGCTAGCATCTGAGTTCTGGAACATAATTTCCAAGACTATTGGGGTATGAGAGGACATTGCCATCTGATGCAGATTTAAGGAAATCTCATTCACTAAATAGTCAGCATTATGATGGATCAGGTCCCGGGGAGAGTCATAGGCACAGGCATGACAAATGTCAATCATGGTGCTGGTAGCCACCTGACTAATAAGTAGAGTTTTGTCTCCAGCTTTTTCAAGCACTGGGTAGAGTGCTGACATTAAAAGCAAACGAAATTCTAGTCCTAGTGCATACGCAAAGCAGCCAATCCCTTCTAACTGGATGCATATTTGCCAGATGTTGCTATTCATAG
This sequence comes from Pseudochirops corinnae, assembly GCA_028646515.1. Taxonomy (NCBI): domain Eukaryota; kingdom Metazoa; phylum Chordata; class Mammalia; order Diprotodontia; family Pseudocheiridae; genus Pseudochirops; species Pseudochirops corinnae. The sequence continues at coordinate 256,709,801 of CM053585.1, read as the reverse complement.
AACAGACGGTGGGACTAAGCTCTGAAGATGACGGAAATGGTGCAAGATGGCAGGTGTGAACACCAGATGTGATGGCTTGAAGGTCTGAATGCTTCATTGTTAAGTCCTCCCTGTTTCCCTCAGCTTTGTTAGAGGTGACCAAATACCAGTTTTTCTGGCTTATGTATTCCTCAAGAATGGATGTTATGATTTCCTTTAGTTCTTCTGTGCTTGCTCTGCTATTACTTTCATGAAGAACCTCCACCTCTATCCCAGCAGCCCCTGTAATTAGTTCATTAAGGATCATGGCAGCTTGCTTTCTGTAAACGACAGACTCATTGTATAGCTCTGTGAAGTGATCCACAAGCAGATAGAGATCCCCATAATAACCAAGCATCCGACATATCTGCCTCAATAGCAGGAAAATTCGCTCATCTGTAAAGAACCGAAAGTATTTCCTCTGGCTTTTGCTCTTGAATAAGGGTGGCTCTGACAATGAACTTGAGGATTCAGCCAATCCATTAGGGCCCCAGCGCCGCTCTTCCACAATTTTCACATCGGCCACATCTAGTTCTAGCACTTGTATGAGTGCTTTGGACAGGCGATGAAGGTGGGCTACAGAGTGGAGGACAAAGTTAACTTTGGGGCCCAAGAGTTTCAGGTAACCAAGTAATAAGAGGAGAGTAGAATGTTTGCCTTGATCATCCTGTGAACTCATCAGGCGGGGAAGGGCTGTAGCAAGAGAGTGAAGATTTTCTGACAGGATGTCAGTGAGTGCCCTGCTCTCAACAACTATCCTTTGATCTGCAAAACTCTTTAGAACATTATTGCATCTGCTTTGGACATCAGGATTTTCATCATTTACCAACCCCACCAAAACCTTCAAAAGGTGGCCAACAGATTTCAACAAGGATTGTCTACACTTCAAAAGAAGATCCTGGACAAGTACTATCAGTTCCATCCTTGCCTTCCAGTGTGGATGAACTGAAACAAATTCAACTATTTTTTCAATAAGGGCAGTCAACTTAACCCCAGTATTTTTAACCCAATTGGCATCTCTATGAACCATAAATTCTGCTACCCTGTGTTCAACTGAAGGCTTCTCTTTATCTTTTGGAATTCTTGCTAATTGTTCATCTGCCATAATGAAGCCAACTGTCTTGTAAAAGACCTTTAAGGCAGATATGATGATCGCATGACCTTGTTTAAAGTCTCCAGTGATAATCCTGGTCAATGTAGTTGAGATCCCAGGCAAAAAAGAAGCTAGCAAATCCCCAAGTTGTTTTGTCTCAATGTCATCTAACAACTTGGGATGGTCCTGGCAATCACACTGTAGGAGAAGAACTTGTAAACACTTTAAGGCAGAAGTTTTAATTTGCTTTGATTTCTCCTGTTCCCCTAGAGTTAACAATAAAGATATAGCAAATCCTAAATGGGGAAGAGTGCAAGGTTGATACAAGCTGAGGATTATGTCCCCATAGGCAGAATGCATTAATGTATTGAGTCCTTGGACCACAGCCAATTTTAATTCTTCTGAAACAGGTGCTGGTTGTTGGGAATTGGGAGAAGATAGGCAAAGGCAAAGCTCTGAAAAAAGTTCTTGAAGGAGGTCCTGTTTCTTTATACATGTTGTAGAAAGGACAAAGGTGATGCATTCTACTACACTCTGGACCAGGCTCTCTCTTTTGGTGCCTGGAGTCTTGAGGGCAAATCTCAAGGGAAAGAGGACATATTCTTGAAGGTCCTGAAGAGCAGAATCACTTACAGCATGTAGTTTTGTCTGAAGGCATTCCACATTCTCCACAGTCTGCGTCTTTGTGAGCTGAACACAAATTGGGCGTAAAATGCCAAATGCTTCCTGGGGAGAATCAGAAACCGCCATTGTTCACAAGTCCTCTTCTTGAAAAAACTCCTGTAGTCCAAAACAAGGAAATTCTTCTCAGTGAAACAAATCTAAATCCTCTTGTCTAAAAGGTTAAAGGAGGAGTGATTATGAGAAGTGATAAAAGTGGTTTTTAAATAAAAATATACTAGAACTTAAAAAATACAGAGTTGGATGGGATCCCTCAAAAATCATCCAGGTCAACCACAACCCAAAGTGTGAATATGTCTAAAGTATTCCTTACAAGGAATCCAGTTTCCACTGAAGACCTCCAGTGACTGGGAACACCTTATCTCCAGAGCCAGCAGTTCCATTTATGGACAGGTCTTACTGTGAAGAAGCTGTTCTATATATTGAGCTGAAAGCTATTTCCCTGTAACTTCTTATGTCGTCCTATGGCCAAGCAGAACCAGTCTAATGGGTCTTCCCTATGAGGGCACTTCTGATACTTGAGAAGTCATCTTGTCTCCCCAATTCCACCCTCCCCAATATCTCTTAGATTCAAACAGTGATCCAATTTCCAATTTCACTCAACAAACAACTGCTAAGTACTCACTATATGCAAGATCCTGTAAGCCACACTGGGGATATGAAATGAGAGACAACATAATCCTTGGTTTCAAGAAGCTTACAATCCAATGTGGGGATGCTGGAAGGGGAAGTAAAACACACATAAGTTCTGTAAAAGGTAAAACAAAAATAAGTACAAAGAAGATATCAAGACAAAGTGCTATAAGAAACATTAGGATGTTGAAATCACTTTTAGATGGCAGAAATGGGAAAGGAAGGAGGAAAATCAGAAGTGGTACCTGAGTTGAGCCTTCAAGAAAGAGAAGAATTTCAACTGATGGAGACATGGGAAATTTCAGGCAGAGAGTGACATATGTAGATGTGCTTATGCAAATGCACAGAGTTGGGAGAGGGTAGGATTAGGTCAGTGAAAAACTAGTAGTCCAGTTGGATGAGAAGAGACAATGCTTGTAGGAGAGGTGTATGAAAAAAGGATAGAAAGGCAGGATGGAACCAAACTATAAGGACCCTGAATGCTAAGTTAGGGGAGCTCTACTTCCTCTGTGAGACTTTTCTGGCTATTTCCTACTCTCAACTCCAGACACTATATTCTATTTGATTTGTGTATTTGTTGTGTTTATATAACTTTTATAACTCCCAGAGTCTGTCTGGTTTTTGTCTGTCTCTGTATTTTCAATGTCCATCATATATTAGGTGTTTAATAAATACTTGATTGATAGATTGATTCTGTAGGCAATAAGAAGCTATAGAAAATTTTTGAGTAAGAGAGTGATGTGAACGGATGTATGTCTTAGGAAGATTACTTTGTTAGTACTGGAAGGAATGGATTAGAGAGGAAAGGCTGAAAGCAGAGAGAGAGGCTAGAGGTTGTTATGATATTGTAGATAAAGTATAATAAGGGCCCACATTCAGTTCAATTCAACAAGCACTGATTAAGCATCTACTGTGTGTCTTATCCTAGAGATACCAAGACAAAAATAGTTCCTGACCTCAAGGAGTTTAAACATGTACGTAGAAAAATCAATTTTAAAAAATCTGCAAATTAACTATAAAGCAACTTTTGAGGGGGCTAACTAACCAGTGGGGGGAATCAGTAAAAGTATGCCTGGTGCAACACTTGAGTTGAGCCTTGAAGGGAGCTAGGAATTTGGGGAGATATCAGAGGAGTACATTCCAGGAGTGGGGGATTCTTTCCTCTCCCTTCCATGCTTTATATTCCTGCAGTTGCCAAGTCTTTTTTTTTTTTTTTTTTGGCCTTCACGTATCTTTCATCAGTTTTTCTCCACTCATGTGGGTACCACACTAGTTCAAGTTCTTATCACCTATCACTTAGACTATGTCTACATCTCCCTACTCAGAGCCCTTCTTTCAATTTGCCCCCTCTCCAATCCATCTTATACACAAATCTGACCTCTGAGGATGACTTCAGGGTTCTGAAATTGGGTGACTAAAACGATGGTGGTAAAGAAATAGGAAAATCAGGAAGAAAGGTTGATTTTGGACATAATGAGTTTCATATGCCTGTGGAATATCCAAATGGAGATATCTGGCAAGATGGGGCTGGATACAGAGGAGAGCGAGGGCTGGATACACAGATCTGGGAGACATCTCAAAGAGATGACAACTGAACTAACTGGTATTTAGGAGATCACTGAGAGTGTAGAGAAGGGGGCAAAGAACAGAGCTCTGGGATATATCCAGGTATATCCCGGATAGGATATTAAGGATGATCCAAAAAAGGAGACTAAGAAGGAATGGTCGAACAGGTAATAGGAGGATCAGCAGAGAGTTGTATCAAGAAAATCCAGGGAGGAAAAAGAATTCAGGAAGAGGAGTGGTCAGCAGTATAAGTAGAAAAGCGATGAATGCTAGAGATGTTGCATCCAAAGCAGTCAACCTGGGGAGGATATATTACTCAAAATATTTCTGGACCTCATCTTCTGGAAGTACCGTTCACAAACAGAAGAAAAGCAGTCTTCATATTAACTAGAATCATATTCTTTTTTTTGACCAAAATTGATTAATTCAATTGATCAAAAAAACAATACACAAGCATTTGTTAGTGACTATTGTGGGTAGAGCACTCTGTTAGGCCCAGGGAACCTACTACCAAGTAAGACAATAAACACAGATAAAATAATACACATGATACACAACACTATGCATTAAGTACTTCAGAGAGTTGTAAAATCATGTGATGGGATGTGAGGTTCAAGGAAGAAGGTTCTCAGGCAGATTATGGAAAGCTTTCTGGAAAGGTGACATGTAAACTATATTTTAAATGGTAGAGAAGAATTCAGCACAGGAAGAGAAAGTAAGACATTGAGGTGTCAGGCTTGTGGCCCACAGGGCTGCACAGGCCTGTAAAACTCTCAGTGGGACTGAACTGGATGAAAATGTAATTGGGAAATGTTTAATAAAATAAATAAAAATATAGTACAACATAATGTTAATTTGTGGTTTCTAGGTCAACATGCAGCCCACAAGGATTCATTTCTATTTGAGTTTGACATTTGCAGCTTTAAATAAAGGAACATTCATTTGCCATACACAGGTTCAAATTAGTTTTGGGCACTGCCATAAGTCAAATCCTTTTAAAAAGTGGTTTTTTTTCCTATCATCAAGGAGATTCAAAAGCCTGTGCTTCAGGTGTGTGTGCTTAACTCCATTCAGAAAAATGTAAACAAAACTAATAGGAAGAACTGGTTTACAGAGGCCCACTCACCACATGCAAAATACATTCACATTGCTAGTATATCACTTATGATTAGAATTATTCAGTGATTAGGTGGCTGTAAATTGGGATTCTTGGATTCCTTACTGATCCAGTTCCAAATATTCACTGGCACTTCGATGACAACTATAAGAGTCCTAAGAAGGCTAATGTCTATGAGAATGACTGCTGATGGCTCAAGCAGGAGGTAAATGGTCTGAATTGGGGTTCTGATCTCAGTAGCAGTGTGAAGGCCAGGGAGTCTCCCAGCTGTCAAGGTCACAACAATAAATCCTAAGTCTGTATTCAAAGGAACAAAGCAATTCTTGCCTAAAAACATCTGCTGAAACTTAACCCAGTGCACCCTGGTCATAAGCTCTCCAGGAAGCTAACAAGGAGAGCTGACACTACAATGAGAGATCACAGTAAGAGAATACATTTTTTTCTATTGTTACCATCTTTCCTCTTCCCTGTAACATGAGGCCCTGGACCCTGATCTACAACACCTTCAGAGGCATATTTTATAAAACATAGAGTTGCGAAATGAATTTCGTTGACATCATGGGAGATCATAGAATCTGACAGGATTTAGAAGGGGTCTTGAAAGTTTTACACAGTAGAAACTGAGGCCCACAGAGGGAAAGTAAGATGATCTAGGATAGACAGCTAATTAGTGGTAGACCAGGGACCTGAACCCAGGATTCTTATCTTTCACTTCAGTCCCCTCAGACTATAGAACACTGTTTACATCTTAGGGATCTGTGAGTACTTTTTCTACACTTGATCTTGTATCACATATTTTTTTTTCCCATAAGAAGTCTCTTTTTAGGAATCTAGTCTGATCCATATCACATAAATTTAGTTTTCAAATGTCTCTGGCAAAACGTGGAACTTTATTACAAGGTCTTGGTTGCTAAATGTTTCCTGTTATACATCTTTCATCTTTTCGTGATCATTTTCTTGTCAATGGGATTTGTGTAGAGGCAGCTAGGTGGTGCAGTGAAAAGAGTACTGGCCTTGGAGTCAGGAGGACCTGAGTTCAAATCCAGCCTCAGACACTTAACACAAAAAACGAACTGTGTGACCTTGGGCAAGTCACTTAACCCCAACTGCCTTGCCTTCCCCCTCCAAAAAAAAAAGGGGGGGTCTGCATGAAGCTGAATAGAAATTTTGGACAAACATTTAAACTTTATAAACTGAATAGAAGCTATTTAAAAACTTTTGGAACTGGTTTCCTTCCAACTAGTCTGAATTAGTTCCCATTTACTTATGTTGTAAGAGTGTACACCTCATGCTATGTGCATTCTCTTTCACTTATGTGGTTTTGTATGTAGTCATTATGTAGTTAATCAGTCAAGACACAATCAAAAAGGAACTATACCAAAGGGCAGGAGGAGTGCCTTCAGGAAGTAGCAGATCTCTCATGGTAGGTTTTCTACTAGAAGGTGGAAGGTCACTTTTCAGGGATTTCTATTCACATACAAGTTTGACTACATGACCTCAATCAAAGGTCCCTTCCAACTTGGAGATTCTTTATTAGGGGGTATAATTTGAATTAATCTGACAAATAAGAAAATACAGCAGATCTGGAGTCAGGAGAAGTGGATTTTAATATCATATCTGTTGCAAAAATCACAGAATTTTTAGAGTTGTAAAGCATCTTAAGAGATTTAACTAGTAATATAGTGTTCAGCAAGTCCCTTTACTTGCCTGGGCCTCAATTTCCCTTCCTATAAAATAGGGCTGGGCAAGGTTAGATAAATATTTCTGAAAAGATACTATTTTATATAACCCCATTCAGGAAAGGCTTTCTAATTGGGGGTGATAAGGTCTAGTATGGAAAAACAATTAACATGACTTTATGTAACAAAATGATTCAAGATACTATACAAATAGTAAGACCCATTTTGGTCCAAATAAAAGTTGAATCTTTGAAAAGGAAACAAAAATATACACTGAAAAATGGCTATATAAAATTATTGTACTGAAGACATATACTGTGAAAGTTTTTTAAAATGCTTTCGTTTCAAAAAGATGTCACTGTTTTTCATAATTGCTGCTTTCTTCACCTTTGTCATTTTGTTGTTTTTTCCTGATGCTTCCACAATATCTTATCTTTACACTATTTATTTACTCCCACTAATAGTGTAGTTACAGGTCATAAAGAATATTGCTCTGGGACTTAAGCCTCAGTGAATAGGTTCCAGGGTACCTGTACTTCCATTTAGAATCAATTCAGGGGGGATCTTGGCCTAGAGGATTCATTTTTCATTATCTTCTCAATCAGGCTGGATCCCCAGTTTTTGGAGTGGGCTTCATGGATATATTTTAGGGGATCTGTGAACTTGGGTGGGAAAAAAATTAAATCTTTATGTAACTGGTTTCTATTGTAACCTTACATATTTTATTTTTATGCCCTTAAAAACGTCTTAGGTTTTACTAGACTGCAGAAGTAATCCATAACATAATAAAGTTTAAGAAGCCTTGGTCTTAACCTTCAAATGAACTCTTGACACAGACTGTGAGCCCCACTCTTCTCTAACCCTGGAATTCAAAATTTTGCCACAGTCAAACCCTGATTATCTGTTCCACTCTTCCTCCTACCATCACGTCTGTATCTTGGTACTAGTTTCCAGCACCTGCTTTCTTTCCCCGCCCTTTACTTAGTTTCAACACAATCCAGAGTATGAGAGTGTGGTTTCTTGGGGTACCATGGCAAAAGAATATGCCGATTAAAAAATAATACTCCAGGGCAAAGTAATTAATTAGAAGGAACCATACAAACTCCCTAGACTCATACTAGTACTTAACTTTTAAAGTATTCTTTTGAGCTGCAGTTTTCCAAGCCTAACTTGACTTTGCTACATTACCCTCAAGTAACTTCCATTTTATCAGGAATATACAAGTTACTATGAAAAGGATCTACCTTCTCAGAGCACCTCCAGGGCAAATTTAGGATTAACTTCAAAGATCCATTGGATTGAACTCATTTCCCCTCAGGAATCCCCGGTGTAGGTTTTGTGTGCTGGAAAGAGTTCTCCTCTTGGATTAAGACCTGGGCTTCAACACTCAGAACCACAGATATGGAACTGAAAGGGACCTCGGGGATACTGAGTTTAGAGCCCTTTAAAGAGGAGAGAACTGAGACACAGAAAGGTTAAGTGAATCGCTCAGGGTCTCACAGTTTATACATGTCTGGGTCAGGATCTGATCCCAAGTCTTCTTGAATCCAAGCCTGGTACCTTATCCATCATACCACACTGTCTCCTCTAAGCTTTGTGATCCTGGACAAATCATTTAAGTACTCAGTGCCCTTGTTTTCTCAACAATAAAATGGAAATATTTGCATGATCAACTTTATAAAGATGCTGTGGGGAAAGCATTTTGTAAAATTTAAAGTGTTACAGAAATGGAGGTTATCATGAATACTACCTCTTAAGGTACTGACCATAATGCTACCAGTCACTTGGCTGCCTATCTTTTCCTTCCCTCAACCAAGGGAATCAATTACATCTGTTCTGGTCTCCCTTTCTTTGCTTATGACAGTGCCTGGCACATAAGGGGAGCTTAATAAATGCTTGCTGACTGATTGACAATCTTGACCAGCCCCTTAACTGTCCTCCACCCTGGAAATTCTTGCTCTTTTGTCTTTGTAACCTTACCCTGCCACGGTATGCCTGCCAAGGTCTGCCCAGGGATCAAACAACCTTCAGTTGACCCTGCTATCCATCCCTGCAAGCTATCATTTCCTTTTGCTGCCAAGTTCCTAGAAGCAGTCAACTATTCTGATTGCCTCTAGGTTCTTATTCCCTGCCTCTTAACCACCTGAATTGGACTTCTGACCCAACCTTTCAAATGAAACCACTCTCCCCAAGGCTACCAATGATCTCAAGTATTAAATTCAATCTCCTTCTGTTAGAGTTCATCCTCCTTGATCTCTCTGTATTTTCTGACCTTGCTGATTACCTCCTCCTTCTGAACACTCTCTTCTCTTGGCTCTGAGGACCCTGCTTTTTTCCAGTTTTTCCTCCTGTCCTGACTACTTTTCACTATCCTTTATCCACCTCTCTTCCCCTAAGCAAGGACATGCCTTCAAGACTCTCTCCTGGGCCCAATTCTATTCTCTCCCTGTACTTTTCCCCTTAGTGATCTTACTGGCTACTATGGGTTCAATTATCTTTCTGTAAATAGCTCCCAAATCTATATAGCCAATCCTAATCTTTCTCCTGAATTTCAGTACTCCATAGCTAACTGGATATCTCTAACTTAATGTCCCATTTTAAATGAAACATGTTCAAAACAGAACTCATTATCATTGCCTGCTCAACTTTCCTCTCCTCCAGACTTCCCAATTTCTACTGAGGACATTTCCATCTAGCTACATACTGGGGAGTCATCTTCTCAGTTGCAAACTCTTATTGGATATAGCTTCATAATATCTCTAGCCTGCAATCTCCTGACCTCTACCCTAGTTTAGGCTTTCATTTCATGTGGCCTAGACTTTTATAGTCATTGGTATTTCCCCTCCTCCCCCCATCCCTTCCACTCTCCTCCTACTTCAATTCATCTTTCACACAGCTATCAACACAATTTTATAAACTATAGTTGGATCACACCTAGCTATCCTGCTCTCAGGATAAAGTACAAATTCGTCAGCCTGGCTCCAATGTAACCTTGCAGTTTTATTCATACTACCCTCCTTCAAACCCAGCCAAATTGAACTTGACATTCCCAGTCCTGTCTTAATATATTGGCATAAGATGTCTACCACTGAATATGCCATCTCCCCATTTCTGCTTCACAGAGTTTTAATTTTATTTCAGTGCCACTACCTACTTGAGGCCTTCTCTGATGCTGGCATGCTCCTATTTTTTTCTTCTCTCCTCAAATTACCTTATATTTACACCTGTATACATTATAATTCCATCCCCCAAGCCTTGAGGTCAATTGCTCTTTCATTTGAGTCTTTTTATCCCCTTTATCTTGTACATAATAGGCAGTTAGTGAATGCTTGTTGATTTCAGCCAATCAACCAGCATTTATTAAGTGTTCCCTATGCACTAAGAACTGCAGGTACAAAGAAAAGGGGCGGGGGAATCTGTTTAAATGGGAGGTAATCCCAAAAGGAAGGCACTAGTAATGAGAAAATGGGGACCTGGAAGGGAGGCAGAAGAGGCCAAAAGAAGGTAGAGCTGGATCTTGAAGAAAGAGGGATTTGAGCTGAGTCTTGAAAGAAGTGAGTAGGGATGGGGCTGATGGTGTGTCCTGGGAGAGGAACAGCAATGAAGTCAGTGTCTGGTAGAGAGGAAAGAGTAAGAAGATTTGGAAAGGCAGGAAGAAGCCACATTTGTGAAGGGCTTTAAAAGTAAAAAAAGAGGATGTTATATTTGATCTTGGAAGTAACAAGGAGTCACTAGCATTTAGAGTAGAGAGGTGACATAGTTAGGATTGCCCTTTAGGATGACCACTTTGGTAGTTGAGCAGAGGATACAGACTGGAGTGGGGAGAAATCTGAGCAGAAGATCAACCAGAAGGATACAGCAACAGTTCTGGCATAAGGAAATGGCAGCCTTCTCCAGGGTATTAACTGTGTGAATGGAGGAAAGGGGGCATATAAGAGAAACGTTGTGAAAGTAGAAATAGTTAGACTAGGCAAAAGATTGGGTATGTGAAAGGAATGTGAGGAAGGAGTCGAGGATCACACTGTGGCCGTAAGCCTAGGTCACTGGGAGAAAAGGGTTAGGGTTTGGGGAGGTAATGAGTTCTGTTTTAGACATAATGAGTTTGGCATGTCTACAGAACATCCAGTCCAAGATGTTGAAGAGGGGGTTAGTGATGCAAGATGACTTCAGAAGAGGATCTGCACTTAAGAATCAGCTACATAGAGAAGAGCTGATGAGATCACTAAATGAGATACTATACTGGGAGAAGAGGCTCCAGAATAGTATTGGAAGACACTAAGAATTGGTGGCATGACCTATATGAACAATCAATAAAGAGGCTGAAAAAGAGAGGTAAGGCAGGTAAGATGACCAGGAGAGAAAACCTAGAGAGAAAGTATCCAAGAGAAGAAGGTGATCAATAATGTTAAAAGTTGCAAAGAGGTTAAGAAGGATGGGAACTGAAAAAAAGGCCACTGGATTTGGCTATTAAGATCATCACTGATGATCTTTGAACAGACTTAAATTAAGCACAGACATATTCATGGCCCAAACTGTGTACAAGAAACATGGCCATGTAAAATGTAATCACTGATATAATTACATTTGATACATATGATACGATTTGTTGAATTGAAGTGGTTCACAGAAGTCTTTGGCAACAAAAATATCACTAATTTGGTGAGCATCCCCTCAGTGCCAGGAGACGAGCACAAATAACAGCTCTTCCATCTATATAAAAAAATAGTGTCATGTATTTAAAAGGAGAAAAGTCATTGAAAAACAGATAAATTTGATCTGAAAACTAAATGAAAGCACTCTGATGGGACAGTAGAGCTAGAAGATTCATATCACTCTCAGTCAGAACCACAGGAGAAAGCTTCATGGAAAAGGTAAGGTTTGAGATGGACCCCAAAGTCAGAAGAGTTAGAAAGGAGAGGACTTACATATTCAAAGATCACATGATTTAGGGCTAGAAAGGTCCTTAGAAATCATCCAGATGCAATTTCTTAATTTTATAGATTAGAAAAAAAGAGGACCAAAGAGATTGAATGAAAAGGTTAACTTAAGCAGCAGCCCAGCTAGGTGGCACAGTGGATAGTGCTGGGTCTGGAGTCAGAAGACTCCTCTTTCTGAGTTCAAATTTGTCCTCAGACACTCACTAGCTGTGTGACCACGGGCAAGTCAATGAACCAGGTTTGCCTCAGTTTCCTCATCTGTAAAATGAGCTGTAAAAGGAAATGGCAAGTCACTCCAGGATCTTTGCCAAAAAAACCCCAAGTGGAGTCACAAAGAGTAGGACTCAACTGAATAAGGACTAAACAAACAAACAATATAAGTGGTGGAGCTGGGATTCAAAACCACAATTATTTGATTCTTAATCTAGTATTCTTTCCACTTGTATAACACTCTCTCAACAGAAACTCTCTAGACCTCTTGTGCTGCTGTGGGAGTGTCACCACATGAACAAAGCTGCAGAAATGGGAATGACCATGGTCTATGTAGGGAGATCAGCTTGGCTGATGATGGGGGGGGGGGGTAGGGTGGGTGGGATGCAAACAAGTGTGCTACCTGGGAAAGAAGGCTGTATTTAGAGTAAAACAGACTCCTGGGCTCTTTATCTTTTTAGTTGTGACTCAGCCTAAGTTGCTTTCTTTTTCTGGGCATCTGTTTCCCTATCTGTAAACTGGGGGAAAATAATACCTGCACAACCTTCCTCACATGGATGTTAAGAGGATAAAAAAAAACAACTGTGAACGAAGTGTTTTGTAAACCGAATTGCTACGTAACTGTCAGTTATGACGATAGTTAAAGGGATATTACTGTAAGATGTGAGGTGGCAGAAAAGATATAGGAATGAGGATAATACATTTCAATTATGACATCTGCACTTAAGATTAGGAGTTAGAGTTCTGCACTTAGATTAGGAAAGATCGGAGTTCAAAATCTATTCCAGACACTTACTCGCTGCATAACCCTGGGCAAATCACTTAACCTCAACCTCTCCCTCAGCCTCTAAGTTTCCTTACCAGAAAATGGGGATAATAATAGCACCTACCTCCCCAGGGCTGTGGTGAAGATCAAATAAGTTACTTGTAAAGCACTTTGCAAACCTATTTGTAAAATTATTATTACTAAGACTTACTTTCCTCCCAGAAGCACAGAGCAAGTTTTATTACTTCCCATTTTAGACATTTTAATAGCTCTTCTTAGATGTAAACTCCTTGGGAGCAGGAAGCTTTTGTCTTTTGCCTCCTTTTCTATCCTCAGTACTTAGTACAGAACACGGCACACAGTAGGCGCTTAATAAATGTTTACTGATCGGTCTTTTCTTGCCCCTAATCTTCCTTAGTTACTGAAACAGAGAAGTAGCTCCGGGGGCTGGGGAGCCAAACTAGTGGTCAGATTTAAAACAATCAGCTGCCAGATTCACATTCTATAGAGAGAAATAACCCAATTAAAGGTTTCGAAGGATTACCTTCCCTCAGGCTAGTCAGTGATTGGGAACTGGTACCATTCGCACCCTCTACCCGAGTAAACTGAGGCTAAGACTAGCACTGGGTCCCTACAAGTGCAAGAGCTGGGGGCTGGAATCCAGGTCTCGGGACTCCCAGAGCATCCGGGCAGGAGAATAAACATCTCTCTCCTAGGCCTCACCTTACATGCAAGGGAGGGTAAAGGGCAACCTTTTTTACTCCAGTTCACCGTGCTCTCCTTTTCCTTTCGGGGAGAGACTCCTTCCCTTAGCTCCACACTTTCCCTTACCTGGTTCTCTTCTAGTCTTTCCCACCACTCGCGCTCCTTCCCGGAAGTGACGTTTACGCCGGCGCGCCGAAGCACGAGAAAGGTCCCGGGACGCGGGGAAAAAGGGACCAACTTAGATTCAGTGAGCCCGCGCGCCGGGAGAGCGGTACCCGCCCCTTCCGGGAACTCCGCAAGGCGGGGGGGGGGGGGGGGGAAGTCCGGCCTAACCTTCCCCCTACCCCCCTCCTTCTCCACCTCCTCTTTTGGGCTGCCTTCTGGGAGGGTATATATGAAAGTCTACCGAAGGTAAATCTCAGCGGCCGTCCGCCCGCCCCCGCCCCCGCCCCGCTTCCCTCCTGCTTCCGCGCCGGCCCTTGCCCTTTGCCCTCCCTTGCGGCGGGGTGAGAGGTCAGGTGGCCATCTTGTGGCGGCGGCGGAGGCGGCTGTTACCGAGGAGACTCGGCCGCCCCTCAGGCCTCAGCCCCTCAGGCTCTCGGCCTGGCCTGACAAGTCTGCGTGTTGCTCGTTCTCGGACAGGTCCTCGCCCCGGGCCTGTGTCCATCGGCTGCCGCCTTCCGCTCCACCCCGCCCGGAAGCCCGCCAGTCCTCCCTCCGTCCCGCCACCATGTCCTCTTTCTCGGAGTCCGCGCTCGAGAAGAAACTCTCCGAGCTGAGTAATTCTCAGCAGAGTGTCCAGACATTGTCTCTGTGGCTGATCCACCACCGCAAGCACGCGGGGCCCATCGTCTCAGTGTGGCACCGCGAGCTCCGCAAAGGTGCGTATCCCGCCGGGGCTCCCCGGCCCTCGCCTCCTCGGCTGTCCGGGGAGCTCCCCAGTGCCTCGTGCCCCCTCTCCGTGTGCTTCTGTCCCGCCCCCTGCCTCTGCTACCGCTGCCTGAACCCATTGATTAAGCTCCTGTTATGTGTCAGGCTCTGTGCTTGCCCCACCCCCCCCAGTCCTCCGGAACTCCCTAACGCTTCTGTCTGCCCAATTCGCTCGCGTCCCCTGCCTTCCCTTAATTCTGTCGGGGCTGGCATTTATTAATCACTTACTATGTGTCAGGCATATGTTAAGGGGGGGGGCAACCTTTCAGCGCCCCCTTTCTGTCCAGTTTCCCGTTCCCCCTGTGCGGATCTCCATGTGCTTCGCCGCCTCGCCTTACCCCTTCTTCCCTCCCCCTCCTACCACCCTCCCCCTCCCCCCCTCCCCCGCGTCCAACTTTCTCTATCTCTGTCTGACTTGTCAGCCGAACATTTAGTAACCTGCCACGGTCCTAGCGCTGGGGATTCCAAGATAGTCCTTATGCTGGAGGAGCTCACAGACCTCCACTACTTTTGTGCCTCAGCCCCACACACCTTCCACTACCTCTGGACAGGCAATAAGCGTTTATTGAAAACCTTTTCTGTGCCAGGTACTGTGACCCTAAATGCTCTTCCACTTCTGTCTGTCCAGTTCCTCAATCCTCCGTGCATTCCTCTCTGTTTTTGTCAGGTCCCGAGCTCTTCACCACCTGTCTGTTCTTCATCCCCACACACTTTACACTTATTTTTGTCTGAATACCTCCCAGCCCTCCATGAACCAACCCTCCTTGACTGTCTGACCAGCCACCAAACCACGTACCCCCTACCCATCTCTCTCCAGGCCTCCACTACCTCTTTTCTTCCATCCCAACCTTCCACGACCTTTCTGATTAGCTTCCAGCTTTCCATGCACACCTCTTATGACTTTTTAGCTTCCAACCTTCCTCCACTGAATATCCCTCCAACTCTCCACGGCTGCCTCCATCTTTCACCACTTAACACACTCCTTCCAACCTGAGTCCCCAACCCTTTACACAGGCATTTCTCCTCAGCTTCTTCCATACACTTTTAGCCTTCAAGTATACCTCTTCCTGCATGTTTTTCCTTTGGGCAGATCACAGAATTCTCACTCCTTTGTGATTGCTGAGAATGTTCAAATTCTTCATTTGGGAGGGAGGAATATCAGTCTGATCTATCTGCCCTTTTCCTTTTTTTCTCAATTCTTTAAATATCCAGCATCTTTTTGTTGGGTTGATGAAGGAGCCTTCGAGCTTGTGCTCTCATTGAGGTATTGCTGGAAGTAGCTAAAGTTAGGTCTTTGGTGCCAGGGACTTTTTGGTTGTAGTTGAGCTAGCATCAGCAAAAATATTAAAGCTACTGTACCTTCCCCAAAACTTGAACCATCACTCAGTAGTTATAAGATAAGAGTTTCAAATGTAACTATTGAGAATAACTGAAGTTTAAATTTGGTTTTTTAAAAAACACAATAGTTTAAACATTTCCCCCAAATGTTCTGTGATAGGTTTTCATGCTGCTTCTCTGTGTTCTTCCCCACCCTTTATCAGCTGGAAGTGTATATTTCAGAGATCTCCAAATTCGATATTGTTCCATTGTAAAATACCTCTGATGTACTTCAAATTGCTTGGTCAAAACTATTGCTTTTTCATTGCCAGAAATATTTCTATTTACCTTGTGCATATTCCTATTTTTCTCTTTCAACCTTATTTTTTTCCTTTAGTTTATGGAGTCATTTCTGTGCTGTAGTTTGTTTAAAATGCTCTTGAAGAAACACCTTCTTTAAAAAGTAAATATATTGCCTATCAAGCGTGTAACTTTAAGGTTGTTCTCAGGTCCTTAAAAGAAAGTCACCAAGTTTTTGTCTGTGTCCAACAACCAAATGAACTGGTTGGGAGAGTGGGGTTGAAGGGTGGAAGAGAGAGGAAAGGAAGGGGAAGACAGCTTAAATGATCAATTTTTGCCTTTTGCAGAGAGCCTTAATTTTTAATGTCATAACAGATGAGAGCTTTGTAGTGTGCTGTCCATGTATCTAGGGCTTTAAAAAAAATTACTCATCCAGTAATTCCCAAGGTCTGTATTTTTCTCTGACACAACTTGTCTTTATACATGTAACTCCTTGCTAGGGGCATAGAATGTTTCCCGAGGCAGGGAAAAGAGTTTCATCCTAAGCACATCATAGTAGTTTGGCTAGAAGGGTGATAAAATAATTGTCATTGTTAGCAGTGAAACTCGTTGATTTCTTACCCAAAGTCCTCTTATGTAACTCATAATTTCAAGTGCTGGAAAAATTTTGATTCAGAGAGTCATAGGTTAGAACTTTTAGGGCATTCAGTGTTCACTCGCTCATAACACTCTAATTTTGCAAAGGAGATCCAGAGGGGTTAAATGGCTTGTCCAAGATTGCAGAGGCAGTATATAGCAGAACTGAGATTTGAACCCAGATCTTATTCTAAATACAGCACCCTTTTCACTTTGCCATGGTGCTATTCTGCATTATCCAAATTGTTTTCTTGCTATTTATGTTCTGGGTTTTTTAACATAAGGTACTGGAAATATGTAAACCTTTAAGGGGAATTGGCTGTCTTGTTATTTTATTTTTTAATTCATTGTTGATTAATATCAATGCATATTTGGCATTTATGGATTTCTCCAGCTTCCCAAAACACGTGTATGCAAATAAATAACCTTTTATGGTATTTATACCTTTGTCACTATAATGAGATACAGGAGTAATTATTGAATCCGCTTTTGTTTTTGACCAATTATTAAAACTGTTCAAGTACCTTTAGATTATTAAATTTCTCATTTGTTGATCTGACTTGTGCTAGATGGTTTTGAAGTTGAGAGCAGATATATGAGCATTTGGGGGAAATGTTTAAACTGTTGTGTTTTTTAAAAAACCAAATTTAAACTTCAGTTATTCTCAACAGTTACATTTGAAACTCTTACCTTATAACTACTGAGTGATGCATGCTATGTGCCTTTTAAAAGGGGAAGAAAAATGGAGGTGGGTAAAGGTTGAAATATAATACATTTGAGTTCAAGTATTTTGGCATTGAAGAAAACTTAGTGTGTTCAGATATCTGATTACACTTTTATTTATTCCTTTTAAAAGGAAATCTTCACCAAAAATTGGTGATGCAACTTTATGGTTGAGAAGTTATGTGCATGGAAGCCAGGAAATTCAGTAATGTTCCCCAAAGCAACTGTAACTCAGACATACTGCATGAAGTTTTTATAGTTTAATATATTACACCATATAGAGTAATAGGAGATACTGCATCTACTATGTATAAAAAAAAAGAATTACGGGTTTTATGGGAGCCATATTTTTTATTTTCCTGACTTCATGTGTGTAAATTTTAAGTAATAATCTAGTAACATAGCATTAATATATTTTTGCATTTGAAATAAAAGATATATCTCTTAGAGGTTTCTTTGTTGCATTGTAGAATAAACTACCTTGGACTGATGACTGAAAATGTTTAGGAAAAAAATTTAGCTGTTGGTTCATGGATAACAAAAAGTGATTATGAAGTAAGAACAGGTTCTGATTTAGTTTCTTTCTTCCAGGAACATAAAGTAATTAACAGCAACAGTTAGAAATGTTCATCTTCGCAATATATTCACAGAATTAAAAGTTTTGTTTTGCCATGTGCTATCAGGTTTTGAATTCTTAACCTTTCAGGCATTTTCTTAAGATAACTTGGTACTTTTGACAGGTTGATTTATTTCATGAAGAAATTGACAGTTATTTCCTTTTATACCAGTTTTAGGCCAGCTTTGGTAAAAATGTTAAGGTCTTAAGTGCATTTTTTGCTATATTCTATAAAGTTTGTCAGATACACAGTCCTTGACCTCTAACAAAGATATGTTAGTGTTCTGTTACATAGTAAGTAGACTTTGGCGAGAAACTGACCGTGAAATGAGAAATACCATAGTTAGAATGTAAGTTAAAATATTTTCTTTTCTTCTTTCAGCCAAATCAAATAGAAAGCTTACGTTTTTATACTTAGCAAATGATGTCATCCAAAACAGTAAGAGGAAAGGGCCTGAATTCACTAGGGAATTTGAATCTGTCCTCGTGGATGCTTTTTCCCATGTTGCCAGGTATGTTGTCTGCTTTTTTCTTTAATTTTTTTCTTACTTTGTATATGAAACCCTCTACCAGTTGAAAATTAAATACTTTTCTCAGGATATTTCTTGCTATAGAGGTCAAATTAATGGACTTCCCTCAAACTAAATCCTGAAGAGCTCTTACAACTATGTAAACATTTTGGCACATTATGAGAGTTCAGTTCATAACATATAAGGGATACTCTTACTAAGGATACTCTTTCTTTCCCCCAGTCATGTAATAACTTATCATAATACTTTTCTCAGAGTCATATTTTACTTGGGTTTTATTGAGTTGTCTTTTTAGCTTGTGATCAGTTATATGGTAAATAGCATTTTTAGTTTAAATTTTCTTAAAGTCAGTCAACAAACTTCTGTCTCTTGAAAATAAGAACCTAAAGTGATAGTCCTTTGACTTACATCAGCCTTTGTATTAAGAGGAGTTTTAGGTCATGGTGCCCTAATAAAAAGAAATAAGTTGTATCTCCATTTTTGCCTTATTGTTTTGTTTCCCGGAAACAAAGTTTTGTGTCTGTTTTACTTTCAACTAAAGATAGTACTTGTTTCCATAACAGCAAAAGTAATGATTACTAATGTGCATAATCTATATTGGATCTAGTGTTGCCCTGTTAAACTTTTCCTATTTGTTTTTACTGAAGAGCAATCATAGCATGTTCCATATAGTGATGGAAATAATAGCCTGAATGATTTTAAATGTGATTAAAAAAATTTGTCACAAGAAACTGACAAGTATTTATTAACTTCTTACTATATACCAGGCAGTTTGCCAAGCATGGAGTTACAAAGAAAGGAAAAATAATTCCTGACATTTTAGAGCTTATATTCTAATGGGGAATGATATGTCAAAAATGCCTACATATAAGATATGTATAGAATAGATGAAAAGTAAGCTTATAGAGAGAAGGTTGTAGTAGCTGGGGGGAGGGAATGAGACAGACCTCCTGAAGATAGTGGTTTTTGAACTGTACCTTAAAGAAAGCCTGGAAGTCTTAAGAGGCAGATTTGAGGTAGAGCATTCTAGGTAGGAAATGGGAGATTGAGTGTCATGTAGGAACAGCAGATAGGATGAAATCTCTGGACCTCAGAGTGCACAGAAGAAGTAAAATAAAAAGACTGAAAAAAAGGTAGGAAGGCTCTAGGCTGTGAAGAGCTTTAAATGTCAACAAAGGACTTTATATTTGATTCTGGAGATAAAAATACCACAGCATACTTTGGATCTAGAAATAATTTGACTGAATCTGTAAATGCTAATCTGTAATTAAGGAATATACCTGAAATAAAGAGGAGCCAGGAAATTTGGAATTGAATGAAGAAATTTTCATAATGAGAAATTGATACATATTAAGCATTTTGATGTATACTTTCATATCTAAGATTTTAGAAAGAGAAACATTGCTTATATCACACAATATTTTCTTGTGGCTTGGAACATGTTTAGGAAACATCAATGTATATTTTTTAATTAAGCATTCAGCAATAGATTGTTTTCCATAGAGAGAAACAAGAGAAAAGAGTCTGGCCATTCTTTAGTGAAACATTACTTGACATTAAAAAAAAACAACAATCCCCTCCCCTTTGCCAGAAGGATAAAATGAGAAAAAATGAATGAGATATAATTTTCAAAAAGCAAAAAAGGAAATAGAAAAATATTTGAATATATTGTCAAAATATTTTTCCTTTTCCATAGGAAAGGTAAGTTATAAACTGATGACACTAAAAAAATTGAGACTTTTATTGACTTTTATATGATTAAAAACTGGCTCTTTCCAATATAAATTCATTCTTGAATAGACTGCTGGAATATAATATTTGGAAATGGTATAAGAGGCCTTAAAATAAGGAAGATTGCTTTATAAGTTGATTGTGACCCATCTTCAAAACCTAAATAATATACTTTAGAAGTATGTAGGCAATCCTTAGAGCATTTGCCTATAAGAACTGATAAGGATGAACATCATTAGAAAACAGAAAGTAACCTTTTTTTAGAGAGAAATTTTGGGAATTAAAATTTGATCTGTCTAACTCTTATGACTAGAAATTCCATTCAGAAATGTAAGCATTTAGCACCTACTATGGGCTGAATACCATGTTAGATGTTGGGGATACAAAGGCAAAAACTAACCAGCCTTACCTTCTAAAAGGGGGCAAAGGTAACACCTAAACAGGAATGACTGCAAGATAATTTGAGGAGGGAAAGAGCACTAACAACAGGCAAGGAGGGGAAGGTTAGGAAAGTGACTTGGAACATATCAAAAAATAATTTTATAGTCATCAGAAAGGCCATGGGTACTGGATTAAAGTTGTGCAGAGGCTTTGTGGGAAGGTGAATCCTATCAGTATATCTTACTCCCCCTTTCTATCTGCCCTTTTTTCAAAGGCTACCTTTGTATTCAGTACTCTTCTCAGGTTCCATATTTGATTCTCTTTCCATTAATTAAAAATTTGAAGCATGTGTTTTCTTTTGTAACTTAATAGTTGATTTGAACATGCCCATTTTCAAGTTTAGAATGTCATTAAAAGGCTACCTTGTCAGAAGACTTGCACCTCTGCAACTATATGGACAATCATACCCATTCTCTTTTTATAGTTTTACAGTGATGGTTTTATGCTGAGCAAAGAGAGTTGATTCTTTTAATTCAGTTGATATTCCACATTTGATTATCATTTTAAAAAATACCAGTAATGACAATCACCAAACCAGAGTCAGAGTTAGTTATCTGTGGAGTGGCCTTTTTTAAAATTGTAGTTAAGTCCTTATATCTGAAAGACTAAAAGATATATTTGTTCTATACAAAATATTCATTAGTTTTTATATAACTTTTGTATGTTTTGTTCTGCATTTAGAGTTAGATATAGCTTTTATTTTTATTAGCATTTATCATTACTTAGTTCCCTTATCTGTAAAGTGAGAAATTTAACTGGATAATCTCTTAAATTCCCTTCTAGTTCTACCATATAAATATTTATTGAATATGCAAAGTTCTAGGAATACAAAAAGGCCTAAAGAATGGTTTCTGTATTCATGTAGTTGCAGGGGGTGGGAGGTGGACAGTATGAAAGAGAAGATGGAGAACAAGCTATATATGTAAAAAGATAAATAGAATAATAGAATGTCAGAGGTGGAAGAACATTTAGTCCATTTCCCTCATTTTACAGATGAGGAAACTGAGACCCAGATGGGAAAGTGGCTTATCCGAGTTTACAGAGATAGGACTCCAGCCCAGGTATTCTTTAAGATTCAGTTCAAGTGCTACTTCCCATAAGAGGCTCTTTTCTGATTCCCTCCATTTTTAGTGCCTCTTCTTGCCCCCAATTACTGTATTTTTTGTGTATCTCTTGTATTATCTGTGAGCATATTGTTTTCCCCTTGTAGAATTTAAGCTCATTCGATCAGAGCTATTTCACTTTTTTATCTCCAGTGTCTACATAATCACTGGCACACAGTAGCCACTTAATAGCTACATATGGGCTGTTATTCAAAGTCTAGTACTCTTGCCCTGTATCCCTTGTCTGCTTTATCACTTGCCCACAAAAAGAATACTGGGTAGCATATACTAAGTGATCTAGATAGTAGGAGGTCAAAGGAGAGAGAACGGGGCTGTCATGTCTAGGAAAGCCTCCAGATCCATGTCCTCAATTTTCAAAAGCAACAATTTATTTTTAATACATTTTTCACATTCACATTTTTACATTGATTTTTGTATTTGTTAGAATGCATTATAGGGGATTTTGACTATACAGTGTACTTAAATGATTTTCATTATTTTGTAGTGCTGTATGAGGACAGCTACATTTAAAAAACCCAGCTTATTCTTTCTTAATTGTTTTAATTCACTAAAACAATAAGCCTAAAGAGGGAAGGAAGGAAACAGGCATTTATATACCATCTATTGTGTGCCAGGTGCTTTTTCAGATATCTCATATGATCCTCACAACAGCCCTGTGAGGTAAGTGTTGTTACATCCTCATTTTAAAGTTGAGAGAACTGAGGCAGAAAGGTCATGTGACTTGGCCAGCTTATATAGCTATTAAATGTCAGGAGTCGGAATTGAATTCATGTCTTCCTGATTCTATGTCCAGTACCCTATCCTACTTCACTGTCTAGCTGCCAGTTAGGATTCATATAGGATGCCTGAGAGACAGCCTGGGCTAGAGTCTTGGAGTCAGGAAGATCTGCATTCAAGATCAGTTTCTGGCACATACTACCTGTGTAAACACGGACAAATCACTTCACTCAGTGATCCAGGCAAGTCTTAAGATTTTAAGCTGTAGATGAATTGTTTTATTGGTAGTAGTATTTTCCACTCCAAAATTTTCCTACACCCATGAAATCAAAGGACTGAATGAATAACAAGAACAAAAAACATTTTGGATATTTTTACAAAATTTTACAAAATTGTGGAGTTTTTAGATGTTTTAAAAATACCATCTAACTTTTTTAAATGAATGTATGCTTTCTCTTAAAAAAAAAGAATATATTGGCCAGATAAACAGCAGGAACACATAATATTTCATAATGCAGATGTCAAATTTTTATTCAGAGAGTGGTAAAGAAGAATATTTCACTACTTTTGCAAATTTTGAAATTTTTAAAAATTTTAGAATGAATTAGTTCATTTTGCAAAGGAAGTTACTGCTGTTCAAAGTCACTTCACCATAATCTCTTAAGTTCAGCCTTTTAAGGATCTTTATCAGCAAATAAATTTTTTGAATTCCTTTCCCATAACCCTGAAATTTATGACTGAAAACTCAGCAAAATGATCCAAGTATATAATACCTGAGACAGTTTTTTAAAAAAAAAAAGTCATTTAAGGAGTTGAACATTGTGGGATCATAGGGAAGTAAACTGCCTTGCAGAAAGTGGACCATTCTGGTCCATTACATTCTCTAGTTAGCTAAGAGTTAAATGGAAGCTCTTTGGCTAGTTGTAGTCTTAATGTACCAATAAGTTAGAACATATTAAGCACAATTGACAGAGTACCATGTGGTAGAAAGAGCATTTGACTAGGAATCAGAAGGACCTAAGTTTCTTTTTTATTTTATTTTATTTTATTTTTAATTTACTCATTTACTTTTAATTTACAAGATTCAGTTCCACAATCACTTGAGTTTAAGATTTTCTCCCCTCCTTCCACCCCCCCCCATGGTGGCGTGCAATCATGTATAGGATCTGCAAATACTTTCACATTGTACAATAGTTTGGTCATATAGAAGGTTTGTAACCAATGAGTGATCACTGGG
>CM053585.1:256654663-256685594 GCA_028646515.1 Pseudochirops corinnae | reverse complement strand
TGGTCATCATATGTACGATGTGTCTGTGATTGTGTACAGGTTTTGCCTGGTTCTGCTCTTCTCACTTAGCATCAGTCCCTATAAGCCTCTCCAGGTAATTATGAAGTCCATCTCCTTCCCATTTCTTATAGCACAATAGTATAAGGACCTAAGTTTCTGTGCCAGGTTTACTACTAATTTGAGGAGTGACTATACAAGTCATATGTCCTTTTGGGGCCTTAGCTTCTTCCCTTGTAAAAAGAGAATGGAGTAGAGAAATCTTTAAGGTCCATTCCATCTTTAAGAACCTATGAATTACTTAAAATCTTGCAATGCCTTTGAACCAGTATTTTAAACATCAGGCCCCTCCTCACAGTCAGTCAATAAGGATTTATTAAGTATCTCAGTGTTCCAGGCATTGTTAGGCACTGGGGATACAGGTACAAAAAATGAAAAGATCTCTGTTCAAAAGAAGCTTATAGTCTAATGAGGGAAATGAGTACTCACAAATTTTGTATTCAAATGTGGAATAAATAAAAAGGAAGTAACTAAATATAAAGTAGTTTGGCAGGAAGGAAACTAGCAGTTTATGTAGAAGGTGATGCTTGAGCTGCATCTTGAAGGAAGACAGAGACTCTTATGAGATATGTGACAAAGGAGCATATTCCAGGCGTGGTAGAGGGCTAGTGCAAAGACATAAAAATGTGAAATGGTATGTTAGATAGGAAGAACAGAAGAAGTTAATTTGGCTGGATCTCAGAGTACGGGAAGAGAGTAAGGTTAGAAAGATAGGTTGGGGCCAAGTTGAAAAGGGCTTTGAAAGCCAAACAGACATTTATATTTGTAGTCTAGAGGTGATAGGGAGCCAGTGGGGTTTATTGGTAGGGGAATAACGTGGTCAGATCTGAGCTTAAGAAAAATCACTTCAACAGCTCTGTCTGTCAAGGATGAATTGGAATGGGGAGAGATTTGTGGCCAGCCTACTAATTAGGAGACTGTTGGAATAATTTAGGAGTAGATGAGGGCTTTAATTAAGGTGGTAACTGTGATTAGAGAGAAAGGGTTGGATATGAGAGTTGTTGTAGAGGTAGAAGTAGCAAGATTTGGCAACTTAATGGATGTGCAGGTCCAGTCAGTATTATATGCCGCCTATATGCTAGGCATTATGTTAAGTGCTAGGCTAGGGATGTGAAGAAAGATAAAAGACTAGAAGAATGATGGTGCTTTTCATAGAAATAGAGAAGTGTGGGAGAGGGCAGAGTTTGGGGTAAAAATAGTGAGTTTGTTTTTGGACCTCTAGAGTTTCAGTTGTCTATAGGACATTAATGATGAAGGATTGAGGCTCAGTGGAAAGATTGGAGCTGTACTACATACAGAACTGTGAGTCATCTGCATAGAGACAATAATTAAAATTTTGGAAGCTCACATGGTTACCAGGAAAGTTTAGATAGGGAAAGGTAGAAGCCTCAGAATAGAATTAGGAACAGCCACGTTTAGGGAAACTGGGTGGTCAGACAGGTAGGAGAGAGAGAACCAAGAGAGGGTATATGGCAGGAGAACACACAAAGCAAAGAATATTCATAAGAGGTAGTTAGCAGTGTCAGATTCAACAGAAAGTCAAGAAGGATGTGGATGGAAAGAAGACCATCAAGGTTGGCCCTTAAAAGATTGTTGGAAACCTTGGAGAGAACAGTTCTGGCTGAGTAATGAGGTCAGAAGAAGCACAGGGTTGTGAAGAGGAAGTGGAGAAACAAACACAGACAACTTTTTCTAGGAATTTAACTGACAGAGGCAAGAGAAGGGAACAAACATTTATTAAGCACTTACTATGTTCCCGGAACTGTGCTTGACAAATCTCTCATTTGATCTTCACAGCACCCCTGTGAAGTAGGTCCTTTTTTCGTCTCCGTTTTATAATTGAGGAAACCGAGAGGCAGATAGATGTTAAACCCAGGGTCTGTGGGAGGCTAGATTTGAACTCAACAAGGAGTTCCCTATACTGGCAAAATCACAGATCTAGATGAAACACAAGACCAGGGGTGGGAAACCTGTGACTTTCTAGGTCCTTGGATTAGGCCTTTTGACTGAATCTAAGTTTAACAAAACAAATCTTTTTATTAAGAGGATTTGGCCACAGGTTCTTCAGCCCTGCACAAGATTAATTCACTGGAAGCTTACAGTTAAAATGATTTTTCTTCCCTAGTTTCTTTTGTGAGAAGGTAAATTACATGAAACTAATAAGCCCATAAAACTCTCAGGAGATAGTCTGCATCCACTACAGATTCACAAGGCTTTATCCCTTGTACCATGTGTACTCCTGCATGTGCATTTAATCCCTTTCACTCCTATCTTCTCTAGCAGATCGCATCCTCAGCTATCTCTTCTCTCAAACCTTTAACCATCTATTAGTTCTTTCTCTTCTGCCTTCAATATGCTTCTCCCTAACCCTTAAAAAAAACTTTACTAGACTCTACCATCTACTTAAAATCTCATCCTATATCTCTTACCTCAGTGATCCAGTAGATGGAGTACTGGACGTGGAGTCAGGAAGACTTATGTTCCTGAGTTCAGATCTGGCTTCAGATACTTACTAGCTGTGTGACCCTGGGCAAATCACTTAACCCTGTTTGTTTCACACGCTGAAACAAATGAACAACCACAACAGGGATTCTGAAAGAGGCAGAGGGCAAGAAGAAGAAGTGCATTTCAGAGACAGAAGATAAAATGCCAAATTTAAGTAATAAGGAATAGACTAGTTTGGTTAGGCTGTAGAATGTGTGAAGGGGGAGTTATATGAAATAAATTTGGAAGTAGAGCATAGAGCCAGATTCTAGATAACTTTAAATGTTCGACTAGGGAATTTGTATTTAATGCAAGATTCATCAGGGAGCCACTGAAGAATTTTGAACAGAGGAATATGACTAGACACAGGAGGAAAATCAGGAGAAAACAGTGTCATAGGGGTGAAGAGAGGAGAGTGTCTAGGAGGCAGGTAGTTAGCAATATTAAAACCTTCAGAGAGACTGATGAAGCTGAGCACTGAAAAAAGTCTTTGGCAATTGAGAGATTACTGGTAACCCTAGAGCAGTGGTTCTCAACCTGTGGGTAGTGACTCCTTTGGGAGGTCAAACGACCCTTTCACAGGGGTCACAGGGGTCGCCTGAGACCATTGGAAAACACATATTTCCGATGGTCTTAGGAATGAGACACTGCTCCTCTGTCTCCAGGCGGGTCCGCCCACATGCAGATACACTCACATATGAGTATTAAAGGGATCGTGGCATTAGGAAGGTTGAGAACCACTGCCCTAGAGAGAGCAATCTCAGTCTAATGGTGGGATCAGAAGCCAGGTGCAAGGAATTGAGGAGTGGAAAATGAAAAACTGGAGGCAACATGTATAGGGCCCCCCCCCCCCCCTTTTTTTTTTTTAAATAAAGAATTTTGCCTGTGAAAGTGGATATGTAGAATGATAGTTTGAGGGAATGGTAGGGTTATGTGAAGGTATTTTTGTTGTTTGTTTTTTAAAGGTAAAGGAGATATCTAGATACATTTTTTTTAAAGCTTTTTTGGAGGGGCGGAGGGTAGGGCAATTGGGGTTAAGTGACTTGCCCAAGGTCACGTGGCTAGTAAGAGTGTCAAGTATCTGAGGCCAGCTAGTAAGTGTGTCAAGTGTCTGAGGCCACATTTGAACTCAGGTCCTCCTGTCTCCTGGGCTGGTACTCTGCATCACCTAGCCGCCCCTAGATACAGCCATTTTTGTAAAGCTCAGAGAAAGGCCACCAAAAGGAGAGTCAAAGAAGACTTCACATAAAAATCAAACACTGAGTGCCTACTGTATTCTAGAGACACAAAATAAAAGCAAAAACATCCCCATTCTCACAGAATTTTTATTCTGCTGGGAGATGAAATGTACAGCTATTGGTATTTACTGGATAGTTAGATACAGAGTAATTAGGGAAGGAAGGAGGAAGGCGACCAATTTCTGGGAAGGGGTGAGAATCAGAAAAGGCCTCATTGAAAGTAGCTCTTGAGTCTTCAAGGAAATAAAGAATTCTAAAAGGCAAAAGTAGAAGAACAAGGCAAGGAGGACGTTCTAGGCATAGGTATGACACCAACTGTTGTGTATGAGGATCAGTATAAAGGCAAGTGTTGTTAGAACACCTAGTACTAGAGAGGGTGGCTGGGAATAGAGTGACTGCCAAAGGAAGCCCAGCTATCTGTGAGTGTAAGATCAAAAGAGTGTGAAAGAAGGGAGAGCGGAGGGGAACAAGCATTTATTTAGTGCCTCCTGTGTGCCATGGCCTGTGTTAAGCATGTGATGAGTAAGGGAGTAATGTGTACTAAGAATAGAAAGGTAAGTTGGGTAAAGAAAGAGCTTTACGTTAGAGTTTATATTCAGTGAAAGGATCTCTCTCCTACACACACATTTTCTCTCTCTTTCTCTGGAGTTGTGTTGAGTAGGAGAGTGATAATGGCAGGTCTCCACTTTAGGAAAGTCACTTTGGAATCTGTATGGAGTTTATGGGGGGGTGAATGAAAAGGAAGAGTTGTGGATGATACCAAGGTTGGGAAAATGAGAATTAGAAGTGGACTGATTGAAGGGGTAAATTCCCAAAGGAGATAGTAGGCATATGTATATATATATGTACGTATGTATGTATATGTATTAAAGGTACAAGTAGAGACTTTGATTTTGCCAAGATGAAGAACCACTGCTACTTTAGAAGGGAGGACAAAAGATGATGTCAGGGATTTTGAGGAGTTCATTGCAGATTGCCTTTGTTTTCTTAGTAAGGCAGAAGTTGTGACTATCACATAAAGAGGAAGAAATTAGGATCAAGGAAGCATTGAGGCCTCGAGGAAATTAAAGAAAATTTGGGACAACCACTTTGGGGAGTATAATAATCAAGGGAAACCTCAGGAATTACCATGTAGCAATAAAGGCCAAAGGTTGCTAGTTGTCACAGTGGTTAGAGTGCTGGGCCTAGAGTCAGGGAGACTCATTTTTGTGAGTTCAAATCTGGTCTGTCACACTTACTGGCTGTGTGACCCTGGGCAAGTCCTTTAACCCTGTTTGCCTAGTTTCAACATCTAAAATTAGCTGGAGAAGGAAATGCAAACCATTTTAGTATCCTTGCCAAGAAAACCCCAAATGAAGTCACAAAGAATCAGACAGGACTGAAATAACTAAACAGTAAGGGCTAAGTTAAAATTAGGTAATGTGTTTCGTAGTGGACCAGCTCTTGAATAGGAATGAAGCAGGGAATGATGTGAGTAACTCAGAGTTGGCCTTTGGCAAGGTACAAGTGATGCAAAACAAGTTAGCAAGGAATTCAGAGGTAGAGAATAATATGTGGTTGAACTAAACAGCAATGTTGCTGTGGGATAGGAGTAGAGAGGCCAGAACAAAGGTGCTAAACTGGGAGAAGGGTTATGAGTTGAGAGACAGAAGGTTGTAATGAAAAATGAAGACTATTCTAGGAGGAGTTTGGCAGAGAGAGAGAAAAGAGGATAGGAGATTGTCATTGGAAAGAGGGATTTCAGAATTCAGCATCATATAAGAAATAATGTTTGATGATGGGATCTATGGGATTTTTATGGGTGACTGAGGTGGAACGAAGATAGAGGGTGTGAAAGTTGAGACTGAAGAATAGTTGAGGAGATACCAATGTCTTTTGTTTATTTATATATTATGTTGTCTGTATTGAAGTCCTCTGATTTCAGGAAAAGATTTGGAGAAGAAAATGAATTAGTTGTTGGGAGGAAGAGAATTATCTATAGGCCAATAAATACTAAGGAATAGTATAAAATGATAGATAGTTATCCTTTCCACATGGTGGCTTTCCCCATTGTGGTTTCGATATATCACGGGTCAGCATAAGAAATTGAATGGGAATTTTGGGGGAATTTTGTGGAAGCTGCAGACAACATACAAAGGCCAGTAGACAACATAAAAAAAGTTTAGAGACTCAGAAATACCTAAAATATATGTATAGTATTATATAATATCAACATATGTTATCTTTTAATATAATAATAATTCAGACTTCTTCTCTAGTACGAAGGGAGGGCCAATAAATTTTATATGAATTTTCTACATCGTGGTGGTGGTGGTTCCACACCCCTAACCCCTGCAGTATAGAAGGGATAACTGTAGACTGGTGTGAATCTAGAAAGAAGAAAGAGTTACTGAGTACTTTTGGCAGTGAAATAGTCTTGTACTAAGCAATGAAGAATAAGTAATGTACTTAATTCTCTTTTCACGATTTAGTAGGAATACATATATTACAGGAAATATAAGGAGTTCTTACAGGGAATAAAAGAAGGAGCATCTACTACTGTAGAGGATGATTGGAGATACAGTGGCTTCCAGAAGAAGCCCACATGTCTGTGAGTGTAAGAAGATGGAAAGAGTGTGAAAGAAAATTGTTTAGAATGAAGAGAAAGAGGAGGAAGGAAGGGAATGAGTATTTAGTGCTCCTGTGTGCCAAGGACTGTGCCAAGTGCTTTACACATATTATCTCATTAGATCTTTAAAACAACCCTTTGAGGTGGATGCTGTTATCCCCATTTTGCAGTTAGGGGAACTGAGGCAGAAAGAGGTTAAAGTGACTTACCCAGGGTCACACAACTAGTAAGTGTCCTACATCAGATCCGAACTCAGTTCTTCCTGAATCTGGCCCCAGCTCTATCCAGTGTGCTACTTAACTGCCCCAGTTAGTGTATTTTAGTATGCTAATAATTAGATGCATTATGGCATGCTGGAAAGAGGACTGGTCTTGGGATCATGAAGACATGGTTTTAAGTCATGCTTCTGACATAAAGGCAACTAGGTAGCACCAGGCCTGGAGGCAGGAAGACCAGAGTTCAAATCCAACTTCACACACTAACTGTGTAGCCTTGGGCAAGTCACTTAACCCTGTTTGCCTCAGTTTTCTCATATGTAAAATGAGCTGGAGAAGGAAATGGCAAACCGCTTTAAGTATCTTTGTCAAAAAAAAACACCAAACAACAAACCCAGATGGTATCATGAACAGTCAACTGAAAAAAATAAAGTCTGGCATATAAGCATTCTGTCATCATGAGCAAGCCTCTCAGTGGCCCTAGAGATGGGTTGTCCATCTGCATTTGTGAGGAGAATTTCCATACTGGGAGTTTCGAACAGCCATTAAATCTGATATCTGGACCATCTACTTGACCACTGGAGAATTTGACACTGTTGACTACTCCTTTTCTCAGTCTCTTCCTGGATACTTGCTTTATGATACTGTTCTCTCCTAATTGTCCTACTTTTTTGGCCACTTCTCATCTCCATTTTTAGATCATTATCCAAGTCTTGAACAGTATAAGTGAGTGTTTGTTAGGACTCTGTCTTAAGACTCTCTTCTCTTTCTATGGATTTAGTTATCTTTATGCAATGACTTTCATATCTGCTTAGCTAGTCCTTACCTCTTTCTTCGAGTTCTGGTCCTACATTACCAATTACCAATTCAGAGTGCATCTGAAATAGGACTTATCTCTATTTCCACTCCCAAAATCATTCTGTATAGTACTTAGTTATGTGTCTTCATTTTTTTTCTCCCAATAGAAAGTAAGGTGCTTACAGGCAGAAATTATTTGTTTTGATTTCTTTTTGCATCCCTGCATCTAGCACAGTCCCTAGCACATAGTTTATACTTAAAAATGATTGTGAAATGAATGAATTAATGGGGGAGGAGGCAGGTAATAGTGTGTTAAGCATTAAGAAATTTTATTTTCTGGTCTCCTCATCTGGAATCATGTCGCTATCTCTCAACTCTTTTGATATAGTGGAATTTCTTTTTTGTAGTTGTCAACACAGCTTAACATATTACTAGACATAAGCACCATAACATTAATCAGAACTGAATTCCAATACAAAAGAGATTTGACATATATTTAATTATTTCATAATTACTTAAAATCAGTAGGTGAAAAAAATAAAATCAGTAGGTACTAATGTTACATGTCAATTCATAGATGTGAACTGTTCCTTCAGAATTCATTGAATTAATTTGAAATATCTCTTAAGCAAGAGCAAAATTCACAGGAGGGAAGAGCAGGGTCATTTTTTTATTCAGATGTTTCCTCATCTGTACTTGAACTTGAACTTAGCTTTGTAGACCCTTTCCAGCTTTAAATATATGATCCTGTGATCTTTGTAGTATAATCATTTTGAAGGGATAAAACAAAGACCCCCTCCCACCCTTACCTAACATTTTTTTGGGTGGAGGAAAATAAATGTATCATACTTGTTAGTGTCGTTTTATTAGAAAGTACTCTCTTTGAGAGGCTTAAGGAAAGAAGTCCCAAATCCTCTCTTTAGACGTGCAGTTACAAAGGACTCTATTTTTTGCCAAGTGCTTTCAATGTTACTAGTTCTTTGAACAGGAAAAACAAACTTGGGACTAGATTGGAACATTTCCAAAACAGTTTGGAAATTTTAAAAAATACACTTTTATTTCTTTAGATATTTGGGAGATTCTTTTAAAAACAGTTGAGGAAGATTGGCTTTGGATAATAAGCATGCACGCGTGTGCGTGTGTGTATGTGTGTTTTGCATTTGTCGCTTTTATTGAATGATGAGTTTTGTTGAATTTCCTAACTTTTAAATGCATTTATTGTTTGCTTTAAAAATTCTTAAAATTTCTAAGCTGAGTTTCCATTAGAATGCTTGAAAATACAAATGATCTTAATTGGTGATATTTTGTTAGAAAATAGTGAGCACCTGAATTGTGATCTCTTTTATTATCCTGAGCTCTTACCTCTCCTAGGAGATAGAGGTCTAATTGCTCTGTTTACATTTATTTCCTAAAGGGAGAAAAAGAAAGAAAATATTGTCTTTTACATTGGATAACTTTTGAATTCCTTTTTGTTGTCCATTCCTTACAATAAATGATAATCTTTCCTGGATTTGGTTGCTGGGGTATTATGATAATATATTTCTTATTCTTTTGGTTTAAATGTTTTTTTTAATGGGCTTAATTTGATATAAAGTGAAAAGTAACATATTGATATTTTCTCCTTACCTTTTCTGGATAGAGAGGCAGATGAAGGCTGTAAAAAGCCTTTAGAAAGATTGCTGAACATCTGGCAAGAAAGAAGTGTTTATGGTGGTGAGTTCATTCAGCAGCTGAAGTTATCTATGGAAGACTCCAACAGCCCTCCACCGAAAGGTAGAAATATGTTTCATTGCTGGACTTTACCTGTGTTAAAAATGGAAGGTGGAAAAAGTATAGTGGGAATTTCTGTGAAGACCTAGTTATTAAAGAATTTGGCAGAGAAACAATAGTTGGTAATTATAATAGCTTATTTGTATAACCCTTTAAAATTTGCAAAGCATGACTTCCAACAGCCATATAAGATAGGCAGTATAAGTATGATCTCTATTTTGAAAGATGAAAAATTTAGTTCTTTAGAACTTAAATGACTTGCCAGTAGTCACATAGCTAGTAATGAGCTGAAGCAATTTTCTGTGACTATAAATTAGAGGTGAGTTGCTGATGTACATTGATTGGTGTTTCCTCATTGGGACTTCCCTATAGCAAGGCACTGTTGTTCTGGTGGAAATAAACGAAAAAAAAGAAAAGGAAAAATAATTTCTGACTTCAAGTACCTTATATTTTACTGAGGAATTCAACTTTACACAGAAAAGCAAGTACAGGATAATTTGAGAGAGAGAGAGAGAGAAAGCTAACAATCCCCTCCTAGTTGATCAGAAAGGGCTTGTGCAAGAGATGACACTTGAGCTGAACCTACAAGGAAACTATGGATTCTAAGAGTTTGAGGTGAGCAGGACGTATATTCTAGGAATGAGTGATAACCTCTGCAAAGGGACCAAAGGGGAGATGGAATGCCAAGCGAAAGAAACAGCAAGTAGGCTGGAATGTAGAATACAGAGGAATAATGTGAAATTTCTGGAAAGGTGGTTTGGAGCTAGATTGTAGAAGGCATTTGGTACCAAACTAAAGATTTTGTATTTTATCCTAGAGTCAATAGGGAGCCATTGATAATTCTTGAGCAGAGCCACATAGTCAGACCTGTACTTTAGGAAGTTTATTGTAGTAGATATGTTGAGGGCAAATTGAAAACCGGAAGAGGTTTTAGGAGGCTTTTGCAGTAGCCAAAGCATGAAGTAGCGAGAGCTTGGACTAGAGGGCTAGCTGTTCAAGAGGAGAGAATTGAAAGGATAAGAGCAGTGTTGTGGAGGTAGAATTGACAAGATTTAATAACTGATCAGATATGGAGGATAGAGGAGAGGGAAGATTTGGGGATAACTTCAAGGTTATCAACTTCTAATATGTTACCTGTCTCTTGTGTGACAAAGAATGGTGGCACCTTTAAAAGAAGTAGGGAAGTTTGGAAGAAGGGTAGAATGTCTCACAGGTAATTAGTGGTGTGGGATGGGAGTTCAGGAAAGAAATTAGATTTGGGTATATACATGTTTATAGAAATGAAAGCTTCATAGAAGTTAATGAGATTACTAAAAAGTGATATGTGTAGCAAAGAGGATCCAGCAGGGTAGAATATGATTGGACCCTTACCTTCCTAGTCTTGAACTCTATGCCACTTCTTTTTTTTTTTTTCTTTTTGGAGGTGGGAAGGTAGGGCAGTTAGGGTTAAGTGACTTGCCCAAGGTCACGTGGCTAGTTTTGTGTTAAGTGTCTGAGACAAGATTTGAACTCAGGTCCTCCTGACTCCATTCACTGCACCACCTAGCTGCCCCATGCCACTTCTTAATGTAGCCATGAATAATAGTGTTTTTGGTTACCATATCATATTGTTTACTTGTATCAAATATGTAGGCCATTAAACCCTCACTAGATCTATTTCAGATTGTTGGCTAGCCATGCTTCCTCATTTTAAATTTGTAAAATTGACATATTGAACCCAAATGTTTACATTTATCTCTATTAAATTTTGTCTTACTAGGCATACCTTAATGTTATAGCCTGTTAAAATCTTTTTGGATCTTCACTATTGTCTAGCATGTCAGCTTCCCTCTTAGTTTTGAGTTGTTGTTGATAAAAATGTTAAGTAACCATGTTGTTGATAAAAATGTTAAGTAACATAAGGCCAAACAAAGATCCCTGGCATATTCCACAAGAGAC
Organism: Pseudochirops corinnae; assembly: GCA_028646515.1. Lineage (NCBI taxonomy): Eukaryota > Metazoa > Chordata > Mammalia > Diprotodontia > Pseudocheiridae > Pseudochirops > Pseudochirops corinnae. The sequence goes on along the minus strand of CM053585.1, from coordinate 256,674,486 downwards.
TTCCTTCCAAATTGACATTGAACTTAAGTCTCAATGCAGACTTAAATAATGTGAAATTTGACTTTGTGTGAATTATAAAATACCAGGTCACATTTAATACCAGCCAAAATTCATTTAATGTGCTGCGTGAGAGCAAAGTAAGGATTTTAACATGCTGCCACATAGTCATTCTGTGTTTGATTATCCTCCTGTGTGAATGTGATTACATACCATATTATCAACAGTTCTATTAAATTTTTTTAGAAGGAACCTTTAAAAAAATGGATGAAAGGAAGAACACTTCATTTGAATACACTGACAGTACAAAATAAATAAAGAGGCTTGTTACTACATTTGAACAACATTTTGCTATAATTGAATAGTATGAATGTGATTGTAGTAACTTTAAAATAGGATGAGATGTTGGAATGCCAGCATCTATGGAATGGAATATTCTAAAACACTTAGGTAAAATAAAAAGATAAAGTTGCATCAGTTTTTGGTGATTTGCATACAACTATTTAGAAAAGAAGTGCTAGAAATACAGCATCTTTTTTGTTTTATGGATTGAAGATTGCAATAAAAAACTCATTCCTCTTAGTGGCGCAGCCATTCAGATAAAAGCTTCAAGTTTAAGGCTATAGAAGGAAAGAGAAATGAAGTGGATAGTCAACGAAGTTATACTGCAGACTTTGGTTTGATTGCTCTAAAAATCAAGTGCGTAATGTTAAAGTTACTAAAGAGATGGCCAGTGCAGATGGAAATTGAAGAAAAAAATCGAAAAAAGTGGATGATATTCTAGAGAACCAATTTTTAAAGTGAATGAAACAGGCTTATTCTTAAAATAGTGACTTTAAGAACATATACATATACATACATACACATACATATGTTATATATACACACATGTATATATGTATTTTTTTTGCACATAATAGTATCTTATTTTTTTCCAGTTACATGTAGAGTTTTCGACATTCATTTTTCCCCCCCAACATTTGTTTTTGTAAGATTTCGAGTCCCAAATTTTTCTACCTTCTTCCGTAACTCCCCCCTTCTCAAGACAGCAAGCAATTTGATACAGGTTATACATATACAATCATGTTAAACATATTTCCACATTAGTCATGTTGTTAAAAAAAATCAGAACACAAGGACACGAAAAACAGAAAAACATGAAAATGGTATGCTTCTATCTGCATTCAGACTCCATAGTTCTTTCCCTGGACGTGGATAGCATTTTCTATGACAAGTCTTTTGGAATTGTCTTAGATCATTGCATTGCTGAGAAGAACTAAGTCTGTCAAGGTTGATCATTGCACAGTGTTGCTATTACTGTTTTCCTAGTACTGGTTCACTCAGCATAAAGCTTTCCAGGTTTTTCTGAAGTTTTCCTGCTCATCCTTTCTTATGGAACAATAGTATTCCATTACATCAATATACTACAACTTCTTCAGCCATTCCCCAGTTGATGAACATCCCCTCAATTTCCAATTCTTGACCACTGCAAAAAGAGCAGCTATAAATATTTTTGTACATGTGGGTCCTTTTTACTTTTTGTATGATCTCTTTGGGATACAGACTCTTGCTGGATCAAAGGGTATGCACAGTTTTATAGCCCTTTGGGCATAAAGAACTTATATTGCTAAGAAATTAAAAAGTGGACCTGGACTTCAAGTGTCCAAGGATCACCTGATAGTTTTATTGGGAGATAATGTAGGAAGAGGACTAAGCTAAAACAAGTGTTTGTTAATCAGTCTCAAAATCATGGTACTCTGAAAAGGGTTACAGCCTTCTATCACTTCAAGTTCTTTAGTGTTCGAATACTAAAACATGGGTGACTAAAGGTATTTTTGCCCAGCTGTTGAAAAATATTATAAGAACAACAGCATTGCATTTAAAGCATTATTGATTTTAGATAAAGCCCTGGGTCATTGTGTGAAAATATGAACATGATGATGGTTCAGTCTACGCTGCCAAAATATTTTAAATAACAATAATGATGCTTTCATCATATCATCAGTGTAGGCTTATCTTTAGGTATGATAATCACTCATTTAAAAAAATTTTACTTTCTATAACTACTTTATAATAAATGAATCAGAAATATATTTTTATCCTTTGTTATGATAATAGATAGCTAAAAAAAACTTACTTTAAAAAATTTCATTGCATATTTCTGTTGGACTGGAACCAAATCACCATATTTTACATATGATTATAACTTATAATAGTGCATATTCTAATCATGCGAACTGTTAATGGGATTTATTCTTTGCTCTTAACAAGACAATGGCTGTTTTAATTCCATATCATTTAATGTCACTAATTAATGATTCTTTTGTGGGTCCAGCTATTCAACCAATTCGAAAAACACCTAACTACTCCTCTGTAGCCTAAACTTTTCCATCTTGTCCGTGAGAAATTTTGTCAAATGCTTACTAAAATCTAGGTAAAGCATGTCTATAGTGTAGTCTGTCTGGTTAGTCATCAAACATTAAGTGCTTACTAGGTTCCTGATTCTGTGCTGTGTTAGAGATAAAATGAAAAGCAAAAACATTGTCCCTGCCTTCAGGGAGCTCACATTCTAATGGATTATATGTATACGCATACACATATGTGTGTGTGTGTGTGTGTGTGTGTGTGTGTGTGTGTGTGTGTGTTCATTCATTTATTTAAGAAGCGATCTCAGAAAGGACAGGACCAGGAAGGATCTCCTTCAGCAAATAGGATTTGAGCTGAATTTTGAAGGAAGCCAGGGGTTAGTTAGCTAGATACTCTCTGAGCATCTTCCTACTTACCTTGGGTTCCCACTCCCTTTTATCCATTTTTATTTTGTACTCTCTAGTCCAGAGGACATTCTCCTTGACAGAAGCAGAATGAGAACTGGGCAGCACTACTTCCTGTATTCATCACACCCACCACAAACAGTGGTCCTGTCCTTCTTTGATTCTCCTCTTTTTCTCAGTGTAGCTTTAAAAACATACAAAAAAACCCAGACAAAGAACTTTGTTGTTCTTAGTTTTCCTTACCAGCCTCTCATTCTGAGTTACGGCATTATTGACACTGTCTTTCAAAACTGTTCCTTGCTTTTGTATTTGTACTGATTACCTTCCCTTGTTTCAGTCTCCTGTGTGCCTCTTTAAAATCAGAGTTGGTCAGTGAGTTACCTGTGAAACACATTGGTTTCTTTAGACAGCTTTTCTTTTTCACAAAAATTGTTTCTCCATCTTAAGAAATTTTATTCTTGAGAGTTTCCCATCTCTCCTGTACTGACTTTTTCTTTGTAGAACCTTATGACAACTTATGTATTCTTTTGCTTAAAATTTTGAAATTAGTTCTCCTAAAATCTAGTTTATGTGTCATATTCTGTATTAAGGCAAACAAGAAAATTAGTAATTGCTGTGGTTTTGGCAGAGACAGAACTCCAGCTGATATCTAAATAATTGAAGTTCTCCATCGCTGTTGTATCATACCTCTATGTCAGGCTTGTGATAAGTTTCCCAAATTCCTTGTCTATTCCATCCTTCTGTCCAGGTAGTCTATTGTGTGCTCTGATATTTTTCTTCTCCCCTTCTTGATTTTTACCTAAATGTTCTCTACTATGCTTCTCTCCTCTGCTTCCTATATTTCTTGACACAAGTATGTCTTATTACAACATACAAAATCTCTTCCCCTTCTTGGATAATGTTTATTCTTCCAGAATCATATTCCAATCACGTGTCCTTTCATACCTTAGTAGTGATATTTATGAAATCCAGTTTTCTATCATAGTGGTTACCTATACTTTATGTATTTGCATGTTGACCTGTGAAACCATGGATTTTATTGTTCATTTCTTTTTGGATTTTCTTTTCCTTTGATTTTCTGGGCATCTGTTGCTATTCTTCTTATATTTTAACTACTTTCAATGTATCTAGCTTTGAAATATATAGATTTTTTTTTTTTATCACTTCTCCTTCCTTTTCATTTTAAAGCCCTTTTGATTAGATTTTCAAGGCTCTCAGCAGATACATTTTCACTAGTCCCTACTGACTATACTCTGTTCCTGGCCAAGATCTAGGTGTTTGCATATTTTTAAGCCATGATCCAGAAATTAAGAAATCAAGTCCTTGTTGTACCTTTTTTTCCCCCCAGTTGAGTTACTCTGGTTTGTTTTTTCTGAGTTTCCGAGTTCCTGTACCTATTGTAACAAATATTTTTGTTTTCTTTTTATATCACTGTCATTTCTAAATATATGCCCCCCACCCCAAGCCATTCTCTGTAACAAAAAGCAAAATAAAGGGGGAAGAAAGTAGTTTAGTCAAATTAACCAACATATTAAACCACTCTTTGGTTTTCTTGTCTCCATACGTACAGTGGTTTGTTGATGGTGACAAGTTTGGAAATAAAGCAGTTATGTTATTTTCAGTTAGGTTCCCAAGTAGTAAATCAGAATAAAATCTAGTATCAAGAGGTCCTTGCCTTCAACAACATAGTCCAGCTGAAGTGACAAAACCCAGAGCAGTAAGATGTTATTAATATAGTTTATATCCATATGTAGCCTAGAGGCAGTGAAGCAATACAGTGGATCCAGTATACAGGGCCTGGAGTCAGGGGGACCTGAATTCAAATTTGGCCTCAGATACTTTCTATCCTTGTGACCTTGGGCAAGTCACTTGACCTTTGTCTGCCTCAGTTTCTCCAATTCTAAAATGGGTGTTTTAACAGCACCTACCTCAGAGGGTTGTTGTATCAAACCTAAAAATGTTTGCAAGGTGCTCAGTACAGTGTCTGGCACATAGTAGTACTAGTAGTAGTTGTTTCCCTTTCTCTCTCACTTCCCCCACGTTTTTTAGAATGGAAGCTCTAACTAAGGAAAATAAGCTTTTTAGCTTTAACCAGTCCTCCAACCATTAAGGCAACTCAGTTTCTTTCCCAGGGCCATTCTTCAGGCCATTTTTTTCTATATGGAATACAATTTCCTTTCCTATCTGTTCAGATATCTTGCTTCTCTCTTCAGTGCAGATCTTTCATGACCCACCTCAAGTACTGCTTTCTCCAAGACACTTTACCTGACTGCTCTAACCTACTAGCCCACAGTGGTTCCTTTCCTCTGAATTCTTGGGGCACTTATTTGCTATACCACACATTTTTTGCTTTTTACTGCCTTGTGGTATCTCTTGTATTATTACTGCTTATCATTCTACATGACTGTTGTTTATTCCACACCTACATTTAAGTTACTTGAGGGCAAGCATCATGTGCTATTATTTATTTCTATTTCCTATAACAATTAATACATTAAAATTAAATTTACTTGCATTCATTCTTCCTCCCCCCAAAACTTCCTTCAGTTGAGAGCATTGGAGGAAGATTTGGTACTATCCAGTTAAAAGTGATACCTATGAAAACAGATTCATTTATTTATGGATGATAAGAATTATGAGACCAGAGTATTTACTTTAGATGATTTTTGCATGGTTATTGGCTAGGCAAGGGGGAGGGAACTTGTTTCCTCAAGGCCACATGTGGCACTCTAGGTCCTCAAGTGCAGCCCTTCAGCTGAGTCAACTTCATAGAACAAATGAAGTTTGGGTTCAGTCAAAGGGCCACACTTGAGGACCTAGAGGGCCACATGTGGCCTCAAGGCTTCCCAGCTTAATAGAAACAGGGAGAGAAAATGGATGATGGGTTCTCCAGGAAGTTGATCTATAGCAGAGGGTAGCCAATAGATAAGACTCTCTTTTATTGCAAACAAATATTTCCTGAAAATGGGAGTATATTAGCAACTGAGCCATCTTCACTTGTGGGAGTATACTGGAGCCAACTCTAACTGGTTCAGATTGTTAAGTCTTCAGTATGAGCATTTACCTTGAAAATCAGAAAATGCTACAAATCAGGCCTTAGTTTATTGTTTTGTTGATTGTTTAAACTTAAGAAAGTGTTGGTAATGTAGAATAAACTTAAAAGTATGTCAGTGTTTTTTTTTCTGAAAAATTGGTTGTTAAACATTTCATTTATTAGCACAACACTCCTCTGTCCTTTTACTCCATCCCTAAACCAGAGTGATCCCATCATTATTTCCATACTTTAGCAGTACATCAGAATCCTTATATAATAATATCTACTATTTTTTTTAAGACTAGTGTTCTCTTTCCAGTCCAGGCTGTAGTACAGAAGCCACTCATGGGTCGTTCTCAGTACTTACTGACACAGAAGCCTAACCAGCTCTGTTTTTCTAATTTGGGCTGGTTCACCCCTTTGTGGGGAGGGAGAGTCACCATTTTGGTACCAGATTTAATACTGCTAGCTTGGAATTCCCAAGTACAAGTGATTAGCTTCAGCCTCCCTGGTAGCAGGGATTTTAAGGATTATAGGGATGTGCTATCATGTCCTGCTTGATAGCTGATTTTTAACAAGTTTTATTTAAGTCTTTAATTTTTTTTTATATTTCTGTCATTTCCCATTTGAAAATCTCTTACTTTCCATTGAAACCCTCATTTGTAATATCTGTTTACGATTGTACTACATTCTCAGGAAGCTGGGCATAGTACTAGGATAAGAGTTAGAAGACCTGGGTTTTATTACCATCTCTTCCACCAGCTAGTTGTTTGACTTAGAGAGAGTAAACCACTCTCCCTCTTTAGACCTCAGCATCCTTATCTATAAAATGAAGGAATTGTGCTGGATAATGGTTTCTGAAGTCTTTTTTTAAAACTATAACATTCTGTGTTTATCCCATAGAGTTGAAGGTGGTTTCCATGTTTCTTCTTAAAGCTTTTGCTCTTTTGCAGGATAAGAAGTTATTTTGCTTGATAGTTTTGAAGCCTTTCTCTCCTTGAGAAGAATTCCCAGAGCTTGTCCTGCTTTGATTTCTTTAAGAATTCGGAGTCACTGCCGTTCCATGATTAGGCTTTGGAGAAAGACTTTAGTGTTAAACAATAATGGTATCCTTAAGCATTTTTGAAAAGCATGATACAGAGGAAATTTGTGACTCTTAAGTGGGATGCGGTATAGTGAAAAGAATGTCGGATTTGATATGAGAGGGACATGGGTTTGGATCCTAGATTTGCAGCTTGCTACCTGTTGTGACCTTGGGCAGGTTACTTAACCTTTCTGGCTCTTGTTTTTTTATGTAAAAATTAAGGGGGCTGGACTTGATAATCTATATTTTAATTCTAAATCCTGTGACCTTATTTTCAATCATGTTAGACTTGAAAGGGCAGTATTATGTGTCGCTTTGTGTTTTAAGACTGGACCAAGATAGTAATACAGGTAGTGTCCCTCTTTGTTCAAGTGAATTTTTTTTGGGGCAGGGGGAAGCCATAGAAAGGACTTTGATTTAGTTCCTTTTTCAGAAATGTTACCCAAATGATAGGGACTTGGTATTTATTGATTTTATATTTTCATTGTATTAGGCATAAGAAAAATGTAATATCCTTTCTCTTTTAATATTGAAGATGACAAACCAGTGGTTACAACTTCTTTTCTGAATTTACAAATGTTGTTTCTAAACTGTACCATACTTGGGTTCTGTTTATCAGAATTCTGATAAATTTTCTCTGACCTCATTGCTCCCTTAGGGATGTCACCTTGACATATATTTTAAATGTTTACAACTCAGGGGCCTCTAGGTGGTGAAGTGAATAGAGTACCCTCCCTGGAGGCAGGAGGACCCAGGTTTAGATTCTGACTCAGATGCTTGATGCTTACTAGTTGTGTGACTTTGTGGGCAATCCACTTAATCCTGATTGCTTTGCCAAAAAAAAAAAAAGTTTGTTGGCTGGTTTTTATCCAGGGTGGTTGGAAAACAGGATTCATCAAGCATGGAGACAAGAAAATCACTTCCCCACCTGCTTCTTTCTCAGCACTAGTTTTCCTGAATCAGTAGTGTAGGTAATAGTTGGGCTTCAAGATTTTGAACAGAGTTAAAGAAAATATGCAAAATTTTAAGTTAGTGTCTTTTCCCCCTCTTTTTCCCTTCTTTCCCTGGCCAGATAGCCTTAGATTTGAGAGATTAAGGAGATGGCACTAGATGAAGTAGGTACCTTGTGTCATGTTATATATCCTTGTGGTTTATAGGCCAGTTTTCTGGTTATTGGTTTTAAGGATTTATTTATAATTTTGAACTAGTATTTTTCCTGTAAAAGGTTAAGTTCTGTATTCAGATTTTATCTTTGATACTTACTAGCTATGTGATCTTGGACGAGTTACTTAACCTTACAGAAAATGGCACAGTTTCATAGTTGAAGAAATCCAATCTGCACAGAAGTCTCTATTGCAGCGTCCCCAATAAGTGCTCATCCTACTTTCATTTGCAGCCCTTCAGCGATGAGGAATCCACGACTTTCTGAGGCAACTCATTCCAATTTTGAACTTTTCCACTTAGGAAGTTTTTCCTTTTATATTGCCTTAAATTTTGCCTCTCTTGCAACTTTGTTTCTATTTCTCCTAGTTTTGCTCTCCTGCCAAGCAAAATAAATGAATTCCTATTCCACATGGCAGTCTTTCAAATACTTGAAGACAACTATTAGAGTATTCATGACGTGGTCCTATTCTTATCCATCCTAAATGTCAGCCTATTCTTGCATGATATTTCTGGGCCCCCTCATTAACCTGTTCGCCTTACTTTGGATGCCCCACAGTTTCAATGTCCTGGGTTTGAATCCTTGCTTTGACATTTATCCAGTGATTGAATGTGATCAAGTCATTCCAGCCTCTGAGACTAAGTTACCTCTAGTGAAAAGGGAATATAATCACTGTATTCCTTGTTTCACGGTGTTGTCAGGAGAGTATCAGTGGAACTTGGGGATGTTTAGCTTTAAAAAAAAGACAAATTGGGGGGGCGGAACATGAGAGCAAATATTTGAGTCTGTCCTTGTGTAAGAGAGATTATAGACTTATTCTGTTTGACCCCAAAGAGCAAAACTTGGAGGAAGGTACAGAAAAGGGGATTTCAGCTTAACATAAGAGAAATCTTTCCAACTATTAGAACTGTCCAAAAGAGAAATGGGCTGCCTCTGACAAGAGTAGTTCTGCCTTGTTCGTGGCAGCATAGATTTTAAAGCAGGAAGGAACCTGAGAAGCCATCTGGTTTATAGAGAAAAGATCTGAGACTTAGAAAGGTTCGGTGCCTTGACAGAGCTCGCACATATTCAGTGACAAAGGCCGATTTAAACTCACATACTTTGATTCTAAATCTGTTACTCTTTTCAGCATACTTTACTGACTCTTCAAATAATAAGCTGGATGACCATTTTAGGACACAGTCGTAGAAATACTTCGTGGTGAGTTATGAGTTGAATTAGATGGCCATTGTGCTCCTTTCCAACTCTTAAATTCAGATTAAATCTAATCTTTTCAAGAGTAGTGTATTGGGGGGCTAGGTGATGCAGTGAATATAGTACCAGCCCTGGAGTCAGGAGGGACCTAAGTTCAAATCCAGCCTCAGACACTTAACCCTTACTAGCTATGTGACCTTGGGCAAGTCACTTAACCCCAATTGCCCTGCCCTACCCCCTCCAAAAAGCGGAAAAAAAAAAAGTGGTGTATCAGTCAGTCAGGAAACATTTATTAAACGCCTACCATATTCCAGGCACTGCGCTAAGTGCCAACAGTACAAAGAAAAAAAAAATAAAAAAAATTCCCTCCTCTGAAGGAGCTTATGTTCAGCCAAAAGAAACATGTCAAATATAGGAGAGGTGTCATGCAGAAGTGACACTTGAGCTTGAGACTTAAAGGAAGTAAGGGATTTATTTCATGAGGTGGGAGTGAAGAGCCAAAGCATTCTAGATATGCAGGACAGTGAATACAAAGGTATAGAAACAAGCACATTTGAGGAACAGCCAGAAGGCCAGTTTGGCTAGATTGTAAGCTGTTTAGTGTAAAGAGCATTGGAGGTACAACCAAGAGACCTGTGTTTGAATCCCAACTCAGACACTTAATAGCTTGGTGTCATTGGGCAAATCATTTCACCTTCTGAACCTCAGTTTCCTCATCTGTAAAGTGGGAGTATTTGTACTATTTGCTTCTTGGGGTTGTCATGATGAAAGAAATCTTTAAATTATAAAGTACTTTATAAATGTGAATTATTACAACATTCCAACAAGATACTCAGGAGCAGGTATTATTGTCGTCTTGTAATTTAAAGAAATTCATGATACAACATTTTTTCCATTGTTGATAGATACCAGGTATTGGAACCATGTGGCTAAGATTATGTAGTTTACAGATATGCATAGTTCAGATTGATTAGAAATGTATATCTTTTGCCTCTTTTGTTATTTTAAACTTATTACAAATATGAGTATGCTCCCTACTTCAAGAAAAGCTGTATGTGAAAATAAGATTGCTGGGGCAGGATGGGGAACAGTTATTATATTAGAGCTGGAAAAGATTTGGGGAGCTAAATCCAGTGTCCTCATACATTTCTGTACCCCAACACATTTTGTAGACAAAGGAAATATGAAACTGAATAAATGAAGTTACTTACCATAGAACCAGAGCTACACACAAATGTCTTGCCTTCTGATCCAATGTGCTTTCTGTTACCATAGGCTAGTTATTTGCCCTGTCAGAAAAGTAGACTTTTTTGGGGGAGGAGTGTCAGACTTTTTATTTAATTTATATAAGAAATTCCCAGTCAGAAGACTTCCTCAACCAGTGCAGATCACCACCTGCTTTGCAATTTAGACTTGCCTTACAAAATATTACTAATTCTATAAAGGGAGTTCCCCTAAGTGCTTGTACTTTAGTACTGTGAGATATTCCATTGCAAAGCTCTGGTTTCTACTCACCTCTTTAAGCATACATTTATGATGTGAAGTGAGGTACATCTGCAAATGTGTTCTACAAAATAGTAATAATGTTACTATATCTAGTCTTGATGGAAAGATTTACATTGAATGAGGCAGGTTTTAACTTTTTACCTCAACTTGGAAACATCTGTGACTCTTGAAATGAAGAGACCTTGCTAAAGACTTCCTATCACTCTTTGCTACTATAATTTTGGGTCTAGCAACTAGGTAAAACTTTTGCTGCAGTGCAAGATTATTATTCTGTGAGCATTTCTTATGTTTGTTAGGTGAAATATGAGAAGTAGAGCGTAAATTGATGGAATAACAGACTTTTCTTTATATTAAGAAAGATTTGGCTGATATGGAGAACTTGGTTGGTCTACAGCCTACAGATATTTGATCCATTATTAGGCCTGTACTTGATGCTTTCCCATCTTAGTAGGATTTGGCAGATTTGGTGATCACTATGCTGTGCTGAAGCATTGGAGGAAATAAGTATTTTAATGTGGTCGCTTTTTTTTATGCTTCACTTACCACAAATGATTTACTTGACTATATTATATACCCATTTGTTCCAGTTTAAGGATGTTTCAAATTATTGTATAGGTATAGATCGAGATAAGTATACGTTTAAATATATATACATATATGATGTATATATATATATATATATATATATATATATATATATATACACACACGCACATATACATATATACACACACACACACACACCCCTACATATATTTTGGTTTGGGTTTTTTTTTTTTTTTTGGAGGGGGAAAGGCAGGGCAATTGAGGTTAAGTGACTTGCCTAAGGCACACAGCTAGTAAGTATGATCAAGTATCTCAGGTTGGATTTGAACTCAGGTCCTCCTGACTCCAGGGCTGGTGCTGTATTCACTGCGCCACCTCGCTGCCTCTAAATGTATTTTTAAAATTAGGCTTCAGATCTCATATAAAGAACAGTATCTGGGATAGAAAAATCGTTGTAGTCCAAGAACATGATGGCCATAATTGGTATGAGGCTTGTCAAAATGAAGTGCTGTGGTGATGATGCAGAAAGGAATAAATAGGTTGATATGCTCATTGTTTAACAATACTGATAACTTTGTCCTTTTTTGCATCTTTCTTGCTGTTTGTAGTAACATAAGCTTATGGGTATAAAGTTTGAGAACTCTTTCATTTTACAAACGAGAAAACTGATACTTGTGGAGGGCAAGTAACTTTACCAAATAATCAGCACAAGAGATTTTGAACCTGAGTTCTCTGACTTCATAGTCACCTTATCTTCTACTGTACCATAATGCCTCCAAGGTAACAGCTGTGGACAAATTTATTTTTATACTTGTTATGTACTTATATGGAGAGTCTTTCAAATAAGGAGTCTTGTAGGTTTCTTTTTGATAGTTTGTGTTTATGACATGTTGAGCATGCTCATGTGAAAGTTTTGTTGTACAAATGTGATCATTCATAATGGTCCTGTTGTCTCCAACCTACCCTTAGCTGTTCTTTGCTATAATAGTTAATAATAGCTACTTATATTTCTGTAGTACTTTTAAATTCAACAAAGCACTTTGCCAATCCTAAAGCTGTATGATAGAGAGTATATGTATATTCATTTTAGACATATGGAAATTGAGGTCTAGAGATAAATATTCGGTGACTTTCCTGAGGTCAACACAGTAAGTGAGCAGCAGGGTTGAAGCTTTGACTTAGATTTCTTTACTCAGTCAAATTCAGTTCTCTTTCTACTGTACAAAAGAAAAAGAATATGGTTTCTAATAGGTTTACTTTCGATGGCTTTTTAGATCTCCTGTCTTCTCAGATTTTAAATTATTACCCTTCAAGCAGCTCATATTTAGAATCATAGAAAAAACTTAAATAGTATCTTCATTCTGTGAATTTACATCACATTATATTTGTTTCTTTGTGCTAGTTCTGGGCTTTCTGTCCAATATAATGTGAAAATAATTATTTGAAAAGTAATTGGTACATCTTTTAAAAACCTAGAACATGGGGAAAATTTTTTAATTGTGAACAAAAAAGGTTTCATTTTAGTGGTTCTTGGGCAGTCTTCTTAATTTCTGAACCCTTTCATTTCATTTGCATTTCTCAGTAATTTTTTTTTTATTTTAAAGTGAAATTGGACTTACTTTATAAAGACCTAGTAAGAATGTATGTATTTGAAAAATACTTGTTGACCATGGATTTTTATATATTGTCTTCAGCAGTTTGAAAGCCACATGAGTTAAAACGTTTTTACACGTAATGAGTAATGATCTGCCTGAAATATCAATTATATTGGATTATTTAGATAAATGGGATTATAAAATCATTGATTTAAAGTTAGGAGACCAGCATCTTCATCTTACACATGAGGAAACTGAGTGAGGTCCAGTAAGATAAAGTACTTAAGTGGCAGAGCCAGGATTTGCTGTCAGGTTCATATTGCTTGATGTTTCTTGTTTCACCTTTCAGTCAGATTTCTCGTAAATGGTGACGTTTTATAATTAAATAGACAACTTCCACTTTTTCACTACTACAGATATTTCTTCTCATTTGTCTAAACTGACATAGACTGACACTACCTTTGGTTATGCTTAATGCTGTGTACCACTGAGAATAGGTGAAAAACCCATGGCATTATTTGTTAAAATGTTAAACTTTTTCTTTTTTAGAATTTGTAAAGGTTTTGCCCTGAGTTTACATAAAAGAAATAATGCGTATTATTTAAGACTATGTGACTTATTTTGCTTTTTTTGGTTTGTTGTTTTTGTCACATAGCCACAGAGGAGAAGAAATCTCTCAAGCGAACTTTTCAGCAGATCCAAGAGGACGAAGATGATGATTACCCTGGAAGCTACTCTCCCCAAGATCCTACAGCTGGCCCTCTCTTGGTATGTCCAGTGAATGGGGGCAAACTACTTAAGATTTGACCCTTAGGGAAATTCTTAACCAGTAGAGGCAGTTATAAGAGTTAAAAGGGATAATTTTGATTACATGAATTGAAAGCTTTTGCAACAAAATTAATGCGTCTAAGATAAGAAGGGAAAAAACTTTTGTATCAAGTATCTCTGAGGGTTTGATATCCAAGATATAGGGACAGCAATCCAAAACCAAAAACCTTTCGCCAATAGATGAGTGGTCAATAAATGTGAACAATTTTCAAAAGAATTGAATGAATTGAAATTGAAAGAATGTTTCATGTCACTAGTGATAAGAGAAATTCAAATTAAAGTAATCCTGAGCTTTCACCTCAAACCCAGAAGATTGTCAAAAATAACAAAAGATACCAAGTTGTATAATATTGTGTTGGAATACTATTGGAAAAATAATGAAAAGACAGACAAACCAATGCATGTTGGTGGAGCTGCAAATCTGTATACCTGTTCTGGAAAGCAAGTTAGAATTAGGCAAGTAAAGTGACTAAAATGTTGGTTTGTCTCAGAAATTTCATTGTTAGGCATATACCCCAAGGAGGTTGTTGACAAAAAGAAAAGCTCCATATGCACCAAAATATTTATAATGGCATTTTTGTCCTAGCAACTAGAAACAAGGTAGGTGCCTATCAAATGGGATGTGGTTAAACAAATAATGGTACATGAATGTAAGAAATATTACCATGCTGGAAGAAACAACACATGTGATGAATATAGAGAAATCAGAAAAGACTTAGGTGAATTGATATAAAGTGAAGTAACCAAAGTCAGGAAAACAATAAATACAATGACTACAGCAGTGAAAATGGAAAGAAGTCCTGCTCCAAAACAGTTGAAAATGTTCTGGACTTCCAGGTCATTTGATCAAGAAGATAGAAGACTAGACTTTTTTTTTTTTCTGATTCTTACAACCCGTCAGCCTTTCCAAAACAAATTCAGCACCATAAAAGTGATTTCAACTGTTTCCATGGTATAGGACACCAAGAATATAATGAAAGTTAAAACTTCATGAACTTAATGCCTAATTTAGCTCACTCAGTACTTCCTCTCCCTGCTATTCGCCATTCTTCCAGCAGCAAGACTACAGTAGCCTGCTGGAACTGTGGGCTTGCAAAAGAATGCAACCCTCCCCATTTCTTTCCAATACCTGAAGATCTGAGCTCTAAACTGCAGAAATTTGCTGAGGTTGCAATAGCCAGTGAGCTACATTGTTTCTGATTCTCATTGGTCTGGCTCAGCGCTTCTCAACCTGGGGGCTATGTTTAATTTGTAACAATGAAAATACATCCTGCATATCGGATATTTACATTACAATTCATAACAGTAACAAAATTATAGTTATGAAGTAGCAACAAAAATAATTTTATGGTTGGGGGTCACCACAACATGAGGAACTGTATTAAAGGGTTGTGGCATTAGGAAGGTTGAGAACCACTGGTCTAGCTATTCCACTGATCTGCCTCACTTTTTTCATCAATACCAGATGGTTTTGATGAAGGTAGCTTTCCCTTTTATCCTGACCTCTTTTCATCATTACTCTTGATATTATAGATCTATTGTTTTTCCAGGTGAATTTTGTCAATTACTTTATCAAATTCTGTAAAGGATCCCTTTGGTTATTTGGTTGATATAACATTGAAAGTACAAACTTTCATAGTATTGTTATTTTTATAATACCAACACTGCCCAGCCATGAGCGCTGAATATTCCTCTGGCCATTTAAGTTCTTTATTTCTTTAAGGAGCACTTTGTAATTATTGAATCTCTACAAGTCTTTTGTGTGTTTCAGTATTATCCTCATACCTTATACGTTTTGCAGTTATTTGGAATAGGTTTTCCCTTTCTGTTATTCTCATTGTATTTTGTTATATAGACATGCAGTTTATTTTTGAGTCTGTAGTTTTGCTGAAGGTTTTGTCTTGATTAGTATCTTTGCTAATTCACTTAGGATTTTTCAAGTTTACCATCATATTATCAGCAAATAGGGATAGTTTCATCTCTTTTGTATTTATCTTTATGTCTTTAATTTCTTTCTCTTATTGCTATTGGTAGCATTTCCAGAACTTTATCACGTAACAGTGTGTAGAAAGGGCATCTTTGCATCCCTTATTTATTGGAAAAGGTTTAGTGTATCTCAATTTCATGAAACTTGCTTCTGGTTTTATTTTATTTTTTCATTTTTATTTTCAGTTTCAAATTCTCTCCTTACCTCTGCCATCATACATCTGAAGTCATGCAAATTAAGTAGATTTTTAAAATAATATTTAAAAATCCCCTCTATGTCTTTATTTTGTTGTTGTTTTTTAAAGCATAAATTAATATTTATTTTGTAATTAAAATTAAATTAATATTAAAATTTAAAATTAATATTTATTTTGTAAGATTTTTTTCTGCATGTATTGAGGTAATCATGTGGATTTGGACATTTTGACTTTTTAATATGATTAATTATGTTGATTGCTCTTCTGTTTTCCTAATGTTGAACCATTCTTGCATCCCTGGTATAAATACAGCACCATAATGAATGATTTCTTGGATAATTTGCTGTAGTCTCAGAATTTTATTGAAATTAAAAAAAAAATTCAAGAATGATATTGGCCTGTGGTTTTCCATCTGTGTTTTATCTTTGCCTGGTTTAGGTGTTAGGACTGTAATATATGTCATAAAAGGATTGTGGTAGGGAACTTGCTTTCTCAGTTTTTGAGACTACTTTGTATAGTATGGGAATTAAGTATTGCTGGCAGCTTAGATGGGACAGTAGATAGAATTCTGGGCCTAGAGTCAGGAAGACTCATCTTCTTGATTTCAAATCCAGTTTCAGACACTTATTAGCTATGTGTCCCTGGGCAAGTCACTTTAATCCTATTAGCCTCAGTTTTCTCATCTATAAAATAAGCTGGCGAAGGAAATGACAAACCATTTCAGTATCTTTGCCAGGAAAATCCCAGTGGGGTCATAAAGACTGAGACACAACTGAAAAACAACTAAACAACAAAATTAATTATTCTTTTAAAATTTGATAGAATTCTCTCGTGAATCCATAAGGAACAGGAATTTTTTTAGGTTGAGTTATTTATGATCTCTTTGTCACTTTGAGTATCTTATATTTCTGAAGGTATTCCTCTCTTTTATTAGTTTTATTAGCATATAATTATGCATGAGGTTCTGACTTTTATTTTGTTATGACTTAATCTTGCTCATTTGATATTTTATTGGTTTTCTTACTTTTCAGTCAGATTAGCTGAAAGTCAGTCAATTTTGTTAGTCTTTTCAAAACACTAGCTTTTATTTTATTTATCATTTTTATGGTTTTTGGGGGGTTGCAGGTGGGGGAGGCTCCAATTTAACTATTGTTTGTAATTTTTCAGTGTGGCTCAGAAAAAAAAAGGTATGAGAGTATACTGTCAATTTACCCTGTCTTGGAGGTGGGGGAATCCTCAGGTGTTACCTGTTACACATGTTTTTGGACTTTTAAAATTATTGAACATTTGTATTGATTTTTTCCCCTCTTTTTCTTTTTAAAAAGCACTGTTATGGGATGGGATATACTTTAAGGTAAGGAAGAGGATATTGAGGAAAACTGTTTAAGATGTTTAAAAAATTCATAAAAAGCAAATGAATTTTGTCAGATTATATAGAAACTTGACCCCAAAGAGGTGTGGGAAGATAGCTGTACCTGTTCCTTTGTAGAGGTGTAGAACATAGCATATAGTCAGGTGTGGGGTTTTTTTAGGGTAGCAATTGCTTTTGAGAAATTTTTTTTGCCTTTAAAATTTGTTATAAGGATGGCTTTTTGGGAAGAGGGAAAACTAGGATTGAGTGAGAAATGTAAGCAATGTAAAAACAAAGGGTATCCATAAAAATTTATTTTTTGAAAAATGACAACCCCCCCAATTGAAAATATGACCACAAGGTGGTGCTAATAACCAGTTTTTTAAAAAAGATTCAAGTAGGTAGCTCCTGCTGAACCTCTCTTGCATTAGTAATTTGCCAAACAACTAGATTGGCTTTTCTTTGATGCTTTTTTTAAAGCAGATCTTTTTTTCATTTGCATGTGATTCTTCAGGAATTAGTAGCTAACAAGTTTTTTGCAAATGGTTTACATACCACTGTTGTCCTTAAGGAGGGTCGTCATAGTAAAAAAGAGTTGACTATGTAATGTATTTATATATATATATATATTCTAAGCCATAACAAATTTATTAAAATTCCATTTATACACATGCATTAGGAACTTTTGTATCCCCATGTGTAGTGTCTTAACACATTTTAGATATTTAGTAAATTTTGTTGATGATACTGTGTATTAGTTCAAATGATCCTTAACTTTATTGTTGTGAATTCCCTCCACTAATAGAGTTCAAATTTTGCTTCCCACATCTCCACTGTGTGTGCACACATGGTGTCCTTGCTTCATTAGATTCATTACTGTGGCCCCAGAGTTTGTCATTTAGTGGACAACTTTGTGATAATGAACTTTCAGCGTTGGCTGGTTCTAGACTAACATTAGGCATATTAATATTAGTTTACCCAGGTTGATGCTGCTCAACCTCAGTATGACCTGTCAGAGATGAAATGTTAGAGGACTTTAGTGGAGTTATATATGCCTGCTGATCTTATAAAAGCCTCCCTCGGGTGCTTGTTTGTTTCTTAAGTGTGTTGGGGGTGAGTGATTAAAATGATCATATTGGATTTAAATGTAATGTTTGTAAATGATAAAGAATTAGAGAATTAAACATTTTGTTTTTATTTGATTAATAGCTAAAAAGTCATCTGCTCCTTGGAAATTATTATTTGGTGAATCTATCAAAACATTTTGAATTTTTCTTTTTTTTTACTTATATTTTCTATAAATATTCTCATACAGATTTAAACTTTGGAGTCATCTTCAACTCTTGACTCTTACACACACACACACACACACACACACACACACACACACACTCTCTCTCTCTCTCTCTCTCTCTCTCCCTTTCTCCCTTTCTCCTTCTCTCCCTCTCTCTCCTCATGTCCAGGCAGTTGCCAAGGCTTGTTGACGCTATGCTCCCTTCTCTTTACTCATGCAGCTGCCACTCTTGTTCAGGCCCTTATTGTTTGACTTAGATTATTACCCTAGGCTCTTAATCAGTCTCTCTGCCTTGAATCTCTTTCCTCATATTTATCTATCCTCCACACATCACTTCCCTGCTCACTGTGATCCCCTAGTTTTATATTTTAAAAAGTCTTTCACAATTTGGTTACATTCTGTTTTTTCAGACTAATTTTATATTACTCCCCCTCATACGTTCTATGTTCCAGCCAAACTGGCCTCCTTGTGTTCCTAAGATGCTGTTCTATGATATTCCATCCCTACCAGAGTGTCTTTGCACAGGCTACTACCCATACCCAGAATGTTTTCCTTTTTTGTCATCTCTAGTACCTTTCAAGGCATAGCTCAAGTGCTACCTACCTTTGACAAACACCTTCGCTGTATATCAGTGCGTGCATGCACATATATCCACCCCCACACCCACACAATCCCTCCCCCCATGTTCTCCCCACCGTGCTATTATGCCTCCTTTATCCTGAAATTATTTTGTATTAAATTTGTATAAACTTGTTTCTTTGTGTAGGCCTTTCCCCTCTTTCTCACCTCCAATAGAATGTAAGTTCTTTAAGATCAGGGAATGTTTCGTTTTGTTTTGTTTTTTATTTGCGTCCCCAGCCCCATGTACACATAATAGTTTAACAAATACTTTTGAATGGTATGGAATTGATATATGTTGAGCCTTAATTTTTTTGCTACTAATGAACTTGGTATGCTTTTGTTTTTAGCCTTAAAAATGGTGACTTAGTGACCTTCCTAGAAAATGGGAATTCCTGTGATTTTGGGGCAAAGTCACATGCACTGTGCATTTTTTTCATTCAGTAAACATTTGTTGTGCATCTCCTCAACAAATATTGTGCAGCTTTTTGTGGCTGCAAAGAACCAAAAGCCAGGGAAATACTCATCAGTTGAGGAATGGCGAAAATAATTTATAGTACTTGAATTTAATGGCATATTATAATGCTGTAAGAAATGATGACTGTGAGGAATACAGAGAGATGTGGAAAGACTTACATGAACTGGCACAAAATAAAGGAG
>CM053585.1:256642741-256654563 GCA_028646515.1 Pseudochirops corinnae | reverse complement strand
TAAAAAAAAAGTGTATCCCCAAAGAAAAAATAGGAGATCTTTCTCTCTCTACTTTTGCACAGGTGTTCCATGAGTATTGAACAGGGTATATAACGTTTAAAAAAAAACGTATAATCAAGGGGTGGCTAGGTGGCACAGTGAATAGAGCACTGGCCCTGGAGTCAGGAGGACCTGAGTTCAAATTCGGCCACAGACACTTGACACACTTACTAGCCATGTGACCTTGGGCAAGTCACTTAACCCCAATTACCCTGCCTTCCCCCTCCAAAAAAAGCAAAAAAAAAAATGTATTAATCAGTGTGGTTTTTTTTTTTCCTCTTCCTCTCTTAAGAAAAAATTTTATAAGAGTTTTATGGGTAGAGAAGGAAGAAAATTTAGGCAGTGTAAAAACAGAAAAGCTATCAATAAAAACTTATTTTAAAATAGAAAATATTAGGTTTTTTTTGCCATGCATATATTGAAATGTGACCTTTAAGGTATAGTGTAGGATTTCATCTTTGTCTTACCATGATTAAATTTCAAATTTTTGTATATTCCCTTACACTATACTTTTAGTAAATGGGAAAATAGAGTGTGTAGTATGAGTTCTCAGGATAGAATCTATAAACTTATCTGGTGTAACTTTTTAAAACTTATCTCCACCTCATTTAACTTAAACAAATTTCTGAGAAACATAAAATTCTGTGTGTACTAATGCTTTTCATTGGCTTTCTGTCTGATAGACTGAGGAACTGATCAAAGCCCTGCAAGATTTGGAAAATGCTGCCTCCGGTGATGCTACCGTGAGGCAGAAAATTGCTTCACTACCACAAGAAGTCCAAGATGTTTCACTTCTAGAGAAAATTACAGGTGAGACCTTCGGGTCCAAGGTAAAAGAGGGGGAAATACCAGCTACACACTGAATTATAAGATCTACTTATTGCTGAAAGTTTAAGCTTTCGTACTATATTAGACAGAGGGCATGCTTCTTTGTTGTCAAAGGCATATAATCATAGCTCATGTAATGAAATCTGAATTTCTATTTGGGTAATACCAAAATGTGGGTTGAATTCCAACAGAAATACCACCTTGAGTCATCCTAAAAGTCATCTTTTGAAATGTAGAGAATATCATGACTCCTTTTGGTTTATAATACTACTTCTTCCTTGCATGTATGTAGTTCTAATGAGAGACAGTGTGGTATAGTGGTTAGAAAGCCATCCTCAGGTCAACAAAATCTGGATTTAAGTCCTACCTCTGACACAAACTATTTGTGACCCTGGGCATCTGAGGTCCCTAGACCTCTCTCTTAAGACTAGAAACTGCAAAGCAGTTGCTGATCTGCCTTAATAGAGGGAATTTCTTAACCAGAAGTTTCCTACATCAGTGAAATGACACTGGAGCTCCCCCCCCCCCCCCAATAGTAAATATCTGGTATTATTTGAAGAAGGAAAAATAAGGTAACATAAATGGAAATATATTGAGCATATTAGAGAAGAGGCATAATTCTTTTTAGCTTAACCTTTAAAACCAAAGTTATTGTCTATTTTGTTTGGATGTTAGCATTCCTATAGTGCTTTTATAAAATAGAGAATTTAGGTATCCTTTGGTCAGATTCCCACTGCAGAGTTCTTTCACCTCAGGTAGCTCAGAAATAGTTTTATGTAGATGATGGTAGACTTCCAAGTTATAACTGTTTCATTGTTTTCCTCTAAGTCCAGGTCTATTCTTGTGTTTGAAAAGAAGACTACGTACATTGGTTGACCATCCTTGTCCCCATTCCAACTGCCCTTTCACACTTCTCCCTCCGTCCAATCATCTCAGTCATGCCCATGTGATTTGTAGGTTGTCTCAATTTTTTTTTTTTGGTCACATTTGTGCTTAGACAAAGAGGCAGCTGAACGTCTTTCAAAGACAGTGGATGAAGCATGTTTGTTACTAGCAGAATATAACGGGCGACTGGCAGCAGAACTGGAAGACCGACGCCAGCTGGCACGCATGTTGGTGGAGTATACCCAGAATCAGAAAGATGTTTTGACAGAGAAGGAGAAAAAACTAGAAGTAAGTACTAGCCAAAGTGAGCCAGAATCCCTCAGTTCCCCTCCCTGTAGTTCACACCACTCAGTGAGTATGATCCTTGAAACAGCCCTTTGTATTTAAAGAAAAATATGAGAAGGGGAAATTCTGTTAGGTATCATAGTTGTTTGAACCTTCTTGTAAATATTGGTAATATTTCCTTACATCCAGGAAAGAAGAGGCCTTAGATTTAAGGAAAAAAACTTCATGAACTCTCAGTCTTGGCATTTTAGAGCCTAATCTTTAACATACCAGTTTTGAACAATGCAGTAAAATATTTGTTCCCTGAGGTACAGGCTTCAGGAATGGCACTGAAATAGAAGAATGTAATCAGACAGAAGTTGGAGAGTGCCCACAAGTTTCTTTAGTCATTTTCAGAGTTAGTTCTGAGTGTTAGATACAAGCTAAAACCAGTATACAGTTGGCCTTCAGAAATTTTGTAGTTGACATTCTGTGAAGTTTAACCCTTATTATATCCTTAGTAGGATTTCATCAACAGAGGAAAATAATCATTCCCGTCTGACCCTTAGGAATTGCCACGTCACATGTAGTCTTTTCATAGAGAAGGACTGGGAACACTTGTCCTTGGGTAGCCTAGCACCCAAACACCTACTGTTACCTGCACTCCAGCAGGGCACTTGATCATAAGAGATAATCATTCAGCAAATATGGAAGTAGTAGGTATTGGGCTGGATGCTGTGAGAATCCTAAAGATAATTCGGACACTCTTCTTGTCCTCAGGGGCCTGATAGTCTATGGAAAAATACCTCAGGCTACTGGAGAGTACTGGTCATAGGAAAGCAGCTTGTTTTTTTTGAATTATACCCATGAATTTGTCTTAAACTTTATAGTTTTGTAAATGTAGCCTAAAGAGAGCAGAGGAAATTTTTCTCTGCCTCAACTCAGAAAACATAAATTCCTTGGCATAAAGGGGAAAGAAATTAAGTCTTCAGGTTTTCAGAGGTGAGATGATTAAGATTAAGTGAGTTTGTGTTTCAACACTGTCATCTGACTGTGCAGTAGAAAACAAATAATGTGCATGTTGTACATTATCCTTACCTGCAGTGATGATGGGAGTAATTATGAATAGTGGTGGTAAGAACTTCATGTTCATAGCCAGCTTGAACCTGGAAGATGTGAAATGGCTGTAAAAATAGCATCATTTTGACTAGAAATCAGCAATGACCAGAAGTCCTAGAGGGAGTTGCACAGGCAATACCAGACGGTCATTTATCTGAAATGTTCATCTTTCACTGAGGAAGCATTTTCAGCACTGTGCCCTGGGACTAATAAGGGAATGTAATTAATGATTCTGGTTGTAAGTCACTATGCCATCTGTTGAACTGCCCCTTGGCGACACATTAAGGGCTTTCTCTGAACTGTCAGACATTGATTATCATGAGCAGCTGTTGTTGGGTGGAACGTGGCAAGCTATCATAGAGGACAGCATCTCTGAGAAAAGATTGGGTTGGTAGAGCAGATTAACTCTTTATTATGTTTTCCACCTTGGTACCCACTTAAATTTTTTAGGTGATCATTCCATTTTCTGTAGAGCAGTGGCTTTGAGAAATACCATCATATTTGACAATCTCTAGAGAATGTCTAGGTCCCATTCCAACACTGACCTTGGGATTAGGATGAAATTGAACAAGTAAAGAATGCAAAAGGATTTTGTTATAAAGTCCACAAGTCAGCCTCAGGAATTCCCCCCTAAATATACTTTAGTAGCCTCTTACTATTAAATATTTTCCTAGGTTTGTAATGGTACAAACAGAAATTATTAGGTATATTAAAAAGTGTGAAAGGGTAGCTTTTAATTAGTTTTGTCCTTGTCAGGCAACCTCGTCTACAACCTGAGATTTTAGTTCCACCTTAGGTCTTAAGGGCCTGTTGCATTTTTTTTTGTTATGGAGGTTGTTAGGATTGTAAGGTATATGTCAGGTTCTCCCATTCTTAGAATATTTTTCTTCTCCAAAGAAAGAAAACCCTCTTTGCCATTAAGTAGGGAAAGAAAAATTCTCATACTTAGTGCTTTCCCCTGAGTAGTTTGTACTGTCTAATCTTTATTACTGTCAGAGGCTAGCTAAGCAAAACGTAACAGCTTCCCTTGTTGCACTAGAGGAGCATACCTAGATTGGAGATGACTTCTTGTAGCTTCATGGCCAGATCCATATTAGAACTTTGGAAATTTTGAATCAAAATGCTGGTTAATATGTCTGTTTTCACACTTTTCTTATGTGGGAAAAAATCATTTTCTCTCTGAGGAGTTTATTTGTGCTTTCCCAAAATACCAAAGAAGAGTTTGGATTTTTGTTGCTATATAAGCAACAATTTAAGTTTAAATATTTAATTCTGAATAACATTCCTTTTGCTTCCTGGTGAGTATCTATGCTATTGACTCAGAAAATCACAAATTAATATTGTCTATGTTTTATTTTCATTTATTTTGCTAAACATTTTCCATTTCCATTTTAATCTGGGTCATCTGTACTGAGTTTATTCCTCTGCTTTAGGATATGCAGAATTTGAAGGGGGTGGGATAGAAGTGGGCACTAGTTTCTTTTTTAAAATTAAAGGAAAAAAAATAGATTCCTTTATGTAAGTATCGAGCAGATGAAACTGGTTGAATCTAGAAATCGTCAGTCCATGTCTAGTGAAAAAAAACTTTTGCTGATTATAAATAATGAAATTTTTATTTAATTAGTTCATTTAGTGTTCACTTATTAGGTCTCTTTGACAAATGTTCAAACTAGCAATATTTACTTCAGGTGAGGGAATATTTATAGTTATAACTAAGGGTATGTTGAAATAATATACTTTCAGAGCACTGAAAGTTTCTGTGAATGTCCATACAGAAATGGTTGTTGGCATCATAAAGATGAGAAAAGTTAGAACAACCAACTTCATCTTATTTGGGTAAAGAATTGTCATTATTAACTATAAGAAAAAACTAGAAATTAGTATCCATGAAGTAGTGTGTTCAGTATTTATCTCCATATCATTAGAAGACTTGGGAATATTAGAAGGGTGTAACAAATGGAAATCGGTACTTATAGATGTGTTATATCCTCATTAAACAATTTTTGAGGGACCATAGGATTGAAAGCATTGGGTGCTGTAGAAATAGTGACTGTATTTCCCTAACCAAAGTATAAGAATCATGGGCAAAGAACATTCCTTTTGCAAAACTTCAGTCAAAGTACTTTCTTTTTTTGAAATCCCAGACATGTGTTTGCCTTCAGCCATCTGTACCCTGTAGGGAAGCAGAGGACATTATTCAGTTCCATCTCTGTTACTATCTTGCTATGTGGCTTTGAACAAATCAATTCCTCTCTTAGGTCCTCAGTTACCCCATTAGTAAAAAAGGGAAGGGAGGCTAGATAATCCCTCAGGTCTCTTTCAGGCAATAACATTCTATGAGTTTATTAGTAATTAGAGCTATTGGTTGGAGATACTTCTGTGAAGAGCAAGAATTGAGAGATTGTAGAGAAGAAGATTCCTGTTCTTATGAAACTTGTAGCCTTGTTAAAGCAATTGAGAATGAAGCTGAAGATTAAATGATTATACTTGTCACAGAGTGAGCTTAGACATATTACTTGGTTTGTAGTTTTATGTAGGAGACTTTATATAATACAATCTAGATTGAAGATCATAGACTTTCGAAAATCACCTCTCTCAATTCTTTTTTTAAACAGAGGAAGAAACTAAGGTCTACAGAAAAATAGCTTACTCTCAAGGTCGTAAAATGAATTATGGGCAGAGCTAGGACTAGAATTAAGGTTCTCGTAATTCTCTGCTTAGTATAGTGCATTCTAAAAGAGGAAGACAAAGGAGGTAGATATCATCATTGTGCACAGAATAGTATCCAAAGCTAAAAATCACTTACATGGGCTAGAGAGTCTCGTTATAGAAATACTGTAGCTTATTTAGAAGAGTATATTGGTTAAAGGTGGAAACATGCCAATAGACTGGCTTTTCTATTCTCTTTGGTATGAAACTTACTGTGTTCTCTTGTGCTGTTGGGAGGTGAGAAATTGCTTCATTGAAACTCGAAGCGGTTTCCTTTTCTCCCCAGCATGGCACTCCCCATGACTGTAATGACTATCCAGGGGCATAGCCTTTTGATTCAGAAAACACAGCAGGGAAAGGGAAAATGACTTAGAATCTAGCCTTTCTGTGTGACTTTCTGTTTTTAGTTTTGTTATAATAACTTGAGAGATTCTTTAGCCACAGATGAGGGACACTAAACTAGACTGATAGCATTCTGTTGTTTTTGGCAGCCTTTTCTGCTGCTCTGCAGGGTGCAGATGGCTAGAAGCTTTCATTAGAATAACTGTACTTAGAGTAGATGAGAGTATAGAATTCTTTTTTGTTAATTTGGGAGTGGGCTATGCCCTTAACTAGAGTAAGCAGACTGAATACAGTCGGTAGGGTTAAGCCGGTGAGTGCATAAGCAGAAAAGGCCAAAAAGGGAAGGGGACAGAAAGATTAAAGAATTTAGAGGGGAAGTGAAGAAAGGAAAAAGGCACATAACAGTAATACTACCTTGCATTCATATGTAGCCTTATTCATTGTAGAATATTTTACATACATTGTCACATTTGATGTCTGAAACAGTAATAGCGGGAGTTAAGCTGGGCAAGTCTACATTTGTAGTCAGGGAAGCTGAGATGTAGGTTAGCTGAGACTTAGTAACATGTGGGTCACTGGTGAAGCTAGGATTGTTATCTAGTTGTTTTGGTTGTGAACAGCTCTTTGTGACCCCTTGTGGGGTTTTCTTTACAAAGATATTGGAGTGGTTTGCTCTTTCCTTCTTTTTCTCATTTTATAGGTGTGGAAATTGAAGCAAACAGGGTTGAGTGACTTGCCCAGGGTCACACAGCTAGTAAGTGCCTGAGGCCAGATTTGAACTCAGGAAGATGAGTCTTCCTACCTCTAGGCCCTGCACTACTATACCACCTAACTGCCCTAAACTGGCATTAGAACCAAGATTTTCTTTTTTTTTTTTGAATGACTTGTTTATTTACTTTTAGTTTACAAGATTCAGTTCCACAATCACTTGAGTTTCAGATTTTCTCCCCTCCCTTCCCTCTCCCCCCCACCCCCATGGTGGCGTGCAATCATGTGTAGGATCTGCAAATACTTTCACATTGTACAATAGTTTAGTTATATAGAAGGGTTGTACTATGAGTGATCATTGGGAAAAAAAAAAGCAAAACCAAACATGAAAAAGAACGATAGCATGTTATGCTTCAGTCTCGGTTTAAACTATAGTCTTTCTATATCTTTCTGAGTTTAGATTTCTCCTTCCATCCTGAGGATTGTAGAGTTGTCTTTTAGCTGTGTGTTGTTGAGGATAGTCCAGTTTATCAAGGTTGGTCATCAAATGTATGATGTATCTGTGATTGTGTACAAGTTTTGCCTGAGAACCAAGATTTTCTTACTCCTAGTCTAGTGCTATTTCTTCTAAGACATACTTTCATACCCTGGGGACCTTTGGAACATATTAATACAGATTGCTTGATAGGGCTTGAGAATAAGCAAAAATACATTCTTCTCTTTCATTATGATCCTATACAAAATCCCGTGCCTGAATCCTCTTTTTAGAAATAAAGAAATTTATTGCTGTGGTGTGGAGAACAGAGAGATACCTGAATTACAAATCAGTAGAAATCATGTGGAATGAGGTCATCATCACTCTTAGTTCAGTCTGTTACTACAGCCTGATGATAAGTAAAATGTATTTCTTGAAACCTTTAGCTATTCATTATATACTCAGCTTTGTCATCTCTGTTCTGAGATGGAACCATTTTTTTAAAGATATTCTCTAAATCTACAGTCCTTTTTTGATGGAATAATGCAGGGTTCCTTTGCATTTCCATTATGGAAACTTATTCTTTTGAAATAATGTGGGGATTTGTGGAAAATTCAAAACTCGTAACAGATTCAGAAGCATTTTGTCCTGCTATTTGAATTTCTTCCATTCATTTGAGCTATTGATGCTTGGAATCTATATGATTTAAATGCTTTGCAGAAATGACTTGATTAGGAAATCTTTTATTTGATGTTAGTCTGATGACTGAGCATGCTACTATCACCGTATCAGGGTGTTTTATAAATTGGTAAGGCCAGACTCATAATTAGGATGATGCTGGGAGGGGTGCGGGAGTTGTGGGCAGAGATTTCTCCATACTTTTAGAAATTTTTTTGGATTTTCTGCTTAAAGAAAGATGCTACATTTTAATACAGCTTTAATGACCATGATAATCAAGGCAAACTGTGTGACAATTTTCATTAGGTAAAAGTGGCAGAACCTTGAGGATTCTTTCAGACTAGGATGCTGAACCAGAGTACCATAGGTACAGTTCTAAATTGTCCAAGTTATAGCCTAACTTCTCTTATCTGTTTTTTGGAACAGCTCTACTAATTCTGTTCTCAGCCAATGTAGATGTAACCTCAGTTGATTATTATTCATAAATACATCTACATGTTAAGACAAAACAGTATTCGGGTTTCCTGTCATAATTTGCCTACAAATATTTAACCGTAGTCATTAACATCCTTGTGACACAAGAAAGAACTGTAGGTTCCCCACAGCATGCCTCTTTAAATAACAAGGTCTTATAAAGAGTCTCTGTTGTTTTCATAAGTCACCTTAAACCATCTAGGAATTCATTGAGTAAATGTGTAAATTATACATTATAATTTCTAGATAGAACCTGTTTTACAAATGGGTAAATAGTGAAGAACAGTTTGAATTAGATGAATAGGCACGTTTTCTAGGTTTTAAATGATTTTGTTACATGTATTGTCTTGGAAAATAGCAAATATCATAATACCATTAAGGCACCTAGATGGTGCAGTGGATAGAGTACCTGACCTGGAATCAGGAAACCTGATTTATTTTTTTATTATTATTATAATTTATTTGTTTTTAGTTTTCAACGTTCATTTCCATAAGATTTTGAGTTTTAAATTTTTTCCACCTCTGTCTCCTCTTCCCTCCCCAACATGGCGTGCAATCTGACATAGGCTCTACATATACATACATTCATATTAAATATATTTTCACTTTAGTCATGATGTAAAGAAGAATAAGAACCAATAGAAGGAACCACAAGAAAGAAGAAACAAAACAAACAAAAAAAAGGAGACCAAATAGTATGCTTCCATCTGCATTCAGACTCCAAAGTTATTTCTCTTGATGTGGATAGCATTT
Organism: Pseudochirops corinnae; assembly: GCA_028646515.1. Taxonomy (NCBI): domain Eukaryota; kingdom Metazoa; phylum Chordata; class Mammalia; order Diprotodontia; family Pseudocheiridae; genus Pseudochirops; species Pseudochirops corinnae. The sequence continues at coordinate 256,645,289 of CM053585.1, read as the reverse complement.
TCCATCATGAGTCTTTTGGAGCCATCTTAGATACTTGGCATTGCTGAGAAGAGCTAACTCTATCAAAGTCAGTCATTGTACATTGTGACTGTTACCATGTACATTGTTCTTCTGGTTCTGCTCATTTCACTCAGCATCAATTCATATAAATTTTTCCAGGTTTTTCTGAAATCTACCTGCTCATCATTTCTTATAGCACAGTAATATTCCATTCCATTAATATGCCACAACTTATGCTACCATTCCACAATTGATGGACATCTCCTCAATTTCCAGTTCTTTGCCACCACAAAAAGAGCTGCTATAAATATTTTTGTACATGTGAGTCCTTTTCCCTTTTTTATGATCTCTTTGGGATATAGACCTAGAAGTTCCTGGGTCAAAGGGTATGTACAGTTTTATAGCCCTTTTGGCATAGTTCCAAATTGCTCTCCAGAAATGTTGGATCAATTCACAATTCCACCAACAATGCATTGTTGTTCCAGTTTTCTCACATCTTCTCCAACATTTATAATTTTCCTGTTTTGTCATGTTAGCCAATCTGATAGGTATGATATGGTACCTCAGAGTTTTTTTGATTTGCATTTCTCTAATCAGTAGTGATTTAGAACATTTTTTCACATGATTATAGATAGCTTTAATTTCAGGAAGACCTCATTTCATATCCATCCTCAGATGCTAGCTGTGTTTCTGGACAAGTCACTTAACCCTTTTTTCCTCAATTTCTTCATCTGTAAAATGGGTTGGAGAAGGAAATGGCAAACCACTGCAGTGGTTTGAAAACCCCCAAATGGGGTCATGAAGAGTCAGACGCAACTAAAACAACAACAGTAAAAATATGGCTTAAGCATGATTTTCCAAATAGGATTCCCTTTACAGAAACCTGAATCCTTGGATTAACAGGTTACATATGAATTTGAGCAGTAGTATATTTTTAGTTGATGAGAGGCTATATGGTGTGTTGGATAGATAATGGTCTTGGAGTTAGGAAGACCTGGGTTCATGTTCTGCCTCTGATGTGTACTAGTTCAGTGATCATGGGTGTAAATCATCTAATTTCTTAATGTCTTTAGGCATCTTGCCAAGACTGTATGTCATAGGTAAGTTACAGATCTGAATTGGTAGGACTAACTTACATATATACTAGGAATTCCAGGAAATCACCCCTCTTCCCATGAATGTATATTGTTTTTTTCTTAAATACTGTTTTGAAGCAAAAGAGTTTCTTTCCTTGGGGATAAAAGCTCAGTTAGCTGCTTCTGTGTTGTTTTGCCTCCTTTGAGGTCTGAGCTCAAAATGTAAGCGTTTAAATTAGATTTCAGGACTAGGGTAGATACTTCAAAGTTTATTGGTTGATATTGATGGGGTTAGATTGACACCTTAGAAATGAATTCATAGCTACCTTGATACTATACTATATGCAGAAGTATTTTGGGGAGTCAAGATGGCAGCATAGAAGCAGGAGAACTCCGCAGTTCCCCCCATAACCACCTCAAATACCTATAAAATATGACTCTAAACAAATTTTAGAGCTCCAGAACCCACAAAATTACAGAAAAACACATCTCCCGCTGAAGGCAGTCCAGCAGGTGGGGGAAGGACTCATCGCAGAGCATTGGGAGCTGAAACCAGCTGGCCCTGAAACCGCACCTTGGCCCTGGGGCGGCCAGGATGAGCCGTGGCTGGAGCACTCGGGATAGTGGATCACCAGTAGCTGTGGCAGTTTCCAGAATTATCAACCCATAAGAACCAAGGACAAAGTGAAAGGTCAGTGGAACTTGGCTAAATTTGGGAGAGAGAAGCGGGTCCAGCCATCTGCCCCCAGGGCAAGAAAGCAGCAGAAGTAGAAGCCCTGCAGCCGCCTCCACGTGGCTGCATCAGAGCTCCCGGCCTGCACATTGCAGGGGGGCCAAGCCATCGTTCAGAGGCTAAGTGCTCTTGCCTTAACCTGCCTAGATTGGGATTGTGGTCTTGGGTGGTGATCCCAAGGTGTGTGACCAGTGAGCCAAAGCTTGTGGGGGCTACAGAGACAGCAGCCCCCTAATAGCTCCAGCAGCTGCAAAAATCCCAGCGATTTGGGATGAAGCTCTTCCCCCGGGAAGCAGAGATCTACTGTGGCTCAAAAATCAAGTTAATTGAATGGCAACTTGAGTAGGCAAAGGAAGCAAACCAAGCTCAGCAATCCAACTTTAGATTCCTTTTTTGGGGACAGAAAGGATCAAAGCATGGAATGGCAACAAGACAACACAGTCAGAACTCCCGCACCAAAAGCTTCCAAGAAAAATGTAAACTGGTTACAAGCCATAGAGGAACTTAAGAAGGATTTTGAAAACCAAGTAAGAGAAATGGAGGAAAAATTGGGAAGAGAAATGAGAATGATGCAAGAAAATCATGAAAAGAGAGTCAACAACCTGACTGAAGAAAATAACACCTTAAAAAATAGATTAACTCAAATGGCAAAAGAGGCCCAAAAAGCCAATGAGGAGAAGAATGCATTAAAAAGTCAGAATTTGCCAGATGGAAAAAGAATCTCAAAAGCTTACTGAAG
>CM053585.1:256600499-256642241 GCA_028646515.1 Pseudochirops corinnae | reverse complement strand
AGGGAGATCCATCTTGCCCTACTGGAAAGTCAGAGGGGTGATGGGGGAGGACATAGGAGAGAACAGATTGGGGGAGGGGGTATACAGTAGGATCGCTGTTTTGGGGTAGTGGGTAGGGGAAAGATGGGGAGAAAATTTGTAACTCAGAAGTATTTTGACTAAACTGTAGCATCTTGTCTAAGTATTAACCATTCAAGGTTAGATGTTTCTTCTGTGTTTATTCTCATTCTGAATGTTATGCTGTTCTTAGTACAAGAATAGCTAAATTTTTGTGGACCCATCAGTTTTTAGAAGAATTCTTCAAAATTTCAAGAAACAGAGCCATATTAGATTTTTTTTTTAAAAGAAGACTATTTAAAGATAGCCTGGTTTCTCTTCTTTGTGGCTTCATTTGCATCATAGATATGGTTTCTTTATACTTTTGTTTTATGCGTATTGTCTCTCCTGGTAGGCATATGCCAAAAATCACTCTGGAATGCAGTAATTTTTCTTTTTCCATCCAGATGCTTTGGCAACCACTTTTACTTTATGTGCAGTTTTCTCTCTATAAACCAGTTGAGATTAATTGAGTGTTTTGAGGGTGAAGGAAGAAAAGGGTTGTATAGTATAACTTTTCCCTGTTTTGAAAATAGCCATGACTAGCCATGTAGATCTTTGATCCCATAAGCTGCAATACCATCATACTATTTGGGGAAGAAATAATTAAATCAATAAATTTTCATTAAGTGCCTCCTGTGTGCCTAGCACAGTACTAAATGCTGGGGATACGAAAAGAGGCAAAAGACGGTCCCGTCTAATGGGGGAATGAATATTCAGAGTTATCTACAAAGCAGACTATAAGCATTTATTAACTGCCTGTGATGTGCCAGGCACTGTACTAAATACTTTACAAATGTGATGTCATTAGAGAAAGTTAGGTTGCAGATAGGATCCTACTAGACATCATCTCAGCCTCATAATGAATGATAAGTCATTAGGCTTAGTTTGGTTTTTAGGCAAGCTGATATTTACTTACTTTCTATGGTATGTGGCTGTTTGTTTGGAGAAGGGAATTGATTGTAGAGAGAACACACACTTGAGAGTATATCTGAGTTTTAGTGTAATTTAACTTAAGTCTTGGTAACTTCAGAAAAAAAATTAGGACCAGAATGTAAAAGTTAACAGGGAAGTAAAATTTCCTTCAGTATTATGAAGGAACTACCTAATGGCTGTTCAGCACTGCAATAGGGAATATCTTTAGGTAGTAGGCTTCTGATTCTTGGCGATCTTCAGTTAAAGACTGGAGGTTTAGTTTTAAGAGATGTCATAGAGGAGTTTTCTTTATACATGAGTATTTTTGGATGTCTTTACTTTTATTTATATAAATGTCTTGAAATCAGAGGTGATTTCACTAATGTTTGTGGTTATAGGCTACCAATATAATGCTTGGCACATACTAGGATCTTATAAATGCTTATTAATTTCTTGCTCACCTGGAGATGTATCTCAGAATCGTTAAGAAATTCTATTATATTTCTTATTAATAAAAACCTTTTTAAAAATAAGTTTTATTTAATTTCCAGTAACAAATGTAAGCATTCAGATATATGAAAAGGAACCAAAGAACAGTACAATCAAGAAAACAACAAAAAACTAAAATAAACTTTGAAACAAAACCAATCAGAAGAAAATTGGAATAATAAACAAAATAAAATCCCCCAAGGCGCCCAAAACACCCAAAAGATTTAAGCATTATGAATCATTGTATTTATTGTATGTTTTTCAGTATGCTGTACTCAATACTTACTGACTGATAAAGGAAATAAAGATCATTATTAAAGATCATATAAAGATGCATTAGCTTTTTCAAGGTAGCACCAGCATTGTCCATTATATTTACAACAAGTTTCACAACAGTTTCATCTCCTTTCATATATATATTGTTCTTTTGGTTCTTTATCACCTGATATAGTCTTCTCATGTTTCTTTTTTGGCTTTATATTTTTAGAGGCAGCTAGGTAGTATAGTGGATAGAGTGTTGGGCCTGGAGTAAAGAAGACCCAAGTTCAAATACAGTCTCAGATACTAATTAGCTGTGTGACCGAGGACAGATCACTAAATTTGTATTTACACCTCATTTTTCTCAGCTGTAAAATAGAGATAATAACAGCACCAATTTAGAGTTGTAAGATTGAAATGATATTATGTAAAGTGCTTATTAGCATAGTGCCTGGCACATACATAGTAGGCTCTCTCTTCAAATGTTTATTCCCTTTTCTTCTCCCATTTCCTTTCATAATTGTCATTGTCCATTATAGTTGGAATATATTCTTGTATATTCATATGTCACTGTGTAGCTCTTCTCCCATTATAGGGCACATAGTTTTGAGTTTTTCCTATTAAAAATAGTAACTTCTATGAATTTTCTATGGACTTTGTCTTCTTGTTACCAGTCTCCCAGAATATAAACCTGAAAGTCGGCTAAAAGAACATGAGTATTTCTTGTTACTTTTGTAGTATGATACTTTATTGTTTCATAGCTCCACCAGTTGAATTGAATTGAATTAGATGTCTGTTTTCTCCGATCCCTGCCAGTATTCAGTTTTTACATTTTATACCGTCTTTGCCAGTTTGGACTTCAGATGATGTCCCAGAGTTATTTTAGTTTGCATTTATCTTAAAATAAGTGATTTTGAACATTTCTTCAAGTGCTTGTTTACAGTTTTTTTCTTTTTTTGAGAATTGTGCTTCTTTTTTAGCCTTTGACTGCTTACACATTGGAAAGTGGATTTTATCCTCATGAATGTCTATCAGTTCCTTATAGATTTTAGATGTTAGATTTTTATCTGATGTTTGTGGGGTTGCATAATTAGCAGGTATTTACTGGAGTCTTCTATGTGCAGAAGGCACTATGCTAGGAATACAAAGAAAGCTCCCTTAAGGAGTTTATATTCTAGTAGGGGAAAACAGCATATATACATGTAAGTAAATAAGGGATTTTTTTTTCAGGGTGTATCCAGAAAAGTCTAATTTGAAGGAAGCTAGGGACTCTGTTGGGGAAAAGATGGATAGGGAGTATAGTCTGGGTATAAGAGTCAATGAAAAGATATGAGGACAGGAGAGGGATTGCCATGTAAATAACAGCAAGTTATCCATTTTGGCTGGAACATAGAATACATATAACAAGACTAGAAAGGTTGGATTAAAGACGAAGAGCTAGAAGGGATCTTAGAAGCCATTGAGTCAAACCCTTCTTCATTTTACAGAAAGGGAAACCAAGGCACAGAGAGATTAAATTATTTACCCTAAGAACACAGAGCTAGTAATTGTCTTTAGCAGGATTTCAACTCCTAAAACCCAAATTTAGTGCTTTATCCATTACACTCCACCTATAGCGTGAAGAATTTTAAATGTCAAATAAAAGAGTTTGTATTTGTTACTGAAAACAGTAGGGAAGTATAGGAGCTTTTTGAGCAGAGGAGTGTCATGGTCAGTTTTGTGTTTTAGGATTATTGCTTTGATATCTTTCTGAAAGGTGAGTTGGAAAAAGGAGAGAACAAAGGCAGGGAACAGTAAAGAGTCTTTTGCCATACTTCAGTCAAGAGGTTGATGCAGGCCTGAGTTAGGCTGATGATCATGTAAGTGGAGAGAGAAGAACATATGAAAGAGATATTAGGAAGTTAGAATTGACAGGATTTGGCAACAGATTAAATAATGGGGATTAAAGGAGTATTGCAAACCTGAGTGACTAGAAGGAAGACAGTGCTGTTGACAGAATGTGGAAGTTAGGAAAAGGGATGGATTTAGGAGAAAAGATAATGAATCATGTTTTGAACATATGAAGTTTTGGGATGTCTGTGGAATATCATTTGAAAAGCTTATAAGTAGTTGCAGCTCAGGAGAAAGACTAGGGCCAAATGAAAAAATAAGAGAGTCATCTGAGGGATAGAGATAAATCAACCAGTGGGAGCTGAAGAGATCACCAAGAGGAGACTATAGAAAGAAAAGAGGACCCAGGGTGGAGTATTGTGATGTACTCACAGGTGGTGAGATGGGGGGAGATGATATAGCAAAGGAGATTAAGAAGGAGCTACCAGACAGGTAGGAGGAGAATTTAGAGAGAACAGTGTTACAAAAACCCAGAAAATTGTCCAAGGAGAGAGAGGGTGGTTAATAACATCAGATGCAGCAGATAGGGCAAGAAGAATGATAACCGAGAAATATATATATATATATATATATATATCCTGTGTGTGCATAGTTGTTTGCATGTTGTTTTTCTCTTTAGATATAAACTTCTTGAGAGCAGGGGCTGTCTTTTACCTTTTTTTTTTTTTTTTAATCCCCATAGCTTATTAGCACAGAGCCTGGTGCTTAGAAGGGTCTTTGACTGACTAGCTGATATTGGGATATCAATTTCTGTTAAATGAAAATGTTAGAAGCCAGATTTTAAGGAGTTAAGAAATGAGAGAGGAAAGGAAGTAGAATTAAATGAAGAGAATTTCCATCATCATCATAACTAGCATTTGTGTAGAGGTTTTTAAGATGTACAAAGTACTTTACATATATTATCTCATTTAGTCTTCACAGTATTCCTGTGAAGTAGGTGCAGTTATCCCCATCTTTACAGATGAGTAAACTGAAGCTAAGGTTGGTAAGTGACTTGCCCAGGGTTACATAGAGAGTGTCTGAGACAAATTTTAACTCATTTCAAGTCCAGTACTCGATCCATTATGCCATATAACTATTCAGGAATTTGGTTCTAGAAAGAGATGGGGTGATGGTGATGTCAGGTGACAGTGGAGATATTGGTGGATAGCAGGAAAGGGGAGGCAAGGAGAACAGGAGATCAGAGAATTTTGTTTTTCTACATCACGTTTATTTCTGAAATATTCCCTTTCCTTTTTTCCCCTCCTTTCCCTTCTCCCTCCTCACCCTTTCCTTTATAACAAGAGGAATAGAGGAGTAAGAAAGTTGAGGAAAACCAACCAATGCACTGACTCCACATCTGACAACATATACAGTATTCTATACCCCTAGGCCCCCAACTGCAGTGGAAGGAAAGAGCTGCATTTTCTCTAAAGCTAAGCTTAGTCATATAGTTACATTGTATTCAGTTTCTTTTTGTTATTTTTTTCTCTTTATGTTATTGAAGCCATTGTGTATAGAAGTTTTTCTGAGCTCTTCATATTTGTCTTTTTATGGCTGATAATATTCTATTACATTCATACTGCTATTCTCTCTTCATTCTTACTTTCTTCCACTATATCTTTTAAGATTTTAGACATTTTGCTTTTCCTAAATGAATTTTGTTCTTATTTTTCTTGACTATAAAGTAACCTGTTGGTGATTTGATTTGTATGCCAATAAATCTACAAATTTTTTTTTTATTATATTGGTATACCTTAACCATAAAAATGAGTGCCTCTTGAGTTATTTAAAGTAATTTTTTATTTCTTTAGAGTATTTTGTTACATTGAAGATTGGGGAGAGGGAATATTTCAAGGTCAGTTTTCTGGAGAAGCTAGGGGAGGGGGTTATGGGTATAAGTAGAGGGTTGATCTTGTTGAATTATCAGAAATTATCAGAAACTGCTGTAAAGTATGTCTTACTGAGGGATAAAATCAAGGATTTTAAGGTGTAGAGTAGGGGAGAAAAGGAAGTTCACAGCAAATAGCCTTTATTTTCTCAGTAAGAAAGATGCATGTTTCTCTGCTGAGAGGGAGAGGGCAAGGGATGGTGTAAGAGAACAGAGAGTTTGAAACAGACCTGTGTGGAGAGAGTGATAGTTAGGGAAGAGTATAGTAGATAGAATAATGGGCTTGGAATTAAGAAGGCATGAGTTCAAAATTCTGTCTCAAGACATTTGCTAGTTATGATACAGGTCATTTCACTTCTCACAGAATTGTTGTGAGAGTCAGATGAATTAATTTCTATAAAAGTGCTTTACTTAAAGTACTATATAAGTTCTATTATTACCAATATTTTATATCATTTAATACAACAAATTTTTCCCCTACTCCTTTTTTTCTCTTTTTCTGGATATATTGCTTTTATTTGTATGGAAGCTTTTTTTTTTAATAATGGAAATCACAAAATCTTTTATAATTGCCTCTATATCACCATCCGATTAAGAATTTTTCTTCTATAACTTTTTAAAAATATGTCATATTTGAACTATTGATTCATTTGAGCTTTTGGTGCATGTGATATAAGAAGTTGGTCTAATTTCGTTTTGCACCAACTAATTATTCCATTTTCCTAGTTTTTGTTACAGAATGAATTCCCTGCTCAACAATTTATGTTATTGGGTTCATCAAGCACTAGACTGCTTTTATGTATTGGGTTCTAAATCTTGCTTATCTAAACTGTACCCCAAATGCTACCTCTATTTTTATATAGTGCCAATGTTTGGATAATTCACTTTTAATTGCACAAAAACTTTTGAAGTTCCTGCCTTGTGCCTGTGTACTTTAGTAGACACAGGAATACAAACAAAAAAATCAAAACAGTTCCTTCCATTAAGGAGATTGCTTTTTACTAGTTGGGTGGGATGAAACATACACAGATGAATAAATGCAAGACAATTTCAAGAGAAAGTATTAACAACTAATGAAAAAAGAGTCTTTATGGGAGGTTGTATCCTTGGGATTCTAAGCCAGGGATTCTAAGAGGCAGAGGTGAGGATAGAGTATATTCCAAATATGGGGAACCATGTGGCAAAGATAAGGAGACAGGATAATTACTACTTTACAGTGTGTGTGTGTGTGTGTGTGTGTGTGTGTGCGCACGTGTGTGTGTGCCCACTGCATGCGTGTGTGTTTGTAACACTGTAAACTTCCATCAGAGCCTTAACACATACATACATACACACACACACACACACGCACATATATATTAGGTCATACTACCTGTCCTTTCTACTTTGTTTCTTTTTCTACCTTGATATTCTTGACTTTCTGTTCTTCTGTATGAATTTCTAAATTTTCTCTAATTCTGTATACTTCTTTGAAGTATCCCATTGTAGAGTATTAGCTTAATTTGGATATTTTGGTAGATTATTTTCAAGATATTTTTAATAAATTCCATTTTTTCAGATGATATTTATTCATATCTCCTTTTTTATTGTTAGTGGTACAGACTTTCTAGCACTTAATTTTACTCTAGTATGCATGAGTGTCAAAACTGTTTCGTATGGGAACCGTTTACTTATTGTTCAGGTTTTATTTTTCTACTTCCTTTTTCTTTCCTGTACATACTGCCTGTTTTTATCATTTTGATCCAAAGCAGAAAGAATTGCAAAAATGTGTTATAACTTAGAGCATCACTCTGATAACCCGTGTTTGATATGAAGAACACAGATCTTAAAATCATTCATTCAGTGTAGCGTATAAGGAATAGCATTTTAAAAAAAAATCACTCATTTTCTTATTGAAATCAAACACTTTAATTTGCCTGGTACTATATAAGGTGAGACATTGCAACAATATTAGTACTTTTAAAATATACCTGTGCTTTTTATATAAGTATTTTTAAAGAATACAGAATTGTCTATGATGACTTTATGCTTTATGTCATCATTTAGATTGAGAATTGCACTTGTATTACTTCAATTTTTTAGCTTGTATAGTCTCAAAATTAACTTTTTTGTAAACTAACTTTGAAATGTGCTTATTTTTTGGACCTTTGTCAACCTTTCTGTTGGTTTTCTTCTGTTAAAACACATTGGTCCAGTCTTAAGATTGCACTAGTACTTTGAACATAAGAACTTTAATTCAAAATCCCTGGGCTTGTCTCATTAGTATAGATACTTAATTGTTAGGAAAGCCCTACTAAGACTCGTTGTTGGCCTCATCTCAGATCATGAGGTCTGTTCCAGTTTTATTCTTCTGATGGAACAATTGGCTTGTTTCTAATGTCTTATTTAGCCAGATGTCAAACATTTCATTATTTTGATTCTTGTGAAATACCCTATGTAATTTAATTTATTATGGTTCTTAGTAATGGAGCAGAGAAACAAAAAACATAGGAACTAGAGAGAACACTTTTCTTTTCCTTGTATCTTCCCCAGCGTCTTGCTCAGCAGCTCCAGGTCTGCTGTGACACCCCAGAATGTATCATTTTGAAATGTCGCAGCTGCCAATAAGTCATGTGAGAGAAAGGAGCTGGCTAGTAGAGAAAGACGCAGGTCAGTGATGGTTTTTCATTTTGGCATGAAATTTTGAAAAGTGGCGTTCTTATTTTATATCCAAACAGCTTATAATTTTTGTTTTGCTTTTTTTTTTTTTTTTTTTTTTTTCCCTTTTTAGACCACAGAGGATTGAAAGTTAGGCTGTGATTTCTGGACTTTGGGTGTCTTGAATTGTCATAAATTAGCTGGTCTGGTAGCACAGTCATAGAATGGGTGTTTGAGCAACATACATTGGGGAAGGTGGTGTGATGTAGAGGGAATTCCTGCTCAGGAACAAGTTGGACTAAATGACCTGGAGGAAGCACTTTTTCTTTGGGGATATTTAGCAGTAGAGTGATTTGTTTTACAAGCAAACTTTAAAGCAAAGACTTCCTATGATCTGCTTTGTGCATAATACTTTTTTTTTTATCATTCTTAATTAGGGATATTGGAGCAGTGAGTGACTTTTATATGCTATATGTGCTATAGCACAACTGGGTGTGGTGAAAGAAGAGATAAGGCTTAATTCTGGATAGTGTGTCTTTTGTCAAACTTAGCTCCTGCTTTTAAATTTTTTTCCCTAATATTTTGTTTGTATAAATGTTTTCCTGAGAGAAATAAAATGAATTTTGCAATGTGTGAATCTCAATTATTCTTTCTTTCTACAAGTCTCTTAAAAAAGTGGTTTAAATTTTTTTCCATTTGAAAATGAAAATTCTTTAGAAAGGATCATTGTAAATGTGAGACCTTGTCTTTTCTAGATCTCTTATACGAAAGCCCATCTACAACATGTCAAATCAGTCTTACTGTTTTGACCTAAAAAAGCAAAATATGCATAAGCACTGTTCCCTTCAGTAAATATCCTTTGTGCTGTGTGGGTTGGGTAGTCAGTATTCACATGCAGTATATACCTAACCAGCAGAGAGCAGAAGGGTGGTAGGTGGAGGGTCATATCTTTCCGTATAGTTTAAGGGAGTTTTTGAGGTGAAGTTTCAAAGAAATACTGGCAATATAAATTCTAAACATTATCACAAAATTAGATGTTAGTCCATACTCTCCTGCGTTTTAAAAATATTTTGCCCATAGAATTACCAAGGCAGTTTATCATGGCTCTTGTGGAGGCACAGTACAAGGTGGCAGGAGCAACTTTTATCTGTTTCTCTGCTCCCTGTGGTCACTGGAAAAGCTTGGTGTGCTATTGCAGGTCCAGTGACAGATGATGCAAAGTGGAGGCCTGAAGAAAAAGGTTTATGGTTCCCCTCTCTTTCTGTAAAGCTTCTTATTGTAAGTCACAAGAAAGTCACAAGAGAGGGAAACTGGTGAGAATCACTCTACTTTGACTTGTTTCATTCTTACATTAGAAAGTAGACACAAGTAGAAAAGGAAGATGAAACCTAAAGAAGCAATATTAACTGCCATTAAATACGTGAAGTGTTAAAGAAAGATGTGAAAGGAGACAAATAAGGTAGTGTTGTAGTGGCTTCATGGTAGTTTATAGGAACCATGTATATGTTGAATTTCTGGAGTAGTCAGTATAACGATGAGTATTAACTATAAATGAAGGATTTGTTTGCTGTGACATACATAGATGAGATAATGTAGTCATGTAAAGCATGTGACTTGATATTATGATGGAATTGTGGAATATCTCCTTTTTCCCCTCCACCTTTCAAAGAAAAGAATAAGAGTAAGGAACATCATTGTACAATGGAAAGATCTCCAATCTTAGAATCAAAAGACCAGAGTTTGAATCTCTTTAGATGCTCACCATACCTAATCCAAACCCAACCAGCATTTAAAGTACATTCTGTATGTCTAAGGTGTTATGTTAGGTGCGAGGGATAGGCAGACAAATTGAAAAACAATCTTTGCCCTCAAGAAACTTACATTCTACTGAGGACACATGCAAATACAGGTAGATGCATGACAATTTGAGAAGGGAGAGAATGCTAACTTGTGGATCACAGAAAATGAAACAACTGATCAGAACCCATATCAGATCACATCTTTGTGTCTTAATTTCTTCATCTATAAAGTGAGTATAATACACAACCTTCATAGGATTGTTGTGAGGAAAACACTTTGTAAGACATATAGAGTTGTAGAAATGGAGGAACCATTCTTCTGATTAGAAGTGGTCTTCATGGTGTCAGATTTTCTTAGTCCAGACAAGAGCATAGTCATAAGTTTTTTGTACCCTGTCGTAGAGTGTTTTGTACCACTCATCAAAGGAAGGTTGATAAGACTGAGTTTTATACTTTAATTGGTCTCCATTTCTCTTCAGTCTTCTCCTGACTTTTTTAAATTATGTAGAAAGTAATTCTGTGAGGGCAGCCAGGGAAGACCTTCCCATGATTTGACCAAGAATCAGGGACTACAGAGGGAGAGCCAAGAGCTAGAATTCTATTTGGGTTGTATTTTTGGTTATGTTCATTAGGCATTGTGGTGTAGTGGAAGGAGAACTGAATTAAAAGTCAAATACCTGACTTCTAGCCTTGCTTCTACCCATTAATACCACTTGACATTGGACAAGTTCATAAAAACTCCCTGAGCTTTGTTTCCTCCCTTCTAAAACAGACAGCTTAATAATTGCCATTTTCCTTGAGGGCTGTTGAGAGTGAATGGCAAGGTATTTTGTAAATTCTAAAGTACTATATACATGATTATTTCTGTTCTGTCATTATTTTGCCCTTAATTGTTCAGTAATTTGTTAGTGGCTTTACATAGATGAATGTATAAGAAGAAACCTGGATCTACTAAATATGTACATTCTTGTGTTCAAGATCAGCTAGCTTGTAGAAGTCCTGTATCAAACTACTCTTGAATTTATTTGGGAGGGAGGGGATTATGTATGACATCATAGTATCAGTTTGACTTCATCTATTCTCTCAAATACATTTATTCATATTTCTCTACCTGTTTAGGTTCTATCACAAATATATGCATATTTTTAAAAATAGAAATCTTTATTTACATCTAACTATTAAAATGTAAGCCTGCTTATTCTTTAAAGTCACTTTTGTGGTTTTTTTAAACTGACACCCATAGATAGTTTTTCTAAACTCATGCAGATTCTTAATAGTATAGTTCACAATGACTGTTGTTATCCTTTCCTGTTTGGGCCCATCTAATAAGCTTATGTTGCCTTTGAAACTAATAAACATTTAGCCAGGTTGGAAGGGAAGGTGGTGAATTCATCAGGACTTAGAAATGGTTTTATTTGGGAGGATTGCTATTTACCTAGCTTGAACTAGTTATAAGACATTGAGTAAGTGATTTAGGTTGCCTTGGTCTCGTCATCCTTCTATTTAAAAACACATGGGTCAGGCTAACAGCTACAGTTGTCCAAAAGTGGAATGGGCTGCCTCACTTGAAGTGGTAGAGTCCTTATTTCTGTACTATGTCTTCAAGCAGAGACTAGATGGCTACTTCTCAGGGAATGTTGTAAAAGGACGTTTGAGTTCAAGTATGAGTTTAGACTGAAAGAGTTTTAGGTTTCTTCCAAGTCAGATTTGTGTGATTCTGTGACACATGGTCTCCAAGATTTCTGCCAGCTCCAATATTCTGTACAATATGTTAACCCTTCTCGCTTTGGTCCTGTCATTTTACTACTTCATAGGGTCATATATTTATATCTGGAAGGACCTTAGAGATCCACTAATGCAGCCCTTTCATTTTATGGATGAGAAAATTGAGGCCTAGAGAGGTTGAGTGACTTGTTTAGGGTGTACAAGTACTCAGTGTTATGACTGGGATTTGAACCTAGACTTTCTTACTCCAAATCTCACTCCTACCACTTTGCTGCATTCCAAAGAGCAAAGTGGTAAATGCAGAGAAGTAGCTTTGAGCAGTGTTTTGTTGGTTAAAATTAAATTATTAAAAGGAGGGTTCAGATTTTTCCAAAAGACCAGCTCTGGCTAAGGGATCTAGGAGCTGGAGATTTTATTTTTACTGGTTTATATGGTAGATGGAAGATACACAAGTGATTGTCCATTTTCCATTCGAAGACTTTAGGTGGTAGCACCTCCCTTACCTCCTGAGAATGCTCATTCCACTTATGAATAGCTCCTGTTCTTAGTTAGCTCTTTTTTGTTGAGCCTAAATATCTGTGTGCATCATCCACTCCCTTACCCCCTGTTGTTTCTCATTCGTTAGTTTTAGATGTACTTTTTGGATCAAGGCAAAACAAGTCTATTTCAAATCTCTTGTCTATATAAGAGTCTTTTAAGTATTTAAAATTGAGAACTTGGGTTTTCCTGACTCCCTAGTCTCGTGGTCCTCATATTATATCATATTGACCCCCTCCCACCCCATTCCCCAAATCCTTTCTTCATTCATCTCTTTTCTTTTCCCATCCCTTCCCTTTTCTATTTATAGTTACCTTGGGGAGAAGAATTTAAGAATGACGAGGCATATATTATGAGTCCCCACTCGCAGGGTCTAGGAATCACAGCAGACCTCGTTGCTCTGGTCTTTGTTCACTCAATCAATAAATCTGGGCCCCTGATATGCCCAGTGCTGTGCATGGTGCTCTTGTGCGCACGAGTGAAAGGTTCCTGTCCCTCGAGAAATGTATTTGGTTAGACCGAGGAGACTGACACATATAACACTTAGCAGGAAATAATAGCATATCATCAAGTGCCCAGTGGTACAGCACGCAAGTGTAGGAGAATCCAAGAAAGGAGAAGATCCTTAGGAATTCAAGTGGTTAGGGAATCTTTCTGGAGCAGGTAAGTCTTAATCAGGCCCAGCAGACACAAAGTGCGACCTGGCAGGGAGAGATGGAAGACAGGAAAATAGCCTGATGGGAGCAGAGTGTGGGTACTAAAGAGGAGTGAGTCATGTAATTGGATTAGAAGGTCAAGACTATGCTGTATAGGCCCTTGGAACCTAGGCAGACAAGTATGAGCTTCTGTTTGGCAAGCTGGTATAGGTTTTTGAGCCTAAGAATGACAGAATGAAAGAAATTCTGAAGACTAGTTTTCTAATCCTATTCAGGATGGATTAAAGAGAGGAAAAAGTTAGAACAGGAAGATCACCCAGGAAGCTCTGGTAATAATGCAGACATGATATCCTGAGGGTAGGGACTAAGGTGATAGAATAGATCATGGTTTTGCAGTTTGGTTTTATGTGTGTTTAAACATTAAGATTTCTCTGTACTTGATTCTTGAGAGTAGGTGGACAATTGAGAGGTGGTGGGGCTTGAGGGTGGCAGAACAAGTATGCATGTATACCAAGTGGATGATTGAGTGAATTATCAAGCAATCAATTTTAGTATCTGTATTAACAGGATTAATCCTTTTTGTTTCCTTAGGAGTATAAGCAGAAGCTTGCTCGGGTAACCCAAGTGCGCAAGGAGCTGAAGTCACACATACAGAGCCTTCCAGACCTGTCGCTGCTTCCTAATGTTACAGGTGGCTTGGCCCCCCTGCCCTCTGCTGGTGACCTGTTTTCAACTGACTAGGACACATGGCCTGCTCTCAGATTCCCATTTGTGCCAGCAGAAGAGGACTCTAGCAGGGACTGGAAATTGTCTTCCAGTGATTGGTTATTTTCCTCCTAGACCACTCCCTCTATTTAGGAAGGAACTATAGACTCCCAAGAGCTCTGTGCACTCTTACTGCTTGTACAGTTTCTCATGTTGAGGGGAAGAGTGAGAGTGTGCATTAAGCAGGAGTGGGCATGGAGGCCAAATTTGATTATAAACTATATAGACACATTTTGAAAGAAAAACTCTTTTTCTCACATTTTCATGCTCAAATTGTTTTTCAGTTCTTAGCTCTTGTTTGCCCCAAGAAGTCATGAAAATCATGTACACATCTGGAAGGCTTTTAAAGAAAATTTAAATTCATCACTACATCATTTTGTTAGGAAAGCAGCCTTTTGTTTCTGAATTGGTTTTATTCAGGTTAGCTGAGGGTTTCACATACTTAAAGAGTAGCTTTATCAGGGCATCATCCCATCCTGAAGGAAAAACTAGGGATCTGCAGAGCAGCCTGGGGTCTGAGCAGTTTGTCAGATCTGTAGTTTCTTTTCTTATTACACCTATGAGTATGTATATGCAAATGTTAGGCACATCTTACTGCAAATGAATTAGAGACTGAACATAGCAATGAAATCCATAGCCAATTCAGAAGAATGCTATTGCAGCAGACTAATAAGAATCACAAGTTACATAAGCATGAGTTAAAAGTTGTCAGTTTCAACCCCACCCCCTACATATTCCATTTTTATCGATTGCATTTATCTGCACTTTGCCTTTGTATCATATTAATGTAACAGGTTCCTGGAAATCTATTTCACACTCATTTTTTTAAACCTCTCAGTATGGGGGAATGCACCAGTGATGTTCCAAAGATAAAAGACTAGCTGACATCACAAGACAAAGTATGCTGAGAATGTGGGCCCTGGGATGTGTATAGCTTTAGTACATTACCTTTTTTTTTTTTTTGAGGTGGAGATGTTCTGTCTGAGATGAAGGGTTGTCCACTGTATAGGTAATTAGCTTAATCAAAGGGCACACATTTCAGTGTCTAAATTTGAAGTCTTTTTCATATACTGCACACACAGACACACACACACACACACACACACACACACACACACACACACACACACACACACACACACACACACACCCTCTCTGCATGTTTGTGAATCTATTGATCCATGCCTATATGTGTGTGTGTCTGTGTGTATATGAATATATACACAAGAAAGATATGCTAAACTTTGCATCAGATATGACTGAATAGCTGATCTTGAGGGGAAAATGTGAGTTTTTTTTTAAAACTCAAGTTTTAATTCCATTATCATGCCAGCCAATAGCTATAACTATCTGATGTGTTTAGATGCAATTTTTATATTGCTTTTAGTAACAAGTAGTCCTGGCAAATTGTAAACCATTCCAATCTGCTGACTTTTTAGAAAACCAAAACAAGCCATCAGAAGTGGCAGAAACAATTTGTCCTAATAATGTAATAGGAATTGTAATACTGACACTTAAGTATTATTACAAAAGAGGGATAAAGTAGTAGGGAACTCTGCCTTGCTGTAGCTTTAAGATGCTGTTTGAGAAACACAACTTAGACACCCTATTGATTTAATAATGGAAAGCTTTTTCTATGTCCTATGTATCTAACTCGTGGGACATTTTCATTGGATGAAACTTCCAGCTTCCCATGACTTTTAGAGCAGTAAAAACATATAAGGCATTTGATTGAACTGTATAACTTGTCATCTGTATTCTTTTAACTTTAAAATTTTGAATAGCAACCATATGCTTGCTTATTGGTGCTTCCTATCAGACTGTCATTGAGTCTTTTCCTTTTCACATTTGTCAAACTTGCAACTCTAAATTTCTCTCCCTGTAGCTATGGAGGCAATTGACCTTAACAGAAATACTACAAGATTCCTCTGCTGTTGACGTTGTATATTGCCCTCTTCATGCAATGTCATGGCAAAACAATTTCAGATTGCCCCATATGGACATTTGCTTTTAATATATCTTGAATATATTCTGTGCTTTTGCCAAAAAGAATCTCCACCAGCCACAAAGCAACCCCAAAGAGGCCTAATTTTTGCCCTGATCAACTAGATCAGCTAAAAATTTAGAGCACAATGGATTTTTTGCCCATGGCCAGATTTTATTTTACCAGCAACTGACTATATGATTATTACAGGAAAAGATAAACACCCAAGACCTTTATCAATTATGTAAACAAATGAGTGTTGGGATAGCCAGACTGTTACTTTGGGCAGACTTTCTGTGAGAAAGTTGGAAGTTTATTTTTTAACTGAAATAATTTCCATTTTTTCTCATTTTCTTTACCTTTCCCTGCTTACCCTCCTCCTGCCCTACCCCCCTCATGTTATTCACTTGTTTCATTAATTTAAATGAAGTCTTCTGTGTGTGTATGTGTGTGTGGTGGTTTTTTTTTTTAATTTGTTTGTTTGGTTTTGTTGTTTGTTGTTGTTTTTGGTGGATTTTTCCCCCCAAAGGGATTCTATGGACCTTGAAGGAATCTTCTTGAGGTCAGATTTTTCCAAGGTTGTTTTTTTTTTTTTTAAAGAATATTTTTAAAGCTTAAATTTGTATATTAATTTAGGACTTTATTTAGAAGTATAGGCTGTCTTTTGTGGCAGCAGTATATTCTGAAATGTCTCTCATAGATATATATATTTTTGAATAAAGAGGGTGTTGTTGAATGACCATGTGTTGCCTTTTTTCCACTGCCCTACCTCCCACAGAGGAGTTTGGCTTTTGTTTTTAAGGAATGTGATTAGTAATCACTCATAGAGACTGTGCCTATGCTGAATCCTGTCTCTGAAGAGCTTTTACAGCTGCTAGTGGCTCATCAATAACTTAGCACTCAGATAGTATTTTTTGTTATTTTCCAAGGGCTTAATTATCCTTGATTAGTCGGTCCACGCAATACCCAAGAGAGGCACCTCCATAGTTTAGCCTTATTGTAAAAAAGTAGAAACTGACAGAGGGAAGTGAAATGACTTTTCCCCCCAGTGCCTAGAAGCAAGCCCAAGGCCCATTAAAACTCTGATTCCAGGTCTTGTTCCCACAACAATTCTCCTAGGGGTTATTCATGATCTCTTATGTAGAGAGCACTTTTTTGTACAGGTATAAGAAGTAGAATACAAAAATAATTTGCAAGCCCTAGGATTGTTGCCCCATCTCCCACTACCCAAAAGAAATTTTTTCTTTTTGTACTCTGACCTTGGCTTTTAGTGATGTCCTATTTGGTTAGTACCACTAAATATGACTTTTAAACCTTAGCAGAAAAATGTGGGTTCAGAATAACTAGAAATAGTTTGGAAGAACCTTTGTTATGATTACCTTGGCCTTTCTGCTAAGGGAGATAGATGTGCTCCAGGCTGTATATTCTGTATTTATTATACTTCATCACTGCCATGTATCTTGATGTGAATTTATCAGGGATTAGGTAGGTTCTGTGAATAGCAAAACATGACTCTACTGACTAAGTGACTCAAAATTTAGTCTAGAAATAGAAAGCAGAGAATGTATTTCCAGCAGATTGATAACTACAAGATATGACTGTTACGCGAATATCTTAGTTGAGACATGAATGTTTCCCACAAGCCTTAAGCTAAACATGGTTCCAAAATTCATGTTCCATTCACTTCTGCCTATAGATGATGAATTTATTATTTTGATAGCTCAGTTAGTTTTTGAAGCTACAAAAGTTTCAAAAATCTTCATTCCTTAAAATAGAACCATATGAGAGTCCATGGATCTGTTAAAATGTAGAGGCTGCCAAGTGTGGTGTAGACTAGGAAACTAAGATTGAAATCCTAGCTCTGCCACTAACTCATTTATGACTTGGAAAGCAAGGACCCCTTTTAGGACATTAGTTTCCTTTAAAATGAGGGTTTGGACCAGATTATCTCTAAGATCCCTTCCAGCTGTAAATATATGAATTTATGATGGATTTGTATTTATCTTTGCATAGTAGTATAAGCCACTGTCTCACTGAACAACGTTAGGTTAAATCACTACCCTTCTCTAGGTCTCAGTTTTTCCATCTGTACAATGAGAGGCTTGGACTAGAAATTCTTTGAGGTCCATTTCAGCTCTTACATTTTATGATTTATTAGCTTATGAAGTCTTCTTGCATTGATTCTGAGGAGTGTAGGATTATGGTCTTGGAAACTTTGCCATTGTGAGAGTGTGTGTATGTATGTATGTATGTATGTGTGAAATCCCTCCAAAGGAATAAGAAATAAGAGGTTGTATATTAAACACTATGGTTCCTTGACTCCATGTAGAATATAGATTTGCCCGGAGAAAATTAATCTGCAGAAAAGGTAAGTTCTAAGTAGGGGGGAGGGGGGACAACCAGTCTTCATCCTTTGGTCACTAGCAATCCATATATGGTTTATTGGAATCCTTGAGCCCAAGTTTCTGTTTTCTATCTTGTTCTTTCTTAGTGTAATTCATTAGACTCAACTCATTTCTTACCACCACTACCACTTCTGTGGGATTCTTCACTTAGAAATCATTCTTCTGCTTTAAGGCTCAGATTAAATTAAAAATCCATTATTTTCATGCCACTGATTACAGCTGACTTCCTGAAATCATAACATTTGGGGGAAACCATACAGCTTTATGTTGAGCCTAAAAAACAACTCATTTCATTGTTTAGACTTCATGTAGCCTTTTGGTATTAAAAATGTCTTTTCACTCCTGGTTTAGCAAACACTGAAATTAGCAGTATGTTAAGAGGGTTGTTTTTTTTTTTTTTTTCCTCCTGAAAGAGTCTTGCTATTAACTGTGGTGTAGTGGAAAGGATGCCAGATTTGAGATCAGAGCATCTTGGGTTTGAATCTTAGCAGTCCTACTTAGACAAGTCAATTTACTTCTCTGGGCCTTATTTTCTTCATCTATAAAATGAGAAGGTTGGACTAGGTGATCTCCAAGACCCTTTACAGCTCTAAACCTAGTCCTAAAAGTACCAGCAGAACGGTCTGCTTATGGAAAATTGTTTTTATTGATGTAATTAAGCTAGCATCCAGAGTGTGATAGTTGTATTGAAACTGTTGCCCTTAAGTTATATCCATTTATATGTTGATACTATAGATGTAACAATGATCTGTTTAGACACTACAATTTACACACAAAAAAAATTACTTTAGGATGATTGCTCTATTAGTTTTTCATCCAGTGCTCTACTTTTGGTTCCTTGGGGTGGGGGTGGGGGGAACCTATAAAAATTTATTTTGGGGAGGATCGCATTTTCCTGATAGTTTAGTGAATTACGGAATTGCATTTCAAAAGCTGAATGTTAGTTTCTCTTGTATTCCTTGATCATAAGTTCTGACTTAAAGAGTTGCCTGACCTTTCACATGAGTATCACATGTGAAATGTTAAGATGTGAAATTCAGACATACTTGTGGTCTCCAAACTGGTGTCATTCCTTAGTGATCCCTACTTACGCTTATCTAAGATACAAGCTGTTTTAGGTCTTCACTTGTGTATGAGGTTATTACTGTAATATTTTGGATCCAAGGATCTTTATTCAGTACCTTGCTATAGAAGCAGAAAATAGTATAACAGGGCTTTTTCTTCCTAGTTCTCATGTAATTATAACTGAGAGGAGACTTGAGATCTAGTCTCAGTTCTGCTGCTGATTTGCTTCGGAACACTGAAATAACTTACCCTCTTTCTTCATCTGTATTATGAAGGGACTGGTTTGGATTACCTAATTTTTTTAAAATGGGATTAAGTCATAGTATACTTGGATTTCTTCAGATCATTTGGAAAGTCAAAGAGGGGTTAATCTTGTTCTGCTTGACCCTAGGGAGCAGAACATGTGGAAGTTAAAGAGAAGAAGATTTCTGTTTCATAAAGAACAACTTCCTAGTAAAGCTATCCCAAAGGAGAATGGGCTACCTCAGAAGTTGGGAGTTTCCTAACATTAGAGAATGGCAAGTGGAGGCTGGTTGATTATTTGTCAGGGATGATGTAGAAAAGATTCCTTCTCAGGGGAGGATTGGATATAGGCCTTCTGAGTCCCTTTTCTACTCTAAAAGTCTGTGAACCTAACCTCACTTGGGGTCCTTCCTAATAAGTACAAACATACACACAACAATACATGTACATATTTAAAAATCCCCACAATGAGTTATTTACCAGGTACCCCAAGAGATGTAAGATTTTAGTTATCTTTATGAAATGGAAATTTGTAAAATCCGTTTGAGTAACTCTTTACCCTTTTACTATATATGCATGAATCTACAAATATTCATATGACTATAAGTATTGAGTCAAGTGAGGATAAAGACAATCCTTATGTAGCTCAAAGAAAGAAGAACTCATTAATTAAGTGAGAATATATGATGTCTGTCCAAACCTTAAACTAAGACACTTGTGACCTTCTCATTGCAGTGTGGTATAGTGAATAGAGCTAGCTGTCAGGGTCAGAAAAACCTGGCTTCAGGGACTGCTTCTGATAAATACTGTCTATGTGCCCCTAGATAAGGCACTTAACCTCTCTCAGTGTGTGAAGCAATTCACCAAGATTATATTATAAATTGCCAAGCATCCACATTGGTAGAGGAAGTTCTGTACCAAGATTTCTTATACCAATGAAAGCGCAGTTACAAAGGGAGGAGAGTGGGGGGGAAGGTGGGGAAGTTCTGTAAAGTGAGACTTTGAACTACAAAGATATTTTTTTAATCAGGACATAGCAAGGTTTTCAGCCCTAAATGTCAAAATAGGTCTCATCCAGTAATACAGTTTTAGAACTAGAAGTGATTTTGGAGATCATTTTATTCAACCCCAACTTTTACAGTGACTAAAAGTCATAAATGGCAGCACTAGGACAGGAACTCCAATTCCTTTAATTCTCTGATGCCACAAAGAATAGATTTGTTTTGTAGTGACTATCAATCATAGAAAGGGCCCTGGGTATGATTACAGAAGACTTGGGTTTGAGTTCTGACACTTGTCGCTGGCTCTGTGACCCAGATAACCCAGGCCACTTCATCTCTTGGCCGCAGTTTCTTTCCTAATCTATAAAATAATGGGGTTTGATTAGATGGTTTCTTTGATTTCTGAGGTTCCGCCATTGCCAGCACCTGTTCCTTAAAGGATGTCTGTGTAATAAAACCTTCCTGATTTGAACTTAATAAAGTCAGATCAGTCTAGTTGAAGCTATTGACTGCTTAAAAAAAAATAAAATCTTGTCAGTTTCAGGTTTAAAGAGAGCTTGGTAGAAAGATTAGAGGCAGAAGAAATTCTGGTGTATGACTAAGTCATATGAAAGTTGCTTAACCTCTGAGCTTATATTTCTTTCAATGCCTTTCTCCCAATCATCAATCATCTCAGAGGCTGTCTAGTCCAGTCTCTTCATTTTAAAGATGAGGAAACTGAAGCCAAATAAGGCTAAGCAGTTTGTCCACAAGGAATAAGCAGCGCTGGGCTTTGACCTCAGGGGTGAATTCCAAATCCAGTGCTCCCATATAATAGAAGGGAGTACCTATTTAGTCATCACTTTAGTGCCCCAAAGTCAAAGACTTAGAATTGAGAACTGGGAAGAAAGAAATCACTTTATCTAAGCCCTTCATTCTTGGGCAAGACACTTATCCCCTCAGAGCTTCAGTTTTCTCATCCACAAAATAAGGGGCTAGACCAGATGATGACTGAATTCCCTTCTACTTAATTCCTATGGGAATAATACTACCTGGTTTCTTTAGAATAAAACTAACAGATTGTCACAGATTGTGAGGTTCTTCAAAACAACTCTGTAATATAGGTAAGAAAAGTATTTACCCTCTTTTACAGATGGAGATGCCAAAGCCTCGACTTTGATAGAAAGGTCACATTTAGAAAATGTTAAAGGAGTACCCGGTCTCAGCTTTCTTGAACAAAGGTTCATTGTTCTCATGATATGAGTAGGCCCAGGCATCATATAAGTGCTTTAATAAAGATATATATATATACATACACACTTATGTATATTATATATGTATATATACACATAGTATATATATATATATATATATATGTGTGTGTGTATACATACATACACATATATATTTTATATATATGAGAAGGGTTATTCCATAGTAATGAGAAACAGGATAACTTTGTTGCCAAATAAAGCTCCCAGGCTACCAAATTTAGTAAGGAAAATAATATTTAGTTAACACATTATTTGTCTACCATTGTGTTTGAATTTTCTATACCTCACACACTCCCTATAGTCTTACTTACCTAGCTGATTGACTTGACAAAACTTTTCTTTCCTTAGCCAGCATCACTAAACTGTAACTGCATCAGTAAGTGTTCTAGGAAATAATCTTTTGAAAAATATGGTAGATTTATAGGCCCTTGGTTTCTGGGGTAATCATGATTGACCAAAGGCTCATCCCTTTGATGGCAAAACCCAAGATGTTAGGTCAAGACCAAGAAGGAAGGAAATTAGAAATTTGGAAAGGTATTTTAAAGACAGATTACCTCCTCGAGGCCTCCTTTTCCATTTAGCCCTAAACTAAACCAATAGGTAGTACCTGTCAAGTTACCTAATAGAATTTACACTAAAGATGGTAGGGGTGGTTTAGCCTGCAGTTGAGAAGACATGGTGAATGTTGCTGGTCAAGTCATGATTGCTATCTTCAAATATTTGAAAGACTGTTAGGGTAAAGAGGAATCAGGCATGTTCTGCTTGTCCCCAGAGGGAAGAACTAGGACCAATTAAAGTAGGCAGGCAGATCTTGGTTTAGTATACTAATAAAATTAACATTTGTGTTTAAGACAGTTAAGCAGTAGAAAGAACACAGATCAGGAAACAACTCTGACACAAATTAGCTATATCATTTAACCTCTGGGCTACAGTTTTTCCATCTGTAAGATGAGGTAGTTGGACTAGTACTTTAATATCCTTGGAATTCATTGGATTTAATCTAGTACTCTAAAAATCATATGATCTCTTTGTAACGTGGGGGACTAGAAAACTACATAAAATGTTGTACTTGTATGTTAAATTAACACCGTTCCTCCAAGGAACTTCAGAGGTCATTTAATCCAGTAGCTTTATTTTACTGATGAGGAAACTAAGATTCAGAAAGGTTATGTAACTTGTCCAAGATTAGATTAATTTTGTTGAACTGTTTTTGTTGTTGTTACTGTTATAAAGAATGTCTCTAATGGGAGAGGAAAGAAGTATATCTTGGTATATGAAAATAATATTTTAAAAATCCATACATTTTAAAAATAAAATAAAAATGAAAAAATTTTAAAAATAACAAGATCTTGTTGCTCAAAATAGACCCTATGATGGAGGTTAGTACAAACATATTTATCCCCATTTTACAGATAAGAAAATAGCTGCTCTTACATTAAGTGGCTTACCTATAACCACACATGAAGCAGGTGGCGGAGCCTGGATTTGAACCTAGATTTTCTGTAAAGTGCTTCTTTGTTAACATTGATGACTCCTGTTTCTTTAGCACTTTAAGGTTTAGAAAATGTTTTCCTCACAACTCATTGTTATTGGAAGATAGTCATGCAGCAGCTGGTTCACCATCTATAATAAGCCTGATCCAATAGAGGGGATTACTGCATTGGAGGGAGGTTAGATTAACCTCCAAGGCAGGGATTCCTTCACTGTTTTTTGTGTTCTGGACCTTTTGGGCAGTCTGAAGCCTATGGACTCCTCAGAATAAAATTTTTTACTCACAAAATAAGGTTACAAAAGAAATCAATTGTAATGAGATATTAATCAGATTGATAGACCCTAGATTAAGAACTCCTGCTTTAAGATTTTTTCCAGCTCAAGTTGTATGATCATTCTGCTCCTCATTTCTTATTTTACACAATGTTGTCCAATGCACCGGTGTCTAGATGTATAAAATATATTTCAGGAAAACTTGCCAGAGGGTCTGAGGGCTGAAGTAAAGCAAATATTAATTGGGAGAAAAAGAATGCAGAACAGTCTGTGAGGGGAGACTTAATTTCATTCTCCTTCCCATTTGTTTACAATGAAGTATTTCTCCCAATTTTTGTATCTAAAATAAGAGGCATTGTGATATAGCATGTTAAAAAGCTAATCCTGGAGCCTGGAAGATGGGGTTTTAAGCCTCTCCTCTCACACATTCTTGGCTGGACAAGTCACTTAACCCTCGAATTATGCTGGTAGAAGGAGTTTTCCTTAGCCCATGCCAATGAAATCTCAGGTCCAACCCTTACCAAGTTAGCCCTTTGGTGTTTAAAAAGGCCCAGAGGGGAAACAATAGTTGAAGACTCTATAACTTGACAGCTGAGTTTTTGTTAGACTCCTTTTTATTCTCTTTTGTAAATTTGCTTTCAGTCTCTGTGATACTGGTGGAAAGAGCCCTGGACTGGGAAATAAAGAACTTGATTTCAGGTTCTGGAGTTATTCCTAATTTGCTGTGTGACCTTGAATAATTCATTTCCTCTGTCAGATAGGGAGAAAAATGCCTACTCTGTCTCCTTCATAGGATTTTTTATTTTTAGGATCATCTGAGCATATGAAGATTAAAATGTTTTTTAATAAAATAAAATGTTATACAAATTGTTTTTCGTTAGAATATGTTGGGCATATATAATTACGTGTTGTTGGGCCATTCTGGTTAACTGAAGATTATCCATAAAACCCTTTGTTTTTCCTTTCTGTTGAAAGTCTAAAATACTTGAATCCACTTTCCTGCCCTTGAAAAGTAGTGTGCACTGACCAGAAGTAGATCTTCCTCTAGAGCAGAGGTTCTCAACCTGTGGATCACAACCCCTTTGGGGGTCCAACGACCCTTTCACAGGGGTCGCCTAAGACCATCGGAAAACACATATTTCCGATGGTCTTAGGAATTGAGACACCGCTCCTCTATCCGTCTCCAGGTGGGTCCGCCCACATGCAGATAGCTCACATTTGAGTATTAAAGGGTCAGCATTAGGAAGGCTGAGAACCACTGCTTTGAAGGGTGATGATCTTGCAAGCCCTTAAGGCATCCTTCTGAATAAGGTGTGGTAGAGTGGATTAAATTTGAACCAAACTTGAGCTCTCTTTCAAAATTAATTTTTTAAACTAAATCTTTGCTATGTCTTCTTTGCTGATTACTCCTAAATACAGAGCACAGAACTACCATTACTATTTATTTGGATTCCTGGGTATGTTTGATTTAGCGGGCTAGTTGGTGGTATGTATGGCTCTGTATTAGAATATTGGTATCCCCATTTTATTAGATGCTATTTTGGAAAGAATACTGGACTTGGAAACAGAGAACCTGACTTCGAATCCTGGTTCTGCAATTTACTACACCTATGTATTTTTGGGCAAGTCTTTCCCTTTTGGGACCTTAATTTTCTCATTTGTAACTGAGGGTATTAGACTAGGGAGCAGTGTGATGTAATGGAAAGAGTACTTCAATCAGGAGAGTATTAAGTTTAAATCTCACTTCTGACACACACTCAATGTGTGACCATGAGTGGGTCATTTAATCTCTTGTTTTCTTGTCTCTAAAATGGGGATAAATAAATTCCTTTAGTACCTACTTCTTGGGGGTTTTAGCAAGGACCAAGTGAAACAAAGAATGTATCACCTTAAAGTGCTATATAGATATCATCTAATATGATTGTTATTTTAATTCTCCATTCCTTTCCATCTGACTTCTGTGATCCTACAGATGAGGAAACTCAGAGACTCAGAAAGGTGATGAGCTTGCCCAGTATTCCACAGCAAATAAAGTGGTGGGGGGAAACGGACCAGATCTTAAGTCTATTGACCTTTCTTCAGGATGCTCTGTGCTACTTGGTGCTCTCATACAGAGGCTTCATCTAGCCATTTTGTACATTTAACTTTTAATTGCTGGGAGGTATTGGAATAATAAAAACCTGAAATATTTATTCTGCAAGTGGCTTTTGAAAACACTCTAATTAGATATCAGTTGTACAAGTACAGGATGGATGTGATGTGATTAGAGAAGTTCATCTGAAAAAAGAGCTAAGGAGTTTAGTGACCCACAAACTCAGTATGAGCCAGTCTGGTGAGACAGGAAGAAAAAAAATAAAGGCAAAACCAGCACTGTCTTTGGGCTAATGGAGAGAGTGTCTAGAACAGGAGATAATAAAGTCCCATTGTCCATAGGTCAGACCATATCTGGTATACTGTGTTCACTTGTGGGTGCTGAATTGTAGGAAGGACATAGAGACACTTAGAGGAGAACAACTGGGATAGCAAGGAGACTGGAAGCCGTCATCCAGGTATCATTTGAAGGAAGTGAGATAATTATTCTGGAGATGAGGCTACTTGGGGATGGAGGTGGGGTGAGTATGACAGTGTCTTCAAGCAAATAAAAGGAGAAAAAGGAATTGACCCCGGAGGGAGGAATTTAGAGCAGTGAATGGGAATTTCAGGAAAGTAGATCTGAAGTGAGTGTCCAGAAGGGGCCCTTAGCTCTTCTTACAGCTTAACTCAAGTGCTGCCTCCTACAAGAGGCTTTTCCCAATTTCCTTCAGTTGTCAGAAATTATTATACAGGGAGTCCCCAAAACCTCCGTGTGGTTTTAGGCTTTAATAATTTAAAACTGCACCAAGGCTTTTGGGATCCCTTGTATTTATTTTGTATAGCTTGTATGTTTGCTTCTCAGTATATGTGTTTCTCCCCCATAGAATGTAAGCTCCTTGTGGGCAGGGAATGGTTTTGGGTTTGTTTTTTTACTCTATCCCAGGACCTACCGTAGTTTGTGGCATATAGTAAGAAGGCACTTAATAAATGCTTGATGAATTTAATTGAGTTAAGCAATTAGAGCTGTCTAAAAAGTAGAATGGTCTGCTCTGGAATATAGTGAAGACAGTGACATCCCCTTCTCTGGAGGTCTCCATGCAGAAGTTGGATGTGACCCCTTGTCAAGGATGTAGAGGGTTTCCTGTTCAGGTACAGGTTGGCCCTCTGAGGGTCTTTCCAACTGTAAGATTCTGTGAAAACTTAGGTTGCCTGCTTTACCCAATAATGCCCAATATGTTCTTGTTTCAGATCCTGAAACAGATGAAAAATTGGCTACCTTAAAGAAGACCAGCTGGCGAGGGGAACTGGAGCCCTTTCAACTGTGAGGAGGAAGTTCAATCAGCCTTTGAAATGTACTTAAAGATAGGTCTGATAGAAACAAAATTGTTAATGTTTAAAAGTGAAGAATGCTACAGTCAAACCCTTCCTGAAGTGAGGGCTTTAGGAAGACCCTGGATAAACAGATCCCCTGGCTCCCAGGAGGTGCACTGTAAACCTTTCCTATCTCTCTGGCATAGTCTGTGAAGCCCTTGTGATGACGATCGCTGTCGGGGAGAGGGTCCGGGCCTTTTGGGGAAAATGAACATTCCCAAGGACTGCCAGACCTCAGGGGCTCATCGACCAGTTCCACAATCTCATTTTGGTATTTCCCTTTTCAGCTTCAAAGGGCCTGTCCAGAGCAGGGCCACTCTAGTGGCTAAGAACCCAGAGACATCTGGATATTATTCCGAATGACCTGTAAGTCTGTGAATCTATTCCCAGTAGTTTGTTTCTTATCTCTCCATGCCGGAACAGAGAGAGCTTTGAGAACAGGGTTGGTGAAGTTTATTAAGCAGTTAGAAAAAAAAATGTCACTGCATCCCTTGTTTTGGCACAGATTCAGATAGTTCTTGAATCAAATCAAAGAACATTGGAGTTTGAAGACTACTGACTAGCCAAGTGACCTTAAACAAGTCACTTTTCCTCCCTGGGCCTCAAGTTTCCTCATCTATTAAATGAAGGGGCCTGGCTAAATGATCTCTCAAGTCCCTTTAAGCTCTAAATCCCACAAAATATTCCAGGTACCTTCCCTATTCCTTCCTACCCTAGTCTAACACTGTAGAGAGATATGACATGCTTAGTGTATAACAGAAGACCTCAGAGGGTGGACGTGATCTGCCAGGTCATCGTGAACTGGTATCTGCTCATACTCCTACTCTTCCCTTTTGCGGGGTCAGGATTCTCAACAGACGGGGAACTTATCCTTCATTCACTGATTTCCATCCCTAAACCTCATCAGTAAATTGCAATCTTAGCCCATTTCTCCCTCCCCAAAAGTGACAAGTCATAGAATCTCATATTTAGACGTTATCCAGCCCAGATCTCTACAATATCCCTGACCGGGGATCATTCCTCCTTCACTGGAACACCTTCAGTGTTGGGGAAACTCCTACCGAGGTAGCTGATTCCATTGTTGGACAAATCTTAGAACACTCCTGAGGACATCTGTTCTCCTAGTGACATCCCAGCATTCACAAACAAGGAATCTGAGGTTCAGAGAGAGTGACTTTCCCCAAGATCACACAGCTAGATAGTGGTGGACAAATTAGAAATGTGTCAGTGATAATATAATTAAAAATACATTAGACTTTAAGTAAAGAGACATGGATTGTAGTCCCAAGATCGAGCTCATTGCTGTGACCTTTGTGTCTGGCCATCATGCAAGCAAAAGCTTGGAGGGCTTTTTGACACTAACGCAACTACTGTCGGGGGGAATCAGAATGGAATATTCAGTGAAAATCAAGAGTAGTGGCCTCATTTTAAAAGCACACATAAGCATGTCCCACCTAATATCAGGGTGCAAGAGGGAACTTGCTAATGTCGATGAAGTGGCAGTTTCCCAAAGCCAAAAAGATCTTCTGTTTGGAAGGCAACATATTGACCAACAGTTTGATCTCTGCTGCTTTTTGGTGGCACAGGGAAACTTGCAAAATGCATCTATGATCAGTTTCTCAGAAATCTGTCAAGTGGCCCTAAGCCTTCCCATCCTCAGAGATGCCTGTGAAAATCCTCCTCAAGGAAGCCCTTCTGAATTCTGAGTCTGATGAGGGTGCTCCTTCTCCTTCAGGTTTGTTGCTGTAAAAAGTCAGGCAGAAATTATGAAGAAGGAAGATAATCACTTCTTACTCTACGGATCAGGTATAATTCACACAAGGTAAGAAAGAGAAGGATGTCAGAGCTGGGATGAGAAATTTGCAAGCCCAAGGCAGGATTCAAAAATGATGCCACTCTCTCCCCCACTGTCCCCTGGGTGTGACTATTCTTCAGAGGCTTCAAACTTTCACAGTAATGCAGGTGATTGACCTTATTATAAAGCCAATCCCTGAGTACCCTAGAAAATGGAATTTACTGGCATTAAACACCTGCATTTGTAAAGATGTATTAAAAAGTGCCATCCCTTGTGCCCCTCCCCATGTTGCATCCTTGATGATGTCTCTGTTTCCTGGCCCTAATCTCATCTCTAGGACAAAGATAGTTCATAGGTCTTTAGCACTTTAAGGTTTACAAAGCTCTTGATGCACCACAGTCCTGTGAGGTAGGTAGTCTAAGGATCACAATGCCCACTTTACAGATGAGGAAACTTGAGGCTCAGTGAGGGGAAGTGGCATAAAATATATTATGATATTGTGTAATATTAAATACAATTTTATGTATTGTTTACTCTGCTTGGTTTCATTGATTTTAACATATGCTTTAGAAAGCTTTATATACCATGCGGGTATACTACTTAAAGTTGATTAAGTATGGTGTTTGTGGTTATTTATATTAAAAATTAAATGTCAAGAGTATAACTGTCTTTTGGACTAGTAGCTCACACTGATATAGCCTGTTATAGTTACAAAGCACTTTACATCCATTTCCTCATTAGATCCTTAGAAAAGATCTGTGAGGGAAGTAGTATAGAGATTGTTACCCCTGCTTTACAGGTGAGAAAACTGAGGCTTAGTTTGTTATTCTGCCTTTATATAGTATAGATTCCTAAGAGAAGGGAGTCCAGTCAGCAGCCACTGACCCCCAGTCCCTAACCTTATTTCCTACTCTAGGGATTGAGGCGCAAATGTGGTTTAGCTTGTCCAAAGTTGGCACCAGGTCATCTTACTTGGCATCCAGAGCTCTTTCTGTTGCACCACACTGTTTCTAATGATGTCATTCTCTTGAGAGGAAAACCAGTCAACTTAATAGAGCTTTTTTATTTTTCAAGAATGCAATTAATAGCATTTATTACTGTAAGTAGGGGTAAGATCTGCTTATAAAGCAGCATGCTTCCAGAAGCTGGTAAGTGTCAGTCTCATGGCTCCAAACACTAAAAGTATTAGGGTACCATGACCCATGACATAGGTGCACCTGCAAGAACAGGGAAGGACTTGGGTGTTGCCAGAAATGCAGCTGTTGTTAACTTTGTAACAACATCATTGCTGCCAGCTCCTTTGTGTACACTGTGCCTAAGCTCTCCAGTAGTTTACAGTATAGCCCAATGCATGAGTTTTTGCTAGAAGAACACACAAAATAGAGAAAAATAAATATAAACACATAGGGAAAGACACCTAGATTACCTGACCTCTTGGAACCATGCTACTGTTAGAATGAGAACTTATTTGGCAGACTTGCTCTTTCTTCTGTCAGTTTACTCAGCTTTTACAATCACAAATATAAGGCCCACATTAATAAAACACCAGCCCCAACAGCTACAGTATCTCTGCTTTTCTAAGCTACCTACAGGCAGCTTTGAGAGGCTGGTGCCCTTATTGGGGCTATTGGTTGTAGCTACTTGCCCTGCATTTCTGGTTGGAATAACAGTAATACAGGACAGGTAGGTTAACTTTTCCAGCTATTGGATGGCAATAACAGTTCTTTGTGGCCTTTTTTGTAAGGAAGAAATGATAACTGAGCAATCTTTGGAAAACCATATCCAGTCTTCATAATGTCCTTAGATGCTTTTTAACTTAAATGTCTGTTTGTCGGAATGATGGAAACGTTTCTACCTAGAACTTTTGAAGTAGATTGTTTAGGACAAAGAAGGAATAGATGTATGTGTTATTTCAGGTGTTGTTACAAATGGAAGGGCAAGGTGTACTCTTTGCCAAGTCCATGTCATTTGAGGGAAGAACATTCAATTTCCCTTTTGATGCCAGTAACAAACTTTTTCTTTACTCCTTACAATGAGTGATAGCCATGTATTGGAAAATATATGGGTCCAAGAGTCAGAAGACTTGGACTTGAGTCTCAAAAGCTTTAATCTCTGACACTTTAATAGTCATGTCACCTTAGGCAAATCACTTCATTCTTTTGGGCCAGGGCTTTGTCATCAATTAAATGGGGATAGTAAAACTTGCCCTGGTTTAACAGTTATGTTATACAAACTGGATGGGGAATAAGCCTGGTACAATTGAAAGAGTCCTGGATTTGGAATCAGGAAGTTCTTTATTTGAGTGCTAACTCTGCCGCTTATGAGCTGTGGGACTGAGCAGGTTACTTCTTTGAGCTTCAGTTAGTATCATATGGAGAAGACTGTCTTTGAAGATGGGGGACCTCAGCTTGACTTCTGGCTCTATCACTGACTAGGTGGCCTTGGGCAAGTCACTTCAAACACTCTGGGCCTCTGTTTCCTCCTCTGTAAAATGAGGACTTAGGTATTAATTAATTTCTGATATTCCTTCCAGATCTAAAATTCTCTGATAATATGGATGAATACTTGCATTGCCCACCTCACAAGCTAGTGGTAACAAAAGCACTTTGTAAACTGTAGAGTGCTATAGAAAAGTGAGCTGCTATTATCATTATCATTATTATTATTATTACATGATTAAGGGGTGGGATAAAGGAGAGTAAGTATGTAAAATGCTTTGTAGAATGTAAGGTCCTTGATGGTAAGGACTGTGCTACTTTTTTCTTTGTCTAGCACAGTATCTTTTAGAAAGTGGATGCTTATTTATAAATGTTTTTGTTTGTTTGTAAACATTACAGCACTATATAGATGTCAGCTGCTATTATTATAAATAAATGTGAAAGCACTTTGGAAACCATAAAGCGCTCTACAAATATAAAGTTGTTAAAAGTTTAAAACCTGCCAAAGACTTCAGAGAGCCCCCATGTATCCCAGTGAATGTCTCTATTTAAATAATTCTCTTTTTGATATCATGTTACCTGGCAGAGAATGCCAAGATGAGTCATGTCCTATGTACTGATATAGATGTGAATCTCAGCAATGTTAGACCCCTTTCCTATAACTCAGTCCCACTTAAATCACATCCAAATCAGCTTACCAAGGGTTAACCACCTGCAAAGAACAGTAAGCAAGAGCAGTGGGCCTGTGGGTTTTGTTCAGCCCACCACTTACAAAAAGCTAATTCTTCCTGATTGATGGACAAGTTATTACAGAGTTATCTGGAGCCTCATCACTGGAGTGCCAACAGTTTGGATGGCTTCCTTCAGCTGCTTCAATCCTCCTTCACCTCCTGTCAGCAAAGAACATGATCCAACCAAGCAGTCCTGTGGATTGATGGATTCATTATCAGCACTCCCCAGCCCCTTCTGTGATGGACAGGTTTCTTTGGCCTCTGAAGAGATGCATTCTGGGAAGAGCAGAATAGCCTTAAGAAACAGCATGGTTGAGCAGAAAGAAACCCTGGCTGGGAGTCAAGAGACTTGGTTTCTAGCCCCAGTTATACCACTCATTATGTGACCCCAAAAGAATCACTTTCCTGTTGTAGGCCTCTTATCCCACTTGGTAAAATAAGGAGAATGAAGGGATTAGATCAGGGGTGGGGAACCTGTGGCCTTGAGGTCACATGTGGCCCTCTAGGTCCTCAAATGCTGCCCTTTGACTGAATCCAAACTTCACAGAACAAATCTTCTGCAGCCCTGAGGCCACAGGTTCCCCACCCCTGGATTAGACTGTCTTTAAGATCTCTTTCAGCTCCATCATTCTGTGATCTGTAATCCTTTTTCCTCTCTGGGCCTCACTTCATCTAAAATAAAGATACTGACCTAGGCGCTCTTTAAAGGTCCTGTGTTTCTAGGCTGTCAGACACTTTGGGCCTTCCTTCTGATTTTTGGTCGTCGCATCCATTCTCCTGGGAATTATAGTTTGAACTATTCCAACCGCAGAAGTTAAAACCCAGAGATACCCGGTCAGTAGTAAGTAGTAGGAATAGAATTCACACAGATCTTCAGACTCCAGGTCTGGTATTTGGGTCAAGAATGAGCCCAGAGTCTGAAAATTCAGTTCAACAAACATTTAGTATTTTGAGGGCCTCGGACTTAGACAGTGAGGACACAAAAATGGTATGAAAAATGGCAGTTTCCAACCTCAGAGAGTTTATAGTTTAATAGGTAGGATAGATCATACATTTAAATCAGTATAACTTAAGATAGAATGTCAGGAAAGGTAGATCTAGGCATGTTATTTTAGGAAAATTTGAGGAAGAAGAGAGAGATTGCTTTTTTTTTTTTCTTTTTCACGGAACAAAGGATAGCTTTGTGAAGGAAGTAGTATCTGAGTAGAATCTTGAGTCAAGATACTTTAAAAGGATGGAAGTATTAATTTAATGATTCTTTCAGAGTCTGGAGAATAGGGCCCCTTTTCTGACACTGAGGCTATTACCTTGACTTGGAAGCCCATTCTGACTTTTCCTGTCCTCACAACCCAAGATCCTGTCTATCTTTGGGTAGGAACTGATCTCAGGATATATGTAGACTCAAGCCCAAAGGAGTGGGTGTAGAAGGGTAAGGAAGACCTGTTGCCAGAAGAGAAAAACATGAGGGATCTGTGCTTGTAAGTGAATTCTTATATCTACCTATGATGAATATTCCTCTTTATTTATAATAATAATAATAGTAATAATTATATAGTAAGGATTACAAATCTTCTCTCCATGTAGTCCCCAAGGTGGGAACTGCTGATTTTTCCCTTTCACAGCCTTCCTTTTAGAGTTTTTTCACAAAGCAGCCCAAAGGTAATTTGAATAACCCAGTTACCCTGAAGGGAGATAGAGAAGGAAGAGGAATCTGGGAGAGAGTGAGCATATTCTTCCAGGTTCTGTGGTATATTGAGAAGTTTAGTTAATATGAGTAAAATGTAACGGTCTCCTAATGAAGGAGGGGGAAGCCAACAGTATAGAGTCTCCCTATAACTCTGGGGATTGAAAACAAACTCATTTAAATGGTTTGGGGGGGGGGAGATTTGCATAGCAGCCCAGGAAGTCCTTGGAGTAGGAGAGCAGGAGGGCAGCAGAGCTCTGAGGCTAAGACACAAGACGTGGAGCAGAGACAATGAACTCTGCCTGTGAAAATCTCACAGATCTGAGCAGTATAACCAATGGTGCTTGGATAGAGCTGCAGAGGGCAGAGAAGCTTGGTCCAAAGAACCATCACGGGGAAGCACCAACAGGAAGGTGCAAACCTTCTCCTCTTCTCCCTCTCCAGTGCCACCCAAAACAGTACTAAAAGACAAGAAAGAATAAAAAGTAGTCGGACTCAATAACCTTGTGTTTAATAAACTCAAGAATATAAATCACTTTAGGAAGAACTCCTTCCTAGGGAAACAAGAAAGCAAGTTGAGAGAAATTAATTTTAGATTTCTACCATGTGCCATAATAAGCTTAAAATGGGTATCATCTAAATGTGAAAGGTTACTCCATAAAAAAATGAAAAGAAAATCACATCGGGTTTATATTTCATAATGATGGCTAGTGGAAGGAGTTCTTGACCCTACCAGAAATAGAGGTGATCACAACAAAATAAATGATTTTAATGATTTGAAATTGAAAAAACCATTGAACAAACAAAATATAGCTAGGATAAGAAGGGAAGCTGTCAAAAGTGGGTTAAAATCTGCATCAAACATTTTTAACCTTTTGGTGCCTCAGTTTCCTCATCAGTAAAATGAGGGGGTTGGACTCAATGTCCTCCAAAGTCTCCTGTAGCTCTAAATCTGTGATACTATTAAAATATATAGAAATATATAGGAATATGAGTCATTCCCCAAAGGATATGAGTAAACAGTTCTTAGAATAGTAAACTCTTAATAATGAAATGAAAGATTACTCTACATGCAAATAAAAACAGCTGAGATTTTCCCAACCCCATCAAATTGGCAAAGATGACAAAAGATGGAAATATGTAATTTGGGAGAAAGTTTAGAAACACTCCACATTGACACTGTTGGTGGAACTGTGATTTTGATTCGGTTGTTTGTTCTGGAAAGAAATTGGAATCATGCTTTAAAAAAAAGTGATAAGATATCCACACCATTTAATCCAGAGATACCACGCTAAGTATTTATCCCAGCAAGGTTAAAGACAAAAAGGAAGGTGCCATCTGCACCAGAATATTGATGACAGCACTTTTTGTGGTCACAAAAAATGGGAAATTGTAAGTGCCTATGGATTGGAGAGTGACTGAACAAACTGATACATGATTATAATGGAATGTCACTCTGTTTCAAGAAATTACTATGAAGAACTCACAGGGTCATGAATTTGAGGCTGGAAAGAACCTTAGGTGTCATTTAGACCTGTCCCTTCATTTTTGAGATGAGGAACTGAAGCCAAGAGAGGTTAAGTGATTTGCCCAGGGTCATATTGCTGGTAATTGTCAGAGGATTTGAACCCAGATCTTTCTAATTCCACGTGCAGTACTCTCTTCACCACTCTATGTTCCCTCTAGCATGGGAAGCCTTATGGGCTGCAGCAGAGAGAAAGAAACAGAACTTGAAAAACATACACAGTGGTAACAACAATGAAAAGGGGAGAAAAAGAAAATAATGTGTGGTTATGACTAAGAAGAGTTCAGAAAAAGTACCTTTCTCCCATCTTTGCAGAAGTGGGGGGCTATGGGTGTGGCATATTGCATATACTCTCAGATTTGGTGATGTATAGGTTTTGCTGAAGTGCTTTTCTTTTTTTTATCGTTATGAGGGATGACTTGCTTTTGTAGGAGGGGAAGGGGTATGTTTAGAAATAAAGGTGATATAAAATTGTTTTAAAATTATTTTAAAATAAAAATAAAAGACTTTATTGGAGTGGGAGGGCAGCCTACTTGAAGGGGTAAGTATTTCAACTCAATATGGATTTTCAGGAGAATCCTTTCTGTGTTCTTTAATTTATAAATAAATATGTTCAACATTTTGAGCTTTTTGACCCTGAATGCTTGTAGGGGAGCTTATAGTTACCCTTGGGAGGAGCATCAGCTATGCAGTGCCACCATCAGACCATGCTATTCCATATAGCTCTTTTACCATTATTCCTGCTTTTGCTTTAATTATTTAATTAATAAGCTGCTCACCTGGAGCAGCACCTCTGACTGGACTGACAGAAACCAGCCTCTCTCTTCTCCCTGTCTTTGAGGGAATTAATCTCAGGCCAACCTCCCTAGATTGGTGAGTGAATGAATACAAACTTAACTATTCCACTCTGTCCAACCTCAAGCTCTGAACCAGACCATCAACTCTGCAAATCCACTTCTTACTCTGAGCACAGTAATAAAATGATTACTACCATTGTTCCTGGAAAAGTCTCATCATTTGGCTGCCCTATGGATCATCTTATAGTAACTGTGACTCCCTGCTTCCTCCTTTCCTTGACCATCATTCTCATATATATTTGTCTCACTTATAGTTTTATCCCAAGAACTTAGCCTGGTGTCTAGAACAGAGTAAGCATTTAGTAAATGTTGATTCATTCATTTCATCATTGACATTCCTAGTTTCCAGTTATGAAGTAACAATGAGAAGTTCTCAAAATAGATCTAGGCCTTTTGTGTCAGAAAGGGTCGCTGACATGGAGCTTTTTTAAAAGTTCATTTCTTTATAACACTTTATGGTTTGCAAAGTGTTTTATACTCTCATCTCACCTGATCTTCAAAACAACCTTGTGAGATCAGTAGTACAAATATTCCTCTCTTCATTTAACAAAAGAGGACCCTGAGACTCAGGTTTATTTTGCCTAAGCCCACCATTTGGTAGGGGAGAGAGCTGTTACACCAATCTAAGTCCCCTGATTTGAAATCTAATGTGTAAAAATGCCTTCTTTTTATAAAAGGAAACAGGTCTGGAGGAGGGAGATGACTGTGTGAGCCAAAGTTCCATAGCTATCAGAAGCCCAGGTTTCTTTGATCCCAGTGTAGGATTCCTTCCTTTACCATGTTGCATCTTTCTTCAAAGGAAGGAGAGAGGTGTACATTGAAGTAGCTAGATTAGGT
This sequence comes from Pseudochirops corinnae, assembly GCA_028646515.1. Taxonomy (NCBI): domain Eukaryota; kingdom Metazoa; phylum Chordata; class Mammalia; order Diprotodontia; family Pseudocheiridae; genus Pseudochirops; species Pseudochirops corinnae. The sequence goes on along the minus strand of CM053585.1, from coordinate 256,605,578 downwards.
TTCTTATGGAAAGTAGAACACGAAGGATTGGTAGGCCAGCCCATACTCTCTAGGATCCTCTCCAAATACTGATTTTCTCTTTGCCTCTAGTATCCTACATGAGATGACAAGTTCCCCACTCTAGTTCTTAATGAATCCAAAGGTGCAGAATTTCCCATTAACCTCTCTTTTGGTGATACCCCGCACTTATCTGAGTGGCATATCTTCCTCAGCATCTGCCTTTTGGTTCTCTGAGGTCCCTGTCTTTCCCCCTAGGATTTTCAAGTGTCCCAGAATTTCTCCCTTCATTGGGCTGATGTCCTAGGTATCATGGAGTCTTTCCCCACCCCACCCTTGGAGTATGTGCTTATTACTGTTTTCCTGAAACTCACTAAAATGTCATACAATTTGCTGTCCACTTATTTCCTAAAACTTTTTGGGCCCCTTCTACATTTTCCATATACATTGTATTGGTTGTCATGTTTCTAAAAGGCAGGGAAAACATCTCAATCTCAGTTTGGATCACAGTCCATTATTTCAATTCCTCATCATTAACATCTTACCTAACCTAATGTTGACATTAATATCTCATGTTCCTAAATGACAAAAACTATTTAAACTGGAGTGGGGTACTAGACTCTTGGACCTGGTCAAGCTAGGGAGAGCAGAACAAAAAGCCCACTTTAATCAACAGTTTTTACTTTTCCAATGACAATAACATGACAGATCAAAGCACAAGTTGTTTCCTGAAAGCAAGATTTGCAAGCTGCAAAACTGCAAAATATACCCAGTATAATTTCGATGAAAGAACACTACATTTATAACTACAGAACCAGGACTCTGAAATTGACTCTGTCACTTAGTACTAGTGTGACTTTGGGTAAGTCACTTTTCCTTGAAAGGCTTCTGTTTTCCCATCTGTACATGATTAGGCAACCACTTAAAGTACCTTCTGATTTTAAAAATCTAGGGTCCTATGAGACTTTAGAATGGGATCCACAGGATCTGTAACTCAACAATTTTGAGCTCTATCTTTTACTTTACCCACTTTTAGTACAAGCAAAGTCATTTTGAAAAATCCCGTCTCTAGCTGCACTAAAGCTGTTCTTGGGTACTCTATTTTAGGTGTGACTTTGATTATTGAAAGGTAGCATGGTATAATGGTTAGAGCTGATAGGAGTCAGGAAGACCTGAGTTGCAGTCCTGCGTCTTAACACAAAATGTCACTCTGGGCAAGTCCCTTAACTTCAGTGCCCCAGGCAACTCTAAATCTAAAAGTTGGAGAAAGGGTGACAGTCTCCATTGATTTATTTCCTCATTGGGAGTACTCATACCAATAAAATCACAAGTACAGTTAAAAATAATATAGAACTTACATATAGGATCACAGAATGAGAGGTAGAAGAGACCTCAGGAAGCAATAAGTTGGAAGAGATCCAATCCGAATCCCTTAGTTTGTAAATAACTGAGGACCAGAGAATTCAAAGTCATACAGGTAATAAGTGGTAGATGTCTTATATACTTGTCTCCCCTTATTAAAATGTAAGCTTCTTGAGGGCAGGAGCTGTTTGCCTTTTGTATTTGTATCTCAGTTTTTAGCACACTGCTGATATTTTTTAATCTCTTCTTGGAACTAGAAACCAGGCTATAGCACCAGTTTAGGAAACCATAGAATTTTATCCTGGAGAAGAATAAAAGGGGAAGCATGTTCACTATCTTCAAATATTTGAAGACCTGTCATGGGGAAAAGAGATTAGATTTTTAATTTTTCTCCTTGTCCTGAGAGAGGAGAAAGATCCAGAACTGGAACATAGGAATCCAACCCCAACTTCATCATTTTGCAGAGGAGGAAAATGAGACACCCCTCCCCCCCAGGTCATGATTTAGCAAAAGGCCCATGAGTACCAAGTGGCAAAGCTGGGATTTTATTTTAGCATGAGTCTTTTGACTAAAATTCTACCGTTCTTTGTACCACATCAATTAGATGGCAGATTTCACCTTGATAGAAGGATGGGAAACTTCCTTATTATTGAAACTGACCAAAAGTTGAAATGAGATGCCTCAGAAGATGGCAAATTCCCCACCTCTAGAGATCTTCAAGCAAAGTCCCTGTTAGACTCATTGAAGCAAATTCCTTTTTTAGAAGGGATCCTGGACTTCTAAGGTCCCTTCTGGCTCTGAGATCTTAAGCTTTCTGCCCATACTGATCTTAACTTTCTTTGACCTGTGGCATAATTAAACATATTCACTGTTGTTTCATGAATGTAGCTTGTTTCTCCAGCTAGATTGTGCCTTATTCATCTTTGCATCCCCACAAGTCATAGTGGAGATCAGGGCTGGATCTTAAGTAAAGATGAGATGGATGCTGAATTTCACTAATCAAATTCCTGTCCTTTTAAACCTCTACTCAGTTTCCCTCTGTCCCTTCCACTCAAGAGTTCCAGACCCTTCATTTTGAGGAAGAGCCTAGCCCCCAGCTTCTTTACTCCCCTTCTCTATAGTCCATTAACACATACCTTGTTGGTCTATCTCTAGACTCCTATGCCTTTTTACTGTCTTTCCTCTAGGTCCAAAATGTTTATCCTTCCTGCTTTCTTTTAACATACAGCTCAGGAGCAGCTAGGTGCTACAGTGGATAGAACATTGGCCCTGGAGTCAGAATGAACTGAGTTCAAATTCAGCCTCAGACACTTACTAGTTTTGTGACTGTGGGCAAGTCACTTAACCCCGATTGCCTCCAAAAAAACCCAACCCACAAAAGATGCAACTCAAATTTCACGTTCTGCAAGAAGCCTTCCCTTCTCCTCCTCTCTTTTGCCACCCTCCTCCTGCCCCCTAGTACCTTAGTTCTGAGATTACCTATCATATACTCTGTATCTGTTGTGTACATATTTGTTTGCATTTGATCCTTTTGAAGATATTGGCCACATTTTTTTGCCTTTGCATCCCCAGTACAATGCCTGACACACATTAAGTGCTTAATAAATGCTTGACTGAACTGCCTGATATCTAAAGTAATGGCCTTTCCCTAGCCCTGAAATCATACTTTGTACTCTGCTAATAGATTTATGTAGTATGATGCATTAGGGACTAGTCTGATCCCTACAATTATGTCTATCATAAATGCAAGACACCCCAGTATATGAAGTACTGAACAAAAAGCCCTGGAAGAGTAGGTGTTTTATAAATGCTTATTGATTGACTGATTATTATGCACTTTACACCTATAAAAATGCTTTAGAATCTAGAAACTGGCACAGGAAAATTAAATCGCAAATTTAGACCAAAATCATTTAATGGTACCTTTTTTCTTTATTTTGCCATGAGATGTGTTTGAATTAATGGCTACCTGTACAAGCGATGAGCTCCTGGACTCTTGGAATGTTTCTAGTGCCCATCCAAGGCCATGAGAAGCAGACTACTTTTCTCCATGAGAACAAGCCCTACAGAACTCAACCATGAAGATAAGTCAGATTCTTCCCCCATTTCTCCTTTGTTTGCCCCTTCAGCCATTATAATCCTCAAAGATCCCAAAGTGTACTTGTGGTAACAGAGGTAACATACCACTGTTCCCCTACCAGTCACTGCCCAAGAACCCCTAGGAAGCAAGGGAAACCAACATGTCGGAAGCAAGACATTTCCTGTCCAAAAAGGGGAAGCTAGCTAGAAAGTCATCTTTGGAGCTGCTGCTGACTGCACCCCTGCACAAAAATCTGTTGGTCTGATACAGACTTGGAGATTGACAGCTATGTTTCCAGCCTCCCTGAGGTTTCTGTTGGCTGGAAAGAGTATCCTTCAGTAGATCTTTTTTGGATATATGAGTTTTGTGAATGAGCTTCTTTTATTTTTCTCAGCATAGATTCTGATTTACTGAAAAAGTCATTCATTTGGAAAGATTTGCTTTCCAAGATCCAGTAAATAAAATGATTAGAACTTGGTCAGTTATTTTCCTTTTAAGGAAGAATTCTACAAACCTAGAGAAATAGGAATACAGACATGTTATCTGTATTCATGAAGTATTCTCCTAGTAGACAGACTAAGCTCCATGTGGGCAGGGACCTTGTCTTCTTTAAAGTTTGCATCTATTGAAAAGCTGAGCACAGAGTTCTGTGCATATAGCAGCCGGGTTTTAAAAATAAAAAGTAGTTGTTGAATGAATGAATGAATGGTGAGAGAGGTATAGAGTGAAATCATAGACTTGGAGGCAAGGGACATGGGTTTTAGTCCCAACTCCACTACTGACTTTGTGACCTTATGAAACGCTTCCCCTGTCTGAGATTCTCTAATTTGAAGGAGTGGAACTGGATGAGCTGACTCAGACAGCCTATGCTTCTATGGCACATTTCTTGGGTGATTTGATTTGTATCAGATTCAGTTGGTAAAGTGAAAAGGGGTTATGACCTTGGGCCAAAAGGATATGGTTGTTCAGCTGTCCTGAGAATTAGAAGAATCCAGTAGTGCTGCACCAAGGTTGATTTCTAACCAATGCTCTTCCTTCTTGACCAGTAAATGAGTTAAAGCCTGTCCTAGGTGCCCACTGAATATTTTGTGATCTATCTGTGATCTATGGAAAGTGGACCAAACTTTATTAACAAGTCAGGATTGAGATCCCCTCAGAGTTGGGGAAGTCCTTGTTTCCACCTGCACAAAAATGAGTCACACTTACTGCTGTGTGCAGTGATCAATGCAGTGATCAACCATGACTCCACAAGAGCAGTGATGAAACATGGTACCATCTTCCTGACAAAGGGATGATGGAATCAAGGTGTAGAATGAAACACATTTTGGGGCATGGCAAATGTGTGGATTTATTTTACTATGCTTATGTGCTACAAGGATTGTGGTTTTTTGTTTCTTCACTTGGGTGGGGGTGAAAAAAGGGTAGATATCAGTAGTTTTTCCCTTCCCCCCCAAAGAAAGTCCTGTCATCAAAGCATTTTTTGAATGTACAGAAGGAAGTTGTATCAGCAATGCAGTATTCACAATGCCTACAGTAACTATAAATATGCTGATATAGTTATTAATCACAAAATGGAACAGGCTCTCTACATAAGAAATATAGATAGTGCATTCATTTAAATACCAGAAAACTGAGTCCCA
>CM053585.1:256555730-256599999 GCA_028646515.1 Pseudochirops corinnae | reverse complement strand
CAGAGATTCTGCTCTGCTCAAAGCAAAAGGAGTTCGCAACCGCAGCCACTGCCTCTGACACTGCTTCGAGTCAGCACCCCACGGAGACTAGCTTGGTTCCGGCGTTCTCTTGCTCCACCCCTTCCTGCTACATCAGCAAGCTCAAGGGGCATGAAAGATCTTCAAATCCCAGTATCGTTACAGAAGTTCAGATTGAAACAAATTGGATAGCTCTTGAAAATAACATGTTGAATTCAATACATACTTTTAAAAAAATCAAGTTGTAAATAGATTTATAGTTTAACATATCCTCTTTTATGTCCTACTTTGTATGTGAAAATGTTTTTTTCAACTTTTGACCATTTGGAATAAGAAAAAAGAAATTATAGCATGCTTATGACAGATTTCTCTAAATAATTCCTAAGATCCTTTTCTCTTCTGAGATCCATGACCTTTCCTTGTGTCTGTGCAGCTAACCCTAACCTCTCCTACTTCCCTCCTCTGTTTTTCCCCAGGCTACTGGAGGAAATCATCAGTTTATAGTCTCTGGATACCTTACAAACTCACGTTCCTTATCCAGCATCAAATTGGTGCACATCCTTACAGTGAAATCCTACTCACCTCATTCCCATCACATTCCTCACAGCATCTGTTCCAAATATTCTCTTTCCTCTCTCCCTCACTCTCTCTGTCCCCTCCTCCACTTTACTTCTCAACTGCTATTTCATTGAGAAGATTGGGGTCATCATAGGATCATAGATTTAGAACTGAGAGAGACTTCAGAGGTCTTCTGGTTAAGCAACTTGCCCAAGGTCACACAGGTATTATGCTAGATCAGGGATTCAAACCCATTTCCTCTAAATCTAGAGCCAGTGTTCTTCCCATTATCCCATGCCTGCCACCAAATGTCGGCTCCCTCAATTCCCCTTATCTATTCCTTTCAGTTTTTCAGTGTTTGTTTTCACATTCCTTACTGCCTCCCTCTAGTTTCAGAGTAGTAGGTTCCCCTTGTAAATGAACATCCCTCACCGGTGAACTTAGTTGGTTTCCTGAAAGCCATGTAACACTGCACATGTAGGGATGGATATGTGACTCCTGACTGGTTGAGAGACCTCTCAGCCCATGGCCCTTGGGCACATTTAGGTAATGACTTTGAATGGGAGAGGAGAGTAAGCATGTGGGAAAATCCAGCATTCCAACAAATCCCTTGATACTCAGTGCTTGCACTCTCAGATACTTCTAAGAGCAAACATCCTTGGGTGTAATAATTTACTTACTGATATCTTTGCTCTACTGAGTTACAGAGCCCCCTGATTTTTGTGTGTTATGTCATCTAGTCTATATAACTTCATCAATTACTGTTTCACTGCTTGCTTTGATAAACCTGTTTGGATTGTCTTTTTTATAATTTCTTTGACAGGAAGGAGCTAAGCTGACCAAGAGTAAGTGAACTTCTTTCCTCCCCTTTGGAACAACCAGGGGAAATGGTTTTTATCCCAAACTACTCAAAAAGAGCTAAGCACCTTGTTGTTGTGGTTGTTCTGTTGTGTGTGACTCTTTATGACCCTGTGGACCATATCATGCCAATACTGTCCATTGGTTTTATTGGCAACCACTGGAGTGGTTTACCATTTCTCTCTCTAGTGGATTAAGGCAAACAGAGGTTAAGTGGTTTACCCAGGGTCATACAGCTTGTGTCTGAGGCCAGATTTGAACTTAGATCTTCCTGAATCTAGACCCAGTGCTCAATCCACTGAGCCACCTGGCTACCATTAGCTCCCATGGATTCAATTGTCCTCTCTATGTAGATAATTCTTAGATCTATTTATCTCCATACATCTCCAACTGCCCATTAGACATCTCAAACTGGATGTCATATAGGCATCTCAAACTCAAAAATGTCCAAAATGGAACTCATTATAATGCTCAATAAATTCCAGTGACTCCCTGTTACCTCCATAATCAAATATATTCTCTTCTTGACTTTTAAGGCCCTTCATGACATAATTCCCTCCTACTTTGCACTTTCCTTACATCTTATGCCCCTCCATATATTCTGTGATACAGTGATACTGGCTTCATTGCTGTTCCTTGGACAAGACACTCCATCTCCCAACTTCAGCATTTTGATTGACTCTTCCTCCATGACTGGAATGCCCTCCCTCCTCATCTCTGCCTCCTGGCTTTCCTGGTTTCCTTCAAGTCTCGGCTAAAAACGCTAGCTTCTGTGAGAAACTTTTCCCAATCTGTTGATTATTCTAGTTTGTAGATAGTAGTTTACATGTTGTCTCCCCTATCGATCTCTTTGAAAGCAGGGATTGTTTTTGCACCCCGCCTTTTGTTATCACCAAGGCTTAGCATAGTACCTAGAACTTAATAAGCATTTAAACATTTGTTGACAACTCTAATTGCATCTCGATTCCATCCCCTTTCTTCTTGGAAACCTTACCTAATCGAGCTACCCCTCTCATTCGTACTCAGCCTTTCTGTCCTGGCTCCATCTCTCAGTCTATAAGCATGTTCAGGTATATCCTGCCCTAAAAATCTTCCCCTTGGATCTGCTACTCGGTGAACCTTTCATCCCGTTGCTTCTCTTTTCTACACAAGTTGCTGGTTTTCTCCATTATCCTTTAAACCTTTTTTCAGTCTGGTGTCAGTACCATTTTACCAAAAGAGCTCTCTCCAGATTCACTCGTGACCTTTAAAAAATGATCCAGTTGTGTGTGTGTGTGGGTGTGGGTGTGTGTTTATCCTACTTGGCCCTTCTTTAGTTATTGACCGCTCCTCCTTGATTCTCTCTCCTCCTTTGCCTTTAATGCCACTATATTGTCATAATTCTCATCTTATCTTTTGAACATTCCTTCTCTGTCAATGGCTCCTTATCCTCCCATCCCTTAAAAATGGGTGTTCCATCCTATTCTCTTCTCCCCAATTTGTGATTCCATTCATTACCACCCCTATTTAGGTGACTCTGAAGTCAGTATCACCAACCTTGATTTCTCTCTAGAATTTCAGTTTCTCTGGAAAAACCACTTCTCAAAATAATGTTTTTAAATGCATAAAATAAAAAACATGGGATTGCAAAGAAAGTCAATTATATTGAAATAGTTTCAAAATGTCTTTAAAGTTTATGAACCCCAGATTAAGAATGCCTGTCTAATCTATGCTCATTCTAATCCATCCTCCAAACCACCAGTCTTTTTTAATATGCTATTTAATATGCCATATGATCATTATGATTGGGGAAAAAATAAAAAAAACTTTGGTGGTTCTCCTCTATACTTCAAGACACTCTAAAATCTAGCTTCAATCAACCTATCTAGAGTTATTTCAACCTACTCTCCTTCCCCCCTTCTATTCTCCAGACAAACTGAAAAACTGTCCATCCCTCTCCTCATATTGATATCTCTTCGTACTGTTTCCTTACCTATATTCTAATATATATTAATATATAATATATTCTGCTACTTCCTCTGTTGTTTGAAATCCCTCCTTTAAGGATCAACTAAACTGTCCCCTCATCCATGAAGCCTTTCCTTACTCTCCCTCAGCCACTCTTCAAAGGGTTCTCTCTCAAATTTTTCACCACGTTTTGCCTGGCTTTCTCCTTTGCATTTATCTCATTTTCCCATGTGTCAGAGTGTGCAATTATCCTTCTTTGATTTAGATACTTGATTTCCTCAAAGGCAGGCCTGTGTCGTACCTATTTTTATATCTTCAGTCTCAGTGCAGGACCTTGCATAGACAACAGCAGACCATAAATAGTAGTTGAATTAGAAATTTCGTGATTTCACTTCATCATTCTTAAGCTACAAAGTCTACCTTTTTATGAACTCATGTTGTAGTAGAAATAGCACTGGGCTAGAACTAGGGTAGGGCTGGTTCTAGTTCCAGCTCTTCTACAATTCCCAGCTAATCAATACTTACTGTGTAACTTTAGACAAGTCCTTTACTCTCTCTGGGCTTCAGGGTCCTTCTCCAGAAAATGAGAATGTTCATCTAGATGGTCATTGACATTCTTTGCTCCTAAGTATATAAAGGGAAATGATAAATGGATAGAAGGGGTGAAAATGGTAGAATGTGTCTTAGTGATTCCTTAAATGTGTCTGGGAACTACTGACAGTTTAAAGGTAATCTGATATGGGATCCATATTGGTTTCTGATGAGACTCATTAGTTACCTGAATGTTGTCTTTCACTAGTACTTTAAATTGATTTGTTTATGGAACTGACATGACATTTTCATCAAATTACTAGGAAAAATTATCCGAGATCTGGAAGAGGCCTTTGAGGTTATTCTAAGACTAGATGACATGATATACAGGCAGCTAGACAAGGCATCCTGGAAAGTACATTGGATTTGAAGTCAGATAACCTGGGTTGGATTACTGCCTCTACCACTGACTTATCTGTATGATCTTAAGCAGTTCAGTCCACCTATCTGGGTTTGTTTCCCCATTGATAAAATGAGAGGATTGGACTAGGTAATTTTTGTGCTTCTTTCCAGCTTTAAATCCTATGATCCTAGCTAAGGTATTGACCTGAAAGAGCTCATCTCATCCCCATCCCTGCCCAAAGCAGAAATGGGCAAGGACTTGCTAAGGCAGAGGGGAAAGATGAGGATTACTGGTATAGAGAGGTTGTTAAGGTGCACACTGAGGGGTGAGAAAAAGACAACCAGTGGGAGACATAATATAGAAAGAAAAAAATGCTAATCAATGAGAGAGGAATGAATTCTTGGCCACGATCAAAGATAGAATCCTGAGCTTGCTTAGAGCTCTAGTAGAGAGAGGTTCCTGGGCAAAATGGTCAAAGAAGCAAGGGTTTGTCTGGAGCCCCCACAACTCCCCAGCACCCAATATCCTTTTACCCAGAAGGAACACCTGTGATAAATTTCATATAAATATATGTATTTATATATGTATATATAAAGATATACACATTTACATATATGTGTATTTATATATCATATGTATGATGTATAGGTATAGGGACACACTTATGTATACATACTCACATTCACACTTCTTTAAGAATTCGAATAGAAGTGTGTATGTATGGAGGAAGGTTATGAAAGAGAAAATCTTCAGTATATCTTATGGCAATATGTCTGTTTGAGGAGTGCAAAGACCGGAGTAAATGTGTGTGTGTGTGTGTGTGCGCGCATGTGCACACACATGTATATGCACATGTGTATGTTCACATCCTAGTCCTCCAGATGTGATTCAATGAATGGGAAGTGAGCCAAGGTGGTTTAAGGTGAAACTCAATGTAGAATAAATATAATCTATTATAAAATGGAGAAATTTACTGTTCTGTTTCTAAGAAGGGAAAAACTTTTAATATTCTGGGGCTCCAGGGTCTGTAGCTCAAATAGTGAAGCATCTTTCTGTGGGGAAAATAATATGCATATTATTGATGTAACCTCTTGCTCAGTATTTGCATGAATGTTGTCATGGAAATATAAACTTGAGTCCCTTTGTGGGTGGAGGAGTTCTCCTGGGCTATGAGTGATGGTTTGGGACTCCTCCAGAATGTGAGGGGTTGATTCAGCCTCAATTTAATGTCATTTGGGGAGCCCCAAATATATTCAGGACTCATTTGATTTTAATTTTTTGAGCTACCCTGCTTATCAACCATTGTAAGATTGTGTGGGACCACTTTATTAAATTCCCTGTGGTTTTGCAGGGATCCATGAAAGACATTTGGGTTCATCTGTGTGTTTTATGGTCCCCTGGAGGAATTTTGTCTGGACTTAAGATTGGATTGCCCCATGTACAGGGAAGATTTTCACTGAGGACAATTTGATTTTTTTAGCTAAAGGTGAGAAAATTAGTCAACTTCAGGCCATGACTCCCTGTTGTAAGAGCCCCATGTGCTCTAGGACTTCATTTGGTACTAGACTTTCCCTCCAAGAAAGGAAGCTTGTTTTTTTCTTTCTTTTTCCTTTTTTCTTCCTTTTTTGGTTTAATTCAAATTTTAAGTTTTGTTTTTTTGGTTGATTTGAGTTGGGACAAACCCTTATAAGTATTAGATTGGTGGTAGCCTATTTGTATTTGGAGGGTAATTGTAATCTCCAGGCATACCAGCTATGATAAATCTGGGTCTTCACAAAACAAAAATAATAGCCCAAAATATTAATTTTGAAATTGTCTAAGAACTGTGCTGAGTGGACTGCTTGGGACTCTGCATGGCATACAGAAGGCCATTAAGAATTGTGGGTCATAGATTTTATTAAGACTCTTTAGTGTAAGAGATTAGGGAATATACTTGAAAGGTTGTTTGAGCCTCCTCAGATTCCCAGAGGACTTTCATGAATTAGAGATATGGATAGATGTACCCAAAGCACCCCAATTGATTTGCTGGGGGACAGAAAACATTTAATTGAAGGGAGAGTAAAGTAGGGTTTTGGATTCCCATGAAGCTGGGCCCCTTCCAGAGGGACATGTATTCTAGGCCTTTGCTAAACACATGTGCAGACAAAGGCTCCCAGTTGGTTCCTTCATCCCGATAACAGGAGGAATGTCAAAACTGATTGGTGATGGAGCCAAGAAGAACCACCCAAAGAAGAACCAACCACTAAGAACCAGCCTCTTAGTAGGCTTTAAAAGGAGAGGATAGTCTTAATTTTTCTTTTTCTCTCTTTTGAGCATGTCACCTGGGACTCTGCCAACTCGTCTTTGTATTTCCAGCAAAGGGAGAGGGAGGATTTATCTTCCTTCTATTTCCCCAGCATCAGCTATTGCTGATGCAAGAAAATTGCACTGAGAGCATGTGCTTGTTTAGAATGAACCTGATCCTAGATTTCAAGTCCCCATATGCCTTTGTGTTTCTTTCTCTGAATACATAAAACTGAACAACAAGCACGGGAGATGGATGTTTCCAGCCTTGGTAGCCAGCTCTTGAATTTGAGTCCTCTGGAGTCAGGAGCTGGTTGCCTGGTGGGAGATGTTTTGTGCAATTATACCCTCCTCATAGGAAAAGGTGAGCACAACCATGAAGATGATCTATACCTTGCCTATCCAGAAGACCTGAACTTTGAGTTGCTGTCCAGACAGTAAAGACTGAGGTAAAAATGAAATCTGCACAGCAGTTCCAGACAAGGTTCTTTAATGTCTTTGTTGTAATAGTGGTGATGAATTGTAGTTTGTTTTAAATATGTGTTAATGCATACTTATGAGTCTTTTGTTTTAAGCATTTCTTTTATGGTAGAGAAAATATACATTTGTCCTAAATCTTGTATCTACTACTTTGTTTATATTGAGTAACTTTTCCAGAAGGGGATCTTATTAACCCATTTTAGAGAGTCTCCCATAACATAGCCATATCTGAGCTTTTACTTGTCACTACAGTGTAGGTACATAAAAAGCCAAAGAGAGAAAAACCTGAATCTCCTCTTTTAGGAGTTATACTTCTGTGGGAATTCACTGAGATACTCATAAGTTCAGAGCAGGAGTCCATTAGGAGAACAGGGCTCCTGGACTCTGAGTGATATTGGCTTTTATAAAAACCCATCTTCTTCCTTCCCCAGAGGCATCAGTACTCACATATGCACTTCAATGTATGAGATAGTGCAGTGCAGTGGAAACTCTATTTTGCTGAGTCCCCTGGCTCGAGACTTGGGTTCAAGTTCCAAACTAGCCAACTAGCTCACTGTGTGACCTTATACTTCTCTGGGCCTCGGTTTTCTTCCTTGTATGAGGGGTATGGATGAGATGGTATCTGGAGTCCTTTCAACCAGTCCTTTGTGAATTTATGACTCTAGACTGACGTGGCTATGACCCTCTCAGTGTTTTGAAAGCTGAGCCAAAAGAAGATGATCTTTAATTCAAAGGACTGAATGACTAATGGTAGAATGTTAGGCATCAGCTGCAGCCCCTGGGATTTTATATTAGCTCCCCATAGGCAGCTCCCAGAGAAAGTGCCACCTACAGGAACTGTCCTGAAAGAGAGGCTACAATTAAGATAAAAAAGCAAGAGCTTATTCATGCGCACTGTTAAGACCACACGGAGGTTGCACTGACCGACAGCTGGGAATGCTCTGGGATGCCAGATAACTCTCCCCAAGCCCGTAGAAACGTATAATGGCAACAGTTAGTCTGGAACTGGCCAGGAAGGGGAATAGTGCCTGCTCTTTTGGGCAAAGAACTTCAATTTCGTTCCACTCCTCATTGAACCATAGCATGTCAGCTAGAAGGGCCCTTAGGATATAGAATAATAATAGTTAACACTTAGGTAGTGATTACTATGTTCTAGGCACTGTGCTAAGCACTTTATAATTATTATCTCATTTGATCCCTACAATTACCCTGAGAAGAAGATGCTATTATTATCTCCATTTTACAGATAAGTAAACCGAGGCAAACATGGATGGACTCTCTGAACATGTAATATCAAAGCTGGATGGGACCTTAGAACATGGCATGTGAAAGCTGGAATATAGTTTTGGATCTGGAAGAGGCCTCTGTGACCATCTAACCCAACTCCTTCATTTTATAGTTGGCCCAGAGAGAAGCTTACTCCCTGTATGACACTGGGAAAGTCACTTAAACCTCTCTGGGTTTTTGTTTCCAATTTTGTAAATCAGGGTGTTGGACCCAATCTCTAAGGTCTCTTCTAGTTCTAAATCCTATGACTAAAAGTGATTTGACCAAGAGCACACAGTGTGTTAGTGATTAAGCTAGAACTGGAACCTCTGTGTCCTTGTTCCCAGTCCAGGACTCCTTTCACCCTATGGTGATGCCTCTTTTTCAGTCACTTTCCTTTTGTCCCATTAGACTGTAGCACTGGAGGAGGGCACACAGAGGGGGTTGAGTTATATGACTGACCAGCTACATCTCCAGCCTCTGCCCACCAAACCACTAGGCAATGCTGGAGCCCTACGTGAAAGAAGAAGTTGAAAGACTTTCTCCAGAACAAACCAGGAGCTGGTGTTCCAAGGTGAAAAATAAAACCTTTATTTCAGTTACTTCAGCATGTTCACTACACAGGCATGCCCAAATAGCTGGCAAGTGCCAACAAAGGAGGGTAGGCACAAATGGCTCAAAAGCAACTCCCCTGCCTGCTCTCCTAGAAAAAGCTTTGTATAAACTATGGACAGAATCAAATACTATTTTTTGCTCACATTTTAAAATCTTGTTTGAAAAAAAAAAAAGCTGTGATATTTCCCTAGCAGTAGTAGTACGAAGAAGTATGATCGAAGCTTCCAAAACTCTTCACCTCCTGTTTTCCAGATAGACATTTCATACTGATACAGTGCTTTACAGTGTTTTTACAGTGAATTCATAGCCAGCATCTCATGGGATGTCCACAGCAATCTTATGGAGGATTCTTATTCTCATTTTACAGACAGGGTAACTAAAGCCAGGAAAATGAACTGCCTAGGACAGCTGTTTTTGGTAGAACCAGGACTAGAATCTAGGTCCTCACTTCCAGTCTAGAAATTATTCCTCTACATGAGGTTCGCTCTCCAGATGCCTATACATAATTGTGTTCTCCCTACAAATTTTACCTTTCTGAGGCTTGATATCCTGGAGCTAACTGGAAGCTGGAAGATGGTAAAGAAGCAAGGAATGTTTCTTTCTCCCCAAACTAGGGAATTTTCAGATCTGGGACAGGAATTTTCTATTCCAATTTCATTTACTAGACAGGTCCTCAGAGGTATTCTGATACAGCTTGAAAGTGAAGCAGGACACCTCTCCATGGTACCCCCAAGTAGAATCCATCAGTAGAATGTAAGCTCTTTGAGGTCAGGGACTACCTCATTTTTTAGTTTGTGTCTCTAGAACCTAGGACAGCTCCTGGCACAGACTAGGCACTTAATAAATGCTTGTTGATTGGTTGATTACTGAAGAACTCCAGTGCTTCTAAGGCAGTCCATTCCTATTTTGTACAGCTGTGATTTTTTTTTTCCTCACTCATATCAAAATCTGCCTCTTTGTAACTTCCCTCCATTGTTTTATAGTTCTGTCCTTTGAAACCAAGTAGAAGTCTAATCTTTCTTGTGATAGCTCTTCAAGGATTTGAAGGCATCTATCATCCCATCTTCCCCAAGTCTTCACTAGGCTAAAAATTCCTGCTCCTTCAACTTATATTTAAAAATTAGGTGGTTTCAGGACTGCTCACCCTCTTGGTCCCTTTTCTTCTGGCACATTGCTTCTGATGAAGATTACCCTACATTTTTTAAAGGCTATGTTAATGGCACACAAGCTTGGGTAGATTCTATCATAGAATCTCTGAATCAGTGTTACAAAGAATCAGGTTCTTGTAGTCTGACCCCTACCTGAACAAGAATTCTATCATCAGCCTCCTCAAGCTTGCTAGTCCTTGATCAAAGATGTACAAGTTCTGCTGGAAGCTATAGCTTTGAAGACCTGTCCTCCCTACTTCCCTATAAGTCTCTCCAGATCTATGCTGAGATTCTGTGCAATGAGGAGGGCATGGGGTCAGACCTTGGGTTAGTATTGGCACAAACTAGTACAGAAGTTTGGGTCCTAAGAATCTTGGCTTCGCCCCCAGAAGGTCCAGTGCAGGTACTGAGAATGGTGGGAGAAAGGAGGAAATTGTGGCAAAGCCAGGCTGACCTAAAGATATAATGACAGAGGTGAAGAGAAGTGTGAAGGCAAATTGAATATTACAATCACCTGATAGTTCTTGGAACCTAACAAGCAGGTAGCGTAATACCTTTGGGAACGAGGCACATGTGCTCCCACAGATTCCTGGCCTCCAGCCTCTGACATGGGCTGAATAACTGGGCTCTCTTGAGGACAGGACTGTAGGCACTGGCCCTCTCTTTCTACTCAGAGTCTCAGAGCGTGGTGGGAAGGGCAAGGTAAAGAGACTGCAATCCAATCACTTCTTTTAACAGAGGAGGTAATTGAGACCCAGAGATGGGAAATACATTGGCAGAGATTGGATTAAAACCATAGAAATCCTAAATTGGAAGGGAGGGGAGAAAATCTGAAACTCAAGTGATTGTGGAACTGAATATTTGTAAACTAAAAGTAAATAAACAAGTCATTGGAAAAGAAAAAATCTCCCTTCAGGGAGCTCTGGATTTTAGGAAAGGTAATGGGCCAGAGGGATGCAACTCAGACTCTATGACTCCCAAAGATGACTGTTGACCATCTTTGATTCTGAGGACCTAGAGTGTTTCTGATGCAGAGAACCCACATGGGGCCTGGGACATTAGGGGGAAGGGAAAGACTTTTGGTTGAATTTCCTTGTTTTTATGGGGTACATGTTGGGAGTTGTCTTACAGGGTGTGATTAGGCTCAGTTGTGTGGGTTGGGATGGGCATGGGGAGATTGGGGTTTGCTCCCCATCCCTCTAGGGCCAATGAATGGCTTCTCAGTTGAACTATTCTCCAACAATCACATTCCAGTGGCCCTTCACTGCCTTCATCTTGTCACTTTCGAAGTTCACCACCAGCTTGTGTAATCCAGGCCACTGGGGCATCAGGTCCATTCGAGCTGTGGCAGTGCTTCCAGATTCCACTGCATCAGTGCTGGAAGAAGAAATAGAGAGATGGCACAGATCTGGTCCTGAGAGGTTCTCGTGAGCCTTTGTCAGATCTCTCAGGGATGCAGGGGGAGGAATGGGAGGTTTAGACATAGTTTGGCCCAAACTTGTTTAGTTGACTTGAATTGAACCACCACTTTCTGGGCTGCTAGAGATTCATAGTCTATAAAAACTAGAAGGGACCTTAGGCATCATCTAGTCCCAATTCACCTCTCACTTCTAAGATATACATACTCCTATGTGTAGATATATATTTGTGCATGACATGGTTAGAAGTTTATACATGGATAGAATCCAAAGCTTCTTAGAGCTAGAAGGGGCCTCAGAGATCATCTAGTTCAATTTTGCAGGGAGCAACCTGAGACCAAAAGAGGGAGTAACTTGCCTAAGGTCCCATGAGTGGCAGAGCTGAAACTTGAACCCACATCTCCTGACTCCTGAGAAAGGCCTCAGGATACAATCCTGTATATATGTGGGTACGTCCATGTGTATACATAGAGAATTAGTAGTTACATATATTTGTATGCCGTATGGATGCTTACATATGAATGTGGCATAGGTATAGACTCATATATACACATAGGTACATATGTATGGACTATGGATATATGTCAGTATCAACAAACATATATAGGGCCACAGAAGTGAGACTAGTTCCTGATCTGTTGTAATTAGACTAATGGCAGGTCAGGCATCCCAGCCTGAGTTGGGGGTAGATATGGATGTGGCCTTGAAAAGTTGAACCTGACCTATTTAAGGGGAATCTGAAGCCTATATCTATATCCTGAGTTTCTGCATTCTCAGAGCTCCCTAGGATTCCTATCCCAGGCCATATGAAAACCCTTTCTTTCCAAGCTGAGCGAGGAGCAATAGTGACCCAAACCCAAACATGATCCTGAGATGGCTCTGGGGCAAGCATCAGAAGGATGGTCATGGCTGGATTTAGTAGGGTGTGTGTTAGTAAGGCTTAGTTAGGTTCACTATAGTAATCCCTTTCTGAAAGGCCACTGACTGTCCTTCAAGACCAAGCTGAAATGTCACCTCTTATTTGAAGTCTCTTCTGATTTTTCCAACCCATAACAAATCTTTCTTTTCAAAACTCCCACAACTATGACAAATCAGTCCCTGCAATGTGGCACTTGGTAATATAGAAACTTTTTCTAGATACTTCATGTGTAGAGCCTCAGCCAGATGGGTAACTCCTTGAAGGCAGACTCTTGGTCTCCTCTTTACTCATAGGGCAGATGAGCAGTTAAGCCCAAATTGGGGGTGAAATTGCTCAGTTGTTGACTAATTTTATGGTGGAATAGTATATTCTCTGCTACTCATTCTTTTCCTCTTCTGTAGTGGGGAAACTTCAGTCTTTAACCATAGGGGAAGCCAGATTTAAACCTCCAACATCCCTGGACAGAATAATTTTTCTGGGGAGAGATGGATCACAGAATCCAAGAACATCAGAGGGCATACAGATTAAGCTATTACATGACCAGGAATACATCCTATAACATTCCCAATGAATGGGCATCAAGTCTCTGCTCAAAGGCCTTCAGTGATGGAGAATCTCCAATCTTCTGAGGCAGTCCATTCTACTTTGTTAAGAAGTCTTCCCTTATATTAAGCTGAAATTTCTTTCATTAATTACGTGCCATTACTCCTAGTTACAGGAATCACAGATTCTCAGATTGAGAAGAGATCTCACAATTGATCTAATCCAACTCATCTCTAGACAATAACTGTTCTCTACCACATCTTTGACAAGTGGTCATCTAGCTGGGACCAAGCAGAATCAATCGAATACAATTCCCCCATAACCCTTTATAACCTGGCCCCTTCCTACTTTTCCAGAGTTCTTATACCTCACATCCCTCTATGCATTTTTCTATCCAGTGACACTGGTCTCCTGGCTGTTCCTTATGCATGACATTCCATCTCCCATTTGAAAGTTCTCACTGGCTGTCTCTCTTTCCTGAGACTCCCTCTTCATCTCTACCTCTTAGCTTCTCTGGCTTCTTTCAAGTCTCAGTTAAATTCTCACCTTCTTCACAAAACCTTTCTTAATCCCAGACCTTAATCCTTGAGTACCCTCATTTTGTCCTGTCTATATTCTGCTTGTACATACCTGTTTGCATGTTGTCTCCCCATTAGACTGTGAGTTATTTGAGAACAGAAACTGAGTTTTTGTTTGTTTTTGGTTTTTGCCTCTCTTTGCTTAGCACATCATGTGGAACAGAGTAGGGCTTAATAAATGCTAGTTAACTGAGTTGACTCACCATCCTGCAGGTACTTGAAGATTGCTATTACGTTCCCTCTTAGCCCTTTTAATTCTTCTCTTCTCCTGGGTAAATCTAGGCTCCAGTCCTGACTCTGACACTTACTGTCTGTCATAGACAAGAGTCAATTAGCCACCCTGGGTCCCTGTAAAGGGAGGAAGTGGAAGGCTGGACCAGATAGCCTTTAATGTTCCTTCCAGATCTAAACCAATGACCCCATCATCTTATAACCTCAAAGATTTCTTTCATTTCTAAATCCACACTCTTAGTTCCTTTGACAGATCCTTGTCTGGCATGGTCTCTAGTTCCTTTGCTGTCCTGGTCACTCTCCTAGAAACTCTACAGTTTGTCAGTTACTTCTCATAAAGGGACTCCCTACACCCCTTAAGGCTCTTTCCACTTTCCAAGTATGAACTAAACACTTACATCTCAACTATCTTCTGCCCCTGAGTCAGCCCAGCTCCCTCCGCGGTAAAGATGCAGCCAAGCAAGGGGACTTGGAGGGGGTTTTTAACAGACAATTCAGCCACCAGCTTCCGAGACTTCTTGGGCTCTCCTAGGATCTGCAATGGACAGAAGAATGATATGAACCTTTGGGAAAAAAGCAAGGATGCAGGGCTATAGAGGTAGGAGAAGCACTGACCTGTGGGCCTAGAGACCTGAATTCTAGTCCCACTTCTACTGTGAGGTCTTGGGCAAGTCTATTCATCTCTCTGGGACTGTTTCTTCATTTATAAAGTGAAGATAATAATCCCTGCTCTAGTTCCATTCATAGGGCCATTGAAAGAATTGTCATTAGTGACAAGTAAAGAGTAAAAATTCGTAATTATTAATATAACTCACCTCCTGACTTCTGCCCCTGGGGACTCTTGCTACAGATATACAACTTTTCAAGAACTGGGGTCTGTAGCTCAGTTAAGAGCATGGTCTTAAAAGGACCCATGTTGTGGGTTTGATCTTCATGGGGGCCAGTTAACCTTGTTCTGTTCCAGGGTCACAGGGATCACCATGACTGTGGTTGGCTACTCCCATTAGTCTCATGGGGAAATGATCCAAAGAGAAGGTAGATAGCTCAGTGGGATGCATTCCCACTAATAATTACTCACATTTCTATAGTGCCCTAAGATTTACAAAGGTCTTTTCCTCACAATAGCCCTATGAGCTAGGTAGTGCAAGTATTATTATCCCCATTTTACAGATGAGTAAACTGAGGTTCAGCTAGTTGGTGTTAGCATTTAGATTTTAATCCAGGTCTATCCTGACTCCAAGTCCAGCGTTCTTTCCATTATTCCACACTGTAGACACATTGCAAAAGCACGTGTCCTACTGCCCGAGTCAGTTACTATAATTTTACTATAGAAGAGCTTCTAAGCTAACTCCTAAAAGCAAGTAATCAGAGAATTATAGAATGTCAGAACTGGAAAGAACCTTAAAACACAGAAAATAGAATGTCAGGATAGAAGAAACATAGACTATCAGACCAGGAAGGGAACTTCTATATCACTTAATAATAATAACAGACACAGAGCACTTTACAGTTTGTAAAGTACTTTATAAATATCTCATTTTATCCTTACAACAAACTGAAGAGGTAGGTGCTGTTATTATCTCCAGTTTACAGATGAGGAGGGTGAGATAGACAGAGGCTGAATGAACTGCCCATCATCACAGATCTAGGAAGTGTGTGAGGCCAAATTTGAATTAAGGTCTTCCTGACTCCAGGACAAACACTCTATCTACTGCACCATCCAGCTGCTGCCAAGAGAGAGGGAGGGAGGGAGAAAGAGACAGACAGAGAGATAGAGACAGAGACAGAAAGAGGGAGAGACCAAGAGAGATAGAGAGACAAAGAGATGAAGAAAGAGAGATGAGGAGAGAGAGGGAAAGATGGAGAGGGAGAGAGAGAGAGAGCTGCTATCAGCTATGCCCTGATTCTGCCTCTGTAGGGAGGGGGAAATACATAACTGGGCTCCATCTGTGCCCTTCACCCTGTCTCTGGGAGCCCCCTTGGGGACTACAATGAGGGCACCTGCCTCCCATTGCTTCCCCTCGTTTTGCATCTGTCCTGCCCTTTGGGACAGGCTGGGTGGCTGTTCTCCTTACCCTGATCTTGATCTCTGGATTCAGCAGGTAGATATCTCTCTCAGCTATCAGGAAAGTCTGAGTCTGCTGGACTTGAAGGAGCATCTTCACCTTGATAAGGTTGCTGTCTTTCAAGTGGTCACAATATTGGGAGTAGTTGATCCTCAGGGGTATTTTCTTCTCTGGAAGAAAAATAAGGGAAAGCTCATGTTTGGCATTTGGGGTGTGTGTGTGTGTGTGTGTGAAAGCTCATGTTTGGCATTTGGGGTGTGTGTGTGTGTGTGTGTGTGTGTGTCCTTGTCCTATTATCATGGACGGTGAGAATGGCCCATCTTCAGCTCCTTTCCTCTCAGGAGTCCCTGTCTAGGAGACTGGTAGGCACACCATAGGTGAGGACTGCCTAAGAATCATTCTCTGTTGTCTAGTTTCTGTATGTCTCCAGCTGTAGACCAGGATTCTTTTCATCTTTAACTGCTAGCTTTCTCTAAACTACCAGGGTCACTGCCAGTCTTTCATCATCTCTTGCAAAGGACTACTGAAACAGCCTGTCTTCCCATCTCTAGAAGGTTTCCCTACTTTCCTCCCCTCCCCTGCAATTTAAATGGACATGATGCCAGCGTCACCTTTCTGCCCAGCTCTGATCACTTCTCATGGAAAGAAAGAACAACAATGAGCATAATAATGCTAAAATACTAAAATACCTATCATACGTGACTCCATGATTGGTATTGGGGAAAGATGGGAAATAAAATGGAATGTATAGCAGCCTTGGCTCAAAGTGATAAAGTCTGGTGGGGACAAGAGAATGAGAGTGGCCATGTTAGTGTTAAAGGGACAGGATATGGGTGGGGGTTGAAAGCCCTATGCCTGGGAGAGAAGGGGACACCCACAGAGCTAACCTCTACAGGAACCAGAAAATCTTGTGCCTCAGGACATATAGGGGAGAATAATTTGCTCCTATGATTGACCTGAAAACATTAAACCATTCTGGGCTTGGCTTCCTGTCCTCCCAGCTCATGGAAGTGCCCTAGATCTTGTCATCAAAAGAATAACAACTGCAGGCAGTGTGGCTTGGCAAGGGTCCAGGACTGTATCAGCCTCCAGATTCCTTCTTAGTCAGAATCACATCTTGGTGCTATTACAGGGAAAGGAGAAAGGAGTATGCATTTATCTAGTACCTCCTACATGCCAGGCACCAGGCTAAGGGCCTTTTGCAAATCTTATTTTATTCTTACAACAACTCTGCAAAACAGGTGCTATTATCTTCATTGTATGATTGAGGAAACTAAGGCAAATAAGGTCAAAATGTGACTTGCCCAGGGTCACACAACTGGCAAGTGTCTGAGGCAGAATCTGAACCTAGGTCTTCCAGGCTCAATGCTCTATTCACTGTACTACCAACTTCCTCTAAAGCAGTGGTTCTCAACCTGTGGGTCACGACCTCTTTGGGGGTCGAACAACCCTTTCACAGGGGTCACAGGGGTCACCTAAGACCATCAGAAAACACATATTTCCGAAGGTCTTAGGAACTGAGACAGAGACACCACTCCTCTATCTGAATCCAGGTGGGTCTGCCCACATACAGATACACCCACGTACAAGTATTAAAGGGTTGCTGCATTAGGAAGGTTGAGAACCACTGTGGTAGGGGATCTTCCTCTTTACCAATTCACCATGGCCACTGTTATGCAAATTATAGTTTTAGAGAGTTACTTAGGAGCACAGAGACCCTAAGTCACCTACCTGGGTCTTTCTGGCCCTGAGACCTGCTTTCTAGCCATGACTCAGTACTGCCTCTTACGTTATTTGTTATTATTATCATTACTCTGCCTACCACTAGCTAAGTGGCATATGGGAAGAGGACACTGGAAGACCTGAATTCAGATCTTTCCTCAGACACTTACTGGCTGTGTAACTCCAGGCAAATCACATGCTGTCCCTCCCAGCCTGTTTCTTCATCTGTAAAATGGGTACAATAATAGCCCCTATCTTCCAGGGTGGTTGCAAGGATCAGATGAGATCATATATGTAGGATGCTTTCCAAACCTCAAAGTACTCTATTTTGTTGTTCAGTTGCTTTTCAGTTGAGTCCAACTCTTTGTGACCCCATTTGGGGTATTCTCAGCAAAGATATTAGATATTAAAGTAGCTTGCCATTTCCTTCTCCAGCTCATTTTGCAGATGAGGAAACTGAGACAAACAGGGTTAAGTGACTTGTGCAGGGTCACACAGCTAGTAATTTCTGAGGCCAGATTTGAACTCAGGAAGACGAGTCTTCCTAACTCCAAGTCTGGCAGTATATCTGCTCTGCCACCTAGTTTCCCAAAGCACTGTATATTAAATATAAATATTAATGCTATTATTAATAGAGGGAAAGGTGCATATATATCCTTCTCTCTTACCTCTACCTGTGTTTTCCATCTGCAATGGAATTCAATCTGTCAGGAACACATTCGCAAGGACTTGAGAATGCTTACAAAAGAATTTCCCTTGGACAGGCTTAATGAAGGGCAGAGATAAAAAGGGGTAAAGAGTAAGCAGATCCTATCTGGGAGACAAATGGTGATTAAATAGCTGTGGGAAGAAGAATAGGTTTGGAGGAAGCTTTGACCTGCTAATTTAATGGGCTATCCATTTAATTCTCTCTATACCAGGCAATTTTGGAGAGAGGTCTTTCTCCCACTGCCCTGCGGTTGGAACTTTACAAGCCTGCCTGAAATTATTGGTGGGAAGCCTAGATAGACTTAGATACAAGTGAGCTGAACACAGACTTCTCAAGTCTCTCTCTTCTCCTTCCAATCCATTCTCCACATGATTGTCAGAGTCACATTCCTAAAGCCCAGTCTGACCATGTCACTTCCCTGCTCAAACTTCTGTGGCTCCCTCTTGCCTCTAGAAACAAATTCAGACTCCTCTGTGTGGCATTTAAAGCCCCTCTATGTCCATCATTGAGAAATGGTCCAAATGATACTGACAAACAGATCTCAAAAGAAGAATTGTAAACAGTTAACAGCCATATGGAAGGATGCTTCAAATCACTGATAACAAGAGAAATGCAGATCAAAACAACCCAGAGGTTTCATCTCTCAGCAAATTGGCAAACATGATGAGAGTTTGGAATAGTCAATGCTGAAGAGGTTTTAAAAAGGCAAGTACTTCTTGTTGGTGGAACCATAAATCAGTACAAACATTCTGGAAATCAATTTGGAATTATACAAATAAAATGTTTAAAATGTCCTTACCATTTTACCCAGAGATTTCACTACTAGGCACATACCCCAGGAAAGTCATTGACAAAAAGAAAGGCTCCATATACATCAACATATTTATAATGGAACTTTTTATGGTAGCAAAGAACTGGAAACAAAGTAAATGTACATCAAATGGGGGAGGGGGAAGAGGGTGCATATTATGGTGCTGTTAGAAATGAAGAATTTAGAAAAGATGGAAATTTTTACAACACAAACTGATGGAAATTGAAATAAACAGATAAATGATAAAACAATAGAAATGGGGGGGGGGAACCCCACCAAACACAAAACAATCTAAACTGAATCTGACACAGCCAGGACTAGAATCTCTTCTGACTCCCAGTTCTTTCTCCTACTCCATGCATCCAGAAACAAGATTTTCCTCTTGCTTACTAGTCATAAAGATTAAGACTGAAGGGTATAGTTAGCCCAATAACTGCAGGCTGACCACTTCTTAGGTCTGCTGCTAGTCTGTTTTGTGACCTTAGACATGCCACTTCCCTTCTTTGAACCTACTCAGTTTCCTTCTCTATAAAATGAGGTAGCTGGGCAAGGTGGTCTCTAAATGTTTTTCAGGTCCTGAAAAACCATGTTTTAAGGGCCTTACTAGAACTGACAGTCTCTGATGCTCTTTTCTAAAGGGCTCTTCCATATTTGACATTTGACATTCTAAGGTACCCTCCAGCTCTAAATCTCTTAAAAATAATTTTATTAATATCTTTTATTTTCATAGTACCTAAGTTTTCCCTTATACCTTTCCCTATCTTCCCTCCCAGAGAGCTGTCCCTTATAACAAAGGTTTGGTTTTTTTTTTCTTGGAAAAAAAAAATAAGAGAAAACATTCAGCAAAAATGATCAACACAGAAAAAAAATCTCACATTATATGCCATGTACCACGCCCATGGACACCCTTCCCACCTCTTCAAAGGGATGAGAGAGAAGGCGTCTTCTCAGATCTCTTTTTGGGACCAAAGTTGCTCTTTGTAATTTTGCAACCTTCATTTCCCCTTGTTTTGTGGTTATTGTTTTTTCTATGTTGTTTTAGTCATATACATATTGTTTTTCCAACTCTGTTTAGTTCATTTTGTATCTGTTCATGTAAGTTTTCCCATATTTCTATGTATTCATCATATTCACCACTTCTTTATAGCATACTAATATTCCATTACATTGATCAACCACTATTTGTTTGACCATTCTCCAACGGATGGGCATTAACTTTTTTTTCAGATCTTTGCTATTACAAAAAGTTTCATGTCTAGTTCTGACATTCTCTGTGTTAGCATTCTAACAGGTTTGGTGGATTGTCGTCAGACTCTGGGCATTTCTGATAACAAAGCATTCTTTGCTTTAAGCAAGGTAGAAAGATGACCTGTCTGGGCTGGAAATCATGCATGGGATTAGCAGGATTTGGAAAGATCAGAAAAGAATGGAAAGAGTGCCATTTGGCAATCCTGAAATCAATTCTGATATCTAACCCAGATTTCTCTGGCAACAAAGAGCTTCATTAGGAGGAACTCTATAGGAAACAGTTGGGAGGGTCTAGAAAGCATTAATGTAAGGGAGGCTAGAGAGTTGTTTTGTTTTTGTTTTTGTTTTTTCATGGCCAACCTCAGAGTCAGGAAGACCTAGGTCCAAGTCCCACCTCTGACCCCCACTGGGGGTCAAGTGTGACTAAATAAGTCACTAAACTTCTCAGTTTCTCAAGGCACCACTTAGTTGTTGAACAGCTAAATGATCTGTATTGTTGGAGGGAAATTGCCTCACCTAGGCAATTTCCTACACTGATGAAATCACTAGTCTGGGCAAAAATAGTAAGGAGCCAATAGAAGAAATACCAGGAAACAGAGAGCTAAAAATCCCTGAAGTTGGAGATAAAACATAAAGGAGGCAGGATAGGTTTCCTGGAATTCTGAGTGCATCACTCATCATCACTCATCACCTAGCCATGTCCTGAGTCAGAGATAATAAACAGGTGTTAAAAAAAAAAAAAGGTCAGTTATGATTGGAGAGGAAAGGACATTCTGGTTGGCAGTCAGCAAACACCTCTGCAGAAAGATAGCATGGAATAGGTGAGATGACCCTTGACTGGAAATTGGGAGACCTGGATTCTCCCAACTGGGAGGAGGTCTTGGTTTGAATACTGGATGTTAGCAAGAGTAAAGCCCAGGCTGCTGCAGTTGGATGGTATCTGAGAGATTATCTTCACTAGCCACCTCATTTTACAGGAAGGGATACTGAAGTCCAGTGAGGGGAACCCAGGTCTTCTGACTCCCTGGACATGTCAGTTCATCTCTGTAGGCCTCTATTTCAAGGTCAACAAGAGAACTGCCTTATCAAGAACTACATAGTCTTTTAAGACTAGCCATCATTCCCTATAGCATATAAGCCCCTTGAGGGAATAGACTGCTTCATTTTTGTCTTTCTATTTCCATCACTTAGCATGGTACCTGACACATGGTAAGTGCTTAAAAAATGCTTGCTCATTGCTTAATTGATCCTCATGGCAACCTTGTGGGATGGGTAGGGCTAGAATTTGTGTGTGTGTGAGACAATTGGGATTAAGTGACTTGCCTAGGGTTACACAGCTAGTAAAAGTCAAGTGTCTGAGGCTGGATTTGAAGTCAGGTCTTCCTGACTCCAGGGCTGGTGTGCTATCTGCTGCACTACCTAGTTGTCCCATGGTGCTAGGATTATAATTTCCATTCTGCCTGTGTAGAAATGGATATTCAGGGAGGGTAAGTGCTTTGTCTATGGTCATACAGCTAATAAGTAAGGATATTAAGGGACTCAATCCCAGGCCTCATGGCTGCAAGTGTGATGTTCCTTCCATAATGATAGACTGTCAAGGACTATGTAGTAAAGGATAAATGCCTACTTCCTTTCTTTCTCTGGTGAAGAAGTGGCATTACCACTACTTAAATCTGGCAGAAGAAGAAGGTCTGATCCTAGCTGAGAGAGGAAAAAAAAGAGAGGAAATAGTCTTTGTGTGACCACTAGAAGGAAGGTAGGAAGGCACATGCCTTTCAGGAGTTACCCCTGTCTCTCTACACTTTTTTCCTGTTGTTGCCAGTTCTGGAGGACTTCATTTTCCAAGCTGCCTGGGGCCAGATGCCTCAGTCCTGGAACCTGTAGCTAGGAGGGCAAATTGGAGTTGTGGGGCAAACATTCTGGAAGATCCAACCTGACTGTGTTAGCCTCAGAGACTAAAGAGAAGGCCTGGCTTTGAAAGCAGGCTTTGCACCTTACTTCCTCTGTGACCTTGGAGAAAGCATTTAACTTCTTTGTCTCTCACTTTCACCATCTGCAAAATGAGTAGAGTAGACAATTCCTAGGTCTCTTCCCAGTTTTCATCCCCTGATCTCATGACCCTGTTTCCCTATTCCCGGTGCTGAGCACAGTGATACTTAGTGAGGAGCCAGTAAGTGACCTTACCAGATGAGGGCTCTATGGTCATAGAGGGCATCTCTTTGTTGGCACACTCGGGCCCAAGTCTACCGTTGTAGCTGACTGTCCGGGCAGCTATCAGTAGGTGGCAGCTTTTCTCCTCTGACGAAGTGTTGCTGATCACACCAAAGACGTCAAAGTCACTGCCCTTGTTCATGTCTGGGGACACTTTGATCTTAATCTTCACACTGTCATCCTCTGGAGGCCCTTCTTTTGAAGCCAGCTTGTTCAGATGATTCGCTCTTTTATATGTGTCCCGTTCCTCTGTAGATCCTGAGATATGAAAGAATATTTCAGTGAACAGCAACACCATGGGGTGTGTATGTGTACGTGTGTGTGTGTATGTGTGTGTACATGAGTATATGTAAGCGACACTAATGACAATGAACATTTATAGAGCACCATAAGTTTTGCAAAGTGCTTGCCATTTTGACCCTCACAAGACCACTATGAGAGGTGGGTGTTACTATTATCTCCATGTTACAGAGGAGAAAACAGGCTCAGTGAGGTAAGTGGCTTGCCCAGGGGTCACACAGCTAACAAGTATCTGAGGCAGGATTCATATTTCCTGAGTTCAACAGTGACACTCTTTCCACAAATTCCACACTGTCTTCCAATTGTTACTCTTCTCACAGATGAAAAGAATTTATCTCAGAGCATTGTCCCTTTGATCACAGGCTTTAGACTCTCAGCAAAATAGGATCTTAAATCATGGAATCATAGCAGTCGACTCTACATAGAGTGTTATAAATATTTGCAATTTGTTATAAATATT
This sequence comes from Pseudochirops corinnae, assembly GCA_028646515.1. Taxonomy (NCBI): domain Eukaryota; kingdom Metazoa; phylum Chordata; class Mammalia; order Diprotodontia; family Pseudocheiridae; genus Pseudochirops; species Pseudochirops corinnae. The sequence goes on along the minus strand of CM053585.1, from coordinate 256,576,676 downwards.
TGCAGATATTTACAGCACATTTTAAGATTTGCAAAGTGAATTATAGATATTGTCTCCTTTGAACCTCACAATACACTGTGAAGGAAGTATTATCTCCATTAAATACGGAAACTGAGGGTCAGAGCACTGGAGGGGCTTGCCCATGGTCACTTAGTAAGTAACATGAGTGGAGCTCATATCTGGGCCTCTCACAATTCCAAGTCTGTGGAAGGAGCACTAATTTTTTGGTATCAGGAGACCTGAAGTCTACTCCCAACTCTGTCATTAACTTTGACCAATTCATTTGCTCTTTCATGACCTCAGTTTCTCTCTCTATAAAATGAGGTAATGTCTACTGCTGCCTCCCTACTGCCTACCAACATGGCCATATCTCCCCAATCTAAAAAAACCAACCAAACAAACAAAAAAAAACCCAACCCCTTCACTTGATCCATACATAGGGGCTGGCTATTGTCCCTATATATCTCTCTTCTCTTTGGTAGCCAGACTTCTTGAGAAGGTTATATAGAATCCACTGATATCTCTACTTCCTTTCTTATTCTTTTTAACTCTCTAAAGTCTAGCTTCCAACCTCATCATTCAACTGATGTTGAATCTAATGGTCTTTTTTCCATTTTCATCCTTCTTACCTCTCTGTAATCACCTTCTTTTGCTCTATACTTTCTTCTTTCTAGGTTTCCATGACACTGCTCTCTCCCAGTTCTCTTCCTCCCTGCCTGACTGCTCCTTCTCAGTCTCCTTTCCTGGATCTTCACTGAGGCCATGCTCAGTAGAGGTGAGTATCTACCAGGGCTCTGTTGTGAGCCCTCATCCCTTCTCCCTCTATTACTGTTCCACTTGATATCAGCTATCATGAATTCAGTGATCATCTGTATGCTGATGTTTCTCAGACCTACCTGTCTAGCCCTAATCTCTCTCTTAACCTCCAAATTCACATCTTGAACTGTCTACTAACCGTCCAAAACTGAACTCATTGTCTTTTCTCCTAAATTCTCACCAATTTCAAACATCCGTATTACTGTTGCGGGCACTACCATCTTCCTTGTCACCTGGATTCAAAGCCTAGCTATTTTCAACTCCTCACTCTCACCATCCATATCTAATCTGTTGTTAAGTCCTGTTGGTTTTACCTTCAGTACATTGTTTACAAATCCTTTTCTCCTCTGAGCCTGCCAAATGCAGGTCCTTAGCACCTCACACCTGGACAAGTGCAATAGCCTGCTGGTTGGTCTCCCTATCTCAAGTTTCTTCCCATTCCAGTCTATTCTTGACATGGCTGTCAAGTTGATTTTCCTGGAGCACAGGTTTGACCATGTTACTACCACCACCACTACCACCACCTCTCCCAATCCCTGCCACCTTCAGTAAACTACTATGACTATCAAATATCAAATCCTTTGTTTGGCATTCAGAGTCCTTCATAACCTCCTCCCCTCCTGCCTTTCTGGTCTTCTCATACCTTATTCCATACCTCCTCACCCCCTCCCATTTACCACTTGATCTAGTGATATTGGTCTCTTTGCCATTTCATGAACAAGACACTTAATCTTCTAACTCTGGTCATTCTGACCAGCTGTTCACCATGCCTGGAATTCTTCCAACCCTCTACCCCTTATCTCCTTCTCTTGCCTTTCCTGATTTCCATCAGCTCCCAGCTAAAATTCTACCTTTCAAAGGAACCCTTTTCCTCTCCCTCTTAATAATACTAACTAGTATTTTCTTTCTGTTTATTGTCTTACATTTATCCTGACTGACTAATGAGTACAGGTTGGGAGAGGTCTAAAATGTTTATCTGGAACAAATGAAAAACAAATCAAACACCAAGACTCTTTCACCAAGAAAAAAAAAAAAGAGCATTACCCAGGCTGCTGAGGGCAGCTGGGTGGTGCAGTGAATAAAACACCTTTCTTAGAGTCAGGGAAACCTGAGTTCAAATATGACTTCAGACACTTATTAGCTGTGTGACCCTGGGCAAGTCACTTAACATTATTTTCCTCAGTTTCCTCATCTGTACAATGAGCTGGAGGAAGAAATGGCAAACCTCTCCAGGATCTTTTGCCATGAAGAGTCAGACACAACTGAAATGATACCACCACCCAGGTCACTAAAAAAGAGCAAGAACTGGTCATCTTTTACAATTATTTATATACTTAGAAAAAAGTTTGAGCCAAAGAACAGATCAGAGAAGCAAAGATTATTAGAATCATAGAATTTTAGATCCTTAGATCATAGAACTTCAGTGTCTTGGACTCATACTCTTAGACTCATAGAGTCCCAGGGCTGGCAGGGACCTGAAGGATCACGGAATCTGGCTCTCTACTAGTAGAGATAACACCATCCCCCAATGTCCTACCTTCTGGATATTTGTAGTGCTGAGTGATGTCTTCTCTCTCATCCTTGCCTATCGCCTTTGTACTGATCATTATGCCTACTGATGTCGTTTTGGCACTCAGCCTTTCGGTGCTCTCATCATTTTTCTTGATCCATTCTACCACATCTGCATTGATTTCAGCAAAGACAAATGGAACATCATACTTGGTATTCACTTCACCATTCTTGATGGCTCTGACTGAAGCTGGGCCACAACAGTATGTACCTAAAGGGTTAGAAAAATAGTGAGTGCTAAAGAAGAGGTTTCTACAAAGTGAGACTGGTCTTTCTGATCTAACTTGCTCATGCCTAAAGTTCCCCCATTAGAGTTTCATTCTTACAGCTTAATCCCTTAATTCCTGCTCAAATAGAAATCTCTTGGCATTTATCCCAAATTACCTGTTTAACCAGAGAAGGGGGAAAAATTCAATCTGTTATCAGGGGAGTCAGTAGGTCTTTTGGAAGGAGCAATGAGCTGGTAAACAGGAGAACTGAGTTCTAGGTGCAGTTCTATGATAAGCTCGCTGCATGGCCTTGGGCAGGTCATTTCCTTTCTCTGGACTTCAATTTCCCTATTTGTAAAATTAGCATATTAGACTAGATGATTCTTCAGGTACCTTATATTTTTAACAGCCTGTCTGATTCTCCATATGACTTCTTTTCCGATTTGGGAAGAAGGGAGACTCTCAGAGTTTGGACCAGCCCCTCAGAATAGAACTGTCTACCTAGAGGCATATTGACCCAGATATAACCAGTGCATGGGGAGGTCATCTTTCACCCCCTGGGGCAACATGATCATAAGATTTAGAGCTGCTAGAGAATTTAGAGATTATATAACTGCAACTGTATGTAGCCCACAAAACTTCTGAGTGGGACCCAAACCAGATTAAAATGTAATTGTGAAACATTTAGAAAATAAATAAAATACAACCATATCACAGACAATGTTTGTGATTTTCTAAGTCAAGATGCTGCCCACAGGGACTGATTTCTATTTGAGTTTTGATACCTCTGATCTAATACACTGCCACACCCAACAAACATGTTACAAATGAGAGAATAAAATCCAGGAGAGAAGACAAAATAGCCAGACAGCTAGTAAGTAATAGAACCAGGATTTTGAACCCAGATCATCTTACTCTAAATCTAGTTCTCTTTTAACTACCAAATGTCACTTCTGGTACTGGATTTTTTTCTTGGACCTAATCTACACCTGCAGTGAACATGTCCTCAGCTCAGTGACTTTAGGGGAGGTATAATTGGCATAGGTGATATGAAAGGCTCCCAGTCCTTCAGGGTCCACGATTGATTGAGGAGATAGATCAAAGAATCATGGATTTATATCCCATAGGGATTTGGTGTATAGTCCAAGCTAATTTTACAGAAAAAGAGAAGGAGGACAGTAAGTTAAAAGGACTTGTCCAAGGCTACACAGGGTCAGGACTGGGATTAGAATCCAGGTTCTCTGGATCCAAACCCAGTGCTTTTCCTAATGCATCACAATGGGAGAAATGTCATCCTGATGTAAAATTTGAGAATTTCCAAGCACCAAGAGATAGAGTGCCCTAGAGTACCTAGAGATCCCAGTGTTTGTAGGCCCTAATATCATATGCTTGGCTTGACACAGAACCAATGAGGAGAATGGGCCATAGGATCATGGTGTAGAACCAGAGGGATCTAAGGGATCATCTAATACAATCTCCTCATTTCACAGATGAGGAAACTGAAGTCCAGAGAGAGGTTAGGTGACTTGCTCAAGGCCACCCAGCTGGCAACTTCCTGACTCCAAATCTAGGACTCTGTTTCTTTATATCCTGTTGTATCTTTTGCAAGAGGAATCTGTGATTCTTTCAGTGGGAAGGGATATGGAGGCCTATTTAAGAGAGCTGACCCATCTACCTTCACTCTTTTCCTGGGGAGTTGGATCAATAGCTTGCCAACCATTGTACTCTGGCTTTAGATCAGGACGGGTCATCCAGCCTTCAATCCAACAGTGGTAGTTCCTTTAAAAAAGAAGAGAGAGAATGAGAGAGAAAGTTGACCAACCCTAGGGAAAAGTACTAACATATGGGGGCATATAGAATCACACAGTCTGAATTGGAAGGAATCTCAGAAGTCATCTAATCCTATTCCCCCCCTTCCCCCCCCCCCCAAGGGAGATTCCTTCTACAACATTTCCAGTTTGGTCACCCAGCTGAGCCATCCAACTTCTATTTGCAGGCCTCTAGTACTGAGGAACTAAGTCACTGTCTTCCAAGAGAGCGCTGCTTAAATGTAGAATGAGCTAATTGTTAGGAAGTTTTTCTTACATTGTACCAAAATATGCTTCCCTATAACTTCTACCCATTGGTCCTAATTCTTCCCTTAGGGGCAAAGCAAATAATTCATTATATGAGCACTAATAATTTACTGTATGAAAGTATCTCTTTGCCTCACTGTGGAAAAGAGGTAACCCTGAGTCCTCAAAGTCTAAGGTAGTAATCTCTGGCAGGTTGTATTGAGCTGGGAATGCTTTGACGATGGACCCACAGCACATGGAACTATCTATGTGTTTATCCCCCACCTAGCTAAGAGAAGAGAGGTTCATCACTACAAAACTGTCCATCAGGGGAAGGCAATTTTCTTGCCACAGAATTTCATGAAGATGGAGGCTTACAGAATCATAGAATTAACCCTGGAGATCACCTAGTCCAACACCCTCATTTAGTAGATGAAAAACATTGAGGTTCAGAGAAGTGAAATTTTTTGTTCAGTGTCACACAGCTAGGAAGACAGGATCAGAATTTGAACCCAGGCCCTCTGACTCCAAATCCAGTACTCTGGCTGGTTGTGATCTGCATTGGTAGAGGAAAGTACTTATAAAGATGAAGTGCACTAGGGTCCAATTGCTCCTTAGGTCTAATGTTATCAAGGTCCAGGTCGAAAGGTTTCCTTACAGAGAACAGTTAATGGAAATTTAGGCCCCCAGAATAAATCCCTAGCCCTAGGGAAACAGCTCCCAAAGTGTGTCTCTGGTCATAAGTAGAAGTAGGAGAGGATGAGCATGACTTCCTGAAACCCTTCCCTACTGCTGGAGATAAAACTTTACATCAATGTCCTCTTGAGGGTGACAAAATAGTGAATGAATGAATGATAGAGTCAAGAGTCTAGATAAAATAGAGAGACATGGCTGAAGGATGATCAGGGATGGTTGACAAAACTGACTCTGGGCAGGTTGGTTTTGGTTATCCACAAGTTAGTTCTTTTTTAATCCTTAATTACCCTTTCCCAATTATTTAGGGCAGGGCACCATAGAATTTAGACCTAAAAGGGACCTAAAATAATTTATTCCAACACTCTCATTTTACAAAGGAAGAAGCTGAGACTGAGTGGCATTAGGTAACTTGCCCAAGTTAACATAGCTAGTATCACAGGAGAACTTGTATTCTATGTCCTCTGACTCCAAATTCAGTGGTTTTTTTTTACATTGTCTTTCATTTCTTGCTATCCTTTCTTCTCCTATCTAGGAGTTTCTGGTAAACAAATTCACTCTGCTTCATTAGGTACTTAAAGCTCTTCCCCCTACTAGTAGAATTGGTATTTTGAAATAGGAACCTGCAAGAAGAAAAGACTCAATCCAAAGGAATAAAACGCTAATGGTGGGATGTAAGGCATGGGTGGGATACCTTCTGGGCATTCTCTCAAATTACACTCTGGAGACAGTTTCTTTCTCAGCCTCCAGAGCCCAGAAGAGGGAAGGTGTCTGCCTCCAAAGAGCACTGATCTTGGAACATATGTGCCCATCTAGCTCTGATACTCTAAGATTTCTAGCTAATTCCCTTATTGTTGCTTCCCATTCTCAGTAACCAGTGGGTGATTTCCATCTTTTTAGCGTGGAAGAAACCCTCAGGATGAAGCCTGGAAGAGCCCTTATCCATTCCTACCCTCCCCTGCCAACCTTGACTTACCATATCATTTCGCTCATATTCTTTAATGTCTCGCCTTTCTCATCTCTGTATATGTCAATGGCCAGGTTAGCGTTTGAATCGTGGGCTGAGTTGTAATTCGTTATGACCCTGCATGGTATCCCTAGGCACCGCATCACTGAAGGAAAAGCCAGAAAGAGATGAGTACACATGGGTTCATTCTGCTAATTTAGGATGGGAGCTTGGGCACATTATTTCTTCTCTTAGTTTATTTCATCATCTGCAATCAAACAACCATTCAGCAAGTATAAAGTGCCTACTGTGTGTTAGGCACTGCACTACTCAATGGAGCTACAAATACAATGAATGAAACTCTACTTGCAATGGGGTAACAACAAGGTGATTGGGCTGAATGACTTCTGAATAGACTTCTAGCTCTGTCATTCTCTGTCCCCAGGGTCCTTTCCAGCTCCTTTCCATGGAGATGAAGCAAAAAGAATATGAATGACAAAAGTTCACTTTTCTATAATGATTTGTTTTACAAGGTGGTTTATTTTACAAGAATCTTATGAGGCATAGTGCAAGAATTGTCATTCCCATTTTACAGATGACGAGACAAAGGTTCAGATAGGTACTTGCTACATCCCAGAAATGTCATATGTGAAACATGAACCAAGGAAGCCTTGGCGCCAGATCCATTATATTATATATAACATGGAAAGGGGAGGAATGATTAAGTCCTTATAGAAAGGTTTCTGAAATGTAGGGGTAATCAGAATTCAGTGGGAACTGTATTTCCCACAGCACCGATCTCCTCCCTGCCTCATGGTTATAGCCTATGTCCAAACTCCTTTGCTTGGCATTCAAAGCCTTTCAATAAACTGATTCTTTTCTAACATCCCAGCCTTATTGTGTATAACTGTCTTGTACACAATAAATAGGTCAATTCGCTATCTCTTAAATACAAATAGCATTCTCATACCTTTGGTTCATACTGCCCCTGTACCTGGACTGAACTCTCTCTCTCTGTCTATTGAATTTTCTTTCATTATTTAAAGTCTGGTGCAAATACTACCTCCTCCAGGAAATTTCCCCTGACTTCCTTTCTCCCTCTCCACCTTACTCAAAGACCTCACTTAACTAGGAAGTTCTTTCTGTACCTCTAAGACACACATTATGTAAAGTTTTACATTTTAGTTTTCTTTATTGGTCTACCTTCCAACTACGTAAGTGCCATGAGGGCAGGAACCAAGTTTTATTTAACCTTTGCATCTCTTCTAGTATAAGCACAGCGCTCCATATACAATACGTGCTTAATGAATGTTTGTTGAATGAATTATAGTTATCTATATATTCACCTTATCACCCTACTAGACTAGAAATTCCATGAAGATTGGGCCTGTCATTAAAACTTAAGTCTTCCCCACTGCCCAGTATGGTACTTTACATGTTGTAGGCCCTTAATAAAATTATTTTTGAATTGTACCATTGTTTTATGTTATATCTAGACAGTTCTCTGTAGTTGAAGAGTAGTAGAAGTCAACTTTTAGACTAGGAAGGATTCTTTCAATCCAGAATTAATGCCTTCCCCTCCCTCCTTACACTATGGAAAACCACTGTATATGGAAACACATTGGGGCTCACCTGTGCAAGCCACAGCAGCAAAAACCCAGCACTGGCCATATTTCACTGGGCAACACCCACTCTTCTTCCACTTCCTCAGGATGTCCACACTCCCTATCCAAGACATGGGGCTGACTCCATCATTGTAGTTGTCATCCCAGCGCCCATGTAAGATTCCCTTGTCATCATTACAGTTGACCTGAAACAGCACCAGGTGTCAATGACCCAGAAAGGAGAACACAGAAACTAGACTTGCCCTCCTCTCCCAACCACCAAATCTGAGAATGAATTCTAGAGAACCTAGTACAGAACTTCAAACCAGCATGGCCCGGTAGAATTCTGGCCTTAAAATCCAGAGTACTTGGGCTAGTATCCTGCCTCATAGTTATTAGCTTTATCACTTCTCTGAATCTCAGTTCCTTCATCTGTAAATGGGAGTAATAATGCCACTTACCTCACAGAGGAAGATCAGATGAGGTAATGTATATAAAGGATTTTGCAAACTTTAAAGCATTCTAAAATTGTCAGAGCTAGAAGGAACCTTAGATTATAAAATACCAGAGTTGGAAGGAACCTTAGAGCTTATCTTGATTCCCTCCTTCATTTTACAGAGTAGGAAACTGAGGTCCAGAGAGAAGAAGGGACCTGCCCAAGTCACACAGAATTAGAAGACTGACGCTTTTGATCACTTCCATTTCTGGTTCCTCCTACAGTCTTGTGCTACTTGGGTGGTGGCCAATTATTACAAGCCTCTCAATGAAGACTGAACCTAGTAACTGACTATTTATAAGTGCAAGGAGAATGAGTTGCATAGGAACAAGAACAAAATAATATTGTGAGAAGGGGCTCATGGTTTAGGAAGGACAATGGGAAAATAGACAATGGTTCTACCTAAATCCATCCAGAAGAGTCCTCAAACATAGGGAACACCCCTGGGACCTCTATCTCATCTATAACATAAGCAAGCTCAGAGCTCTTTCTGTGATTTGGGTAAGTGTTTGAAAAATGACTGAGATATACTGATGGTGCCTGAGGATGCCCCATCTCTGGCCTTGGAATGGGAAGTGGAGTAGATGAGAGGACTGTCTAGGATATCTTTTCCCCTCACCATGGCACTGATGATCCGACTAACGTAGACAGGGCTGCTGCGCCGGGAACAGTCACGACTGGGATTCTTCATGAATTTGGGGCTCATGTCCAGGAGTTCAATGCAGATGTCTAGGATCCCATCTTCAAACTGCAGACAAAAACAAGGGGATCAGTGGATAGGTATGATTTTGACCAGGTTTTGTTGTCAGGAGAGAGGCAAGACCGAGATGGCCTACAATGTCTTACACATGGTAATGTCCTGCAGGAAAGAGAAATTCACTGTTTAGCTCTGCCCACAAGGGTCATGAATGCCTTAATCCCTCATGGTCCCCCTTGCATTAACCCCTCCCTACATACACGTACATGCACACAGAGTTCCAGCTTCACAGTATTGCTCCTGATTTTCTTCATGCTTCCCCATCCTTCCCCTCTGCTGACTCAAATTCTATGCTTTCTTCAAGGTCTCTTCCATGCAGACAAACTTTCCTGTGTCACTTGACCTGAGTATCTGAGCTCCTGTAGCACATAGCTGATGTACCATACCACTTAGTGCTTAGAATCACAGACTCCAGTAGCTGGAAAGGATAGATGTCTCAGAGGGCCCCTACTTCAGCCCATACATGAAGTGGTAATCCTCTCTATGACCTCCCTGGGAAACTGTTTCCCACTGGATTGGAAAACCTCTGGTGATAGAACCCTCTACCTCCCAAAACAGCACATTCCACTTTGGAATAGCTCTAATTGTTTGGAAGGTTTTACTTAGACCAGGCCAAAATCTTCTTCTTCACACTTTCTAACAATTGTTCCTCCTTCTGTTGTCTCAGGCTAAGAATAAGTCTTCCCCACAAGGGCCCTTCCAACCTATCTAGGTCCCAATTAATGGATCTCCTGAAGTACTTGCTTTATTCAGATTTGTATTCCATGTTTCCATTGAGCTAATTACCATATTTTATATAATTATAACTTTGAATAGCAGGAATCCAAATACATGTGACCACTTCAGAGGATTCATTAGTCCCACTAATCAGGACCGAGTTGTATCTGAAAGACATCTCTCATATTGTTCTTTTTACAGTCCCTTCCAATTTCTGTGTGTATATGCTGTCTCAATTTTATACTGGCTGGCATTGCTTTCTAAATATCTCATATGCATAAGTTTTGTCAGTGTAACAAAATTGAATTCTGCAAAGTCTGTTTATGTCTTGCCCACCTTTACTCCTTAATGTCTGGCAAAATAATGAGTCAACACATAACTGCCCACAGGGCTCAGAGAAGCTGTGCTCCATGCTGAGAGAGAAAACACAAGTCCCTGCCTTTGTGGAGGTTACAGACTGGGAGAGTTGGACTAGATCATGGAATCAAAGGATGTGGGACCTTTGGAGACCTCTATTCCATCCTTTGCATTTAAGAATTGAGGAAACTGAGACCCAGAAAGGGGAAGATTATATAGCAAGACAGTGACAGATCTGAGACTAGAAACCAATTTTCCTGACTCCTAGTATTGACCTGGGGACAGCTAGGTGGTAAAGTGGTGCTGGGCCTGGAGTCAGAAAGGCTCATCTTCCTGAGTTCAAATCTGGCCTCAGTTACTTACTAGCTCTGTGACCCTGGTCAAGTCACTTAACCTTGTTTGCCTCATTTTCTTCATCTGAAAAATGTGCTAGAGAAGGAAATGGCAAACCATTCCATTATCTTTGTCAGGAATACCCCAAATGGGGTTGCAAAGATTCAGACACAACTGAAAATGACTGAACAGCAAATTTCCCTATCTGGTTAAAGTCAGAGAGAAACCGACTGAAACTTCTAATCCTTTGGTATTTATCTGCTCCAGTTCTCCTCCCCTGGCTACTCGTAGCCCTCAACTTCTTCACGGTGATTTATGGCAATTTTTTATGGCTTAATCTAATGAGTGGAAGCAGAACCAACTTATAAATATTTATAAACCTCCTGCTGCCACGCTATGCATATTAATACCCATAGGCTACCTGGGGGTTCTCTAAACAGTGGCCGCTGGTGATTCAAGCTACATCTCCTCCCTTTTCCTCCCCCAAAAGGAAGCCAATGAAAGGCCCGCTCTGGGATTGCTGTCTCCTCCCCCTTCACTGCAGTCCCTCTCCAGCCAATGGGCCATCCTTGTAGTGAGAGAGCTGCCACCACTGGCCAGCCTCGATACCTACCATGCCTGAGAATGACAAAAGAACCTGAGGATGTCAGAGCTAGAAGGAATCGAAAGGTCTCACTCCTTCATTATACAGTCAGGGAAACTGAGGCTCAGAGGGGGTTTATAGTACAACAGGATTTAGAATCACAGCCTTGGGGGAGGCAGGGTGGGAAGGTGAGGGTGTGGCTCATGGGTCATCCAGTCAAACCCCAACATTTTTAGAGGGAAATGAAGGCCCAGAGAGGACAAAGAACTTGCTCAGGATGTCTAAGTGGTTAAGCTAAGAAAAGAACCTAGGCCTCCTGACTGCCCAATACAGGGCTCTTGCCAGAATACCATTCTGCCTTCAGTTTTCTTAGGAGAGGCCCCAGTCCTGGGGCTAATCAGTGACTTGTATTCACCACCTTGTGGGACTGAGGTGACAAAAACTCTTTGGAAATCTTAAAGCTTTGAGGGGAACTCTGATTTTTTCTGTGATTAGGATTCTTAAGATGCTCTAGCATCATTATCACCCAGGAAGAGAAGAGGAAGGAAAGCCCAAAGCATGCCTTGAGCTCTAGGGCTGGGATCCATGTCAGCCTACCCATTCCTGCTCTGTTCCACTGTTTATACAGGCTGGATCCTGCCATCAGTGGCTTGGTAATTTTGTAAGTTCACGACTTGCTCCATCCTGTCTCTGAGACTCCAGGTGAGCCTCCATTCAGTCCAGCCCAATAAGCATTTTTAATTAAGTGCCTACTAGGGTGAAAGGCATATTGGGCAACCTTGGAATCAGGAAGACCTGGATTTGAGATTCAGAGTGTCTATGATATCCTTGGCCAATCACTTCACTCCTCCTGGCAATTCTCTAAAACCATCAGATATAAAACATTTGTGATCTGAACCACTGCAGGGAGTTTCTTCTGTGCTTGGAGCTCCCACAAACCAATCATACCATCATAAATGGAGGTCCTCTCCAGCCTCTTTTCTGTGCTCTGTGGTTTTTATGCCCCTTCCAGCTCTCACAGTCTAAATTCTGTGTTCAGAGGATTCTTCCAGCTGACATTCTGTGTTCTATATCTTAAAATCCCTTCCAGGTCTAATAGTCTACCCTTTCCCTCAGCTTCTCTGGGAGTAAAAATGACTTTCCTGAGTTCAACTAGTTCAGGACTTTAAGCCCTCCAGCTTCAGTTAATTCAGAGACTTTGCCTCAGGCTTGAGGAGGGGCAGAGCCAGGACTAGAGATCACATAGTACTTTTGTGGACAGGAAGACAATAGATATCCCTTGCCTCTAGTCGTGTTATATTCCTCTTTTAAGGACTGTGCCCCTTCTCTTCTTAAAAAAACAAAAACCCCCCAATAATTTGTGGACAAAAATCTACATTGCTTTGCAATGAAATATATGTGTGTATGTGTATATATATATATATATATATATATATATATATATATATATGCATATGTATGTATGTATATGTATGTATGTATGTATGTATGTATAAAAACACTTCTCTGTATTTCATATCCCCATACTAGACTAAGTTTTCCAAGGGCAGTGGCTGTCTTCTTGAAACATTGTGTATTAGCACTGAGCACAGGTCTCTACATATACTTGGTTCTAGATAGATGTTTGTTGCAGGTGGGAGGAGGTTAGTGGCCTTTTCCCCCAGTTGGTTGGTTTTTGTTGATACACTGGGGCATTGGGCAAAGCCATGACCCGGGAATTAGGAGACCTGGGCTTCTAGTGCCTGTTCAGCCACCAGCCAAACAACTCCTGGCCTCAGGCCCAGGAGTTTCACTGGTTGGGCCTCGGTTTCCTTATCTCTAACTGGGTAACAATAATCCTTGCACAGCCTTCTTCCTCCCTACCTTCCTATCCCCATCCCAGTACAATTAAATAGAACAAAGGAGCAAGTACAGGGGAATCCCAGAAGGAAGTGGATTTTTTTTTCTCTTTCTTCTTTTATAAGCTGGACCTTAATGGTCTGTTGTCTGGGGGTTATAGCTCCTTCTACCCTCTTCTCCCTTCTGCACTATAGTAACTGGGAGAACAAAGAGGATTTTAGAGGTATCAAAACTCAACAGAATTCTGTGGTTTTGATGAAAGGGGAAGGATGATGGCTGGGAACAAGCTATTGGTGTGTGGATAGAGGGCTGGCTTTGTGTAGGAAGGTCAAGAAGAGGGAGAAAAGAGAAAAAAGGAAAGAACCCTGGGGAGGGTAAGTAAGGATTCTGAGATGTCTGCCCATGCTGACAAGCTGAGCCCTGGGGGCTGGGGGGAGGGGGAGTCTTTCTTTACTGTAATTATTTATTTTATTTGATGCTATTTGTTGCCCTGATATATGGGCCCCAACAACCTAATAAAAAGAGTTCCTTTGACCCAACCACACTGCATTGTAGGTGGACTCTTCTGGACTCTTCCCAGTAGAAGTCTTTGGTTTAAGAAACTCCTGATACCTTCAGAATGAGGTTCAGGCAAACCCACGAAGAGACTCTTGCAAGGAGAGTATGTTGTCAGAGAAGGAAAAGAAAGCAACATTTCCAAAAGTGTATCATGAATATGAGGAATTATTGACAGCTATGTTATTTCCTAAAACCATCAGCCCATGACCCTGGCCATGGATTCAGCTCTGACGCCAGCTACAGACTGAACTTTGGCCCTAGATGTACACTGGGCCCTGACCCTGGCCCCAAACAAGGTCCTGCCGGCTCTTCCCCTTCACCAACTCTTCCTGTAGTTGTGCTTTTGGATGCAGCATGGATTGAGGTAGGAAGATACTAAGTAAAAGCTGTTGACATGGCTCAGTGCAGACTATCTCCACTATTAAAAATCAAGCCCAAACAAAAAATCATAGCTTACATGTTACCTACAGTGGGTCAGTAACATTATGGCCCTATGGAGAGGGGAGCAGAAAGGCAAAATAGCTTGTTGCTGTTATCTTTCCTTTGTCTCAGTCTAACAGCATCTTCCCTGCTGCCTGCCAAGTCTAAAGGATTCTGGTGCATTTTATCTGACTGGGAACCATCCATACCTCCCTGGCAGGATGGGTCAGTTAAGATTATGGAGCTCCTCTTCATCCCATCCTTAGCACTCAGTTATATGAGCTCTCTCTTGCCTTCTTGTAAAAGTGGCTTGCTTGTTTATAGCCTTTGACTGCCCAGATCCCAAGGGATCTTGAGGCCCAGAGGGGTTAAATAACTCATATAAGGTTACACAGCTTTCACTAAAACACATGATTTCTGCAATTCCTTAAAAGCCCTGTTCCTTCGCTCCTTTTAGCACCACATAAGGGAGAATATATTTCAGTTGTTGACTGGAGTCAGGAGATTTGGTTTTCAGTCCTGGCTCTGCTTTCACTCTCTTTGTAACCTTGGGAGACTCCTCCCCTCTCTGGGCCTTGTATTCCTCATCTTCAAAACAGAGATTAAAAATATGAGCTTTGCTGACTTCTCAGGGCCAGAGGCTGAGATGAGATTTTTTAGCTGTGAAAGGACAAAAAATGTATAGGAATATAGGTCCTTAGATAAGCAGAGGGAGGATCACAGGAGCTAGTATCAGAGGACCTGGGTTTGGGTATTGGCCTCTACCACTTCCTGGACAAACCTTGGACCAAACCACTTCTCTTTAAGTCTCATTTTACTACTCCGTAAGGATATTAATACTTTGGTACTACCTACTAATTTCTCAGGCTTGTGAGAAAAGCACTTTGCCAGCTGTGAGCTATTATTGAAAGGTTGGCCAGCCTCTGACTCTAGAGAAGTGGGGGATCAAGAGATGGGCTTTCTGAGTCTTGTCCGAGACTTTTAGGAATCAGGATTAGTTACAGGCATTGCTGTGACCCACCCCTACCCCAATCCATTCTACCTCTAAAAAGGCTTTTAAAAAAAATCCAGATTGATACCAAGTAAATGTACAATGATCTAATAGGCTCATCTACTCACTTGCTAACTGTTTTTTAGAGTCATTCTGGGAGAGATGTGGATGTTTTCCATACAAGTCTATCCCTACTACTAGGGGAACACTCATAGCTGGGCACTCCCAAGTGTCCCTGGGCAGCCCACTTTGCTTTTCCAGGCCTCAGTTTCCTCATCTGAAAAGTGGGGATTGACAACTGCCTTTCCTGTCTACTGAATTCTAACATTCTAAACCTGGAGGACCTCAGAGATCATCTAGTCCAGCCTGGAATGCATATATTTCATTCATTTACCATTTATGAACTACTGATTGTGTATAAAGTCCTTCACTAAAGACCTCTTGGCATGGCAATGGCCCTCAGCTCTCAAACACTTTGCTAGCAGGACACAAACTTTGATAGGCCCTACTACGCCAAAAAGGCTTTCTCTATGGGTTTAGTTACGTACTCTGTGCCTAACACCTGGAAACCAGTCTAGCAAAGTGTGGCAAGGTTCATGTCCAGAAGGCTAATTACCAGTGACTGAGGATTTAGGGAAGTGGCAACCCATTAAATGTTTCTGAAAGGATGGAGGAGTTGTGAGGGCATAGCCACACTGGTGAAATCATAGATCTTTGAATGGTGTCTTGGAAAGATCCCTAGAGGCAGTAGGCCTGGTTTCAAATCCTGCCTTTAACATTTATTAGCTGTTTGATTTGGGGCAAGTCTCTTGTGTTTTTTTGCCCCCCAAAAGCCTACTCTTTGGGGTCAGAATGCTCTCTGAACCTGTTTTCTTTATTTCATTTTTTATTTTTGCTTTTTGGAGGGCAGTTGGGATTAAGTGACTTGCCCAAAGTCACATGGCTAGTTTTTGTGTTAAGTGTCTAAGGCCGAATTTGAACTCAGGTCCTCCTGACTCCAGGGCTGGTGCTCTATTCACTGCACCACCTAGCTGCCCCAGAACCTGTTTTCTTACAGGTGAAATGGGGATAGCAATATTTTTACCACCTACTGTACAGAGCTGTTTATAGGTAGAGCAATTGAGAGGACTAAAAGTACCATAGAAATGTGAGATTTTATGGAAATATCTAGCAGGCACAGGTCTCCTTTTTTACCCCTCTTTTCTCTACTTTTTCTTATTCTTCCTGGGTCAAGACCTGCTTCCTCTAGAATGCCTTCTTACTGTTTCAACCTACACTGGCCTTCCCCTGGCTTCATCTTCTATTGCCTTCAGGATTGAGGACACAGAGCTTAGAACCCTACCATCTTTAGGTCATTTCATATATGTGAGTTTGCTTTCCCCAGTTAGGCCAAAGGCTTCCAGTGGGCAGGGCTCAAGCCTCAGCCATCTTTGCTCCCTCCATAACATAGCAGATTGAGGGCTCAGCACCATTTTGGTTCTTGATGGTAACTTCATTGATTGAAGTACCCAATGGGCAGCCAGGGCAGCATCTGGTTCCTGGAAACTGAGGGGAGGGGGAGGGCAGGGCAGGGAGAAACCCACCTGTCCAAAGTTCCATGGGGTTGTGTAAATGTATGAACAGGACCCCTGAAAGATGACACCATGCTGATTCAGGACATATTCCTTCCGATACTCATTTTTCTCCATATAGACTGCATCCGCTGAAAAGGAAAACAAAGAGTTACTCTTGGCCTAAGACTTGCCCGATTTAACTCTGACTCTTTGTATAGTGTCTGACATTGGTCACGGTGGCTGGTATCTAAGAGGTGTTGCTGCTGAATCAGAAAAGTGAGCTTAATTATAATAATCCCATAGTCCTGGAGTCAGGAAGTTCTGCCTTCTGACAGATACGGGCTGTGCCATCTTGGGCAAGTCACTGATCCTCTCAGTGCTCCTTACATCTGTACTTATAGATAAGGTGCCTAGAGGAGTTCCTTCTGCACAATGAAATCAGGTTTGGTAAAACAAATAAACAAAAAATCCATAGAGATATAATGCAAGACAACTGAAGGCAATTTAGAAAGTGGTAGCGTGGGATAGTAAAAATTGTACTGGACCTGAGTTCTAATCTTAGCCCTGTCATTTAAAAACTGTTATTCTCAGCAATTGAATTAACTGCTCTGGGCCTCAGTTTCTTCCTCTGTAAAATAGGAACAATCATACTTATTTCACAGGGCTGTTAAGAGGAAAGCATTTCTCTTTCCCCTGACTCAGAAAGACAAGAGTGTCCTGTGGTACTAGAGAATGGTTAGGCTTATCCAGGGAGGAGGAAAAAGCCAGGTGCTCTGGGATCAGATGAGATGGGGACCGAAGGTCTGATATTAGCTGTATGACCTTGGGAAAGTCACTTTAGTTCTTTAGTCTTCATTTGTAAAATGAAGGGGTTGGACAATCACTGAGGTTTCTTTTTGATCTAATATCCTGTGATTTCTAAGCATAGAGTAGTGTGGTTACAATCTACTTCCCATGGGCTACAAGGTCTAGTGGAGGCAGGCATCTTAGTGGCACAATAGATAGAGCTCTGACCTAGAGTCAGGAAAATCTGAGTTCAAACCCAGTTTCAGATATATATTAGAATATGTGACCTTGGGCAAGTCATTTAACTTTTGTTTGCCTAAGTTTCTTCAATTATAAAACAGGGGATAATAGCACTTAACCTTCCACAATTGTTGTGAGGCTCAAATGAGATATTTGTTAAGTGTTTAGCATTGTGCCTGGCTCACAGTAGATTCCGTATAAATACTAACCATTACTGATGTCATTATCTCTATCACTGTATCCTCCTACTGACACCAGCATAGGCACTATGTTTAGATCATCTGTGGGACTTGGGGATACAGCAAAGGAAGAATGGAAGTATGCAGTGTAAGAGTACTGTTTTCAGAGTGAGTCAAGGTTTTAGGATTTCACTTTTGACTCCATATCCCCCCTATTGAGATGATGAGAACCCTGGCCTACGAATC
Organism: Pseudochirops corinnae; assembly: GCA_028646515.1. NCBI lineage: Eukaryota > Metazoa > Chordata > Mammalia > Diprotodontia > Pseudocheiridae > Pseudochirops > Pseudochirops corinnae. The sequence continues at coordinate 256,558,730 of CM053585.1, read as the reverse complement.
AACATATCTGGGTCCTAGCTCTGAAACTCAGTGACTGACTTTTTCCCTTCTCTGGGCTTCAATTTCCCAATCTATAAAATGTTAATAATAACCCTTATATCTATTCATCTCCTGGGGCTTTGTGTGCGGGACCCATGAGAAAACAGATGAGAAAGTGCTTAGGGACAAATAAAGCACTGAATTCTCAGAAAGCATCTATTATTAGTAATATCTGAATATGGAACCTGTCAACAGATCTCAAGCAGGCCTCTCCCCATCCCTCTCCCAAACCCGAGGTGCAGAGACAAATGCTTTTGCCTGAGTGGTCCCTATGTAGATCAAGTCCCATCCTGAGAAGCATGCTGGTATTTTGGAAAAAGTATTGGATTTGGAGTCAGGAGACCTGGATTTGAATCCTGGCTCTATCCCTTAAAATTTATATGAACAAATGAGTTCCTTCATCTATAAAGTGGGGATAATAATAAGATTTGCATTAGCTACCTCATCAAGTTATTGTGAGCAAGGTGCTTTGTAATCCTGAAAGCACTACAGAAATGTAATTATTTTTCTACTACTGCTATTATTGTCAGTCTTACCTTGGCACCAGGGATTGAAGAGGAGTATAAAGCTGGTGATGGAGAAGGTATTACTATGGCATCCTGTGACAGCCTCCATGGAGAGCTTGTAGAGGCCGATGGGAGCATGGGGTGGGGAGGAGATTTTCAGGCGCAGCTTATTGCCTTCTTGGCCAATCACAGTGGCTGCCCAGGTCCCCTCACAGATAGAGTCAGAGAGGGCAAATTTGGCCTTGGTGCCTGCAGCTTCACTGGGATAGGGTCCTGAAAAGCAGAAAGCCCCTGGTGAGTTATTGCTCCATGAATATGCTGACTCCTCCGTCTTTCACAGATCCCCTGAGTCAAGGCTACATGACTGCCCACTGGGGGTATCACCTTAGCTGTTCTTCCTGGGGTAGGGGGATCAAGGATAACTGTGACCTGATACAAGTGCCTGCAAGGAATGGTGGAAAAGGCTCATATAAGCTAAAGAATAGCATACAGAATAGAATAGATAAGAGAAGAATAAAAAAAACAAAACCAAGAGACTGATATACACAATGACCATGCTAATGTGAAGGAAATGAACACTAAGGAAATCAGAATTCAGATTAAGGTGATGAATAATCTTAATTCCAGATGACTGAGGATAAAACCTATTTACCTTCTTTCAACAGAGAGGTAGTGGGCGATGGATACAGAATACTACATATACTGTCAGACATGGTGGATGGTCCATTTGTTTTGCTTAGCTGCTTCTCTTGGTTATAAGGGAGAACTCCATTGGGAAGTGAGTTTATGAATTCCCAGTTAAAATGCTTGTCTGAACCTTTTCAGAGGAGTCCCACTCTTATACATATATTCCATCAAAGACCTAAAAAGAGCTCCAGACTTATCTGGTCATGGTCCAATGTCTAGTACAAAGGGTTACTCAGAGTCTGAAGGTTCAAATAATCAGTCCTTTTGGTAAAAAGAGATTCAAGAATCCTCAAGTAAAAACAGTTTCCAAGATTCTTATAAAGCAGTTTACTAAAAGTTAAAAACCACAAGCAAGAATGGAAAAACCAGTTAGTTAACAAAGTTCTTGGGGGCTCAAGAGTCCTCCGTTGGTGTCTCAGTTGACTATAGACTTCCTGTCCAAAAGACACTCCTTCCAGCGCCCCAGATCAACCCACCAGGGGCAAAGTTAATTTAAACTGCCCCAGAGCTACTTCCTAACTTCTTTGCTCACAATTCCTGCTGGTGTTATAAGAGACTGTAGGGGTTACCTCAAGTCAACTCTGGCCCACAACAAGATGGAATAAACGATTAAGAAGGGCAAAGTCATAAAGAGGAAGTGACAGTTATATTTTTTAAAAAGCTACAATATTCCTTTTTTTTTTTTTTCCCAGTAAAAGCCCTGAACTATCAGGAGTTTGAAGGTCTAGGTCTAACTATTCCACTAACTGGCTATGTGATCCTGGGCAAATCACTCCCCTTCTCTGAGCCTCAGTTTCCCCATCTGTAAAATGAGAGGATTTGCTAAATGGCTAAAGTTCTTCCTTCTGATCTCTGACAGTTCATGGAGTAATAAGGATTAAATAAAATAATGATTGTGAGGCATTTAGCACGGTGCTTGGCACATAGTCAGGGCTATATAAATTTCAGCTATTATTATCATCATTATTATTAATGGAAATGTCACTGGTTATGGAGTCAGAAGGTCCAGGCTCAAGTCCTGGCTCTGACAACTACAAGCTGGTAGACAGGAGCAAGTCACTTTGTCAGAGTTTTAGTTTCCTTGTCTTTAACACAAGGATCCTAATGTCTTCTATATTAATCGAAAGAGAGAAAGTATGATGAGATGGATAGAGGGTTAGCCTTGGGAGTCAGGAAGAACTGGATTCCTGTCTTCCTGCCTCTGACACTAACTAGTTGTGTGATCTTGGAAAAGTCCCCCTCAGTGCTCCAGGAAATTCTTCAAGACAAAGTTAGAAAACTTTCTAAGTCTGTAGTGTAAACTATAGACAAGTGGTGAATCTGTACCAGAGGAGAAAATGCCAACCAGGAGAAATTCCCCCCATATTGAGGAAATCACAGACCCAGACCGCTGCCCCCTGAAGAAAGATTTCCTTCATAGGGCTCAAGTGAGATAATATAGAGATGGATGAATATGGATATAGATTAGATATAGACTGTTGTTTTTGTTGTTTTTGAATCATTTCAGTCATGTCTGTCTGATTCTTTGTGACCTTATTTGGGGTTTTTCTTGGCAAAGATACTGGAGTAGTTTATGATTTCCTTCTCCAGCTCATTTTTCAGATGAGGAAACTGAGGCAAACAGGGTGAAGTGACTTGCTCAGGGTCACATAGCTAATGAGTGTCTGGGGCCAAATTTGAACTCCAGAAGATTAGTCTTCCTGACTTCAGGCTTGGCACTCTATCCATATATATATCTATATCTATATCTATATATCTATATGTATCT
>CM053585.1:256514255-256555230 GCA_028646515.1 Pseudochirops corinnae | reverse complement strand
AGGCTTATACAAATGATGCTAAATGAAGAGAGCAGAACCAGGAAAAATTTGTACACAATCACAGACACATCATACGTATGATGACCAACCTTGATAAACTGGACTATCCTCAACAACACACAGCTAAAAGACAACTCTACAATCCTCAGGATGGAAGGAGAAATCTAAACTCAGAGAAAGATATAGAAAGACTATAGTTTAAACGGAGACTGAAGCAAAACATGCTATCGTTCTTTTTCATGTTTGGTTTTGCTTTTTTTTTCCCAGTGATCACTCATAGGTTACAACCCTTCTATATAACCAAACTATTGTACAACGTGAAAGTATTTGCGGATCCTATACATGATTGTACGCCACTGTGGTGGGGGGAAAGGAGGGGAGAAAATCTGAAACTCAAGTGATTGTGGAACTGAATCTTGTAAACTAAAAGTAAATAAACAAGGCATTCAAAAAAAAAAAAAGAAAAGTTCCCAATTAATACTAAAATAGGAATAAAAAGATGTGACACAGAGTAGAGAGTGATCTGGAATGGGAAGAAGATTGGAATGGGGAGGAGGGAGGAGGGGACACTGCTTGAGAGGTGAGATGATGCCTTTTTTTTTTTTTTTGCATTTATAACTTAACAAGAAGGCAGAACTGCAATGCCTCAGGACAAAAACGAGATAACAGGGTTAGAAGGGTCCTGGGAATGATGAGGTGCCTCTGGAATATTTTGGGGTGACTTTAGAACTTTGTAACATTGTTGTAACTTCAGTCTGTAAAAATCTCACTTGTGTAACATCAGCCTGTGCAATTAAGTTGTAAAAGTCACTCTTCTCGCCCCCCCAGCCTAAAAGCATTTTCCCTGAAACCATTAAATCTATAATTATGATAACAGGCCATACCTATGAATCCTTAAAAGCATTCCTTAGAGAAATGTTTACCTCCTTTGTTTTAGTGGCCAGCTGCAAACTATGAATTAGCAGATCTATTAGTTTGTGAGGTTTAGCCATTATCCTCTTTGCTTTGTGTAAGACTCATCCTGAAACCCCAATTAGCCCAGCCTCCCAACATCCATCTTATCAAAAAGGATTTTGATGGCTAACAGGCTGGGTACTTCTCATCTAAATTTGACCACTCCCAAACTTCTCCCTAACTCCACCTTTGCACACATAGTTAGCATAATTGATATCAGATTTATGGTTTTATCCCTATATAATCAGTATCCCTAGTTCTTACATTTTGCAGGTTTTCTTTCTACCCTCTCTGCCCGCTGAAGAGCATCACATTAACTTGGTAACTCTACCTGAAATCTCTGTCAGCTTGCAGGTTTCCTAGCCCCTTTGCCCCAGTGTAACAATAAACTTTTATAACTCTGCCAAAAGACAGCTGAGTCCAGTAATTCTTTTCGGACAACGAACCTAGAAAGGATTTCAATAGAAATCTCCCCAACTTATACCTCTTCAGGAACACAGAATGTCAGAGCTAGAAGAACCCTTAGAACATCAGAACTGGAAGGAACATTAGAACATAGAATGTTTAGGCTGAAAGGGATATGGACATTAGAGCATAGAACACACAAAGTTCGAGATGGAAGGATATTTAATAATCCGGTCCCTTCATTTTGTATATGAGAAAACGGAGGCCCAGAAGTGTCATTACCTGCAAGGTCTCATAGCTAATGGATTACAGAGCTGAGACTCAAAAACAGAGTTACTGATTTTGCCAAGGACTAGCTCTGCTGTGAGCTCTGGGTGCCTGGAGGCCTGTCCCAGGTCCAGATCTATACCATGCCCAGCTGGAGGGGGGGGGGGGGGCGGCTGGCCTATCAGTCCTTCCTCAGTGACTTACTAGTCATGAGACTTCAGAAAGGGGAGAGGGAAAGGCAACATCTATAGGAACCATTTGTTTAATTGTTTCAATTGCATCCAACTCTTCATGGTCCCATTTGGGGTTTTCTTGGCAAAGATACCAGAGTGGTTTGTCATTTCCTTCTTCAGCTCATTTTACAGATAAGGAAATTGAGGCAAACAGGGATCAATAACTTGTAGGTGTCTGAGGCTATATTTGAACTCATGAAGATGAGCCTTTCAAATTCCAAGCCCAGTGTTCTATCCACTGTACCACCTAGCTGCCCATAGGAATCATATTTTCCCAATTAAAAATTAGGACATGTTCTGACAAAGTCTATTCATAGGATCATAGGATTCAGCGTTGGAGGGGATTATAGAGATCATCTAACTTACCCTATTCATTTTACTAATGGGGTAACTGAGGCCCAGAGAGGCTAAGTGATTTGTCTGAGGTCACACAGGAAGCAAACAAAAGGATCTTTGACTCCAGATTCAGTTCTCTTTTCTTGGATAAGAAAGAGCTTAGTCAGCTTTCGTTTTCTTGAAATTAGTCAAGGTTGCTGTGTGGGCATATCACAAAGCCACTCATCCTCCAGGCAAATTCTGGCTTACTTCTCTGGAATTCATTTAAAAAAAAAAATGTTCCAGGTTTTGACACAAATAAACTCCAGATTCTGGATATGACATAATGTGAGATACGTGTTGGGTGAACCCCACATGTATGAATCTGGATCCTGGCCAATGGATTTACCTCCAGAGAAAGAGAGCCAAACCACATCCTTCCCCTGGCACATTCCAGACTTCTCATAAAGTAGCCACAGTGTCTGTGGGCTCAGAATAGAGAGGGCTCATAAAACTGTAGACCATTAGTGCTTACTTGAAACAAGTGCATTCAGCTGTGTTCCATGATTGTTCAGGGCCTCCCTCTCCCATCTGTTTGTTAAGGGGGTAGGGGTAGGGGTGGAGGAAATCATGGACTTGGAGGACAGGAGGCCTGGATTCTCCCTTGGGTTTCACCACTGCCTTCCTATGTGATTTTGAGCAAGCATTACGTGGACCCAGACAAGAGCTAGGTGAGAGTCCCTGCTCTGTCCATTGACTCACTGAGTAGTGGAAAAGGAACCAGATTTGATGTCAGGAAGCCTGGGGTCTACTCTTGGTTCCAACAATTGCTATCTGTGTGATGATGAGGAAGTCATTGTACCTCCCTGGAACTTCCTCAGTTTCCTCATCTGTATAATAAGGTGATAATCATCATCATCTTCACATATTTGAAAAGCTGTTATGCTGAAAAGGGGCCATGGGATCATAGATTTAAGAGAACCTTAAAATACAGGTGGGTTGCATTGTAAACAGAGTGCCAGGCCTGGGGTCCAGAAGACTCATCTTCCTGAGTTCAAATCTGGCCTCAGACACTTACTAGCTGTGTGACCCTGGGCAAGTCACTTAACCCTGTTTACCTCAGTTTCATCATCTGTGAAATGAGCTGGAGAAGGAAATGGCAAACCACTCCAGTATCTTTGCCAAGAAAACTCTAAATGGGATCGTGAAGAGTCAGATGGGACTGAAAAATGATTGAACAATAACAACAACAACAAAAACCCTTAAAGATCATTGAGTCCAGCTACAGATGAAGAAACTGAAGTTCATAGAGAGAAAAAGATTTGCCTGTGGTTTCATAGATCCTAAGTAGCAGTGCAGGGATTAAAACCCGGATCCTCTGACTTCAAATCTAGTGCTTGTTCTATTAATAAGAGCAAGTATACAGCACTTTAACATTTGCAAAGCTCTTTGCAAATATCATCTCACTTGGTCCTTGCAACAGCCCCTGGAAATAGATGCTGATGAAAAAAATGAGGATAACTTGCCAAGGTCACACAGCTAATAAGTGTTTGAGGCAGGATTTGAACTCAGATCTTCCTGACTCTAGGTCCAGCACTGTATCCACTGTGCTACCTTGCTACCTCTCAACACTTGGTGATCAAGCATTACCTATTTGCCAGGCATTGTGCTAAGGCCTGGAGATACAAAGAAATATAAAAACACAGTCAATTCCTTCAAGTAGCTCACATTCTAACGGGTGAGACAACATGCAAATGCTTGTACAAGTAGGATACGTATGGTGTACATGGAAGGTTGCATGGAGAAGACAATAGTAGCAGTGTGGGAAGGGGAGGGAAAGGGGAGACCAGGAAAAGCTTCCTGCGGCAGAAAGTTGGCTTTGAGTTGAGTCTTGAAAAAAACCAGTGAAACCAGGATGCAAAAGTGCGGAGGAAAGGCACGCCAGGCACCAAGGATAGCCATTGAAAAGGCAAGGATGGAGTGTGTCAGAAACGACAAGGAAGTCAGTGTAGCCGGATCATAGAATACATAAAAAGGAAAAACATATAAGAAGAATAAAAAGATAGGATGTGGCCAAGTTGTAAAGGGCTTTGAATGCCAAACAGAGGATTTGACATTTGATCTTAGAGGTAAAAGAGAGCCACTAAGGGAGTTTATTGAGTTGGGGGGAGGAGGACAGCGGAGCTGTGACATCATCATTTCAGCATTTTAAGGAAACTTCATTAGAAGTTCAGTGGAAGATGGATTAGAGTGGGGAGAGATGAGATCATCCAGCAGATGACTGCAGTAGTTTACACCCAAGGTGATAAGAGTCTGCACCAGGGTGGCAGCTGTTTGGGTGGAGAGAAGCTGCTATATATGGGAAATACTGTGAAGGTGGAAAGACGACACTTGTCCATGAATTAAACCAGAGTTAGAACTAGTGGGTGGGCAAGGTAGTTGGCTGCTGAAGTGAAAGACACTGGGAGAAGGGGAGCTGGGGGATGCCTTCTAAGGTAGTGAGTTTGTCATTATTGGAAGTGTTCAAGCAGAGGCTGTATCCATCATCACTTATCAGGGATGATGTATGAATACAGAGAATTGAATCAAATCTGTAAGAATACAAGTCATTCCCCAATTGATAAATGGTCAAAGGATATGGACAGATAGTTTTCAGAGGAAGAAATTAAAGCTGTTTATAAGCATATGAAAAAATGCTCTAAATCACTGTTGATTAGAGAAATGCAAATCAAAACAACTCTGAGGTACCACATCTCACTGGTCAGATTGGCTAAGATGACAAAACAGGAAAATGATAAATGCAGGAGAGGATGTGGAAAAATTGGAACACTAATACATTGTTGGTGGAGTTGTGAACTAATCCAACCATGCTGGAGAGCAATCTGGAACTATGCCCAAAAGGCTATAAAAAAGTGCATTCCCTTTGACCCAGCAATACCACTTCTGGGGCTGTATCCCAAAGAAATCACAGAAGTGGGAAAAAGACCCGTATATACAAAAATATTTATAGCAGCTCTATTTGTGGTGGCAAAGAATTGGAAATCAAGGGGATGCCCATCAATTGGGGAATGGCTAAACAAGTTGTGGTATATGAATGTAATGAAATACTACTGTGCTATAAGAAATGAGGAGCAGACGGACTTCATAATAACTTGGACAGACTTATATAGACTGATGCTGAGTGAGGAGAGCAGAACCAGGAGAGCTCTGTACACAATTATAGACACATTGTATGTGTGATGACTAACTTTGAAAGATTGGATTCCTCTCAGCAATGCAAAGTTAGAAGACAACTACAAAATACCCATGATAGAAAGGGATATCCACATCCCAAGAAAGAACTACAGAGTCTGCAAATTGAAGCAAACTATTTGTTTTCTCTTGTTTGTGTTTTGTTTTGTTTTATCCCTTCTTTTTCATTGTTCACCCCATTGGTTATAATCCTTTACAACATGACTAACGTTCAACATGAAGGTATTTGTAGAACCTTTATTTGATTACATGCTGCTATGGGGGTGGGGAGAAAATTTGAAACTTAAGAGATTGTGGAATTGAATATTGCACACTAAAAGTAAATAAATACATTTTTCAAAAAAGAACACTGAATTTGGAGTCAGGAAAAAAAAAGAATACACAGTCGTTACAAAGAATTTGCTAAATTCCATAGAAGAGCCAATACTTGCGTGTTTGGGACTGAGCCAAAGACTTGGCTAATAGGACCTGAAGCAGACGTGAAGCAAATTGTCTTGTGCGATTTCTAAGAACTTAAGGTGAATGTCAGTATCAGCTGGGATTGGAACAGCCCCAGAGATCATGAGTCCCATTTTCCTCATCTGTCAAATGTGTATGGGCTCCCTGTCTTGCCTCCCTTCCTGAAAAATCAAGAGGTCCCAGTGGGGCATTGCTTAGGCAGGCATTTTGAAGAGTATGGCTTGGGGTTGGGCAATATTTCCATTCTGTTCAACCTGAATGATAAGGTTCTTCTCACTTTCATTTTTGTCTGTCATCTTTCCAGAGCCAAGGCTGCCCTTTGTGGAGCCTCACTGAAGATCAGGAGTAGATGAGCCCCTCAGTTCTGTGCCATGTTCCACCCATATAGGGACATACCAGTGTGTTTTGAGCAGCCGAGAGTAGAGACACAACTCCTTGGCCTGGCATTTAAGGCTCTCCACAAACTACTTCTGCCACCTGATTTCAATTTCATGGGCTTTCACACCTATATTTGGGTCATGCTGAATTCCTCACTCTCTTCTTAAGTCCTCCTCCACTTTTCTATCCCTTTGCTTTTGTTTATATTTCTTCCTGGAATACTCTGTAGCCACAGGTTAACATTCTCTCAGTCCTTCAAAGCACAATTTGAGAACTACCTTTTCCAGGATGCCTTCCTGATTTCCCCAGCCAGAATGAAGTATTCTTTCTCCTAACCCTCAGAATAATTTATTCTCCTATGCACACCTCACATTCTTCTTCGTGCTATCATTAATTGCATACATGTCTTGTCTCCTCTGTTAGATTATAGAAACTGAGAGGCAGAAGGGTGCAGTGGGAAATGCCCCTGAAGAAAATACTGACCCAATCTGAGTCAGGAAATCTAGGTCTGAATCCTAGCTCTTCAGCTCACTAGCTATGTGACCTTAGGCAACTGCTTAACTTAAGCTGCAGTTTCCTCATCTGTAAAATGAGGAAATTGGGCTAGATCAGAAGACCTTTATATGTTTTCTTTTTGTTTTAAATTTTATTTTTTTCAATGAACAAAAATCTATTTTTTCCTTCCTCTTGCCTTCTCCTGTTGAACAAAAGAAAAAGAAAAACATATCATCCCTTGTAACAAATAGTCGTAGTCAATGAAAACTAACTCCTGCATTGGCCATGTCTTCTCAAAATATCTCAATATGTACTCTGAGTCCATCACTTGTCTGTCATGAGGGGGTAGCATGTTTTATTATGGGTCCTCTGGAATTGTGATTAGTCATTGCATTGATCAGAGTCTTTACAAAGATGTTCTTATTGTAGAAAGTGTTCTCCTGGTTTTCCACACTTTACTCTGCATCAGTTCATAAAAGTCTTCCCAAGTTTCTTTGAAACCATTCCCTTCATCATTTCTTACAGTACAATAGTATTCCACATTCATTTACCATAATATGTTCAGCTATTCCCCACCTGATGGGTACTTCTTTTGGTTCCAGTTCTTTGCTACCACATAAAAGCTGCTAAAATTATTTGTGTATATATGCATCCTTTTTTTTTCTTTCTTTGTAAATTAGGGGTTCTCGACCCTTTTTGGTATCATAGGCCCCTTTGGCAGCCTGGTGAAGCCTATGGACCCTTTCTCAGGATCATTGTTTTTTAAATGCATAGAGTAAAATAAGTAGCATTACAAAGGAAACCAATTATGCTGAAATATAGTTATCAAAATACCAACCCCCACAAAGCTAAATTCATGAACCTGAGGTTCAGAACCCCTAGAGGTGATCTTTAAGGTTCCTTCCACCTGTGGCAGTCTATATTCTAAGGATCCTAACACTAGAGGAGGAAAGGACCTCAGAGGTCATGTAGTCTAACCATCTCATTTTAATAAATGAGGAAACTGAGGCCTGGGGAGGCTAAGTTACCTACCCAATGTCACACAGGTACTAAGCATCAGTGACAGGATTTGAACCCAGGTCCTACAACTCTAGACTCTAGGACCTTCTTTCTCATCATGACTTATTAGCTGTGTGGCCTTGAGGAAATTATTTCCCCTCTCTAGACCTTGTGTTCTTCTCTGCAAAATAAATGAAATAATCCCTAGTCTGCCTAACTCATATGATTGTGAGGACACATGAGTTCACAGGGTAGGGGTAGAGCAGATGGTATGGATCTGCCCATTCTATCTAATTCCAGGACAGCTTTGAACTTGAGTTCAGTCCCTGTTTAGCAACTCAGGAGATAGAATCTCCAAGTTGACTCATTACTGGCCATTGGAGAGTTCTTCCTTAGGAAATGTGACTTGCTGGCATATAATCCATTAGACTGTCAACTCCTCGAGGGCAGGGACTGTCTTTTGCTTCTTTTTGCATCCCCAGCACTTAGCACAGTGCCTGGCAAATAGCAGGGACTTAATAAATGTTTATCAAATTGGCTTATTATCTGACTTTTTCATACCTCCTCTCCCTCAATCAATTCTGAGAGAAATGAGATGGCCTCAGGAAGGGTTTTTTCATAAAAACTTAATGCTGAAGGAGAAACTGGCTTGCCTTTGTTGTATCCTGAATTTAGATTCAAGGAGCATTCTTTGAGTACCCACTGAATGCCCATCCCTGGGCTAGGTGCTGTGGAGAAGGAATAAATAAATGCGGCATGAGCTCTCTCTGCCTCAAGGACCTCACAGTCTAGTAGGAGAAATCAGACATGGATGGATACAAATAGCTATAAAACAACACAGAGAATGACAAACAAGCAGGAAAAATGGAAAGTACTATGAGGTTACAGGAACAAGTGTTCACTAGGAGAAGGGAGATCAGTAATGGCTTGTTGGAGGAAGAAGCAATGGAGGTCAGCCTCATTGGATGGGCAAGATTATGATGATGGAAGTGGAAGAGGGAGAATGGGGGTTTGAGAAAGAACCCAAGATGTGGAAGGGGAAAAAAGTTCTACTGAAATGGAATTCAAACCCAAAATTCTTTTGATTCCAAATAAGTACTGTTTTCAGGGCACCACAAGGAGGGAGGAAATAAGTTATTTATTAAGTGCCTACTATGTGCCAGGAACTATGCTAAGCACTTTACCAATATCCCACTTGAGCTTCCCAACAACCCTGTGAAGTAGGTGCTATTATGATTGCCATTTTACATTTGAGGAAACTGAGGCAGGCAGAGGTTAAAGGACTTCAAAGAAGCATCTAAGGCTGTATTTAAACTCAGGTTTTCCTGACTCTGGGATCACCTAGCTGCCTTGCAATGCCACAAGTGATCCAAATTTGGCTCCAGGAAGATGACTGGGGCACCATTTGCCAGATGACTTGGCTAGATGAACTCCTGGAGGCAGGGAGACAAGCAAGGAGGCTGCTTATTACCAGAGTTAAGAGAGGGGTGATGAGGACCTTTGCTACAGAGCAGCTATGGGTCCAGAGAACATGAGTTCAAGTAAAATATGTATAGAATTGACCCAACTTTTGATGTGTAACATGAGTCATGAAAGGAGCCAAAGTACCCCAAGTTTATTCTACATTTATGAGCATACTTTATGACTATAAAGCCCCATTGATAAAAATAGGGAAGTCAGGGAGATGAGCTGGTTTCAGGGAAGGAAATGATAAATTGAATTTCAGACATTCTTTCTAGAAAAGAGGTACTTCAACTGTCTTTTGGACTTCATAGAAAAAAAAAATCTGGCCAAAGCTGTATCTGAAGGAAGTCATGGAATAAGGAGATTAGACTAGATGAGAAGGAAAAAGAAGAGAATGATAATTATGTGTCACTCTTCCATAATACTTTAAAGTTTACAAGGCACTTTCCTCATTATGACCCTGAGAGGTAGGAAAGGCAAGGGTTATTATGCCCATCTTACTGATAGGAAAACTGAGGCTCAGGTCACACAGGAAACTAGGGTCAGAGCCAAAAATTTCTAAGAGACCTTCTAGTTATAATAATTGTAATAATTCCTTATACACAAAATACAAGTAAATATAAATGTATAAATCTTTCCAAAGCAACCCCAACACATTATTCCCATGATCTTCACAACAGTCATGTGAAGAAGATTGGGCAGGAATTATTATCTGCATTTAATAGGTAGGGAAACTGAGCCAAAGAGAAGGGGAGTGACTTGTTTCTTGATTTGATCTGTCCATTAGGTACCTTGTCCTTGACCCCCCTCCCTAGTCTTCTTCTTGATCAACCTTCTATATTGCTCCTAAAGTCCAAGTATACACCTCTCCTGATAATGAGTTTGTTCTCTTCCAAGGAACATTTAAAGTCTGAGGAAATAGTGAACTCAACAACAACTCTGTTCTCTGCTGGTATTTGCTTTTTACTGCCTACATGACCTTGGGCAAATGGATTAACCTCTCTGGATCTCATTTTCCTCATACAATATATATATGATAAAATAAGGGGATTGGTTTAAATGATTTCAAAGTCCCTTTCTGTTCTAAATCTATGCTCCTATGGTTTTGGTTGTGGTTCTAGTCTTATAAATAAGTAGATGGGTGTGGTGTGGCTTGAGGGAAGCCCTCCTTCAGAAAATGCCTACTGCTGACCTTCTTCAGCACCTGAAAGAACCCTATTCACACACCATAAAATATTGAGGTCTCATTCAGTAACTGATTCTGGTCTGGTAACGACAAGGTGAATGAAGAAAGGGACTTTTACTTGGCTTCTGAGTTGGATTTGGGTTGTTTTCAAAAGGAACCCATCAAACTTAGCCTCTCCTAAGCTGCCTGGCTGCATTGGAGTGAGTGGGCAAGGACTTCTGTAGGCCTCTCAGTGGAGAGAGAGCCCTGGGAGGTCATCTCCCCACCAAGACTGATGCTGTGTGGCTCAACACCCTGCTGTGGCTTCTTTCTATGCTGCCTCCATGCTTTCTTGCGTTAGGTAAAGGAACTTTGGATGTGGTTATGACCTTGTGAATTTTGAAAGGTTGTAATGGTGAGCTACCAGAAATCTGTGAGCTGGAGCTCATATCCATATTGGAGCGTGTGGCTAGCCAAACCCACCAACCCAATCATGAGATCTAGCCCAGCAGTGGATTGACTCAATTCTTCTTCTGCCAATGTACTGGGCCCTACAAACAAGGGAGTGACTCTGTCCATTGGCCATGACAAAGGGGACATGTTCTGTAACTTCTCATCTTACAATTTTATGATTTCTCTCTTACATCTTTATAGTAAAAATGACTTATTTTTTATTTTTAGAACTGATGTTTTGAAATTCCCCTTGTATCTGCCAATTCCTTCAGGAGATGGGCCCCCTCAGCTGAAAGGGTCCTTAGAATATGGAGTATCAGGGCTGAACTTTAAATCTAGTCAAACTCTCTCTGTTTTCATAGGAGGAAAATGAGGCCCAGAGAGAGGAAGAGACTTCCCCAAGATTTAACAGCTGAGTTGGGACTTGAAATCTGGACTGCCCAATGTATTTTTCCATCATTTCACCCTACCTTCTCTGTGACCCTACACCATGAAGGGCTAGAGGCAGTCTGAGTAAGGGGGAAGAAGTCATATCAAAGACTATTTATGGCCCCTTTTCCAAGGCCCTTCTTTTCTACATGGTTCCTGAGACCCTCAACAGTGTCTCACACCTGGCTGTCACATTTGGAATCCACCTGACAAAATATGGTATAAACACAAAGGACTCATACTTGAACACAGTCAATATAACTTTTCTGCTCTATCTAGCTCTATCTCTCTATGTACCCTGGAATCAGGGTAAGGTTGAGGCCTCTCACAAGAGGAAAGTACTTAGGGTCCATGGGTCCTATGCATGAATCTATATAGTGACCTTCAGACCTGGGTTCAGATCCCACCTCAGATACTCACTAGCTGAGTAATTCTGGGTAAGTCACATAACCTCTCTGGGCTTTAGTTTCCTCATCTGGAAAATGAAAGGTTTGGATGTGATAACCTCTGAGATCCCTTCCAGCTCTAAATCAATGAACTTTGTTGAAGCCTGTGACGTGATTCCCTACCCCCTGGCAAATCCAGGAAAATCTCCCTTCGGAGAGTCCTTACCTTCCCAAGTCCTGTACTTATGTTTCATATTTATAGTGCTAGCCTGGCCCTGGCCCACCAGAAGGGAAAAGAAATGAAGGTCAATAGAAATCTTTCTTCTGGGAAACCTGCATAGACTACACAATTCACAGGACTAATAAAAGGCAAAGTGTGGAGATAGGAATTCTCCTTGATCTAAACTCTTTCTAACCTCCAAACACAAAAAATCTATATACCAAAGGTGCTTAATATGTGCTGTCATTGCCCTGGTTCCCAATTCTTGCCATCTTCAGTCAGGATTCTAGTCCCCAGGGCTGTTGCCCACCACACCTGCACAGCTGCCTGGAAACAGTCAGGTTTGATGTCCTGTCTCCATCCAAGGCGGTTTCATGTAATATAAACTAAGGGTCATTCTTTTTCTTAGCAAGTCATTTCTCATCTCTTGGGTATGTGCACAACAACTGGGTTTGAGTTCCATTTGGGCTATTTATTAACTGTATGATCTTTCCCTCTAGGAGCCTTAGTGTTCCTACCTGTCAAATGGGGAGCTTCCCTCTCGAACTGTTTTGCGGATCCACTGAGATAACAGGTGGGAAGCAAATCATGGACAGCCATCCTCCCAAGGTAGTCTTTGTGCCTTGCCAAGGTATGGGTATTATTGTTGTTGCCATGATGGTTAATGATGGGGTTAGGAGAGAGATTTGGATGATTTTCTAAAATTTTCACCATCTTACATTCATGAGCACAACAGAAATGCTACAGCCCATCCAGAAACTCCTATGTCCTAGGGAAGCAGCATGAGGTCACTGGGCATCTGGAGGGGGCCAGAGCAGGAGATGCTACTGGGAGGAGGGGCAGGGCAGAAAGAGGAGGCTGAGGGTAGCACACAAACTGTCTTCTTGATGCTCACTTGCCTTTGGCCCTGATGAGGGAAGCACTGGACCCCAAGCCATGTGTAGACTGAGGGTGCACATGATCACTGTTTTTAAGACCCGGAAGATCCATCATACAAAAGAGGGATTCGGTTGACCCCAGAGGACGGAATTGAGAACAGTAAGTGGTACTTGCTGAGGCAGATTTTAGTTCGATAACAGGAATGACTCAGAGCTGTGCCCAAAAGGAGCAGACTGCCTTGGGAGACAGTAGTTTCACCTTCAGCTTGGATACGTGCGCATAGGTCCAGATCTAGCTCTGAAAACTTGTGATTTCAAAACAGACCCTTGTGAAACAGTGCTGATTGCTGGCTGTTAGGAGTTTTCTTCTAAACTGGAACAGGAAATGAATGAATGAAAAAGCATTTATTAAGTGTCTACTATGTATAAAGCACTGAGGATACAAATACAAGAAGAGACAGTCTCTGTCCTCAAGGAGCTTATATTTAATAAGTAACTATCATTTATATAGCTCTTACCAGGCATTGTGCTGTTTCACGATTATCATTTCATTTGATCCTCCAAATAACTCTGGTAGGTAAATTCTATTATTGCCCCCCCCCCCTTTTACAGATGAGAAAACTGAAGCAAACAGGAGTGAAGTGACCAGTCACACAGCTAGTGTCTGAGGCCAGATTTGAATTTGAATCTTCTTGACTATGAGCCTAGTGGTCTATCCACTAAGCCACCTACATGCCTCAATCTGTAATAGGGAAAGATGGCACATATTGGGGAGTGGTGCCCAGGGAAGGGACTTTTGATCTGAGAAATCACAGAGATGATAATCTGATGTATGTGGCATATCAAGAAAGGTAGAATCACCAGGAAAGATCTTTTTCATTCACACAGTATAGTGGAAAGAGTACCAGCTTTACTGTAATCAATATCCATTCCCCTGGCTTCAGTTGGGAGATCTGCCACCCACTCAATGTGTAAACTCAATGTAAGTAATTTCCTTCTTCTGGGCATCAGTTCCACTTTTGTAAAATGAGAATTCATTCTCTCCTTCATTCATTTGCAACCACTGTTGCTTAACCTGATTTAAGTATCGAGTCACTGAAAAGCAGAATGTTTGGTCTTATACTCTGTTTCCATTTCTACCCCAAACAACAGAGCTTTGGACTCTCCCCACCATCCTGTCCTTTTCATTTGCCAGTCCTGATCCAGTGAGATCCAGGTCTGAAGGAGTTGAGCTGTCTGTTGTCCATCTAGTCCTATGTGACTTGCAACATTTTAAAATTACTTTTGGTCACCAAAGTTTATCAACATCTTCATTTACAGATGAAGAAACTGAAGTCCAGAAAAGGGAAGTGACTGGTTCAAGAGCACTTGATATAGGCAGGACTACACGACATTGATAGAAGGTTTTTTTGTTTGTTTGTTCTGGGTTTTTTTAGGACTGCCATTTATTTCCTGAACTCCTTAGCATGGTGCCATAACCAGTCTGTGCAATATTGCTTCTCTTTCCAATTATAGAAAAGTATGAAGTACTCAGAATAAAAGAGGGAGAAAAAAATAAAATCAGAAGACACTGTGGAATCAGAATAGTATTTCATGAAGCAAACCATCAGTAATCTGTGGAACAATTGGGCTCATCCACGCCATTGCTAAGAACAAAGACAAAATGAATTTTGCATCTGGATCAACACTGAACAAGTTCTTAGAAGAATTTCTATATATTAGTCTGGAGGAAAGAGCCAGATAGCTAGAAAAATGTGAAACTATTTGAGTTACTCATGAATTGAGTGTCCACAAAGGAGGACAGAAGCACCAAGCATGGATGAAAAAGTAGACTTGCATTTTATTGCATCAGTTCATGTAGATGGGCATCTCTATGAATTAGATGGATACAAGTCATTTCTAGCGGTAAAACTAGTGATGTCACTTTATTTGAGGATGTGTAGAAGTCTGCAAGAAGTTCCTGGAAGGTAGCTCAGAAGAATTAAGATTTAGTGCAGTTGCTCTTTCTGTAATGTAGTGAAAACACCAGCACTATATTGTTTGAAACAAAAACAAGATTCTTCTGCCTCATGCCAGCACCCACGAATTTTGATATTTTCCTGATGATATTGATGATACTGACCAATGACAGTCCCTGTAGATTAAATTTTCAATTAATCTGAAAAAAGTGGAACAGCCATTTATTTCCATCATCACAGAAATTCAAGACTCCTAAGTGCATACTAGCAACTACAGACTCTTCTTGCTTTATGCAGAAGTACACAAATTTAACTATGCAAAGAATTCTGAAATAAATCTGCATTAAAAAAACCCAACACCTGTTAACTTTACTGTACAATATTGTGCTCTCTCTCTCTCCTTCTGCCTCTCTGGGCTCTTTTTTCCCACCAAAAACAAACAAACAAAAAACCCTTAAAAATAAATTTTTAAAAATTCATCCACTTAAAAGCAGAAGAGCCAACATAGAGAGACAGCCACTGCTGGGTGGGGGCTTGGCTTGAGACCTCCAAAGCTTACAGAGGAGACCTTTGCCTGCTCTGCCCACCTAATGTGCTTGTCCAGCCTGTGTCTGATCTCAGAGCACATGAATACCATGAGTCTGTGTCACCCTTCCAGGCCTCCACCCCTTCTTCCTTTCCATCCAGTCAGAGCCCCATGTGGCTGGCCCCAGGCTGGAGTGTTTCTCCTCCTGCTCTCACTTCTCTGTCCCTGACCCCCAAATATCCTTGAACTGTGTGCTGGTCCCCTCCCTACACACTGCCTCCCTTCTTCCCTTCTTCACATCCAGTCTGGGGCTATTCCCATTAAGTAAAAATCATTTTAGGGAGAGGTTTGCAGAAAGACCCACTTACGTAAAGCGAGAGCTATCTGTACTTAAATAATGATATAAACATATTTAATTATGTTACATTATATTTATTACATTACATTGTTTTCTGAGAGTAAGGATTTTCATTTTTATCTGTATTTCCCAAACAATGCCTGGAATATAGAAGGCACTCAGGAAAGGTTTGTTGATTTGATTTTTTTTTTTTTACTAAAATGTAGGTCTCCTGAACTGAAATCTGGAATACTTTCTACTGCATGATTCTGTCTCCATTAATGGTGATTTGAGAAGAAGCACGGTGGGGTGGGGGAGAGAATATAGGATGTGAAGCTAGGAAAACCTGGGTTCGAATCTGGATTGTGTTACCTGCTATGTTCTCCTTTCTCAGGGAAGGTCTGTTCCTTCCTGTGTGAAAAGAGAGGGTTGGACTAGTGGGACTCAAAGGTCCATTCTAGCTCTAAATCCTAAGATGGTGGTGCCTGAAGGCTGACTTGCTGGTTTTCACCCAGTCTTTAGAGAGGTGCAAGAGAAAATCACAGCCAATTAAAAAAAAAAACCAAAAACAAAGCAACAAAACTGCCTGCAGTCTATTATCCTAGCCCCTCCTTGGCTGTTGGAGTACAATCAGCCCTACAGATAGAATAGCTTGCCTTGGGCATCAGAGGAGTTGAACAAACTAAGCTCAGCACCCCTGGTGTTTCCCCCTCACTTTCCACCGCCTCCCCCCCAACCTCTGCTCATTTTGTCTCCTCACAGACAGGCCATTCATTACTTTCCTTATGGGAGACTGGGATGGAGAAGGTAGACTCTGGCTTGGTCATAAATCCTCAGTCTCACAAGAGCTCAACTCCAGCAGGGGACCAGATGGACCTGTCTGCCAGCTACCAGCCTTCATTAATCCTACAGGCCAGGAGACAGCATGGAGACTTGGGGGTCCCAAAAGGGGAGTTCAAACACCCAGGCAAGGATAGGTGAAGACTAAAAATGACCCTGACATCTTAAGCACACCTTGGTGGCCATCTTGGCCCATCACTCCCATTACAGTCCTATTTAAAGGCAGGAGCCACTGTCCCTCCCTGTTCCTACAAATCAGAAATCTATGGTTCCTAGTCCTTGTTGGTGCATTTCTTTCATGTCTGCTATCCAATGGTATCAGTGGTCCCTTTTGGGCCTATTCTTTCCCTTCCCCCTTTCCTTCTTTTTTTGGCCAAGAGGCAGGATTTTGACCAATAATAGTTCCTGTAGATTAAACTTTGAATTAATCTGAAAAAAAGTGGAATGGCCATTTATTTCCATCACCACAGAAGAAACTCAAGACTCCTAAGTGCACATTAGCAAATACAGACCCTTCTTGCTTTATGTAGAAGTACACAAATTTGACTATGCAAAGAATTCTGAAATAACTACATTACAAAAAGCCCAACACTTGTTAATTTTACCGTACAACATTGTGCTCTCTCTCCACTTCTGCCTCTCTGGGCTCTTTTTCCCATCGAAAACAAACAAACAAAAACCCCAAACAAAAAGCTCTTAAAAATGCATTTTTTAAATTCACCCATTTAAAAGCAGAAGAACCGATGTGGAGAGACAGCCACTGCTGGATGGGGGCTTGACTTGAGACTTCCAAAGTTTACAGAGGAGACCTTTGCCTGCTCTGCCTGCTCTGCCTACTCATGGGCTTGTCCAGCCTGTGTCTGGTCTCAGAGCACTTGAGTACCTCAAGTCTGAGTCACCCATCCCACTTACAGATTGAAATGAAGGAGGCAGAAACTTACTTTTATCACCTTATCTATGATGCTTTCAGCAGAGGAAAACACAGGAATACACATGCAACAATCTGTCCTTAAAATAAGTAGACAAAGTTTAAGACCTTCCTACTGACTTTTCTGACATTTCACTGAACTGTCCAATGGTCACTTCTATTTTCTGGAGCCTCCTGTTTCCACCATTTATAGGCACGAGTGATGTGGATTTAATAATTGATGGATTATTGTAGTGGTTTTCAACCTTCCTAATGCGGCAACCCTTTAATATTTGTATATGGGTGTATCTGCACGTGGGCAGACCCGCCTGGAGATGGATAGAGGAGCGGTGTCTCAGTTCCTAAGACCATTGGAAATATGTGTTTTCTGATGGTCTTAGGTGACCCCTGTGACAGGGTCGTTCAACCCCCAAAGGGGTCGCGACCCACAGGTTGAGAACCACTGGATTATTCTTGTGGCTCCTTTTTCCAGAATTGTCCTTGCTCCATCATTCCCATTTGGCATTTGTCCATTCTTGACTATCTGTTAATTCCTGCCCAGGTGTTAATTGATAATTAAAGTGTTAGCTGCTAACTAAGGAGTTTTCTGGTCAGTCAGTGACCTCTCCCAAAGGTAGCTGCATTTTAATAGGGGCCCTCAAAGACTGGCTTCAAACTCAATAGGAAGGGGCTCTAGTGGTAGAAAAGCTCCTGTTTCTGATATTTCTTCTGAGCTCCTTTGCGCCTTTCATTCTTCCAGTTTTAAAATGACAGTAGTACTTGGTTCACAATCTTCCTTTTCACCTGATCTCCTACCATCATTCATAGGGACATCAATATTCGTATTAAAGATTCAACAACTCTACAATTTCTCAATCTTGTTGGCCCCAGCAGTCTTCCTCTCCACATCATTTTAGCCACATCTTGATATGATCACATTTTAGTCTTTGCCATCTTTTGAAATTGTGCCATCTCCAAGATCCTGACCAAAAGCAATAAATGCTTACTGATGACTTAATCAATTGAATAAATTAATGAATGATTAGACATTTTACTATCTGATTAGCTATCCTAGAATCTCCTGCACCCATTATCTTCTGCCATTCTTGGCTTACATATCTTCACCCTGGGTAACCTCCACAATATAATTTTTCAATTCCTCCTCTATGGCCCCTGATGATCACTGGAGAAAGTTATGAAGTTTTTAACTAAATTCATACAAGGTAAATATTTCATTAATACTCTCAGCTTTCTCCTTTTCTGAAGCTCTACACTTGACTCCCTGTCCCATTTTCCATATCAGCTTTTCTAAAACTCTTCCCTCTCCCCTCACACCTCTTACTGTACTAACCATCCTCCACACCTATAACAGATGACTTGGACTAATGTGTTACTGAAAAGATGAAGCCATCTGACTTGAACTTCCCCAGGTTCCTTCTAGGACTCAACATTTCTCTACATCATCATCCATTCTTCTCTCCTCTAGTCATACAATAAGAGCTAAACCTACAACCTTGGTCTCATTCCCAGCTGCTTCCTCCAGGATCTTGCTCCAGCAGTCACATCTTTTCGACATACCTCCTATCTCTTCCTTTCCATTAGATGGGATCCTTCCCCATGTACCTGCAAACATGTTTGTCTCCTCAAATTCATAAAAAACTTTTCCTTGGCCCTTCCATCCCTTTCGGTTACTTATCTTATCTTTTTCCTCCCCTTCACTTCCAACAATTCTAAAAAAAATTGCTATTTAAACTGGAGTCTTTAATTTCCCTACTGCCCACTCTTTTGCAATCTGGTGTCTGCCCCACTGTTCTACTGAGTCCTTTTCTAATCTGTCCAATTGTCAGTGCTCTCACCTTCTCTGAAATTATTTTGAGTTTCTTTGTGTATAATTAGAATTTACTTATCTTGTACATGTTGCATGCTCCCCAGTATGACATAAATTCCTTACAAGCTAGGAATGCTATATCCTTTGTGACTAGCATGGCACCTTGTTCATAGATTTTTATAAATGTTTGTGGAATCAAAAGGTTACTTTCTCGTTGCCAAATCTAATGGCCTCTTTTTTTTTTTCCAGTCCTGATCTTTCTTGACTTCTATATAGATTTGATGCTGTTGACCATGCCCACTACTCAATTCTCCATTGCCTTCAGAACTATTTTCCTAGTGCTTCTCCTATCTCTCTTATTCTTCCTTCTCTGTCTTCTATACTGGCTTCTAATTCTCTTCCCTCCCCACTCCTTCTACTGCTCCCTCCCCTCTTCACCCCTCTCCTCCTTTCCCTCTTCTTTCCTCTTCCTTTTCCCTTCCCTTCTCTTCCTCTCCACTTTGTTCTTTGGCAATATCTTCTTTTAATTTTCTCAGCTGTAGTCACCACCTCCATACAGATAGCTTACAGATCCATATCCCTGGCCCTGTTTTCTTTTCTGAACATCTTTCCCCCTAACTCCAAACATCTGAAGGCCATCTCTATCTGGATATCTCAAACTCAATATATTCCAAACCTGGTTCTTTATCTTTTTCCCTTAACCTTTTTCTTTGACTTCCCTGTTTCTGTCAGAAGTCCCCCCAGTCCCCTATGGTTGAAATCTTGGAGTTATCTTTGAGTTTTCATTTCCCAACTGCCCTCATTCAATTGATCAACAATTCTCATGGATTGTACCTCTAAAACCTTTTGCTTTGGTCCTCTCTTCTCTATTGGCATTGTTACCACCCCCATCTTGGGCTTTTGCAATATTTTTTCTTTCTTTTTAAAACTCAGTTTTTAATTTTTTTTTTTTCCTTTTTAAACTTTCTCTTCTCCTTGCTTTGTCTTTTCCAGCCAAGGAGAAAGCAAGAAAAGTAAAATCCAGTACAAATATGTATAGTCATGCAAGACAAATGTCTACATTAGCCATGTTCCGGAAAAAAAAAAAGATTTAAAAAGGAGAAATAGAAAGAGCAAAAAATATATTTCAGACTGTACTCTGAGCCCACCAGCTCTCTATCTGGAAGTGGATAGCTTCATGAGTTGGGGCAGCTAGGTGGTGCAATGAATAGAGCACTGGCCCTGGAGTCAGGAGGACCTGAGTTCAAATCTGAACTCAGACACTTAACACAAAAACTAGCCATATGACCTTGGGCAAGTCACTTAATCCCAATTGCCCTAAAAAAAAAGCAAAAAAATTAGTTTCATGAGTCCTTTGAAATTATTATGGGTCATTGAGATGATCATAGTTACTAAGTCTTTCAAAGCTAATTATATTTACACTATTGTGTAGATTGTTCTCCTGGTCGTGCTCACTTCACACTGCACCAGTTCTTAAAGTCTTCTCAGGTTTCTCTGGAATCTCACCTTTCATAATTTCTTATAGCACAGTAATATCCTGTCATATTTAAATAATACAACTTGTTTAATCATCTCCCAATTGATGGACCTCTCCTCAATTTCCAAATCTTTGCTACCACAAAAGGAACTGCTATAAATACTTGTGTACATGAGTTCTTTTTTTGATCTCTTTGAGTGATAGCCCTAGTAGTAGTATTTCTGAGTCAAAGGGTATGCACAGTTTAATAGCCTTTTGGGCATAGTTCCAAATTGATTTCTAGAGTGATTGGAATAGTTCACTACTCCACCAACAATGCATAGTGTGCCTGTTTTCTCACACTCCCTCCACCATTTGTCATTTTTTTTTGGTCATCTTAGTGAATCTGATAGGTGTGAGGTGGTATCTTAGAGTTATTTTTAATGTGCATATCTCTATTACTGACTTAGAGCACTTAAAAAATGTAACTCTTGATAGCTTTGATATCTTTTTCTGAAAACTATTTATTCATATTTGACCATTTTATTAATTGGGGAACGAATCTTACTCATGCAAATTTGACTGAGTTCCTTATGTATTTTAGAAATGAGACCATTATCAAACACTTACTGCAAATATTTCCCCTCCCCCCAAAGGTTCTTGCTTTTCTTCTAATCTGTTGTATGGGTTTTGTTATTGAAAAAAATTTAAATTTTTATAGTTAAAATTATCCATTTTACCTCCTGTGAACCTTTCTATCTCTTGTTTGGCTGTAAACTCATCCCATATCCATAGATGTGATATGTAATTTCTTCTCTGGTCAACTAATTTGCTTACGGTATCACTCTTCATGTCTAAACCACATATCTGTTTTGAGCTTATCTTGTTATACGGTGTGAGATATTGGTTTCTGCCTGGTTTCTGCCAGATCACTTTCCAGTTTTCCCAATAGCTTTTGTCAAATAGTGAGTTTGAATAGCTAGAATCTTTGGGTTTATCAAATAGTTACTATATTCATTTGCTTCTGTATATTGTATACCTAATCTATTTCACTGGTCAATTCCTCTATTTCTTACCCAGTACCAAGTTGTTTTTATGATTACAACGTTGTAGCATAATTTGAGATTTGGTGCTGCTAGACCTTCTTCCTTCCCATTTTTCCCATTGATTCCCTTGTTATTCTTGATCTTTTTCCCCTCCAAATGAATTTTATAATTTTTTTTTCCTAGCTCCATGAAGTAATTCTTTGGTGGTTTGATTGGTATGCTACTGAGTAAGTAAATGAATTTGGACAGTATTGTAATTTTTATTATATTAGCTTGGCCTACCCTTGATCAAATTAATATTTCTTCATTTATTTAGATCTGTCTTTATCGGTGTAAAAAATGTTTTGTAATTGTGTTCATATAGTTCCCATGTGTGTCCTGTAAGGTAGAATCCTAAGTACTTTATAATGTCTATAGTCATTTTAAATGCAATTTCTCTTTCTCTTTCTGCTGGATTTTGTTGGTAATATACAGATATGCTGATAATTTGTGTGGGTTTATTTTATATATCCTGAAACCTTGCTGAAGTTGTTAATCATTTCAATTAGCTTTTTAGTTGACTCTCAAGGGTTCTTTAAGTAAACTATCATGTCATCTGCAAAAAGTGATAGTGTTGTTTCCTCTTTGCCTGTGTTTATTCCTTTAATTTCTATAGCTAACGTTTCTAGTATAGTATTGAAAAGTAATAGCGATAATGGACATATATCCTTGCTTCACTCCTGATCTTATTGGAAATGTTTCTAGCTTATCCCCATCATAGATGGTGCCTGCTCTTGATTTTAGAGAGATACTATGAATTGTTTTAAGAAAAACGTCATTTATTCCTGTTTTTTTTTAGTGTTTTTTTAAAAATAGGAATGGCTATTTTATTTTTTAAAAAGTTTTCCCTGCATCTGTTGAAATAATAATGTGATTTTAGTTTATTTTATAATTGATGTGATCAGTTATGTTTATAATTTTCCTAAGATTGAATTATCTCTGTATTTTTGGCATAAATGCAACTTGTCATAGTGTATGATTTTTGTGATATATTGCTGTAGTCTCCTTGCAAGTATTTTATTTATTTATTTTTTGCATCAGTATTCATTAGGGAAATTGATCTATAGCTTTTTTTTCTTTGTATTGACTCTCTTTAGTTTAGGTATTAAGACAGTATTTGTGACATAGGAGAAATTTGGTAGGACTCCTTCTTTACCTATTCTTTATCTACATATCTTTATTTATGTAGTATCAAAATGAATTGTTCTTTAAAACAATTTTGGTAGAATTCTCTTGTAAATCCTTCTGGTTCTGGGATTTTTTTCTTAGGGAGCTCATTTATGACTGCTTTAATTTCTTTTTCTAAGATATAGTTACTTAAATATTCCATTTCTTGTTCCATTAATCTGGGCATTTATATTTTTATAGCTATTAATAAATTTCACCTAGGTCATCAGTTTTATTAGCAGATAGTTGGGCAAAATAGTTACTAATAACTGCTTCTATTTCCTCTTCATAATTGGTGAATTAACCTTTTATATTTTTGATGCTGACAATTTGATTTTCCTATTTCTTTTTAAAAAATATCAAAATAGCAAATGGTTTTATTGCATTTTTATTGGTTTTATTGATTGGTTTCAATGTTGTTTTTTTTTTTACTTGTCAGTTTTGTTTTTTATTCCTTTGAATTTCTGGATTTCAATTTTGTTATTTAATTGGATGCTTCTAATTTGTTGTATTTTATTTTTTATTTTTAGCTACATACTCAATTTGTTGAGTTGGTCTTTCTCTCTTTTATTGCTATAAGCATTTACAGATATAATTTTCACCTTAAGTATTGCTTTGGCTGCATCCTGTGAATTTTGGCATGTGGTCTCATTGTTGTCATTATCTTTAATAAAATTATTTATTGTTTCTACAATTTGTTCTTTGATTTAGTCATGTCTTAGGATTTGGTTATTTAGGCCCTAACTAAATTTTAATCTATGCCTCAAAGATCCTGTGCTGAATATATTTTTTTATCGAATTATACTCAGAAAAAGGCGTATTTAATACTTCTACTTTCCTGCATTTGAACCTATTCTGGATGAAAGTAGATTTCTAGAACTAACAGCCCTCCTCCCCCACCTGATTACTTTGTGTCAGTTCTTCCTCTTACACGTTATTTATATAAAATAATTATTCTTTTCAGTTGTTCTTAAACACTTTTACTTTTTAAAGTCATATCATACTCAGGTCTCCATTTATGTGAAGGTGCCATTCATAGCTGAGAAATAGGTATACTCCTTTCTATTCCTATTCAATATTCCCCAGAGATCAATCATACCTAATTTTTAAAAATTCTATTCACCTCCTTAACTTCTTTCTTGTTTATTTCATGGTCAGATTTATCTAGATCTGAGATGGAGTAAATTGAGGTCCCTTACTAGTATATTTTTGCTGTCTATTTCACCCTATAATTTATTTAAATTTTCCTCTAAGAATTTGGTGGATTTGGAATTCCTTTAAGAGTTCACTATTTCTATTAATTCATTCTCTATGGTATCTTTTAGCAAAATGTAATTTTCCTCTTTATTTCTTTTAATTAGGTCTATTTTTGCTTTTGCTTTTTCTGAGGTCATGATTGCCACTCCTGTATTGTTTTTTTAAAGCTCTATGTGTGTCTTTCAAGTGCGTTTCTTGCAAGCAACATATTGTTGGATTCTGGTTTCTAATCCATTCTGCTATCCTCTTACATTTTATGAGCGAATCTATTCCATTCAAGTTCATAGTTATGACTGTTAACTGTTCCTTTCCTTCTGTCCTATTTTCTCATATGTATCTTGTACAGAAATCTGGTAATGTCACTCCTCTGCTCAAAAATTTTCAGTAAATCTCTATTGACTTCCAGGTAAAGTTCAAACTCTTCTGCCTCCAAGGCCTTCCTCAATCTAGTACCATTCCATCTTTCTAATCATATCTCATATTACTCCTCTTCACTAATACTATGCCCTAGCCAAACTTTATTATTCTGCTTCCTCCAAATATGGTGTTTTCCTGACTTCATACCTTTGCTCATACTGTTCTCTATGCCTCTAGAATGTCCTCCTTTCTCCTCTTTCTCCTACTGAATTCTTATTCACTTTTCAAAGCCCAATTCAAATGCCATATCCTCTAAGAAGCTTTCTTTGTTTCCCCCAGTCAGGAAAGAATCCTCCCTTAAGATCTAATACACTAAAGCATTTTGTGTTGAATCTCTCTATTTTTCTTACCATGAAATATTGTGTATAATAGCTATCTGTGTTTTTATCTTATCCCTCTAACAAATTGCAGACTCATTAAGAGAAGGAACTGTGTGTTAGCTAATTTTTTGTTTCTCTCTAACAGTAGGTGCAGTACTTAATTAGTGTTTGTTAAAGATATTATTGGTGATATCATCTCTGAGTTCATGTGGTGGGTAACTCCTGCCAAAATATATTTACCACAGCAGAAATTATAGGGGTAAAAGCCAGGTTTTATAAGCATAGGTTCAGGCCTCATAGAAAATCTGAATCCCAGTTAGGACTCTAATAAGATTTCTTATAGGCAAAATTATGTCAGAGTGACAGAAACAATTTCTTTACATTTTGTAATCTTGTACATCCCTCTTAGGCCATAAAAATGAAAGAAAAGATAGCTTCATAATCCTATGCTTTCTTCAATGTCATAAAAGTTGAACAAGCTTAGTTAGGGTCATAATCTCATATATCCCCTAAGGAAACAAGCTTTGTCAAACAAACTATAGATAAACTCAGTCAGATTACAGATTCAATTAAATTCAGAGAGTTCACAAATAGGCTAATTGAGAAAGACTTACATGTTTCCAAAGATTCAAGGACAGTTGAAATTCTTCTTCTGGCTTCTCATATAAAGAATATTTAAGGCTTTAAGTAAAATTTCAAATCCCATGGGACAGGTATTGTTCAACAACCTTCAGCTAGGAGAGATGGCCCAGTGCTTCCCTTAATGTTATTGTTTCATGAGTCAAGTTTTAGCCAGATGAGGTTAATGTCAATAGAAGATAGGCTTTTAATTAACCAGAGTTTGCAGGAGGAATGACCCTGAGTCTTGAATAATAAAAGAAAATAAATTCCCATAAAAAAGCAATGAACTTGAGATAAGGAGAATGAATCTGATATCCCCTCAGACTGCATAATGTCACCTAATATTTGTCCCATCAGTCCTATCAGTCTAACCTTATAACATTTAGGCTATAATCTAAGGCAGGGTCAGTTAACAAGCAGTTAATTATCTACTATGCGTCAAGCACTGTGCTAAGGATTGCTGAACAGAACAATTTCTGGCCCAGATGTTGGAAACAGAGTCCCTTGCTGATTGCCTGTGCTGATCCCTGAGGCTCAAATCTCTCTACCTATGAAAGGGGGATTATAATGCAGTCATGAGCATAGCAAAAATGTGAATCATACCAAACCCTATCTGGGAAGGGATGGCAGAGTTCTATAGTGGAAAGATCTATGGATTCAGCCTCAATACCTGAATTTGAAAACCTGACTCTGCCATTTACCAGCTGTGAAATCTTGGGCTAGTGACTTCTTTTCTCTGGGTCTCAGTTTCTTTTTCCTTAAAATAAAAGTATTCAGTCAGGTGATCTCTAAATTTTTTTTTCCTGCTCTATGATCATATAAATCTTAAGAAAAATCTTTCCATGATCCAGTGAGCCTATGAGGCTGGGACTAGCCCTTCTACCCATAAAGCCTGCTTTACAAAAGGCTCCTCCATACCTTTGCTCCACCCAACTTCATTTAGAAAGAATTTATGGGGAGACAGGCCAAAATACAGTCACTTCTCAATTATTTGCCCAACTGCAGAGGAGTATAGACAATCCCCAAATTAAGTTTCAAAATGTCTGTTATTGTCTAGCATTGAGATCTTATTATATAGTAAGTGTTCAACCGTTTGTTAAATGAATGAGGATTTTCCTTCCTAAAATTATTTGCCTTCCATTATTATAAAAATGGGTTTGTTAAAGGAGCCATGATGTCAGATTAGAGACAGCTACCCCCTGAACTTTCCCAATGTTTCCCTCCAAACAACTCTAAAATAATACCTCAAATCAAATTTTGGAGGAGCAGAACAAAGAAAAGGTCAGGGTGAGATATTTTTCCAGCCTAAGAAGACTTAAGAGGTCAGGAGGAAAAGTCTGTGTCACCAATATGAAGGCCTGTGCAGAGCTCACAAACACACAGTGGTGGCAACAGTGACCACAGCAGCAGCAGCAGCAGCAGCAGCAGCAGCAGCTTTGGGAAATCTCTGCTCAGAGACAGTAAGGGAGTCAGACTGGTCAGAAAGAGATTATAGGAGACCTTTGCTGGTACTGTGTAGATCTGGTGTGATTGGCAACTCTATTGACCATACACAGTTCTGGGTTGTAGTTTCAGGGCAAAGAGGAGCACAAGTGGTCAGTTACAAGGGAGCAGAGACCAAAGCAAAGAGGAATACTAGTGCTTGAAGTTGCAAGGGACCAGAGGCCTTTCCTAGGCAAAGACCAGAGCATAGAACAGGAAAGCAGTGGCCACACATTTCTCAGGATCACACCACCTTGGAAGTGCCAGAAACTTTCAAGGTCCTACAACTAGTTCTGAAAACAGCAGCACAAAAAAATCTGAAAGTTGGGTGAGCACCTCTCTACCATTAATACTGAGCAAAGCCCAGCTTTAACATAAAATTCAAAGTAAAAACAGGTTGAGAAAATGAGCAAGCTGCAAAAAAAAAAATTGAATCTGACCATAAAAAGTTACTACAGTGGCAAGAAAGACCAAGATATAAACTCAGAAGAAGACAACAATGTGGAAACAGCTACAGAAAAAAGCCTCAAAGAAAAATTCTACTTGGACCCAAACCCAACAAGAATTCCCTAAGAGTTAAAGAAAGAGGTAAGAGTAATAGAGGAAAAATTGGGGAAAGAAATGAAAATAATGCAAAAAAATTATGAAAAGAGAATTAACAACTTGGTAAAAGAGGCACAAGAATACTGAAGAAAATAACACCTTTGATTCTACCTAAATTAATATACCTATTCAGTGCGTATTAATCAAACTACCAAAAATTATTTTATAGAGCTAGAAAAAAATAATAAAATTCGTCTGGAAGAACAAAAGGTCCAGACTATCAAGGGAATTAATGAAAAGAAATGCAATGGAAGGTGGCCTAGTTGTACCAAAGCAATAATCATCAAAACTACTCAGTACTGGCTAAGAAATAGAGTGGCGGATCAGTGGTATAGGTTAGGTACACAAGACACAGTAGTCAATGACTATAGTAATCTACCGTTTGATAAATTCAAAGATTTCAGCTTCTGGGATAAGAATTCACTATTTGACAAAAACTGCTGGGAAAACTAGAAAACAGTATGGCAGAAACTAGACATATACCAACATCTTACACTATATACCAAGATAAGGTCAAAATAGTTACACAATTTACACATAAAGGGTAAAGCCATAAGCAAATAAGGGAGTAAGGAATAGTTTACCTGTTAGATCTATGGAGAAGGGAAGAATTTATGATCAAACAAGAGATAGAGAACGTTATGAAATGCAAAATGGATAATGTTAGTTACATTAAATTAAAAGATTTTTGCACAAATAAGGCCAATACAACCATTAGAAAGGAAGCAGAAAGCTGGGAAACAATTTTTATAGTCAATGTCTCTGATAAAGGCCCAATTTCTAAAATATATAGAGAACTGAGTCAAATTTATAAGAATACAAGTCATTCCCCAATTGATAAATGGTCAAAGGATTTGAAGAGATGATTTTTGGATGAGGAAATTAAAACTCTCTGTAGTCATATGATAAAATTCTCTAAATCACTATTGATTAGAGAAATGCAAATTAAAACAACTCTGAGGTACCATATCATGCTGATTAGATTGGCTAACATGAAAAAAAAAGGGAAAAAAGATAAATGTTGGAAAAGATGTAGGAAAATTGGAACACTAATGCGTTGTTGGTGGAGTTGTGAACTGGACCAACCATTCTGGAGAACAATTTGGAACTATGCCCAAAGGGCTATAAAACTGTGCATACCTTCTGATTCAGCAATAGCACTACTAGGTCTATATCCCAAAGAGATCATAAAAAGGGAAAAGGACCCAGATGTACAAAAATATTTATAGCAGCTCTTTTTGTGGTTGTCAAGAATTGGAGATTGAAGGGATGCTCATCAATTGGGGAATGTGAGTGAACAATTTGTGATATATGAATGTAATGGAATACTATTATGCTATAAGAAATGGTGAGAAAGCAGATTTTTAGAAAAACCTGGAAAGACTCACATGAACAGACACTGAGCAAAGTGAATAGAAACCAGAACATTGTACATAGTAACAGCAACATTGTATGATGAATGGCTTTGTTAAATTTAGCTCTTCTGAGCAATGCAATGATCTGAGACAATTCCAAAAGACTCATAATGGGGAATGCTATCTGCATCTAGAGAAAGAACTACGGAGTCTGAATGTAGATCAAAGCATACTATTTTATCTCTCTTCTTTCTTTCTAATGGTTTTCCCCTTTTGTTCTGGTTCTTTCCCAACATGACTAATGTGGAAATATGTTTATATGATTATACATGTATAGCCTATATCAGATTGCATGCTATCTCGGTGGGGAGGAAGGGGGGAAAATTTAGAACTCAAAATTTTATAAAAGGGAATGTTGAAAATAAAAAATAAATATTTTAAAAAAGAAAATAATACCTTAAAAACCAGAATTGGAGAAGATTCTGGGGGGATAGTGGAGTAGGTCAGAAAATTCCAAACTCTCAAGATTTTACACAAAAGAGATACAATAATGCCTCAGGGCAAACATAGAGCAGTAAAAATAAATAAGAGTAGGGGCAAAACAGTGGTCCTTCTGGGACAATTGGAGAAGATCTGAAGAAAAATCCCAAGATAAGGTTTGGTCCCTGTGAAGAGTAAACATGTTCAGGCTAGGGACTGCTTAAGCAACAAGCTGGGTTAGCTGGGTTAGCTGGGTTGGGAGGCTGCCTTGGCCCTAGCTACAGGAACTTTTACCCCTGGCGCAGTGAGGGGAGTTGGGCATGTGAGCCAGGGAAGATTGAGAAACCTCTACTGACGAGGAATGCTAAACCCAGCTGTACTTCTGAGAAGGAGGGGGGGGCAAGGATTAACCAGCAACACCCAGTGAGTGCAGAAGCTATGGGCTAGGGATGCCACTGGCTGTGGGCACTTATAGGAGGTTGGAGATCTTGGTTTAGTTTCCAGGTCAGAGGACAGAACTGAAGGATTTGAAGCCAGAGGCACCATCCCCCATACCCAGGACTAGAGGTGATAACAAATATCAAGCCATTAGAAATGAAAAAAAAAATGCACAGGCAAAGGAGAATGAATTCAACCATGAATAGGTACTATCAGAATAGAGAAGACTAAAATTCATCTTCAGAGGAGGATACTGAAGCAAAAAAATCCTCTTCTACCCCAAAGAGTAATGTCAAATGGTCACCTGCCCCAAAAGAACTCATAGAAGAACTTAAAAAAGACTTTAAAAGTCAAATGACAGAGATGGAAGAAAAAGTAAAAAAAAAAAAATCCAAGAAAAACAAGAAGGTTATTAAAAGAAAGTCAACCAATTAGGCAAGGAGATCCAGAATCTTAAAGAAGAAAATGACTCCTTGAAAATTAGAATTGGGCAAAGGGAAATTAGTGAAGTTATAAAAGATCAAGAAATAATAAAACAAAATATAAAGAATGAAAAAAATAGAAGAAATGTGAAACAGCTCATGAGAAAAACAACTGATCTGGAGAACAGATCGAGAAGAGAAAACATAAGAATAATTGACTACCTGAAAGCTATGATCAAAAAAAGAATCTTGATACAAGAATACAAGAAATAATTAAAGAAAATTGTCCTGAAGCATTAGAACAAGAGGGGAAAGTAGAAATAGAAAAAACCCTCTGCTCACTACCTGAAAGAGACACTGTGAGGAAAACCCACAGGAATATTATAGTCAAATCCCAAAACCCCCAGTTTAAGGACAAAATATTAAGAGCAACAAGAAAAAAATAAGCAATTTAAATATGGTGGTCTCACAATTAAAATCACACAAGACCTAACAGTGGTGACACTAAAAGACCATAGGTCTTGGAACACTATGTATCAAGAGTAAAAGAACTGGAATTCTGGTAAAAAGTATCATACCTAGCAAAGCTAAGCATGATTCTGAATTAAAAAAAATGGATATTTAATGAATTGTCAGGACTTTGTTTAAAAAAAAACACAAAACACCACAACCTGAACTTAATAGAAGATTTGACATACAAGAGCTAAGAGAAATATAAAGTACATACCAAAAATAAAGGACTCAATAAGGATAGACTTTATCTGTGAAATGCAAAATGTATGTCTAAAATTGTTATTGGCAATTGGGTAGTTTGTAAGAAAGATTGGGTTATGATATGATTTTAAAAAGTAAAAGTGTTTAAGAACAACTGAAAAGAATAATTATTTTATATAAATAACGTGCAAGAGGAAGAACTGACACAAAGGAATTAGGTGGGGAAGGAGGGCTGTTAGTTCTGGAAATCTACTTTCATCCAGAATAGGTTCAAGAGGGAACAATACATATACATCTAGAAGAGTATAAAAGTCTTCTAAATTCAGAAAGAAATCAAACATTAAGGGAGGAGGGAAAGGATAAGGGAGGGATCTTTAGAGGGGAGGGTGAGGGAATAGTTTAAAGGAGGGATATAGAAGGGTATTTAGATTTATGGGAATGGGAAGATAAGGGAGAGATCCTTGGAAGGGGGGGATAGGCTAAATAATAGGAGGGCAAAGTAGTAGGTAGAAGTGAAATAGAGAAGTTAGGAGGGATAGGAAATAAGAGACATACACAAACATAAAACAAAAATCAGGAGTAGAATTTGTTAGGGAAAGTATATATTTATATATGTATGTATATGTATATGTGTATGTATATATCTATATCTATACATAAATATATTCACACTTACTTGTAGCCTTGGGGTGTGGGGAGGAAGAAGGGGGAAAAAGAACAAAGTAAAAACATACAGCAGAGAACAAAAGAAAACTTACAAGGAAGCAGAGAAAAGATGAATAGTTCTCAACCTAACATGTAGAATTTATTACATAGGCCAGGGATGGGGAACCTGTAGCTTTAGGGTCACATGTGACCCCCTAGCTCCTCAAGCACAGTCCTTTGACTGAATCCAAATTTCACAGAACAAATTCCCTTAATAAAAGGATTTGTTCTGTAAAACTTGGACACACTCAAAAGGTTGTACCCAAGGATTTAGAAAGCCACATGTGGCCTGGAGACTACGGGTTCCCCACCCCTTTTCTTGAAATGGAAATTTATTGTTATATATTTTGAATTCTTTCCTATGTTCTGCTTTGCACATGACAAGGATTTTTTTCTTTTCTTATTTTGTAATTAAATTTTAACATTTAAGTTTATGATATGTTTCTTGTTCTTTTCTTATTGTGTATTTAAGTTTAAAGAGAAAAAAAAAAACAGAATTGGCCAAATGGTAAAAGAGACATGAAAATTCCCTGAAGTGAACTTCTTAAAAAAATAATTGGTCAAATGGAAAAGGAGTTTAAAAATCTCACTGAAGAAAATAATTTCTTAAAAATTAAAATTGGGCAAGTGGAAGCTAATGACTACAGGAGATATCAAGAAACAATAAAACAAAGTAAAAAGAATGAAAAAAAATTAGAAGAAAATGTTAATATTACATTTAAAAAACTGACCTGGAAAATATAATGAGGAGAAATAATTTAAGAATTGTTGGACTGGGCTATAAAAATGTGCATACCTTCTGACTCAGCAATACTGCTTCTAGGTCTGTATCCCAAAGAGATAATAAAAATGGGAAAAGGACCCATGTGTACAAAAATATTTATAGTAACTTTTCGTGGTGGCCAAGAATTGGAAATTGATGTGATGCTGATCAATTGGGGAATGGCTGAACAAGTTGTGGTATATGAAGGTAATGGAATACTGTTGTGCTATAAGAAATGATGACTAGGCGACCTTCAGAAAATCCTGGAAAGACTTATATGAACTGATGCTGAGTGAAGTGAGCAGAACCAGGAGAACATTGTTCATGGAAACAGCCACAGTGCTCAAAGACTGATTTTGATAGACTTAGTTAGCCCTTCTCAGCAATGCAAGAATGAAAACAATTCCAAAGGACTCATGATGGAAAATGCCATCCGCATCCAGAGAAAGAACTATGGCGTTGGAATGCAGAGTGAAGCAGACTATTTTTTTTTCTTTTTTATGGTCTCTTCCATTCATTATAATTCTTCTGTGCAATGTGACTAATGTGAAAATGTGTTTGATAGGAATGTATGTATAGAGCCATATCATATTGCACGCCATCTTGGGGAGGAAGAGGGACAGAGGGCAGAAAATTTAAAACTTACAGAAAAGTTTAAAAATTTATTTAAAAATAAATAAATTAATAATTTTTTAAAAATAAAAAAATAAAGTAAAAAAAAAAAAGAATTATTGGACTACCTGAAAGGCATGGCCATATAAAGAGCCTAGATATCATATTTCAAGAAATTATCAAGCAAAACTGCCCCAATATCTTTGATCCAGAAGGTAAAATAGAAACTGAAAGAATCCACTCCTGAGAGTCACCTCTTGAGAGAAGTCCTTAAATGAAAATTCCCAGGAATATTATAGTCAAATTCTAGAGCTTCCAGGTCAAAGGAAAAAAAAAAAAGAACTTCAAACAGCCAGAAAGAAACACATCACATCAAGTGATGTGAAGTCACAATCAAGATCATACAAGATTTAACAGCTTACATGTTAAAGGACTAGAAGGTTTGGGATATGATATTCTGAATGGTAAGGGAGCTAGGATTACAACTAAGAATAATCTACCCAGCAAAACTGAGTGGATTCAAAACTGAAGGATTCTTCAAGGGAAAAAGAAATATTTAATGAAATCAGAAATTCCAAGTGTTCTTGATGAAAAGACCAGAGCTGAAGAGAAAATTTGACATTCAAACATAAGACTCAAGAGAAACATAAAAAGGTGAATATGAAAGAGTAATCATAAGGGACTCAATAAAGTTGAACTGTTTATATTCCTATATGGGAAGATGATACATATACCTTCTAAGAACTTAATTATTATTAGTGAAGTTAAAAGGAGTTTACATAGACAGAAGACATAGGTATAAGTTGATTATGTTGGAATGATGTCCAAAATGAATGAAGGGGTAAGAAAGAGGGATGCACTGGGAGGAAGAGGGAGTAGAATGGGAAAAATTTTCTCCTTAAAAGAGATGCACAAGGAAGAGTTTTTACAATAAAGGAGGGAATAGTCAGGGAGGGAGAAACATCAGGCAATGCTTGAAACTCACTCTCCTTGGAATTGGCTCAAAGAGAGAACACACACACACACACACACACACACATATTTATATAATGTGTACACACGCATTCAGTTCTGTATAGAAATGTAACTTCCCCAGTAGGGAAACAGGAAGAGAAATGGATAAGAGAAAGTGTGTGTGGGGGAATGATAAATGGGAGGACAGACTTAGGAAAACTGATTAGCAGCAAGATAGACTTCTGAGAAGGGATGAGAAAGAGAGAGAGAGAGAGAGAGAGAGAGAGAGAGAGAGAGAGAGAGAAAGAGAGAGAGAAAAGAAGAAGAAGAAGAAGAAGAAGAAGAAGAAGAAGAAGAAGAAGAAGAAGAAGAAGAAGAAGAAAATGGAATTGAGGAAAATTCACAGTAATCATAAATGTGAATGTGAATGGTATAAGTTGACACATAAAATGGAAGCAGATGATAGAATGGATTAGAAACCAGAACCCAACAATATGTTTGTTTTTTTTTTTTACAAGAGGCACACTTGAAACAGAAACACATACACATAAAGAGTTTTAAAAAAGGGTTATAGTAGAATCTAATATACTTCAACTAAACTAAAAAAAAAGGCAGGGGCAACAATCATGATCTCAGACAAAGCAAAAGCAAAAATAGACCTAATTAAAAGAGTTAATCAGGAACACTACATTTTGCTAAAAGGCTCCATAGACAATGAAATAATTTAAAAATAACTATAAATTTCTCTGATAAAATCCTCATTTCTGAAATATATGCTGAATATAGAGCTCAATCAAATTGACAAAAATAAGAACCATTCCCCAACTAATAAATGGTCAAAGGATATAAACAATCAGTTTTCAGAAGAAGAAAGCAAAGCTACCTATAGTCATATGGGAAAAAAAAGCTCTAAATCAATATTGATTACAGAAATGCAAATTAAAACAGCTCTGAGATACCACCTAACAACTATCAGAAATTACAAATGCTGGAGGGGATAAAGAAAAAAAATAGTCATACTAATGAGTTACTGGTGAAATTGTGAACTAGCCCAACCATTCTGGAGAACAATTTGGTGCTTATCCTCTGACCAGGCAATGACACTACTAGGTCTGTATCCCAAAAAAGATCAAAGAAAAGGAAAAGGATATATATGTACAAATATATTTATACCTGCTCTTTCTGTGGTGGCCATAAATTAGAAATTGAGGGGATGCTCAGCAATTGGGGAATGGCTGAACAAGTGATAGCATATTATTGTAATGGAACACTATTGTGCTATGGGAAATGATGAGGAGGATAGTTTCAGAAAAATCTGGGAAGACCTATATGAACTGAGGCAAAATGAAGTGAGAAGAACCAGGTGATCACTGTGCACAGTAATAGTAATGTTGTGATGATCAACCACGAAAGACTTGACTACTCTGATCAATACACAATGATCCAAGAGAATTCCAAAGGACACGTGATGAAAAAATTCTCTCTACCTTCAGGGAAAGAACTGATGAATTCTGAATGCAAACTGAAGTATAATTTTCTCACTTTGTTTTTCTTGCTTTTTTTTTTTTTAAAAAGGCTAATGTGAAAGTATGTTTTGCATGATTTCACATGTGTAATTGATATAATGCTTGCCTTCTCAGCGGGTGGGGGTGACATGGAAGGGAGGGAGAGAATTTGGAACTCAAAATTTAAAAAGCAAAGAATGCTAAATGTAAATAAATATTTTTTTAAGAGAAAATCAATTAGTCACCCTTCAAGGGAGAGTTGGCTCTGCAGCTTGTCTGGACGGCTAAGGGGAAGAAATCCCCTAGGGAATTAAAATTTAACCTTGGATGAATCACCAGATGGCCTGACTTGAGTATGCTGTGTGACCAGCTTTCAGTTCTATAAGATAGAAAAGATGACCAGAGATGACGAGATGACCAGAACATTAGTCCTGGCTTGGGTTTCTCCGATATGATTGCTTTTGGCATAACCTCAAAGGAGCCTCAAAGGCTAGTGCCCAAGGACCTAGGCATATGTTTGTATAACCCTGGGAACTAAGGAAACACTGACTTGCAGCATTTCACATCCCAGGGTAACTAAACTGGACCCTTTCCCAGGTTGACAGTGAAAATTCCATTGGCCTTAAAGCTTCTTGTTGAGACCGTTATAAAAACTTCCCTCTACATCATCTTGTTTGTCCCCACAAAGTCCCTAATAGGTGGGCTGGGAAGGGTTTGTCTCAGAACCTTCAAGAAAGTTCTTGTTTAGTGAATGCTCATGAATGATAACAAGAGAGAGTTGGAGGCACAATATGGGGAAGTGACTTTCCCAAGGTCATGCAAAAAAGTTATCCATACAACCAGGACTGGAATTCTGATTCATGGAAAATTAGAGCTGTAAGGGTCCTTAGAGATGGTCTAACCCAACTGCCTCATGTTACAGAAGAAGAAACTGAGGCTTAGGGAGGGGGAAGGACTAATCTAAGGTCGTATGGGGAGTCAGCTTTAGAGCTGGGGCTAGAACCCATATCTCTTCATTCCTAGATCAGGACTATTTCCACTACATCCCTCTACCTCTCAGAGTGATAGCAAAAGACCAAGCACCTCCATATGTATGCTAAGTCAAATAGGAACCACTAACTAGCTGTGTCACCTTGAGCAAAATATTTTCCTTCTCTGGGCTTCATTGCCCTCTCTTATCAAACGAGGGGATCAGCCTGATGGTTCCTTCTAGTTCTGAAATTCTTAACTCATGAGAAAGAGACAGAGAGAGTGACAGACTGACAGAGACACACAGAAAGATTGCAGAGAGAGAAATATTGTTGAAACAATGTTCGGAAGACAATTAGGGAGGACACTGCAGTGAGACACTAAAGAGAAGCACTGAACACAGAGATGCTGAGAGGACTCTCGCATGGCCACATGGAGGCAGCAATTTCTGTGGTTTGCCTGGGGCCAGACCAGGTAGGGAGCCCTGTACCTATCTTGTAGGTGGTCATAGATGGATATGGTTGTTATTGTTTGTCCTTTGATCCCAAAGAGGACTATGACATCAGGAAATGATACCATGACTTGCAAGTCAATTGGATTTGAGTGAAGGAGACCTTGCAAAGTCATCAGCCTTGCTTTCTCTTCCAGAGCCATATGAGTCCAGTGGCAAGATATAGATCAGGAAGCATGGAGACGGCCTTGCCATAGACAGATAAGGAGCCTGGGGAAGGATGACTACAGTTCTAGGGCCAGACCTTCTTCCCATTCAACAGTCTGAGCCATCATACTACCTTAGTTCTTTCCCATTAGAGGTAAAGCCATTCTCCAAAGGCTATCATAGACATCCCTCCAAAGGCTATCATAGACACACCATCCCACCATAGACACACAAATCCCCTTTAATGTCCCTTGGCTATACATCATACATAGCATTGTGGATTTAGAGCTGGGAGCGAATCTTAGAGGTCAAAGTCTAGTTCTGGTGAGCCATCATCTTGATAGGATGGTGCAGCTAGGAGGTATGGTGGAAAGAGTGCTGGGATTCAGGAGGACTCAGAGTTTATCTCCTGCCTCCAATATTACTAGTTGTATGTCTCTAGGCAAGTCACCTAACCAAGTTTCCTCCTCTATAAAACAGGGTTAATATGAGCACCTATGGTTGTGAGAGTCAGATGAGATAATATTTAGCAAGTGCTTTGTAAACCTTAAAGAATAATAGGAACATTCATTATTTCTATTATATTTATTTCTCAGTCTCAGCTTTTTCATCTCTAATATGTGCACAATAATAACATACATCATAGGGATGTAGTTGTCATAAAATGAGGCAATTCATGCAAGATGCTTTCCAAACCTGAAAGTTACCTAAGGGCCAAGTACCATTACTATTGTTTTTGTTGTTCTCTCTTCACGAAATCTCATCGGGCTGGTGGACCTGGTAACTGAATCATCCCAAGAATGGAAGCTACTCTGAGTCAACGGTGACTCTGGGGCCAGGGTGTGCCGGGGTGGGCCCTATTCAATGGCATCAATGAGGGCCTCCGGGCTGGAGTGACCATTACAGGTCTCTGGAGCCTGATGTACTCATTGGTCAGGTTGCTAATGTTTGGGGGAATAGAGCCCAAGATGTTTTAAGTGCTTGGGAATCTGAAGGAGGAGAAAGTTGTATAAGGATAGTGGTTAATAAATGATTATTGAATGAATGGGTGAATGAATTGAAAGGAGCCAGTCTTGTAGTCAGTCCCATCTGCACCCTATCTCCTTCAAGGAATATCATGACACCCACTAATCAACTGTATCAATAATGCAGTATTCATAATGCCTACGGTAACTATGAATATGCTGATATGATTATTAATCACAAAATGTAACAGACTCTCTACATGGGGGACATTGCTAGAATTTTTATTCAAATATCAGAAAACTGAGTCCTAAAACCATGAAGTCAAAGCTGTCACGGTAGCTATGGAGCTGGCACACATAGTTATTGCAGTAACCACCCACATTCTCAAGCCTTCAAAACAGAACAGGCTACCTCAGGCAAAGATCTTCCTTTCCTCAATCATGGCAACTGCTTGGCATTCACGCAGCTTGCTCCCAGCAGCTCCAGCCCCATCACAGTTCCTGACCCCATCAGTCCTTAGCAGGAGTCCTTAGCAGAAATTCTGGCTAGCTCAAAAAAAAAAAGAGTTCCCGCTGCTGCTGCTGCTGCTGCTTCCAGTCACCGCCTTGGCTCCAGCCCTGCTCCTACTGGGCTCGGGCTCCTTCCTGCCCCACCCCTTCCTGCTACATCAGCAAGTTCAAGGGGCATGGGAGATCTGCAAATTCCATTACCATTATATCAACAAATGCTCATTCATACATTAAGCATTGAGCTCTACCTACAGAGCCCTATCCTGGGGCTCAGGGAGAGGGTGAAACAAATGGGAGAATCTCAGAGTTGGAAGAACCTCAAAGATTATCCATTCCATCCTGTACCTCAGGATGGAATCTCCTTTGCCTCAATGGCAAGCTTTATTCAACTTCCATTTGAAGATCTCTAGTGATGGGGAACCCAACAGATACCTCTAGAGGGCAGCTCTGCTAATCTTGGACAGCCTCAGCTGTCTAACAAAATGTTTCTTTACATGTTCCAACCTTTCAGTAGAATGTAAGCTTCTCAAGGACAGACACTATTTCTCTTCTTAAAATCTCAATAACCTAGTGTAGTGATATACATATAGTAGTCACTTAATGTTAGTTGAATTAAACTAAATTGAATTGTGTCTAAAACTGCCTCTCTACAGCTTCTACTTCCTACTTCTATTCTTGTTTTCTGAGATCAAGCAGAAGAAAGCTAATTACTCTTCACGGTATATGTCTACCTCCACAGAGCTCAGTCTAGGTCTAATTTTATTTTGAGTGATCTGGAGCCATATTTCATGTAGTTGTTAATAGTTTGCAATCCTCTTGAGAATGGATTATTCATATCTTTTGATGTAATTTAGTTCTAAAGTAAGCTAAGAGCAGGCAACATGTTATAATGGAAAGAACAATGGATTTGGAGTCAGAAGACCTGAGTTCAGATCATGATTATGCTTTTTAGTACTTGTATAACCTTGGGCAAATCATTTCATCTCTCTAGGATTCAGTTTCCTTGTCAGTAAAATGAGGAGTTTGGATTAGATAATCTGTAAGGTCCCATCTAGCTCTAAACCTATTGTAATGGGGATCTGGTGCATGTGCAGACCCCAGCAGTTTGCTGAAATAGCAGGAGAATAGTAGGGAGTTGCTTGGGAGAATGTATGGGCATAATGTGACTGGTCTTAATTGGTCTACCGTATTGGTTATATGGCCACCTGAGTCCAAGAATCGAGAAAAGGTATTGTTGCCAACTCAGTCTCAATTAAGTCTTGGACTCCAGTTTAATAGTGATGTTGGCTTTGGATAGGAATTTGGTGGTACTGTGTAGAAACTGAACTAAATTACGAGTCTAATCTCCCTCCTTCCCAGTTTATCTAGGAGAAGGATTATATTCCAGAGTTGAAGGGGAGGAAATATTTGTTTGTTTGTTCTTGACATATCTATGAAGCAATTATCACTTTGTAAAAGTCACTACATGTTAAATGGTTAAATGGAACTAAGGTGCTAGTCACTGGCTCCCTAAAGATGGTGGGAACACAGATGGTAGGAGTTTGAGCTAATGGCAGAGAAAAGAAACTCTCTAACCTCCTCATGATACCTAAGAGCCTTGGGTTCGGGTGGGACATGGTGAGATGGAATGGGCATGGCCCTGTGATAGTGGGGCCAGAGTCAACCATGTTACACTGTGATCTTATGAATGAATGTCTAGCTCTGAGGAAGAAGTTTTATTTGGCAGGTTCACTGTAGCTTTTTGAGGACTCCTTAGCTCTGTTCACCTACAAAACAGAAGGTCCCAGGTCTCTTCTCCACTGGAGGGAAGCTCACAACAGCCATCATTATTCCTAATTCTTCCACTGGAATTTTGGGCCCCAGCCCCAGGAACCATCCTGAGTTCTGATATGTGAGTTTTCACCATATTTTGGGGGATTCCAGACCTTCAACTTACTTTTTTTATATCCATTATGTGTTCACTTCTCCCATTAGAATGTAAATTTTCTGAAGACAGGGACTCTTTTGCTTGCCTATATTTGTGTTCCTTATGCTTAACACTGTGCCTGGGATGTAACAAGAATTTAATGCTTTATCTTTCTGTCTAGGTCTTTCTGTTATCGCTCTGTCTATCTATCTATCCATCAACTATCTGTCTGTCTATCTATCTATCTATCTATCTATCTATCTATGTATCTATCTATCCATCATCTATCAATCTATCCATCATCTATCTATCTATCTATCTGTCTGTCTGTCTGTCTGTCTATCTATCTATCTATCTATCTATCTATCTATCTATCCATCATCTATCAATCTATCCATCATCTATCTATCTATCTATCCATCATCTATCAATCTATCCCTTATCTATCTATCTATCTATCTAT
>CM053585.1:256495161-256513755 GCA_028646515.1 Pseudochirops corinnae | reverse complement strand
TCATCTATCAATCTATCCATTATCTATCTATCTGTCTATCTGTCTATCTATTTATCTGTCTATCAACCAACATATCTTTCTAACACTGTTAGGTGCCAGAAAACAAATCCAATTTTCTAACTCCTACTCACTACAGGGGAGACTAGTCAGACTAAATTTCCTGTCTTTTGTGGCAACAAAACAAACAAACAAAAGCTGTAGAATGCCAGAACTGGGATGGTCCTTAGAGACCGTTTAGTCCCCCGCCCACATCTCATCTTCCTTTTTTGGGTAAGTTTTATTGCTGTCTTTTATTTTTTATGCAGTTATTTGCCAACATACACCCCTTCCCCTCACTTTGAACCCTCCCTTGTCAGAAAGAAAAACAGTTATGAAAAACTCAAGGACAAGATGATCAAGTCTGCCAATATATGTGACCTTTGCAAACCCTGCC
The DNA here is from genome assembly GCA_028646515.1 of Pseudochirops corinnae. Lineage (NCBI taxonomy): Eukaryota > Metazoa > Chordata > Mammalia > Diprotodontia > Pseudocheiridae > Pseudochirops > Pseudochirops corinnae. Next base: position 256,513,322 of record CM053585.1, on the reverse strand, counting down.
CCCCCATACCCTACCCTTTGCCTTGCCCACAATCCTTTGGAGGGAAGGGAAAGTGTTCCGTCATTACCCTGGAGCCAGGATTGGTCATTGCAATTAATCTGAATCAAGCTGCCTTTTAATGCTGATTCTGTTTATATAATTGTGGTCACTGTGTATGCTGTTCTCCTAGCTCTTCTTTCTTTGCTTTGCATTAGTACAAACATGTCTTTACATGCTTCTTCTAAGGTCTTCATGTTTATGGTTTCTTAAGGTGTCATGATATTTCATTACATTCACATACCACATTTTTGTCATTCTCCTAATCAATGGAAACTCACATTGTTCCTAGTTCTTTGCTACCACAGAAGTCCTGTTATGAATGTGTGTCTTTGTATATACATATGTTTATATTTATATAGAGGCTTATCCCTTCAATTTACAATTGAAGAAGCTGAGGCTTTGAGTGGGGAAGCAACTTAGCCAAGGCCTCAAGATGTGATCTAGTCATTAAAATCTAACCTCATGCCTTGAGCACAATTTTCTGTTCTGACATTTCTCCACCTTCTTCCTCTTCCCCTTAAGAATAACTCAAAGTTATATAAACACTTTTGGGTTTGAAAGGTGCTTCGCTTGAAATAGCCCTTGAGGAAGGCAGTGCTAATGTTATTTATCTTCATTTTCTAGCTGTGAATACAGACTTTGGTAGGGTTAAACGGCTAATCCATGGTTATGCAACAAAGTTAGTATTTCAGATGAGATCAGGACCGAGTCTCCTAACTATATTCTGTACTCTCTCCTTTACCCTAGGCTACTTCTCAGACATCCCTATTCCTCACAGATGCCTGACACCCTCTGTTCTCTCTCCTCCCCTTCAATTTGTCGTCAAAACCTGTGATACAATTAATAATAATAATAATAATACCTAGCATTCACAAACCATTTACTATCTCCCAGGCGTGTGTTAAATGCTTTACAGATGTTAGCTCATTTGATCCTCACAACAACCCTGGGAGATAGATGCTCTATAGTTAAGGAAACTTAAATGACTTGCCCATGATCACATAGCTGGTCACTATCTGAGGCCAGATTTGAACTCATGTTCCTGACTTACAGGGAGCTTGAGGAATTTCTATTCATCCAAATGCTATGAGTGGCCATAACTTTCTCAAAAAGGGGCTGGTGGAGGGGCCCACTGTACCACTGTGGGAAAGTGAGTCAGAGGATTGGAATGCAGCAGGAACTCTTAAGGGGAAGGGATGAGGGCCTGCAGGGAGGTCAAGATGAACCCAGAAAGGGAAAAAGAAAAGGGAGAATTAGTAGGGAGGTTTAGGGGACTTCTTGTCCGCTTGCTATTTCTGGGCCTGTAGGGATCAGGACTCTAGGCAAGTGGTGTAGAGCTCTCAGCTATTTATCTATAAGTGTGAAATAGTTTCTGTGCTTGGGGTTCTTGATCCTAAAGGCTTTTGTGCTTTTAGCCTTATTTCTAATAGGGTAATGGAAAGTTCTATATACATTAGGGGGGCTCAGGGTACCATAAAAGAGGTGGACAAAGATTTGAAGGGCAGGGATATTTCAGAGCTCCTGACATACCACCACAAAAGCCTTCCTCTTTCTCCAGGAGCTAAGGCCATACCAGGCCCCAGAGGGAGGTTCAGGCTCCTGTTTTATGGGACTATGCCAGCTGTATGGCCAAAGAAAGGTGCTCATTATCCAGCTTGAACCAGTCCTTGGGAAAAGGGCCCTAGCCAGGAAATGAAATTCCTTCAATTCTCAGAGTTCTTCTTGGTTTCCTCAGAGCCAGCCATGGTCTGCTCTAACCTTGCCTAAAATGGGGTGGAATCCAAGCACTTCACTTTCTCCCCCCCACCCATCAGGCAAGAACCATACTAAGTGGAAGCTTATTTCTGGATTTGGCTCAGTCTTTAAGCAGAGTATTTCTAATGACGGAGCAGTCTGGAGAACAGAGAGGGTGGTAAGCAGCTCAGAGACACAGCAGATTGAATGGAGATTGAACTGAAAATCATGGGATTTAGGACCTTAAAGACTGTCTAGTCTTATTCCTACATTATACATATAAGGAAAGAAGGTCATGAAAGTGACCTGACTTGTCCAAGTTCTTATAGATAGTAAACAGAACAGAATTCGATTGTATTCCTGCCGTTCCTTGCTACCCCTAAGTGGCATTAGAACCTGGCTTGCAAGGCCTGTTTAGCTCTCAAGCTTCCCTTTCTCAGTGACAATATTTGTCACTATCTTCAGATGGTTCTGGGCTAGGTCCTCCTGGGATCCTGAGTGGGCTTGTTGCTGGATCACTGACTCAGAGCTGAAATGGGACACTTGCCAGGGCTGAGGAAAGACAGGAAGAGCCCCTCACAAAAACAGGCACCTGGGGTAAACCTGGCCCCACCAATCACCTGCTGTAGGCCCACGTAGTACCCCATATATTAAGGGGAATGTCAACAAACTCGAGCAAACCTAGAGGAAGGTGACCAGAATAGGTGAAGGGGCTGAAAAGCAGAAAACGAAAGGTTAGTTGAAGACACTGGGAATGTTTCTTTTGGAGAAGAGTTAGGAAAATCACAATTTTGTGCTTTCAATATCAGAAGGGGAACCATAGGTAAGAGAGGTTAAATTTGTTCTGCTTGGCTCCAGAAAGCAGAAGTAGAAGCAAGGAGGGGACAGGTTTAAAGGAGACAGATTTTGGCTACATATCAAGAAGAGCTTCTTGACAAACAGAACTAACAATTCATTTTGACTACAATATTCACGAGTCGCTGAAGGTTGTGCGTTCTCTACCAATGGGGATATTAAAGTGGAGGGTGGCTGAAATGTTCTCTTGTTAGAGATAATGGAGTCAAGGCCTTTGTACTGACTAGGAGGCTGGACTCAATCAGAATTTCTGAATCAGTTTTGAGGCAAAGTTTTCTTAATGTACAAAATTTCTATTAAAAAGGATTTTTATTTCTTAAAGTCTATAAACTTAAAAAAAAGACTTATTTTCTCACCCTTCTTACTGTTTCTCCCTATTTGCTGTCTGTCTGCAAAACCTGGACAATAAACCAACACCACACCAGGAAATAGAATCACTTCCATTTGAATTGTCTTAGGAGGATTCTGAAGATCATTGGGCAGGATAAGATTCTAGACACTGAGGTCTTTCTCAAACTAAATTGCCAAGCATTCAAACTCTGCTGCAGAGAACACAGTTCCAATGGTCTGGTCATGTTGTTCGAATGCCAAACTTATGGTTGCCTAAAAGACTATTTTATGGAGAATTCACACAGGCAAGCGCTCACATAGTGGGCAGAAAAAGTGATACAAGAACACTCCCAAGGTCTCTCTTAAGAACTTTGGAATTGATTTCATGACGTGGGAGACACTGGCACAGGACCACTCATCATGGCATGCCCTCATCAGAGAAGGTTATGTGTTTTGTGAGCAAAGCAGAATTGAAGTAGCTCAAAAAAAACCATGAGATGCATAAATTTAGAGAACCTACTCCAAATGTTCATATGGACAATTTGTACCCGACCTGTGGTAGAGCATTCTGAGTTCCTATCAGTCTGATCAGCCACAGTCAGACACACTGTAACTTGGCTCTAACATAGTGATGTTATTTTGGTTCTCTTCAAAAATGAAAGACAACCATATATCTCTAGTCTGTCCCCTGGGCCCCTGAGAGTCACCTGCCTATGTCCAGAATAGTCCACAGGGGACAATTTAGGTATTTTACTCATCCCTATTATAATTCAGCTTCAGCTGAAAAATCCTGGACCAGCAACCTCCAAGGGCTAGTTTTCTTTAAAGCTCAGACTAAGTGTCAGTTCCCACATGAAGCCTTTTGTTGCTCATGCTCCCCCTACCCCTTCCTATTACCTTATATCTTGTATATATTTTGTTTATACTCATAACTCTGTGTAACAGAGGTGAACCTTGTGGAACATGCACTCTGGCTCATGGACACATGTCCTTTGGTTCCAGTGATGGAGCAGAAAGGTTTTGGGGCTGAGCATATGTTCTGATGTCACAAATATTTGATGACACCTGTGTTTGGTACGTTGGCATAGGAGATGTGCTACTAGAGGCAGGTGAGGGCTGGGTCAGGCTGAGCAGGAAGAATTACTCACCCAGAATGCTTTAAAATGAGAAACAAGGGGCCGCTAGGTGGTGCAATGAATAGAGCACCGGCCCTGGAGTCAGGAGGACCTGAGTTCAAATGTGATCTCGGACTCTTAATACTTACTAGCTGTGTGACCTTGGGCAAGTCATTTAACCCCAAATGCCCTGCCTTCCCCCCTAAAAAATACAATGAGAAACAACCTCCAGCTAGCATATAGCAGTGTATATAGCAGCAGACCTGGAGTCAGGAAGACCTGAATTCAAATGCAGCTCCAGATACTTGCTATGTGACTCTGAGCAAGTCACTTAATTTCTGAATGGCTCAGTTTCCTCCTCTACAAAATGTGGGTGCTAGCAGTACTTACCTTCCAGGACTATTATAAATATTAAATGAGAAAATATTTTAAAGTGCTTTATAAACTTTAAAGTAGTGCATAAATGGAAGCTGTTGCTGCTCCTGCTGCTATTACTACTACTACTACTGCTGCTGCTGCTGCTGTTGCTGCTACTACTACTACTACTACTGCTACTGCTACTACTGCTACTACTACTGCTGCTGCTGCTGCTGCTGCTACTACTTCTACTACTACTACTACCACTACCACTCCTTCATCTCCTCTTGTTCCTCCTCCTACCACTTTTTCTTGCCATTTATAGAGCATTCAGAGAATCTTTGAGCTCCTTCAGGCTTTTATTAAGTTGGGAGAGGGGAATATTGCTTCACTGATCTCTTCCTCCTCTACCCCCCACAATGGGGACTGAAGGCACATGGCATTGAGCAAATGCTCTGGCCTAAAAGAGTCCTGAGATTGGACTGCAAGTCTCCAGCTGCCCCTTTTGTTTCTTTATCTGAACATATGTTACCTTATATCTTGTATATATTGGAATTATATTACCTTATATCTTGTATATATTTTGTTTATACTCATAACTCTGTGTAACAGAGGTTAACCTTGTGGAACATGCACTCTGGCTCATGGACACATGCCCTTTGGTTCCAGTGATGGAGCAGAAAGGTTTTGGGGCTGAGCATATGTTCTGATGTCACAAATATTTGATGACACCTGTGTTTGGTACGTTGGCATAGGAGATGTGCTACTAGAGGCAGCTGAGGGCTGGGTCAGGCTGAGCAGGAAGAATTACTCACCCAGAATGCTTTAAAATGAGAAACAAGGGGCCGCTAGGTGGTGCAATGAATAGAGCGCCGGACCTGGAGTCAGGAGGACTACTGCTCAAATGAAATTGAGATCCTGAGATGGGTCTTTTTGACTTTGATGGTAACCTTGTGAGTTTGAGTAATCAGCAGTCCCTTGGTCTGTGTTCTGTTTCTCCCGACAGAAAGGATCACTGCAATGAGTTCTCAGAAAAAAAAGATTAGCCCAAACCATATCTTGATTTACCAGAAGACCCTGAACAAGTTGATCAGACAGGGCTGAGAGTGGTGGCAGAGTTGAGACAGTAGTGAAATGCCTGTTCATCAGTCCCACAGTGTTTCATGTTTTCGTATTTTAAGTTATCAATCTCCAGAGAAAGTATAACATGATGGGTTACTGTATCTTATTTAAAATATTGATCAATGTGTGCTTATGAGTCTTTTGTGTTTTAAACATTGGGAGAGAAAGTAAAAAGCTGTTCTATATCTGATGTGCTTTATATACTGAGTACCCTTCTAGAAGAGACTCTGTTAATCCCTTTTGGGGGAGACAAGAACTAAGTCTTTAATTTTGAGCAATTTCCCTTGGGGGGGCGGGGCATGAGGGCACAATGAATCTGGCCAATAAGTGGGATTCCTTGGGAGAAAGTGCTACTTCAGGCAGTGGATCTTTACTTGAAGGTCTCCCCTATAAAATGCAAGATATTTGAGGAAAGGAATTTTCATTCTTGCCTTTGTGTCCTCAGTACCTAGCACAGTGCCAGGCATAGAGCAGGCCCTTAATAAATGTCTGTTGATCAATGTAACTACCTTCCTACCCTGAGGGTCTATGCTTTGGGGCTTGCTCATGGTTCCTAAGGAGTTTGTGGTAAAAGGGAACCCAAGTCTTCTGACATTTTTCTTTATGGACCTAGAATTATTATGTCTGAAAGCACCAGTTACCTCTACTTCTCTGGGGTTTTTGTTTTTTTTCCTGCACGAAGTTTCTTGTATCTCATTCAGCAGCTTTTTGAGGAACTTCCTTGTACTTTCACAATTTCTGAAGCAAGAGAAAGGATTGAAAGACATAAATGCTATATAGTTATGAAAAGGGCAAAGAAAGTTCAGATTTTTATCTGTCTGTACTGTAAAGTTATCAGGATGTGGCTTTTCCCTTCCATCTGAGCAGATATAAGTTCAAAGGTAGTAAAACAAAAGTCATTTTGGTTGTTGTAGTGGCAAGAACATGTTTAGAATCAGAGGAACTGAGTTTGAGTCCTCACTGCCAAGTAATGTCCAAGTCTTGTCAATTCTCTATTCCTTTCTCTCTATTCGTGTGACTAACACTCTATTTTAGGGTCTCACTACCTCTTACTTGGACTATTGCAATAGCCTCTCAATTGGTCTTCTTGCTTTGATTTTTTCCTCTTCGATCTCTCCTTTAGAGATGCAGCTACGAAACTGATATTCCTAAAGCGCAGGTCTGATTATGCTTAATAAACTTCCCAGCTTAATGAAGTTCAACAGTTCTCCATTACTTCTATAATATAATTTGACATTTAAAGCTTTGTCACAACCTCAATCCAACCTACTTTTCATGGCATATACATTACTCTCATGTATTCTATGGTTCAACTAAACTTGCTGTTCCTCTTAAATGGTTTTCCATCTCCTGTCTCTCTGCCTTTGTATAGTTTATTTCCCATTCCTAGAGGACACTCCCTCTTCACTTTTGACTCTTGGAATTCTTACTTTCTTTCAAAGCTCAGTTCAAGTGCCACCTCCTACTTTCCTGAGTCCCCAGCTACTAGCATCTCCCTCACTAAATTACCTTATATTTACATTGTATGTATTTTGTATATGCCTATATAACAACCTCTTTAGGTTACTCCTTCAATTTATTCATAGTTTGGATCCTCATAGAATTGTTGCCACCCCTGGTCCTCAGGACAACTCTGTGGATGGTTAATACTGCTGTTGTAGATAATAAGCCCCCACCAGTGTACTTACATTAGAAATCAGCCAGTAGGTTCAACTGACCCTTATCAAAGGTATTTATTCAAATGGCATAGCAAAAACAATAGTTATAATATCTCTTAAGTGTGAGTGCAATAATTCTGAGACAGCCATGTAGAAAACATATATGGCAAAGATGTCTCATAACTTCTGGTACTGTAGGACCTAGAAGTCCTTCCTCCTTATAGAGTCTTCATGATGAGTTCCCAGGATTTGCTCCTTTCCACAACCTAACTATTAATTGCTAGTTGTCATTACTAATAGGGAATAGAAAGAAATCCCTTCTCCCTCTTCCTTCCCCACAGGGGTCTCATTATCCAACTGTTCTGAGATTTGATTGCTTCTTGGGGCTTAACTATTTAAAATCTCCAGAGGAGTGCTTAATTTGTTTTCTCAGCAGTTTCATTCTCTTCTTGACTTAATCACAGAGCTATTTACACTTCATAAAGGGTTCATGGTATAGGTGCATCTTGTTTATAGAGTAAAAGCTCATTTGGTATGACTATTTTCTATGATTTTTTTTATCAACTAAATTATATATATGGAATGACTCTCTCCCTTATATGTGCTGTTGCTTTCTCCTATAAGATGTAAGCTCCTTGAGGGCAGGAGCAGCTTCATTTTTTTATTTATATCCTTAGCATCTCCCATAGTGTCTGGCACATAGTAGGTACTTAATAAATGTTTGTTGATTGGTAGAATTACTACCTTCCTGACCCTGAGAAAGTCACAACTTATTTGGACCCTAGTTTTCTCATCTATAAAAATCTTGGGACTGAACTAGATAATCTCTGGAAGGTCCCTTGGTATGATGCCTGAGAGCCAGACCTGGAATCATTAAGGCCTGAGTCTGGCTTCAGACACTGACTAGCTGTGTGACTCTGGGAAAGTCATTTAACTTCCAACAATTTCAGTTTCCTCATCTATGAAATGGAAGTAATAATAGCACCTGCCTTCCAGGCTGAGAATCAAATTACATTATATCTGTAAAGCACTTTACAAACCTTAAAGGGTTATATAAATACTAGCTACTTTTATCCAATGAGCTTATGTCATGTGACTGAGTAGGTAAGGAGTTAATAACTTAAGTTAATGATCATATTTAAAGTTGGAAGAAAATATCGGCATTTGAAGGAACTTTGGAATATTGGACAAAGAACTTACTTAGGAGAGACCTTAGAAATGATGAAGTCCAGGCATGTACTTGAGCCAGCTCTAAGGCTCACTAAAATAGATTATTAAATTTTCAATGTGAGCATTGACAGCTCAGAGTCCTGCAAATACTAGAAATCAGAGCGTGACTTATTGTGTTCATTGTCTAGATTTTAAAAAGTCTTAATGATGTGGAATACACTTAAAAGCATATGAATATGTTTTCTCCTTCTCCCAGATAGCCAGATTGTTAAACATTTACTATCACACGCCTATATTACTCTAGAAACCTTGCTTGAGCTCAGCAGGACTGCAGTAGAAGGCTCAAGAAATAAAGCCATCTCCAGACTGGATGCCTGGTGACTGGAGGCTAACACCACTATCACCGCCACCACAACAACAACCACAACAAACATTTATGTAGCATTTTAAGGTTGCAAAGTGCTTTACATTTATTATCAAATTTGAACTTACTAATCCCACCCCTTCATTTTATAGATGAAGAAATTGAAGCCAAGATTAGCTCAGTGACTTGAATAAAGTCACATAGATCTTAAGAAGCAGAGCCTGAATTTGAACCTGGGTTCTCTGACTCCACCTCTCCAATGATCTTCTCCCCATACTCTGTGGTGCTGGGAGATAGGCAGTAGCAGGAAGGTGCAAATTAGGTGATGACTAAAAATACCAAAGGCTTTAGAATAGAGGAAGCTAGGGGGTTTTGGTAGATAGAGCATTGCACCTAGAGGCAGGAAGACCAGAATTCAAATCTGTCCTCAGACAGATGATCTTTATTTTTATCTTTATCTTTCTTATTATCTTTATAACTGTGGCCAAGTCACTTAACCTCTCTCAGCCTCAGTTTCCTCAAATGTAAAATGGGAATAATTGGAATAATAATAGTATTACCTCACAGGGTTGTTGTGAAGCTCAAATGAGATTGTATTTGAAAAGTGCTTTGCTAACCATAAAGCATCATATACTTGGCAAGTGGCTAAGCCAGGACTCAGATTCATGCTCTGACTGATTCTATCACAACATACTGTCTCCCCAAAGGAAAAAAAAAGAGATCTGTGTGATCCTAATCAATTAAGATAAAAGGTTTTGAAAAGGACGTACATGTATGAAAATATTTATAGTAGCTCTTTTTCTGGTGGCAAAGAATTGGAGACAGGGGAATGTCTGTTAACTGGAGAATGGCCGAATGAGTTGTGATGTATACGTGTGATCTAATACTATTGTGCTATAAGAAATGATGAGGGGGATGTTTCAGAAAAATCTGGGAAGACTTATATGAACTGAAGCAAAGTGAAGTACATAGAACCAGGAGAACATTGTACATGTAACAACAGTATTGTATCAATGATCATCTGTGACAGGGCTTAGCTACTCTGATCAGTGCAATGATCCAAGACGATTCCAAAGGACTCCTGATGAAAATGCCGTCTACCTCCAGAGAGAAAACTGGTGAACTCTGAGTGCAATTCAAGTGTGTTGGTTTTCACCTTATTTTTCTTGCTCTATTTATTTATTTTGGTAACATGGCTAATATGGAGATGTTTTGCATGACTTCACATTATAAAAAGTATCATATTGCTTGCCTGAAGAGACTCTGGAACTCAAAATAAAAACAAATGAATGTTAAAAAAATTAAATAAAAAATTTTAAAAAGATAAAAGTCTTTTTTTCTTTTTTTTTTTTTTTTTACTGATAAAATCTTTCCTCTCCCTTCAGGGTATTTGGCAAATTCAACTCTGAGATTCTATCATTCTATGCCTGTCACCTCAAAGACAGATACTCACATCATATTAGCCTTGGCCTCCAGATATATATGGTGATAGGATACATCATTTCATATTAACCTCTGCCCCCATATGTCAGATTACTGCTTATGAAACTTTCCAAAACAGGCTAACCCTGATCTAGTAACGAATTCTCTCTTAGGCTATGCTCTTCTCTCTGAGTACCAGCCTCTGCTTAGGCTGATCTTACTAGGGGGATGGGCAGGGTTGAGAAGAGAAGGGAATCTTGAGATTATAATAGAGTTGAAAGGGACCTCAGAGGCTATTAAGTCCAATTCTCTCATTTTACAGATGAGGAAACTGAGGCTCAGGGAGGTTAAAGTCACATAGGTAATAAATATCAGAGCTGGGATCTGAACCCAAGACCTCTGACTCCAAAGCCAGAGTTCTTTCCACTATACCATACTAATCCAAAGGGGAAGGGCCCTATTATCATAGAATGGAAGAGGCATAGGATAAGTAATCAAACCAGGCTTCTGCCAATAAATTCCTGCTTAGATTGCTGCCTCTGCCAATGAGTTTCATGGTAACCTTCAGTAAATCCCTTCTTCTTTCTAGGTCTCAATTTCCTTACTTGGAAAATTAAGGAATTGGTCTCTAAGGTCTTTTCAGCTCAAACATTCTAAAGCCTTGATAGACATATTACAGAGGCTGGGATCCTACTCTAATATAAAATTAAGATTTAGAAAAATCTTAGATTAATACTCCCATTTTTTTTGTAGGGGCACTTGGAGTTAAGTGACTTACTCAAGGTCACATGGCTAGTAAGTGCGTCAAGTGTCTGAGGCTGGATTTGAACTCAGGTCCTCCTGACTCCAGGACCGGTGCTTTATTCACTGTGCCACCTAGTCACTCCTAATACCCTCATTTTACTGGAAAGGAAACTGAGGGCATAAAGGTTGTGAGTCAATCAATAAACATTTATTAAACACCTACTATGTGCCAAACACTTTGCTAAGCATTGGGGATACTGAAAAAGACAACCTCCTACCCCCCAAAAAATAAGCTTAAAAAAATAGTTCCTGTCCTTGAGGAGCTCACAATTTAATGGGGAAATAATATGTAAATCATTACGCACAAACAAGTCATCTACAGAATAAATGGGGAGTAATCAACAGATAGAAGGTAGTAGAATTAAGAGGGCTTAGAAAAGGCTTCCTGTGGAAGGCAGCATTTTAGTTGGGACTTGGAGGAAGCCAGAGAAGCCGGGAGGTAGAGGAAGGAGAGCATTCCAAGCATGGGGGACAGCCAGAGAAAATGCCCAGAGTGGATATCTTATTCAAGCAACTGCAAGGAGACCAATGTCACTGGATTGAAGAGTACATGGGGGATGGAAGATGTAAAAATATTAGAAAGTGGATGGGAGCTTGGGTTACAAAAGACTTTGAACTTCTTACAGGTATTTGAGGTAACTGGGCACAAACTCAGGTAAGTTTCTGCTTTTACTCCCTCGTCTTGGCTCCATCCTCCACCAGAGCTTTGAACTTCTAGCAGAGGATTTGATATTTGATCCTGGAGGTGATAGGGAGCCACTGGGATTTATTGAGGGGGCTGTCTGTGCCATGGTAAGATCTGTGCTTAAGGAAGGTCATTTTGACAGCTGACTAGAATAGGGAGAAACTTAGAGCAGGCAGACTAACCAGCAGGTTATTGCAATAGCCTAGGTGTGAGATGATGAGGGTCTGTACCAGGAAGGTGACAATGTCAGGGAAGAGAAGGGGATAAATGTGAGAGAGGTTATTAAGGTAAAATTGTCAGGTCTTGGCAACAGATTGGATATGGGAGGTGAGAGAAAATGAAGAGTTGAGGGTGACACTTAGGTTGCAAGTCTAGAGGATGTGAGAATGCTGATGCCCTCAACAGTAGAAGTGGAGCTTAGAAGGGGGAAGGATTTGGGAAGAAAGATAATGAGTTTGAGTTTAGGACATGTTAAATTTAAGATGTCTATGGGACATTGAGTGTGAGATGTCTTTAAGGCACTTGGAGATGCCAGATTGGAGTTTGGTAGTTCTAAATTCATACCCCATCAAAGCCCACCCCCTAAGAGTAAAAGACACAAAAACACAAAATCTTTAAATTTGCAGGTATGTCAGAAAACATCTCACCTAATCCACAGCTGAATAGAATCCCCTTTATAATATCCTTAATTCTTCTCATGTATAGGTTGGACTAGAAGGCTTCTGAGTTCTCTTCCAACCCTCAAATACTATAATTCTGTGATTATGAGGAAAATAGTGTTGTGAGTGTGGATTGGAAAGAAAGATGACCCAGGGGCTTTTGTAGAGACCAGCCATGTGATAGTCAATTAACTTCAAGTTTTTCATGTGGAAGATGAATGAGATTTATTCTGTTCGGACTTAAGATGGCAGAACCAGGACCCCAAGAGGTGAAAACATTGGTATGTCTTTGGTCAAGTCATTTCTCTCTATGGGCCACCATTTAAAAGGAGAGAGTGTGGACGAAATGGTCTATAAGGTCCCCCTGGCTCTAAATCTCATGATCTTATTATCTGGCAGAGATCCTGTATAAAAAAGAATCATGAATGGGAGGGTGGATCATAGGTGGGAGGCCTGGAGCTGAAAAGAATCCTAGATGCCATCTGGTCCAACCCTTTCATTTTATAGACAAGGAAACCCAAGCCAGAAAAGTAACTTTCCCAAGGTACTGCAGGTACAAAGTGTCATCAGAATCTGAACCCAAATCCTTTGACTCCAAATTCACTGCTCTTTCTCCTACACCACAGATGACTCTTCAACTAGACTGTGATTTTCCTGAGGGCAGGATTTCATCTTCTTCAGTGCCTAGGATAGGCTGGACAAACATGGGGTACACAAGAATTATATACTAAGTGATTGACTGGAGTCAGGAAAGCTTTTCAAATTGAGATACTCTGATATCTTTTAGGAGAGCTAGGTGGCACAGTGGATAGAATACTGGTCCTAGAGTCAGGAGCGCTTATCTTCCTGAGTTCAAACCTGGCCTCCGACGTTTCCTAGCTTTGTGATTCTGGAAAAGTTATTTAACCTTGTTTGCCTGAGTTCCTCATCTGTAAAATGAGCTGGAGAAGGCATGGCAAACCACTCCAGTCTCTTTGTCAAGAAAATCCCAAATGGGGTCATGAAGAATTGGACATGACTGAACAGCCACAAAATATCTTTTACAGGCTGCTGTCACTGACAGGGAACTAACAGCTGGGGCAGGGAAAAGGGGAACAGCAACAGGAAGGCTCAGAAGTCGAGAAGCAATGAGCTCTCCAAGCAGGCTTCCTCTGTTTTGCAATCATGCTGGGGGCAAGATATCTGCACAGGGAATTCTAATGGCTTCAGGCTTGCTCATCATTCCTTAACACAGAGAGAGGTAGCGTCCCAGAGGTAGATAAAGATAGAGGGATAAGAGACTGATGACTCCATGGCAGAGGGGTGAGGTGGAGGTTAATTACATATAATAATAGACCCTTGAGTGACCTAGAACAGAGAACACAGTATGTAAGAACTGGAAGGAACTATAAAGATCAACCCCCTCCTTTTATAGATGAGGAAACTGAGTTTTAGAGAGAAGTGACTTGCCCAAAGTCATTTGGGATTTTGCACCTAGAATCCCTAGGATGGCGTCATCCTTGTGCCACACCCCCATTACACCAAGGTCACAGAGAGTCAATAGCTGAGGTGAGGCCAGGCATATGGTGGTCATACTGCTTCTGCTCCCATTACCTTCCTCCTGGCCAGGAAAGTGAGTGGGCCCGAGGGGCTACAAGGCCATCATTGCTACCTTGTTTAGGTGGCTGGAATTTAACCAATTTTTATTCTGAACTTAATGGTCATCAACAAATATGAACTCAGTATACAAAGAATCAGAAGAGGATTTTATGTCAAATTGAGACCTTTACATGTAGTTTTTAAAGATGTTTATTAATTCAACACAGTAGTGACAATTTTTTTATACCTTCATGTGTGCGCGTGTGTGTGTATCACTATTAACCTTCCTCTCACTCCATACTGTGGAGCTCTTTATTGTAATAAGTAAATGCAACCAAGCCAAACAAACCAAAGCATCAGGTCAGGATGCTAAAATTTAGTACCTAACAAATACCTAAAAAGATATGAGCCAGGATTATACATTAGAAGCTTATTTTTCATAAACCAATAGCTAAAAAAATCCTCACGTTACAATTAGAGAGCCAAAAATGTCCTTCAGAATTCAACAAACAAATTCTACTGTAATTGGAGCATTAGCACATCAAAATGTTACCCACAATCACCTGGGCATAACAGTGAGCCATAAAAATTTAAGAACAGTGTTTTTAATAGATGATGCCATACCAAACACCCAATGTCCAAGCTACATGGAAGGCAAGTCTTTCAGAATAGAGAGACCTACTTCTTGCACAAAATGACTAATATGGAAACTCTTTACGTGATCGCACGTGCATAACCTAGATCAGATTGATTACCGTCTCAGGGAGGGGAGAGGATAAGGAAGGAGGGATAGAATTTCGAACTCAAAACGTAAAAAAAAACCCCAAAAATCGAAAGTTGAAAATTGTTTTTACAGGTAATTGGGGAGAAAAATATTATTAAAAAATAGACCTAACGGAAGAAATCAAATGCCATGTGAATAGGAGGAGGTATGTAGCTTCTCCATCACCTAGTTTACTGCTGGAGCTGATTTGAGGACCATTCCAGTGAGCCTAATAGCTTATATTCTAACACATTTATTCAATTACAAAAAGCCATTATTTTATTCACCTATGCCATAGTCTGCAGAACATTAAATATTTAAGAATAATATCAGGAAAGAGACTTGTCCCAGGACAGTTTCTATCTGGATTTTATTGAAAAAGACAAGGACAAGATGAATAATAACAACGATAGCAGTCACACCTCCTTTCCATGGCTTTTAAAGGCTTATAAAGACTTGCCTCCCAATGTGCAGCCCAACAGTCCAAGCATCATTATCCCTGTTTGATGGATGAACAAAGCGAGGCTTGGAGAGGTTAGCGATTTGCACGGTCACATGACTGTCTGCGGTCAGAGTGAAAGAATGACGCTGGTGACCCGGGGTCTTCTCCGGACTCTGCCATGAATTTTCTTTGTGAATAAATGTTTGTTTAATTGGATTGAATTGGCAAGTTGTTTTCCCTTTCTGGGTCTGTTTTACCCTGTACCTCATAAAAACACTGGACAAACTCAGCTCTGAGGTTCCTCCCAGATCTGATCATTTGAGTCTGAGGGTCAGGAACAGGCTTTCCCAATGCCACTTATGGCCATAGGGAAGGGTTGTGCTCTCATCAATTACTATTGAGTAGACTTCTGCTCAGCTGGTATAATGAAGGAGAGGTGCTTCTAAAGGTAGATTTGGGAGCAATGGAGGGGTCTTTAGTGGTTTTGGTGAATGACATCAGTCAGGGCTGGAGATCACGCCCCCATGACAGTGGTAGTTTGGGCCAGATAGCTTTGGTAACCTGGAGCATGGTGAGACACAGTCTCCATCCCCTAGTACAGGGTGAGGCAATAGGTCATGGGACTCCTCCTGTGAAGGTTAACATTAGGAGCAGTGGTCTGTGTTTGACCTGGACTGCTGGGGGCTCTTTCTTGGGCCCTATGACAAATTAAGAGTGAAGGCAGATTTTTTTAATCCCTCAGACAGTGCTACAATATAAAAATTTAATTCCTTTTTGATAAACATTTATTATAGCATTCAAGCATACAGTCATGGTTTACATAGCATCAAATAAACATAAATGCGACCTCCTATTTTAGTGACAGCTGGAAGGGGCTTTGGGGATTATCTTGTACAATCCCCTTATTGCTGAAGAAACTGAAGCCCATATAGGGAAAGCAGCTTGTTTCAGGTTACTCAGTGGTGCTAAGGGCCGTGCTGGGTAGTCCAGCACAGTAAAGTGCCCTCTTTACTCTACCACACTTGACTAATGCCCACAGTAGGGGATTGTGTCATAAGCTCCACAGCTAGAAGGGAATTTAGATATCCTCCAGTGAAGAGCTTTACCAAGTGTGATCCAGGGTCCATGGGAGGCCCTATGAACCTTCAGAGGGTTCATGAGGTCAAAACCACTTACTCTCCTCTCTTTCTTCTAACCCTTTTGCAATCTGGCTTCTGGCATCATCATTTACTTGCAATTGTGTTCTCCAGAGTTACCAGTGATTTCCTAATGACTAAATCTGAGGCAGTGGTTCTCAACCTGCCTAATGCTGCAACCCTTTAATACAGTTCCTCATGTTGTGGTGACCCCTCACCATAAAATTATTTTCATTGCTACTTCATAACTGTAATTTTGCTACTGTTATGAGTTGTAATGTAAATATCTGATATGCAGAATGTATTTAAATTGAACATAACCCACAGGTTGAGAACCGCTGGGCTTTTTTTACATCTCTTATCCTTCTTGACCTCTCTGCAGCCTTTGGTGCTGTTGATCAGCCTCTTCTCTTGGCTAGACTTTCATTTTACTGTTCTCTCCTGGTTCTTTCCCAGCCTATCTGACTGCTCTGTCTCAGTCTCTTGCTGGATCTTCATCCAGGACACACTCACTTACTGTGGTGTTCTTCCAATGCTTTGACCTAGGCCCTCTTGCCTTCTACTTGGTGATCTTATCAGCTCCCATGGGTTCAATGATTATCTGTATGCAGATCACTCCAGAGCTATATATCCAGCCCTAACCTCTCTCCTGAACTCCAGTCCTGAATCACCCACCAAATGCTTCTTGGACATCGCTTATTAGAAATTTTAACAGCATCTCAAATTCAACATGTCTCAGATAGAATTCATTATCTTTTCTAAAAAAAATCTTCTCCTCACTATGCCCAAGGGGCTGTAAAAATGTGTATACCCTTTGACCCAGCAATTCCACTTCTAGAGCTGTATCCCAAAGAGATCATACAAGTGGGAAAAGGACCTATATGTACAAAACTATCTATACCGTCTCTTTTTGTGGTAGCAAATAATTGGAAATCAAGGGGATACCCATCAATTGGGGAATGGCTAAACAAGTTGTGGTATCTGAATGTAATGGAATACTATTGTGCTATAAGAAATGAGGAGCAGATGGACTTCATAATAACCTGGAGAGACTTATATAAACTGATGGTGAGTGAGGAGAGCAGAACCAGAAGAACATTGTACATAATTACAGTCACATCATATCTGTGATGACTGGCTTTTTTTATTTTGCTTTTTGGAGGGGAGAGGGCAGAGTAGTTTCTGTTTACCTATTTAACATCAATTAGGTTTTTTTTTAAGAGGGAAAAGCAAGGCAATTGGGGTTAAGTGATTTGCCCAAGGTCACACAGCTAGTAAGTGTGTCAAGTGTCTGAGGCTGGATTTGAACTCAGGTCCTCTTGACTCCAGGGCTGGTGTTCTGTTCACTGTGCCACCTAGCTGCCCCAATTAATTTTTAAAAAGAGGTATTTGCTTTGAAAATGTAGTAAGAACAAAAGCATACACATTTTCCATCAGCATCTCAGGAACACATCATTCTCTATCCTTTATTGAGAGTGGGCTTAAACTTAGTGTAGTTCCTACACAGCATTGGTCACAACAAGTTCATGTCTAAAAGCACCATTGCTGCTAGATGAATCCTTATTCTCTACTATTGCTGAGTCCTGACAGTCACTCCCAAAGTCACTCCTTGCCCCTCTGGGCATCAGTGCTGACCTGACTACAAACACTAGACTGTGAGACTCTGGAAGCTTCCTCTGTTGATCTTTCAGACCACAAGATAGGAGGTTCCAATGCCTTCATTTAGAAGGGAAAAATACAAATGCAGAGCTGTAGGACTGTAACAGCAAGCACCCTAGCATGCCTAGGGCGGCTACTAGCACAGGTTCTTAGATCTGCTTTTCTAAAGGAAAGCAACTCAAAATGGGTTAACGGTTTCACTTTAATGAATCAAACATATATCATTTACCTAGTTCAGGAGGAAAAGTCAGCACCCTGAACCTCAGAGA
>CM053585.1:256440943-256494661 GCA_028646515.1 Pseudochirops corinnae | reverse complement strand
CAAACCAAAACCTCACATCAGGGCGTATATATAGCCTTCTCCTGGCTTGGAGAATGTCACAGCCCTCTAGACCCACTGCCCAATCACAAAGCTACAAGGCACGGGCATTCCTGGAAAACAAGCCTGGCGCCACAGGCTCCACGTGACCACATTCAGCCTATTAGGGAACAGAGTATACTTTCAAATATCCAAGGGTCCTAAGAGTCATGTAGCCACTTTAGCAAAGGGCCTAGGGGCAGGGAAGATCTTCAGATTCCCATAACAAGGACCAAGGTCTTTTTTTTTTTTTTTCCACAGGACCACATGCTGGCGTCAGTGGGGAAGGCTCAAGGCCTTTTTCCTTACAGGATTTTTTCTTGCTGGCTGCTGTCAGAGAAATTCAATCATGAGTAGAGCAGTCAAGAGATTAGCCAAAGTTAACTAGAGCCTTTTTGAAGATACAATTTTGATTAGGAAGCCAACAGACAAACCTACTAATCATATTGTCAGCAGACCAGAACCAGCTATGTCTATGCCAGCTTCAGCATCTCTCTAAAGTACTTGGATTACAGGTCATCATGACCCTCCTGGGGGCAGGCTCTCTAGTCACTTCTGCATGTTGCAAAGATATCACAGATGATTTGCACATGTGCCAATTCTGTGTTTTTTGCCTTTCTCTGTATCCCCATTGCTTAGTTCAGGACTTGGCATACAGTGAGTGCTTAATAAATGCAAAGGTTGATAGATTGGCTGATCCTATGACTCCAATTCCATATGAGTGGAACCCAACACACTCAAGTCAGGCTACTTCCCACCCCTGATTCCATCAAAATCCCATTCTCTTGGTTCAAGAAATCTGAACCCAGTCCCATCAAGATCCTCCCTAGATCCCTCTTCCCAGACCACTAGACCACCCCTAGATCCCTCCCACAGCCTTTCTGTATATAAGATCCATCTTGCCTCCACGAAGGTGCTCAGATTCAATCTAGCTCAGACTCAGTCTGTGTCAGATTGTTCTGGCACTGTTGTGTTGCAAAGTGTCGCAAATGCTTAGACTCCTTAAGAGTCTACCCAATATGGCGAATCTTTAATGAACTTTGTTTTACTTTGGCTAAGAGAAGGCTTGAGTCAAATTCATTTGGTAGGACCTGGCATGTCAGTATTTTGGGGTCTCAAGCACCCCTAAACCCCAAACCTCAACAGTCTTACATACGGGTCCTTAGATGGCTACTGTGGTGGTTCTGGAGAATTATTATACAGTCTCTGTATCATGATAACTCCTTGCTTCCTCTTATTCTATTTTTTCAGACCACTAATTTCATCTCCGAAATCCAAGTTATTCAAACTCTTTCTCTCTCTCTCTCTGTGTCTCTTTCTCTCTCTCTCATCTCCCCCTGCATCTTCTCCCGCTGGGTCTAGTTCATAGATTCAGAGAATTTAGGCCTAGGAGAGACCTCCTAAAAGATCTAGTCCACCCCCCCATTCATTTCATGGATCAGAAATCTGATGTCCAAAGAAGGAGAAAGGCCTGCTCAAGGTCTACATGGTGGAGAATTCCTAGGGACAGCTCTGGTAGCATTTCCACACTTGAGAAGATATCTCACATTCCCATCTCTGGGGCCCCTGCCTGGCTCTGGCCATTCCAGGAATAGCCTCTTATTGGCCCTTTCTCTCCATGAATTCAGGGAAAAATCTGAGGGTGGGGTGCGAGGGAAGGGGCTGTGGAACTACATGACTGACATACTAAAGTCTTCAAAACAGGGAGCTCTCACAGAAGAATCCCTAGCTCTCTCCCTCCAAGCACCCAAGCTTTTATCAACTTTCAGTCTGGCTTGTCCTTCTGATGGTGTGTGTATGTGTATGTGAATGTGTATGTGTGTGTGTATTCTGGTTATTGATGAGGTTCATGGTGTATGTGTGTGTGGGGGCGGGGTAGGTTGTTATTTCCTTTCTTGTCTGCATGAGCTAAGGGTTCAGCTATCGACCTACATGTGTGGAGGGTCACATCTGCTTGTCCAAAGTGAGGCAGGATGTTGCCCAATTATCTGGGGAATTTGGGACCAGAGCCAAACAATACATTTGGGGAGTTGAAGCCAACTCCCTCAGGCTGTCTCTATAGCACAAGGTTTTGGGTCCATCTCATCAGATACATAGCAGCCACGTCTCACACACATATAGGGTTTTAGATTTTTAACAAAGCATAAGCCATCCATCAGGCCAGCTGCAAGATCAAATGAGGCGCAATGAATGCAGAGTTCAGAGGCAGGAGATGTGGTTCCAAATCCTGCCCACAATGGTAAATAGGGTGGCTTTTTTTAGACAAGTCACTTCTTCCACTGAAACAAGGTTTTCATATTTACAAAATGGAGTGAATAATCTGTATCTACATATCCCTCAGAGACATTGTGATGAAAATACCTGGTAAGTCTTAGAGTGATATGGGGAAATTTTATATACATATATAATGTATGCACACATATACACATACGTATGTATATACAAACCTATGTATGTATATACAAACCTATGTATATATACGCACACATGTGTGTATATCTATCTATCTATCTATTTTTGCTGGGCTTGTATTTTCAGCAGTGTAGGGGACCTCCTGACAAGACATACTCTGTGCCAAAGTAGTTTGGCATCTTGTCTATAGCAGTGTTAGAGAGTTGTGTGGGGGTGCTGAGAAGTGAAATGGTTTGCCAGGGTCACACAGCCAGCTTATGTCAGAGGAGGGTCTTGAACCTCTGTTTTCCTGCCTCTGAGAGCAGCTCTCTATTCACTATACCAAGCTGCTATGGAAACAGGAATTGTTATTGTCATGTCACGTGATCCACACTATAGCCTTAGGGAGGTGAAGAAAGGACTGTTAGCTCCATTTGACAGATAAGAAAATGAAGGCTCAGATGGGAGAAGTCATTTACCCACACATCTAGTCAGGTGTAGGCTTCGGGATTAAAATGAAGATTTTCTGTTTTGTTTTGTTTTTCCCCAGGGCTCATTCTGAAGGGATGCTAGAGCCTGGTAGAACCATCCTTGACCTAGACTTAGGTCTAAGGACTAGGGCAGCCTCTTAAGCCTGCTGGAAGTGTATAGGATAGAACACAGAAGCCTCAGCTGCCCCTTGACTTCGGGAAGGGGATCTGGGGGATCCTGAAAGGAGGGATCATTTGCCAAGGTGGTTCTCCCCACAGCCACTGAAATAGATTTCCTTGGGACAATGGGTCAATGAATCAACAAGTAATCCTGATGGCTAGGCAGGATTTCTTTGGACAGAATAGCTCCTTCTTTGTTGTTTCTTCTTAACCAAAGGGAAAGGACTATAAAGTAGTGCTGGGCAATGGAAAGAGGTCTGGTTTAGGCATTAAAAGGTCTGGGATCTAGTTCTGGCTTACTATGTGACCTCAGAAGAGCCTCTAACCTCCCTGAGCCTCAGTTTCTCTGATCTGTAAAAGGGGATTTGAGTGGGGCTTATGGACTTCTCATGTGTTTATTACTCTTTAGGAGAAAATATTTATATATAAGAGAGATAAGAAGAGGAAGAAAACCTCCAGGGTGTCAGGAAAAAAATTTACATTTATACATACACACACACACACACACATATAATCAAATGGTTTAAATGTGCAAGAAAAATAAAATCCCCATGAAGACATTATGCAAATCTTTTAAATGAACATTACAAATTAGGAGAAGACCCCGAAGTCTTAGTGCTAATTTCCTGTGATCTCTTCTTCCTCTTCTCAGCTTTGCCTCCTGCTAGGCTCCAAAGATGGGCAGGAACTCTAGGGGGAGGGTGGCCTTAGGGCCAGTATCCAGCTACTGTTGGCCATTAGAGCTGAAAGAGACCACAGAATATAAAACACAGAATGTAAAAATTGGAAAAGACCCTAGAGACCATGCAGCCTAAACCCCTCGTTTTGCAGAGGATGAAACTGGAAAAGGGATTACTCAAAGGCATATACCCGGTCAAGGGCAGGCTTTGGATTAGAACCTGGGTCTTTGGACTCTTAGCCCTGTTAACCTTTTATTGTTTGTCTCCATTAACCAAACTTTTAAAAAGATTAACAGCCCTGAGACGCCAATGCTTTAGTCCAGAGGCCTCTTTGGTAAGCTGTTAGGTCTTAGGGAAGCATTCACATGTGGCTTCTGAGGTAGGGAACACCAAGCCACCCTCCTTGTTCCCACATTTCTCCCCCACTGGCTATAAATAAGCAATCCTCCATTAACTAGCCCCCTCTTTTGAGCAAAATACTGCTCTCATCTCTGTCCTCTTTGAAAATGGGCACGTTTGATTCTAGAATCCAGCAATAAAGGTGTGAACAAGCTGCTTTTGTCCTAGACCGGAGGAGCTGAGGGCAACTGGAGAGCCCTGTGGTGAGGGGTGACAAACCTGCTGGGCCTCCAGCCTTCTTCACCAGCTGGCTTGCTAGAACTGCCTCTGGTTCCTGACTCAGACCTCATCTAATCATAGAATGCTAGGATCTAGAATGAGAAGGAACCTTAGAGATCATCTGCTACGAGCCCTTCATTTTCTAGATAAGAGGACAGAACTCCAAGAGATCAAGGCATTTGCCCAAAGTGACACAGGGCTGAGTGGTAGGACCAGGATTCCAATCATCTCTTTTCCTACTGCACCTGCTCTTATCCCCTAGTCAGTCAGTCTTCTTCACTCTGGAAGGGGCACATGCTGAGCTTCTAACTCCTGGAGCACGTGTGTGTATGTGTGTGTGAGTATGTATATATGTGTGTGTGAGTATGTGTGTGAGAGCATGTGTGTGTGAGTGAGTGTGTGTGTATTAGGAAGGGGAGAAATAGAACTTAGAGCTCCAAGAGACCACAGAGGTAGGTCTTCTAGTCCAATCGCCTAATTTTATAGATAAGGAAACTGAGACCTAAAGAGGTAAGTGGGCTCCCCCTTGCTTTCACTGGTACTAAGTGCCAGAGCTGGAGGACGAACACAGATTTTTTTCTGAGAACAAATCCAGTGCTGTCTCTCTGGTCCAGTTTGCCCTTTTCTCTTGGCCTTTATTTTTTTCACCTATAAAATGGAGATGAGATACTTTCCCTGCCTCCCTCAACTCAAGTCAATAAGCATTTATTAAGTACCTACAATGTGGCCAGCACTATGCTAAGTAATACAAAGAAAAGAAATAAAAAACCCCAACAATCCCCGAGCTCCAGGAGCTCACGATTCAATGGGAAGAAAGCGCACAAAGGGTTCTGTACAAACAAGGCATCCACAGGGTCCTCAGAGATGATCTCAGAGGGAGAGCACTAGCGTTGATGGGGATCAGCAAAGGTTTTTGGCAGAAATTTTAGATTGCAGAGATTTTATCTGAGACTTGAAGTAAGCCAGGGAAGCCAGGAGGTTGAGATAAGGAGGGAGAGCACCGTAGGCAGGAGGGACGGATGGTGAAAACCAGTCAGGAGATAGAATGTTTTGTTTTGGTCATGGAACACCAAGGGGGATGGTGTCACTGGTTCTAAAGTACAGGGATGGGAGGAAGAGTAAGAAGACTGGAAAGATAAGAGGGGGCTGGCTCCTGAAAGGCTGTAAGAGCCCAAAAGAGGATTCTCTACTTGTTCTTAAAGGTCTTTGTGAGACAGTGCAGTTTTTGTTTTTGTTTTTGCTTTTTGGAGGGGGAATACAGGGCAATTGGGGTTAAGTGATTTGCCCAAGGTCACACAACTAGTAAGTGTTAAGTGTCTGAGGTCTGATTTGAACTCAGGTCTTCCTGACTCCAGGGCCCATGCTCTATTCACTGTGCCACCTAGCTGCTCCGAGACAGTAGAGTTTGTTGAACAAGGGGGTGATGTCATACTTTAGGAAGATCAAAGTGACAGGGAGTGGAAGATGAGAGACTGGATTTGAAAAAACTTGGTAGTCTTAAAGCTTGCACAAAAAGCATTATTATTAGTAGTAGGAGTATGACAGTTATTATTATTACTCATAACATTACCCAGCATTGCTCCTCTCCTGGGGGCCTGGCAGGGCCTCTTCCCCCTCCTTCTGGAGGCACCATCAGACCAAGGGTGGCCACCACCCTTCAGGTTTCAATTAAGGCCTCTACAGGATAAACATTTACTATGCTAATTCCGTGATTTGAGTCCAGGGCAAGCCTTGGAATGCTGCAGATAAAAGATTATGATTTCAGAGGAATGAACAAACTGCTGAAATGGCTGAATCTAGGGGTGCCAAATGGAGCCCGCTCATCTATGTGCAAGGCTCAGAGGGCACACAGATAGGACACAGGGCTCCTCCATCCACTCAAGCACACCTAATTAGACAGAGAGGCACACATGCTCTTCCCTCTCACATGCATGAGCAGAGCTGAGATTTAACTGCAGGCCATTTGACTCTCCTTCCAGGGGCCTTTTCCCTTACACCAGCCTCTAGTGACATCTCCTCAGTAGGAGGATGTATCCTGTGGAGGGCAGTTATCAGGGGAGATGAGCTCTCTAGATCTAGGCATGGATAGGGAAGAAGGGCCCGTTTATGGGATTCTCCTGATGGCCTTTAGCAAACCTCTGGACTTTTCCATTCTAGCCTGGGTGGAACCAGTCCAGGCTGAGTGCTTGTTGCTGTTCTGCCCCCTCTAGCAGCTGCATTTTCTGGAGAAGTGGTTATAATATTTGGAAATTCTCACTTTGAAGAAGAGAGAAACTGGTATGCATGATAGCAGACTTGGAACAATTGAAAGGCTTCAAGGCAAAGGATGCACTAGACTTACTACATGTAGTTCGGTGTACAGAACTGAGAATAGATAGAGGAAGTTATAAGGAGGCAGATTTCTTACCAATTTAAAGAAGAATTGTCCAACAATTAATTAGAACTGTCTAAATATGGGAACATATTATCTTGCAAAAATAGTGAATTCCCCATTAAGGAAGAGATTAAAACAGGGTCTGAGTAAGTTGCCTCTCTTAGAAGTGTAGGAAGGATTGCTGCATAGACCAGACCAGATGGAAGGTGCCTTCCAGCTCTAAATCCTATGATTGTATATCCTTTTAGTGGAATCTTGCAGCAGCTCAGTGAGGGAGAAAGGGAAGGAATTATTGCTCCCATTTTAAAGATAAAGGAACTGAGGCCCAGACAGGGAAAGTGAGGGTCCTGCTTTCCCCAAACCATCCCTCTAAAGTTACATTAGAGACAGACCAATCCCAGACCGGAGGGATGAAGGTGGGCATCTTATCCGAGGAGTTGGGGACACAAGGTTTCAATCTAGCCTTTGGTTTGGCTAAG
The DNA here is from genome assembly GCA_028646515.1 of Pseudochirops corinnae. Taxonomy (NCBI): domain Eukaryota; kingdom Metazoa; phylum Chordata; class Mammalia; order Diprotodontia; family Pseudocheiridae; genus Pseudochirops; species Pseudochirops corinnae. Next base: position 256,487,433 of record CM053585.1, on the reverse strand, counting down.
AAAGGCAGCATTGTTTGGAGTCCAGCCTGTAGCTGCTCCCAGAGGATGATGGGCCTAAGTTGTCTGGGGCAGCACCAGGATGTGCTGCTTCTTCAAGGCTTACACCTCCTTCCCTCCCTCCTCAGTGAGTCGGACTGTACAGATGTTTTCATTACTCATCCCCACTGAATCCCTGGGTGTGCCTGTTTGGTGCCCATGGAGAGCCAGAAGTACTTACCTCCATAACATCTCTGGCCAGAAATTCTGCATTTTCTCCACCCTTTTTGTCTCTTCTATTCCTCAGTGCCCAGCCTCACCTTTCCCTGCCTCCTCTGCCTATCCCCCTGCTCTCTGCCCCATGGTGGGGAAGTGCCCTTCCCTCCTCATTTTTCACAACCTTGGACCCTCCCAGAACTCATCAGGAATGGCTGATTGGCACTGGGCGGGGGGAAGGGGGTGCCTTTGCTCTTTCACAATGTCGACTGGTCTCCTTAAATAAACCAAGAACCCTGGACCTTCCATCAACTGCACCCTTAGGACTTTCCATCTGCCCTAAGGTTGTATTGTCTTCCCTAATTAGGATGTAAGTTACTTGAGAGTAGGGGCTATCTTAACTCTTCTATTTGTATTCAAAATGACGTATGATAAGAAATGCTTTTTCTTTTTTTCTTTGAGATTGCCTAGGAAGTATTTGATAGACTCCCTACAGAGGAAAATCCAGATTCCTCTGTGGAGAGGAAAATGCTGAACTCCAAGTAATGAATGGGAGGAAGTCCAGGATCAGTGTAGGCCAAGAGGGGAGATTTCAACCCTCTAGGATTCAGTTTCTCCTCTGTACAACGAGGGGTTGTACTATATGGTCTCAGATACCATTCATCTCTAACGTTCTATGTGTTAAGGTCTTTCTACCTCTGAAGTTCTATCATGTATGTCCTAAGATCCTTTTATCCCTGACATGCTATGTACTATGTTTAAAGCTCCTGTATAGTTTCTTTCTATCTCTCTCTCTCTCTTTTTTTTTTTTTTTTTCCTTTTTGGAGGGGAGAAGGCAGGGCAGTTGGGGTTAAGTGACTTGCCCATGGTCACACAGCTGGTAAGTGTTAAGTGTCTGAGTCTGGGTTTGAACTCAGGTCCTCCTGACTCCAGGGCCAGTGCTCTATTCACTGTGCCACCTAGCCACCCCTTTCTTTCTCTTAATATTATTTTTAATTTTAGTTTTTTAAAAATTTATGGAATAAAACAAGTATTTCCATAACAGTATAATAAAAAAAGATGATTGCACACGAAACTGCACATACGTTGTGTTCAACTTGCTATTCCTTTTAAATATATAATAAAGTTATCAACTTTCCATGTTCTCCATTCTGAGGTCCCTTCCAGTTCTGACATTCCAGATTCTGTGTTCTAAGGTCCCTCCTAGCTTTGACGTTCTGTTTTCTATAGTATTACATATCCGGGCGTAATGTACTACAGGAATTTGGCATGAGAAGGAACAGTGCTAACCTGAGAGGATCAGAATCAAGGGGGCTGAAGAGCTAGCTTCCCCTTTTCCCCATCCTGTCCCCCCCTCTTCCCTTTGCCCTCTTTGAGGCTGAGCATGTTATGTAGCAGATCCAGCACCATGATTTAGCCTGAGCAGGGTTTTTGGTGAAATGTTTTGCCTTAGGCTCAACCTTAGAGAAAGAAATAGAAGTGTCCAATCTAAATTATGGGATCTGGTGCCAGAAGGGACCCGGGAGATCATCTAGTGATTCATCTTCCTCATTTTACAGGGAAGGAAACTGAGGCCTACAAACACTAAGTGACTTGCTCAGGGTCATACAGCTGGCAAGTGAAAGATGTGAGAATTGCAGCCAAGTCTTCTGAATCTAAATCCAGCGTTCTTGTTCTTGCCACCACACCATGTTGCTGACTCTGAATGGAAGGGACAGCAATGTTGCCTTGCTGGGCAAAGAATGAGGTATTGAGATTGCAGAAATGAGAATGCCTGACCCAGAGAGACTGAGCAGGTAAGAAGGAGGGGACAGCATCAGAATCAAGAAATAACAGGCTTTACAGAAGGAGTAAAGATATTTTAACTCAAAAATTGCAAGGAGACAGTTCCTCCGAGGTAGATGAAAATTTTATGCAGATTCTATGCAAATCCATTCTCCAAACTGTCAGCTCTACTTTGCTTAGATAACTGGGAGAAACGCCCAGGTAATAAAGGGAGAAGCCCAGAAGAAAGCCATAAACAGCTATGCAGAGCTGAACCCCAATGCCCCCTTCCCCATTATCATCTCTCCTCCCCCTTCTCCCTCTCCCAGCTACTGCTCACCTAACCACAGCTGAGAGGCATAGGGTGGGGAATGAAGGTGATGGCAGCCTGAAAGCACTGGTTCTGGATTCAGTTCAGCCTGAATCAACTCAACCCAACTTAATCAATATTTACTAAGCCCCTACTATTTGCAAGGCACTGTGTTGGGCCTGGATTCAGGTTACCACACTACTGAGGCTGCTTTCTCAATGGTTACCACTGCTAAAGTGCTGGACTTGGAATAAGGAAGACCTGAGTTTAAAACCTGCCTCAACCTATTAGCTGTGTGGCCCTGGGCAAATCCCTCAACTTTTCTTAGCTTCAGTTTCTTCTTCTGTAAAATGGAGAGAATAACGGCACCAAACTGATAGGGTTCAAATGAGGTAACTTAGCTAAATCTTATTGTAAACTTAAAACACTGTGCAAATGTTGGCCATTGAAGAGGTTGGTCTTTATCCTGTCCTCACCCTTCTTTGTTCGGATGTTCCTTGACCTTTCTAGAGCTTTTCCGCATTTTGTCTGCTCTCTACACCTGAATACTCTTATCCCCTGCTGTTGTAACACCGCTGTCTCGTAGTCCTCTCCTTGCCTGTCTAACAGGTTTTTCTCAGGATCCTTTGCTGAATCATCCATTATAAATCTATGACCCCTTAAGTGTAAATGTTTCCTAAGACTCTGCCCTAACAGTTTATTTCTCTTCTGGAATCAGGCAACTGGGTTCAAATACCACTTCAGAAACTAGCTATGTCTGAACTTGGGCAATTTACTTAACCTCTTAGAGACTCAGTTTCCTCTTCTGTAAAATGGGAGTGATAACATGCATGCATTTTAGTGTTGCTTTGAGGAAAGAACTTTGCAAACCTTAAAGTACTATAAAATTGTTGATTATTATTCACTGTTCCCATGGGTTCAATGATCCTAAATCTATATCCCTAATGCCCTAATAAGGAGCTAGGTTGTATAGTGGGCCTGGAGTCATGAAAACTCATCTTTCTGAGCTCAAATTTGGCCTCAGATATGTGATAACTGTGTGACCCTGGGCAAGTCACTTAACCTTGCTTGTCTCAGTTCCTCATCTGTCAAATGAGGTGGAGAAGGAAATGGCAAACCAATCCAGTATCTCTGCCAGGAAAACCCCAAATGGGGTCATGAAGAGTCAGATACAACTGAAACTCCTGAACAATAACAAGAAGTGCCTAATATATCTCCTCCATGCCAGACCCCCATGACCATTTGCCTCTTGGATGACTCCGTCAATAACATCTCATGAGTAACAGAACTGTATATTCCTACTCAGACTTCCCTTTCAAACCTTCCTATTTCTGTTGAGGGCACCATTGTCCTTCCTGTAACTCAGGTTTGAAATCTAAGAAGTGTCTTTGGCTCTTACCTCTCCCTCTCCCTCACAATGTGCTGGGTTTGATGCTAAGTCTCATGGATTCTCTCTACCAAACATCTTTTGCACCTGCCATGTTCTCGTCACTCAGGGGGCCACCAGCCTAGCTCCTGCTCTCATCACCTCTTGCCTGACATATCATAAGGGCTCTTATCTGGTGTCTCTGCTTTCAGTTTCATCTTTCTTTAATCCACCCTCTCCACACAGCTGCCAAAATGATTTTTCAAAGGCACAGATCTGACTGTCTCATTCCCTAGTAAAGGATTTCAATGGCTCCTTATCACAGCCTTGAGGATAAAATGCAAACTCTTTGGTCAGGCATTTAGATCTCTCTATAGTCTAGAGCTACCCTACAATGAGGTTCAATAAAAAGCATGCTGCCTCCAGAGTCAGCAGGCTTGGTTTGCATCTTGTTCTGCCATGGTGGGTGAGTCATTTAATCTCTTAGGGGCTCAACTGTAAAAGGAGGGGGTTGGACTGGGTAGCCTCTGATGTCTCGTCCAACTCTCAATCTCTGAAATATGAAATACCTTTCTAGCCTTGTTTCATATCCTTCCTCTTAATGGAGGCTACATTATAGTCAGATTGGACTATTAAGTGTTCCCTAACTGGGTATTGGGTAGCTGGTTGGCACAGTGGATAGACTGCAGGGACTGGAGTCGGGAAGGCTTATATTCCTGAGTTTGAATCAGGCCTCAGACACCTGCTAGCTGTGTGACCCTGCTCAAGTCACTTAACTCTGTTTACCTCAGTTTCCTTATCAGTAAAATGCACTGGAGAAGGAAATGGCAAACCACTCCAGCGTCTTTGCCAAGAAAACCCCAAATGGGGTCATGGAGAGCTGGCCACGACTGAAACAACTCGACAACACATCTCTGGTGCCTAAGCAGAGTGCCAGTGCCTGGCACATGGGAGGCACTTAATAAATGTTGTTGCATTGAGTTCATACAAGTCAGAGGTTAAACCAGGACTTGAGCCCAGATTTTCTGCCTCTTGCTTCCCACTTCCTTATACTGGGTCCTTCTGGTCACCAGAATATCTTTAAACTCTCTCTGTCTCTCTGTCTCTCTCTCCCCTCTCCCTCCATCTATTTCTCTCTCTCTCCTCTCTCTCTCTCTCTCCTCTCTGTCTCTCTCTGTCTCTCTCCCTCTCCCCAATCTGTTTTTCTCCTCCTCCTCTCTGTCTCTCTCTTTTCTGTCTGTCTACTCTCTGTCTCTCTTCTCTCTCTCTCTCTCTCTCTCTCTCTCTCTCTCTCTCTCTCTCTCTTTCTCTCTCTCTCTCTCTGTCTCCAATCTGTTTGTCTGTCTCTTCCTCCTCTCTGTCTCTCTCTTTTCTGTCTCTCTACTCTCTGTCTCTCTTCTCTCTCTGTCTCTCTCTTTTCCCCCTCCCTCCATCTGTTTATCTGTCTCTCCCTCCTCTCTGTCTCTCTCCTTTCTTTCCTCTCTCTCTGTCTCCTCTCTGTCTTTGTTTCTCTGTCTGTCTGTCTGTCACACACACATACACGCATACAGACACAATGTGATCATGATGATTTCTATCATTTCCTTTTCTCCAAAACATTCCCTCCTGAGATGAATGATGCAATCACCAAAGACACACTCTGTCCCATTCATAGCATCACAGAATGTCAGAGCTGGGAGGGGCCTTAGAATGTAGAAGGTCAAAGCTATACAGAACCTCAGATATAATCAGATTTTCCAGAGGAGGATCCTGGGACCCAGAGAGGAAAGGGTCTTATTTAGCAGAAGGCAGCACATCTGTAAAACTCTCAGATTTTCTGAGCCAAATTCAATGGTTTTTTGAATGTACCACATAAAAAGCTGGCCTTGAGCATAACATTCCAGCAAAACTGCGTATGGATATGTTTCTAGACACATAGCAGTGCTGTTTGGCGGCTGACCTGAGATATTAGTCAAATAGTCAGTGAATGTTTCCGTCCCAGCTGCATTTACAACCTTAAACATATTTTTTATTTTTTGGCTTATCACTGTCAGTTTGTTTACTTGCGAGCATAAACTTTGATCCAATTTCTCAGGACCAACTAACACTTTTGGAAGAGTCTGCCCACCCACAGAGACTCTAAAGAAGCCCAAGAGAATTAGGGATTTCATTGGATCATTGATTTAGAACTGGAAGGGACCTTAGAAGCCATTGAGTTAGACCTCTTCCTTTTGCAAATGAGGAAACTGACTTGTGGCTAGCAACACACACTCTGGGAATGTTCTGGTGAATGTGAAATGAAATGACTTGCCTAGGGTCACACAGAGAGTAAGTGTTCAAAGCAGGATTCAAACTCAAGTCTTCTTACTCCAGGTCCAGCACCATACCCATTATGCCACACTTGGAGGCAGGGCTTGTGATGGCTCCCCATCTAGCATGTGACTGGGGAGCAGCTGGTATTCGTGCAACCTCCCTCCCAGCTCAACCCTGTCTCCCTGCACAAACATGTACAATTCTTGGATTTGGGTTTCAGCAAAAGTTAATATCCCAAGCCCCTCAGGGCCTTTGGGGATAGTGTCTGAGAATGACTGGGGATGTGAGAAAACAAATTAGGGAAGGATCCAGAATCAATAGTAGGCACCTAATAAAGTACGCCAAATATACTTTGAGAATCAATAGGGAAGCTTATTGGTGGCCACTGGAGAAATTTCAGGAGCTGAGTTATATGATCCTGCTGGCAGGATGGTTTTGGCTACATGGCTCTGTAACTACTTTTGTCCCAGTAGCAAGTCCAAGAGCAGCCCACAAGGGGAGCGGGGCTCTTTGCTGGGTCTTTGCTGGGGCCTGTTAGCCTAGGTCATATAGTACTGTGAACTGGACACTGGATGGAGAATCATCAGGTCACAAGGTCAACCCAGGGAGAGAGTTTGCAGGTTATCTAATCCAATCTCCATTATTTTACGAATGAGAAAACTGAGCCCAAAAACCTGAACTCAAACCCAGATTCATTTCCTGTCAATGTGACCTTGGGCTCTCTGAGCCTCGGTGTCCTTATTTATGAAATGAGGGGTTTGAACCAAGGGTTATATGAGGTCATTTCTAGCTCTTAATCTATGACCTTATAATTCCGTCATTGCTTTTTTAATCAATGCCTGAAATTTCACCATTAACACAGGCTTCCTTGGGTTAAGCAATATCTTCTCCAATGTTCTCTAGGGTCACGAAAACATCTCTGGCTGGGGGACTCACTGAACTCCTAACACCTGGCATAGAGATGAATAGTAGAACTAAGATCCCTCACTTAGAGGTCATCTGATCCAAGGCCTTGACTTTGTAATTGGGAGACTGGAGTCCCAGAGACCTTAAGTAACTTGTCAATAGTGGGCAGTATGTGGCAGGGCTGAGATTTAAACCCAGGTCCTCTGACCTCAATTCCATCTCCACTGTGCCATATTGAAGAAAAACATTTAAAGGGCAAAAAAGTTCAGAAAAAAATTGTGTGAATGTTGAGCACACAGCCCAGGAACCAAATTCTTTGACTTTTATTCCAGGTTGATGAGGGCATTCATGTCACCCCTGCTTAAAACTAATCTAGTACCTCAGAAAAACAAGTCACGTCTACATTTTCTTTGGGAGTCTTGCTTCTTTTCTTTCTTTTTTTAGTTGCTTATGATTTCTCTTTCATATTTACCTTTTAATGCTTCCTTTGAATCTTATATTTGAAAGTCACATTTTCTATTCAGTTCTGGTCTTTTCTTCAGGACAGCCCCTATTTCCTAAAATATCCATTTTTCCCCCTTGATGTGTTTCTGTAGAGAGCGAATCTGTAGTAACTGGAATGTTCTCAGAGTGTTTGTGTCTCCAGGCACAAATATCTTGTCCACTGAGTGTTCTGAGGCTAGACATGTTTCCATAGAGAGCAAGCCTGTAGTAACTGGTGTAAGGAAGAAACTGGGAAGGCCTGCTGGACAGCAAAACAGCCCTTATGAAGAGAAACAAAGGTGGGGTCTCAGACTGTACTGGGCAGACTACTGACCCCACCTTTGACTCTCCCAAAGGTTGGTTTATTTGCTCAGAAAGGCCTCCCAGCCTCCCTCCCACACTGGAATGTTCCCAGAGACAGTGTTTCCCACCACAAGTGTCTTTTTCTCTGTGTACTATATAGTTGTATTCTCTATATTTCCTTCCCTGTCCAGGAGGTGAGGGGTTATATAGTGCACACCTTCTCCTCCCCCCTGTGCCATACATCAATTAGTTCTGCTCGCTTTTCTTTCCCTCTCTCATACACACTGGGATCTCTCAGGGAGGGGGGCGGGGGGAGGAGGAAAGAGGTGTTGTGGGCTAGGGAAAGGTAGGAGTTAGGGGCAGGTAGATCTCCAGCTGCTCAGGTACCCTCTTCCAGACTCCAGACTCAGGGGAAAAGAGAACTCATTCCTCTTCCTTCTCCTCCTCCTCCTCCTCCTCCTCTTCCTCCCAGTTTTGTTTCTTAGTAAGCTGAGACATCTCAGGGAAATGATCTCATTGGGAGTTCAAGAGAAACACGTGGACATTAGGCCAAGGTTTTCAAATTCTACAGAATATCTCTTAACCTTTTGTTCCAACTGTCCTATGCCTGGAATTTCTAGTATTGATGTTGTTATCAAGGGCCTATACTGGGCAAGCACAGAAATGATGATGGCTTTCTTCCTTTTTTCATCCCTTCTTCCTGAGCACCGGGTTTTTTGTTGTTGCTTTCGCCAACCAAACCAACAAAGATTTAATACTAGTGGCTGGAATTAGTCTTTTTGGTTTTTTGGAGGGGGAAGTTGGGGGGGGGGCAGGGCAGTCGGGGTTAAGTGACTTGCCCAAAGTCACATGGCTAGCAAGTGTTAAGTGTCTGAGGTCAGATTTGAATTCAGGTCCTCCTGACTCCAGGGCTGGTGCTCTATTCACTGTGTCACCTAGCTGCCCCCAGAATTCATCTTTGAAGAGAATTGCTTGAGAGTCAAGGTTGGCCCATGAAAGAGGGTCATGCATTGTATATGACCAAGGAAAAAAAGGAAAGAAACAAGAAATGAATTCTTGATTTTGGAAAGGCTTTAGAGCTTACATCTTCCCATCTGTATTACAGAAGAGAACACAGAGTTCCAAAGAGGTCGAGTGATTTGCTCAAGGTAACAAAGCAAATTAGTGGCAGAGCTGGGTCTAGACCCCAGATTTTTCAATTCCTAGACCTGAGCTCTTTCCACTAAACCCTTTTCTAGGATCTCTCATCCTCTAGAGAGCCAATGGTCTGTGGGTACTTAAGTCAGGGATCATGGCCACGGATAGGAGGCAATTCAGGAGTAGTGAATGAGGTCAGCACTTGGGTTGTTGTTTGACAGTTTCAGTAGTGTCCGACTGTTAGTGACCTTGTTTGAGAATTTTCTTGGCAAAGATACTGGAATGGTTTTACCATTTTCTTTTTCAGCTCATTTTACAGATGAGAAAATTGAGGCAAATAGGGTTAAGTGACTTTCCCACAGTCACACTGCTAGTAAATGTCTGAGGCTGGATTTGAACTCATGAAGATGAGTTTTCCTGATTCCAAGTTCAGTGCTCTACCCACTGCACCATGACAAAGGATAATGTCACACTACTTGCATCTGAATTCTATTCCCTTTCCTCTTTCCTTCTTTTCACCTTTCCCCAATATGAACCTTCACAAGCAGTATGTAGTGAAAGGACTTGAGAAAGAGGAAGAACAGAGCCCAACAAACAGTTAGTAGACTATGGAACCTTGAGCACCAGCTCTCAAGTCAGAGGACTTGGGTTTGAATTCCATATCTGATACTACCTGTGTGACCTTGGGTCTCGGTTTACTCATCTGTAAAGTCAAGTCAGCAAACCTTTAATTAAATGCCTGCTACATGTTCAGCACTGGATTAAACTCTATAAAGTGAGAGGTTCTGAGGCCTCTCTCAGTTCTCTATGATCTTCTGATCCTTGTGATCCGGGTTCTCTTACTAGAGAAGACGAACTCAGATAAGACTTCAGAGTTTATAAAGGGTATTCGCAGATGGCCTCTTATCTCTGCCTATGGTACAGAGCTTTATTTTGTTTGGAATTCCCAAGATCTTTTCCAAACCCAATAGTTTCCTAATGCTTCTCCTTGCTCTGCATGTGGAGCTGGCCAGGGGGGCTGGGTGTGTGTCTGTGTATCCCCTTCGCTTGGGCATCCTAAATGCCCTGGTTCTGCATGGTACCTCTCCAGTGGTATCTCTCCCATTAGTCTGTCAGTATATGAAGACTCTGTGATGATAAGGGCCTCTTCAGAAAGCTCCTGACATAGTAAATGTCTGAGATTCTGCCCCATTAGGCTTAGGGTGTGTTTGAGAGATTTAGATGTGACAAAAGTAATGAATGAAATGACCCAGAGAAATGTCAGACCCACCCTAGGATTCTAGCATCTCCCATCCCATCTGCTCCAAGGTAGTCATATGATGTCAGAAGACAGCAAGCCATACTGAAAAGAGACTGGATTTAGACTCAGAGGACATGACCCTATTTCTTACTACCTGTGTGATCTTAGGTACAAACCCAGGGGAAGATGGAGGGCATTCTAAAGCTGATGAGGCCGAAATGCACAGGTAATGTTTCAAGAACAATGCTTACCCATCCCAGACAGCTGGATGAAAGCATTGGCAAAGGGAAGTAGTAGGAGATAACATTGGAGAGAGAGGTACACAGGAGCCAGATTGCTAAGGTCTTAGACAGCAAGATAGGGGATCTAGAGCAGCAACTCATTTATCCCAACATATTAGACCAGATATTAGATTAGAAAGATCTGGGGTCAAATTGTCAAGTTCCTCTGACCTTACCAACTGTGTGTCCAGGGACAAGTCACCTGGTCTCTCTGCAATTCAGTTTCATCATCTGTAAAATTAGGGGTCTGAACTAGATGATTACTGGGTCCAGCTCTAGATTCTATGATCTGATCACGTCTGATAGTGATAGACCATAGAGTGCAAAGGTCAGAGCAAAAAGGGAGCTTTAGAGAGCATTGAGCCCAATTCCCTCATTTCTCAGATGAAGAAACAGGCTCCAGAGGGGATGCATTAATGCAGAAATAGTTCTAAAACCCAGGTCTTCTGAGTCCCATATTTCTACTCAGCCGCTCAATTTGTCTTCTATTCCAAAACCCTGATCTGAAAGCCACACTGGAGTTGGGGTTGTATGAAGCAGGGATCTGCCTCCACAATTCTGGACCTTGGACTCCCTGCCTGGGGTAATCAGCTTTCTGAAGCAGAGGGAGGCTGCTTCCATGACAACTGTATTTGAAGCACCAGGCCAGCCCCCTGCCACGCATGGTAGGGAGATGGGAGGCACAGAAATGTGCTAATCAGGCAGCCTGGCCTCTTTGATTGTCTGCTCCTCTCAGGAATACTGGGACCTGGAGCTATGAATTACATTAAAATAAGCAGTCCAGCCCTTGCTGCTGAGGGCTAGAGGAGTAGAGGGTGATGTTAGGGGGTCTGGCAGATATTTCAACCTTTGGCTTACAGCTCCTGTTTAAAGCTGAGCCTTCATTCCCAAAGTGCTTCCTAAACCTGAAGTCACAAAGCTCCAGTTTGAATCATGGCTCTAGTGTTTAGCAGCTATGTGATGCTAAGATGCCATTTAAGCTCTCTGAAACTTGGTTTCCCCATCTTTAAAATATGGATAATAGCATCTGCTTCCTCACAAGGGTGGGACGAGGAAAGCCCTTTTTTGGACCTTAAAATGCTGCATAAATATGAACTGTTAGTCCTATTCATCCACATAGCTTCACTACAAGGCAATAATCATAACTGACATTTACATAGTCCCTTAAAGTTTGCAAATTCTTCATATATGTAGTAAGGCTGATAAGGGGAAATCACCTGATCTTCTGCATAGAGGCCTCCCTGGGAGCTGGGCATGGACACTCTGCCTTTTTGGGGATGGATGTGTGTTCTAGCTCAGAGATGAAGAACCTGCTTTTTGGGATAATGCAGTCCCTTATTGGCTCCTGTGACTGGGGAGGCTATGTCAAAGATGATTGGTGTTTGAGCTAAGAAGAGGCAGCTTACTCAGTAGGCTATGTAAGGAGAGGAAAAAGGCTCTCTGTCTCTGTCTCTCTTTCTCTTTCCCTCTGTCTCTCTTTCTCCTCTCTCTCACTTTCTCTCCCTTCTCTCTTCTCTCTTCCTTCCTCCCTCCCTCTCTTTCTCCTTTCCTTCCTTTCTCCTTCTCTCTCTTCCTCCCGCTTACCTTCTTTTGGGGATGTTGCTTAGCATTCTGTCAGTTCTGCCTCGGACTTCCATGGGGTAAGAAGGAGATTTTTCTCCCCTATGTCCCCGAAGAGGCTATGGTGGTTCTGAGTATATGGCAGTGAGAACCTGTGCTTGCTTAGGCTAGCCTAAAATTGGACCTCAAGGGCTTGACTGCCTCTTCTGTTTTGTGTTTCTTTCCCCAATCCCAAGTCATGAGAAATGGACATCTTATCCCCTAGCGGTGACCCAGTTGAGAGGATGGGAATTTCCCAATCAGTGACAGCTACATAACAGAAGGTACTTCCTGAAACTATCCTACTTCTTCTTTTTTGTTTTTTGGAGAGGGGAAGGCAGAGTGATTTGGTTTAAGTCACTTGCCCAGGGTCCTATGGCTAGTAAGTGTTAAGTGTCTGAGGCTGGATTTGATCTCAGGTCCTCCTGACTCCAGGGCTGGTGCTCTATTCAGTGAGCCACCTGGCTGCCCCAACTATCCCACTTCTCAAAGGAAGTTATCTGAAAAGACTATGATATCCTAAGATGGCTGGTTGGGAGATCTGGACCTTGGAAGAGAATTATCTTTTCCATCATCTCGCAAAGTTCTTCTTAATCTCCTGGGAGAGCATAATAGGTGATGGGTTATATTGTTTCTGTTTTAAGTATGTGTTAATATGTGCTTTTGTGTACTAAGCATTTTTGCGGTGGAGAAAATAAATAGCTGTCTTCTCCATGATGTCTTCTTTGTACATTGAACATTTTTTTTTCTAGCAAGGACATTGTTAATCCCTTTTGGGAGGGACCCTAGACATGAGTCATATGTAAACTTTTTTTGTAGGTTTTTTTTCTCTAGAACTTTAGGATGAGAGCATAATGAGCCACAGAATTTCAACCTTCAGAGTCTGAGCCTCTCTTTGGCATCTGGTTCCCCCAGGATTAAACCAAGTCCACGCGAGTCCAGAAACTGGATCCATTCGTGGGTCCATCCCAGACTGTGGATAATACATACATTATTTCACTTGAGCCTCAGAGTAGCTCTTCAGGATAGGTATGGCAGATACAATTATCTTCATTTTATAGGTGAGGAAACAGAAAGTGAGAGGTTACAAGCCAGTAAGGGTTAAAAGTAGGATTTCAAACTAGTTTTTTCTGATTGTGGGTCCACTAGTCCAGAGAGGGGTAATCCCTTTCATAAGATCAAGGATCAAGACTCCAAGTCAAGTCCCACTTCTTCCAGGAAGCCAGCAGTGATAATTCTAATCACATGGACCTCTCTGACACTATTCATCCATATATCACTTATTGCCTCTATCATTCATCTGAAAATCCAATTATATTATGTTTAATACTTTATAATATGCTATCTTGTCTTATTCTCAAAATGTTTTGTGCATTTAAGTCTCTACAAGGCAGTGACTGTTTCTCTCCTTCCTTCCATAGTTCCCCACACCTCCCTCCCACCAGAGTAGCTGAGCACAGATCTAGACACACAGTAAGTGTTTATTACATGCTTGCTGAATGATTTTACACAGGGCTCCCTGGTGTCTGACCACTGAGAGGCTTGCCTTCCAGATGTGCCATGCCTGTGCCCTTGCCTGGAGCCCAGAGCAGCTGGGGGCTGCTCAGCTCCAGGGATACTGATACTACAGGACTAGTCAGTGGGGAGTCCTCTAGGGAGGTCTGTGAATCTGTCTCTTCTGATGAGAAACTACCATGTCGGGAGAACTGGAAGCGGGACCCTCGTCCTGGCCTCTTTCTGGTGAGGCCTTTCCATAGGGTGGGTGACTTGGAGGATGCTGGCAGAGCAGGCAGCCATGTGGGAGGCTGCAAATTCTCTGGGGCTGCCTTGTTAAGATCTCCAGCCAGGGCAGCTTGGGGCCTTCGTGCTGGGTCCATAATTCCAGGAGTTGGGTTGGAAGACCCCCTTTTCTGTAGATTATCTCTTTCACCCCCTTCTTTCTTAGACTGGCCAGAGGAGTCATTTTCCTTTAGGCCACCTTGGCCTATAGAATTTGAATTCATACCTGTGCCCAACCTTCCCCTAGGAACAGACTGTCCTTTCCATCTTTGGATTCCAGTGAATGTTTTCACAGGTTCCAGAATGACTACAGAGTCTCCATCCAGGGATCTGGAGGCTAAGTTCACTGAAATATCTTTTCCCTTACTAGGGCCCAGCTCAGTCTCTAGTTTGCCCTGGCACCGGGTCAGAGCCTCCTGAAGAATAACATAACTCTCATGTCGCCTCAGGCGAGCTTCCTCCCAAAGACCCAGGCCAGGGCCTCGACTCAGAGAAGATGCCTGTAGCCACATCTCCCATAGCTTCTCAGCAGGAAACTCTGCTGCAAGCCTCTGCAGGTAGGTCTCCAGGTGATGCTGTGCATCTTGGCTGGCCTTACCGCCCTCACCCAACTTTAAGTCAGCCACCAAATCCTGACAATCCAGGTTGAACCAGGTCATCTGGAAAAAGGAGAGGGGGATTAGCATAAATACATAAGACCAAGAGCCAATGCCTAATGGGTAAATATTTACAGATAAAAACAAACAGGCCTCAAAAGAAGAATCATAAACTATTAACAGCTATATGAAAGGTGGTTCAAAACAATTAATAATAAGAAAAATTCAAACAGCTGGGAAGTTTGACCTCACACCCAGCAGACTGGCAAAGGTGACAAAAGATGGAAACGATCAATGTTAGGAGGACTATGCTAAGATAGGTACACAGATGCATTGTTGGTGGAGCTGTGAATTAGCCCAACCATTTTGGAAAGAAATATGTAATTAAGCTTTAAAAAGTGCCTAAAATGTCCATACCTTTTAATGCAAAGATCCTACTGTTAGGTAGGCATTTACCCAACAAACCCAAACACAGTTTGCCGACCTTCTTTGCAGAGATCAGGGACTATTGGTATAGATGCTACGTTTATAGTCAGACAAGGTTGGTGTACTGGTTTGATTTGTGCAATCAATTTTTCTCCCTTTCTTTTTAAATCTTTGTTCCAAAGAATAACTAACTGAGTAACTGGGAGAAGGGGATGTGACAAGAAGTATAGGTGATGTAAAAAGAAAGGATATCAATAAAACAAAATGGAAAAAAGAGAAAGGTTGGGAATGAACTCAGACTAAAATCAATCAGCCTCAGGGCTGGGAAGATATAAGATGACTGGGGCAAGGATCATAGTATATGAAACTACAAGGGAATTTAGAGATCATCTAATCCAACAGCTTCCCTTTATCGAGGAGAAAACAAAGCTTCAGAAGAGCTGTGTGACTTGGCTAAGGTCACAGAGGCAGAAAGTACATAGTCTGAATTCAAACCCATGTCCTTTAACTCCAAGTAAAATACAATATCAACCATGTACTAGAAGAATAATGACAACTGGCACTTTAATTGCATTTCTTTCTGTTAAAAAGTGCTTTATATCTATTATTTTGCTTGAACCTCACCACACCCCAATGAAGCAGGTAATATGAGAGCTATTATTTCCATTTAATGGATGAGAGAATTGAGGCTCAGCTCAGAAAGGATTGTTCAAGGTGGCAAAGCTAATAAATGGTGGAGCTGGGACTCCATCACTGGTGTTCTGACTCCATAACTGGATGTTAGCATCCTTTAGGACTGCACTCCAACCAGATCACCTCAGAGGAATCTTCTAATTCTGGATCTGAGATCCTATAACTGTTATTCAGTCATGTCTGACTCTTTGTGACTCCTTTCAGAGTTTTCTTGGCAAAGATCCTGGAGTGATTTGACAGTTCCTTCTTCAGCTCATTTTACAGATGAGGAAATTGAGGCAAACAGGGTAAAGTGACTTAACCAGGGTCACACAGCTACCAAGTATCTGAAGCCAGATTTGAACTCTGGAAGATGAGTCGTCCTATCTCCAGGTCCTGTGCTCTATTCACTATGCCACCTAGCTGCCCAATGATCCTATAAAATGCTTATAGACAGCCATCCTTTCTCCCTCATACCCTACTCCCACTCTTGGGATGCACTTCTCTAGAGTAAACATCTCCTCATACAGCATACCCTTGAGCATTTTTACCATCCTGGCTGTCTTTTTACTGGACACTGAAATCTATCAATGTTCTTCCTAAAATGTAGTGCCTGGAACAGAGCCCAACTCCTTAGGAGTATTCTAACAACCTTTGCCTCCCTGTTTCTGGAATCTCTCCCCTTCTTCCTGAAGCCCAAGCTCAGATTAGCCTTTGTGGCAGCCATATCTCAATGCTGGTTCACTATAAAACCCCAATTCTTTTTCAGACAAAAAGTTGTCTAATTGTTCTTTCTCCATCATGGACTTGTGATAGCAGTTTATTGAACCCAAGTGTGAGATGTTACATTTTTCTCTATTACATTTCAGCTTATTTGATTCAGCCCAATGTTCTAGCTTGTCAAAATCTTTTTGGCTGCTTTCTCTGCCATTCATTGTGTGAACTGTCCCTCTTAGCTTGGCATCACCTGAGAGTTTGATGAGGATACCATAAGGCCAAGCCCACTGGAGACCTCCTTCCAAGCTGACACTGAACCATTAATGGCCCACTCTGGACCTGGCCATTCAACAAACTCCAAACTCATCTAAGTGTATGATTGTCTAGCCCACACCCCTCCTCATTTTAGAGAAGATAAAGATGAGAGGTTTTATCGAAAGCTTGTGAAAACCTAGGCTAATATGTGACATTCTTAGGATCTGCCAGTTTAGTAACCCTAAAAAGAAGGAAATAAAAGCAAATAAAGTTAACCTGATATGAACTGGCATTCAGTTCAGCAAGTTTTTATTAGCCATATTCTGCATAACAAGTGCTGCGTTAGGTGCTAGTTACAAAGAAAAAAAGTCCAAAACGAAGCGAAATAACTACTCCCTCCCCTCAAGGAACTTACATTCCACTGTTAGGATACAATATGTACACAGGTAAGTACAAATTTATATATATATATATATGTGCATGTGTGTATACATGTATGTATGTATATATGCATATGTATATATACATACATATATAGATTCAAATATATATAGATTCAAATATATGTATAGATTCAAATATATATAGATTCAAATATATATATATATAGATTCAAATATATATATATAGATTCAAATATATGTGTAGATATAGATTTAAATATATATAGATAGATATATAGATATATAGATATAGATTCAAATATATACATATAAAGGGAACACAACTTAACTTCTTGGAGGAGGAGGAAGAGGCAGGAGTGAAAGCATTAATATGAAGCCATCACTGTTTCCTTTTCTAGATATTCACTAGCCATCCCTTTACTAATGCAATCTAACATTCTGCCAGGAACAGAAGTCAAGCTCACTAGCCTAGAATTTGCAAACTCCACTCCCCCTCCCCCTTTAAAAAAAATCTGTCAATATCCTCCCTTCTCCAGATCTTCATCTCCCATTCTCCACAATCACTCAGACATTTGTGACAATGGCTCAGCAGTCACACCTGCTAATTCTCTCTGGTGACTTGAGGTCATCAAGGGCATCTTTTATTATAGTATTTCCTTACTTATCTTGGGTATTAAAATACTATTAGCTATTTTTATTCCATCTTTCCCAGGCCAAAGGTCATCTCCTTGGCAAAATAAGAACAGGGCAGCTCTAACTTTGAGTTGTTGATCACTGCCTCATCTACCCCAAGCAATGGTCACATCCCTTCTTTGTCTCTCTTCTTTTTTTCTGATTTGCAAACAATGATCCACTCCTTTCTTGTCCTTAGTTTTTCTCACTGTCCTCAGATCATTTTGAGATTCAGAACTTCTGATATCACTTGTACAATGCATGCTATACTTTTACTTAATAACAGCATCTTCCTCTCATGGTTGTTGTGAGGATAAAATGAGATAATTGAGTGCCTTGCAAACCTTAAAATGCTACATAAATGCTAGATATTATTATTATTAATTAATTTCATATTCTGTTATCTGCCCTGGCTTCTATTTTTTTGTACATATATTTTAAAAATCTATATTGGTTGGTACATGTAATCTACTACAACCCCTAAACATGTATTCACACAAATAGTTATCTAGGTATGTGCTACTCAGTTTGTGAAGCTGGGTTTTTAAGCCCAAATGAAAAACCTTATATTTATTCCTATGAAATTTCTTGTATAATTGTAGTGGCTGTGACTAAAAGGATTCATCCCTTGGTGGAGCACACTTTGGTTATGAGCCTTTTGGTACTGAGCTAGGTTGGTTCTTGGAAGATAGACCCATAGTTTGTCATCAGGTCATATTCTGAATTGCCTGAACTTGTACTCCACAGGCATAGTTTTTGAGGGTCAACACTCTACTTGATGTGGGGATGGGAGGGAGGCCTCTGAGAAGGACATCAGTGGAGGCCTGCTTTATACAGGAATTATTAAACTTCTAGAAGTAAGTAATTTCCACAATCTGGTCCTAAATTCCTTTTCGGCCCTTATCTCCCAAGCCTCCTCATGCTGCCAGCCTCCTAAGCATCTCCCAAACATGTCTCATGCATTCCTCTGTTGTACTTTGTTCCCATGCCTGGAATGTACCCTCCTCTGCCATTTTATCTACCCATCATCATTCCTCTTTCTCCTCATACCCCATATCCCCATCACTCTAACCAAACCAGAAGAATCAGAGCTCTCTAAACATTCTTTCCACATTCCTGTGTCCAGTTTAAGGTACACACTATTCTCTCTACCTGGGATACACAGGATCTTCTTCCAGTTCACTCCCTCTCCCAGGTTCTCAGGAACTCTGATTCCTGAGCATGATCTTTTCTCATTGAAACCTTATCAACACTTTAAGTGCTGCCTCCTCTTCGAAGCCTTTCCTGATCCCTGGCCTCCTTCTTAGTCAGGAGGGATCTCCCCTTCCTCTGAACTTCATATTCTTTTTGGTTCTTGCTTATGATTCTTAGCATATTAGCACATTCTTTCTGATATTATGGTAATGAAAATGGCCAGGGTCTCCCATTGCATCCTGGGTCATCTCTAGTCACCCTGATGAATATCTGGTCACTGGACCCAGTTGGCTCTGGAGAAGAAAGTGAGGCTGGTGACCTTGCACAACCCTCCCTCGCTCAAATCAATGTCAACTGCAAGTCATGTCATCATTTCCCTGATGTCATGGTCCTCTTTGAAAATGAAGAACAAACACAACAATCCTACTGGCTGTAGTTTCTTGGAGTCAGAGATAAGAAACTGCATTTTATTCAACCTTAGTCTCTTCCCTGGTATCCTGCACAGGACTCTGCACTCAGTGGATGCTCAGAAATTGTTTATTGAATAGATACTTTATTCTAGAATTCATCTTTGTGATCTCCAGGGCACAGGGATTTTAATTCCTGAACATACCACCAGGGTTTCACGTTTGTTGAATGAGGGAGCCCTTCAAGGCCCAGTACAAGACCCACCTTCTCTGGGAATTCTTTCCTGACTACCTAGTACCCAGGACCATGGTGCTCCCTGGCCTACCACTAAGTTCTAGCATTTATTGTCTGGACCTTTCTACTTTTCCACTGGGCAGAATAAGGTAGCAGAAAGCCAAGCCCACTGGAGACCTTCCAAGCTGACACTGAACCATTAATGGCCCATTCTGGGCCTGGCCATTCCTTATCTTTCCACTTGTGTCTTTCTTACATTTCCACCTGGGATGTATGCTCCCTGATGACAAGGGCTATCATATATGGGTCTGAGCACTTAACAATGCTTATCTTAAAGCTTGGAGGGGAATTTTATTCATAGAACAGAGTAGTTGTTTTCTAGGATTATAACTTAATTTCAATCAAATTCTACAAACAGTAACCAACTACCATGTGGCAGAACCTAGGGATACAACAGTAGACAGGACACAGATCCTGCTCTTGTTCTAAAAGACCTCCCAGTCTAATGCGGATAAGGGTGGGGGTGGAGACATGCACATGAATAAGTGTAACATAAGGGATAGTAAGATAAGTGCAAACTAAGGGCTAGGAGAAATATAAGTTAGAGCTGCCTCTAACTATCAATCAAGCAATGCATTAGGCACTGTATTAAGTACCAAAAGAGGCAAAACATAGTTCTTGCACTCAGGAGCTTACAATCTAGTGGGGGAGGCAACATTCAAACAAATCTATACAAAGCAAGCTATTTACTGGATAAATAGGATAATGGAAGGCAAGCACTGGAATTAAGAGAAGGGGGAGGGGATTTTAGCTGGGACTTAAAGGAAGCCTTAGAGGTCAGCAGTGATAGCAGAGGAGGGAGAATGTTCCAGGTATGGGGGACAGCCAGAGAAGATGCTTGGAGTCCAGAGATGGAATGTCTTGTTTGTGGAATAGTCAGGAGGCCAGTGTCACTGGAGTGAAGGGTACATATTGGAGTGTAAAGTTTAAGAGGACTGGAAAGTAGAAGGGGGCTAGGTTATAAAAGGCTTTGAATGCCAAATACAACATTTTGTGTTTTCTCCAAGAGGCAATAGGGAGCCACTGGAGTTTATTGAAACTGAAGGGGGAGAGGAGAGAAATGCTAACGATTTAAGAACAGTTGTGTTAACAAGAAAAGTGTATATATTTTTTCAATAACCAGGTGAAAAATAGAAATTTGAGGAAGGAAATCTTACTTTTATGGAGGGGGACAGTGTGAGGTATGGCAGAAAGGGAAGGCTTCCTGGAGAAGGTAGCATCGAAGCTTGACCTTAAAGGAACAGAGGTTTTTGCATGTGTGGAGTGGAAGGGATTTCCGCCACAGACACCAAGGTTGGCATGAACAAAGTATTATTGCTGTTGTTTGTCCGTCATTTCCAAAGAGGACCAATGACATCACAGGGTGATGTCTTGACTTGGATGTGAATTGGATTTAAGGGAGGCAGAGCTGCACAAAGTCATCAGTCTCACTCTGTCTTCCAGAGTCATCAAAGTCCAATGGCAAGAAAAAAGCCAAGACCACTGCTGATGGCCTGGATATGTACTGAACAAAAGCACAGAGATAGATGATCTGCCCGGGCAAGTAGGTAGGTGCCAAGTTGTGAAGGGACTTGATGGCCAGGCAAAGCGGTTTTACATTTTATTTTGTGATCAGGGCAGTGCAGCACAATGTGAAGGCCAGCTTGAAGAAGGAGAGGCTGAATGAAGGAAGACAGGATTGCAGGGAGTTAGCATAATCTAGGATGTTGACGGTAGTATCCTGCCCAGATGCAGCCTGGGTAGATGAGAATAGTGGCTCCCACCTTTCTGCAGAGCTTGTTGGACTCTACCAGTAGAATGTAAGCTCCTTGAGGGCAGGGAACAGTCTCACTGTTGTCTTGTGTCCACATGATAGGACCTTTAAAAAATCTTTCCTACTGATTGGTATGACTCCCTCTTACATTGTCTATTATTTAACTAACAACCTAATCTCCCTAAGAAGTCTAAGAGACTTGAATAGGTTCAAGAACCAAGAGCAACAGATGGAAGCTATGCTGGACTTGGAGTCAAGAGACCTGGGTTCGAATTCTGCCACTATGATCAAGTCCTTTCTCTCTGAACCTCCCCTTCATCCCTAATAGTTGTAGTGCTAATGGGATGTAAGATCTTCCCTGTCCATTAATAGGCCTTAGGTGAAGCCCATTAAAGGAAGCTTGTTTTGGGGAGGCTTGCTTGTAGGAAGGCTTTCACACCTTTTGCTAGTTTCTAATTAGGCACTGAGTCAGGAGGGTTATGATACCTTCTGGCTCTGAGAAGTGTATATATACTCTGAGTCGGTATTTTGTTTTGGGAGCTCGATTATGAGAAGGTTCTTGTGATTCCCTGGTCACGATTCTGAGTGGCCTGTATGTTCAGAGCTCCCCACCTGCTCAGAGGTGAAGACTCTCTCGATCCAGGGATGTATGTAAAGTGCATAGTTGATTCAGGCAGTCAGAGCCCTGTCTGTCTTTTATTTCTCTGCTTGTATTTTCTCTGAAGTTGACGGTGCTGACTTTTCCCTTGAACTAGTGAATATGATTAAAAAAGACTGTTGACCCATTAAACAGCTACCTTTCCTAGTAAAGCAGATCTAAGAACCTGTGCTAGGAGCCATCCTTGCTATGTTAGCGTGTTGCTACTCTATGTGTCTTCTTATCTGCAGTACCTAGAACACCTACCTCACTGGGTAGTTGGAAGGAGCGAATGAAATAGTGTTACAACTTTTGTGAACCTTCAAACTCCATGTCAGCATTGGCTGTTATTATTCTAGCTTGGTACTGGAAGAATTTCCTAACAGTTATAGCTACTCAGCAATGGAAGGGGCTGCCCCAGGAAGCAGTGAGCTTCCTAGCATTGGAGAGGTACTATAGATGGAATTCCTGCAAAGTAATAGTAATGACTCACTTCTGTCATGCTCTGGGATTTGATAAGCTTTTTCCTCTCATCAAGTATTATTCAAGTATTATTATCCTCATTTAGCAGATGAGAAAAACCTCTAGTTTTTTAGCTCAGAACATCTCGTTCAGTACCTTTATTTTACCAGCGAGGACCAGAGAGAAGAGATTAGCCCTTAAGGGTAAGAACCCCCAGACAGTCTGATGCTTCCTCCAGCCCCATCTGACCAAGGCTCAGTGGATGATCTGGTGGACATAAGCCTTTTTAGTGTCAGGATTAGAACTCAGGTCACTTAGTTCTAAATCTGGGATTTTTTCCATTACCCACTACTGCTTTGGGGAAGAGGTCAAATGAGATGACCTCTGGAGTCCCAGTTATGAAGCTATAGGTTTCAAGGTTTTAGCTTAATTCATGGAAGTAAATTGGAAAAAGTATAGAATGTCTGGGTAACAACCCTAACCTTTTGAGATTGTTTACATTAAGAAGGCTGACTCTGACCTTCCTCAAAACATCCACTCTGCCCTAGACAGATGGGCTAAAGGGAGTATTGGTCTGGCTGGGGGCTGTTACCCTGGGGTGCTTCATTCCTCCTGCAAAACAGATGCAAATAGCAATGAATGTAACCAATTTTCAGCAGCTTGTGAAAAACCTAATCTTTCCCTCCATTAATTTAGTATCCGACAGAGAGCTGTTAGGCAGCGTGCAGCGTAGAAACATTTTCTCCAGAGGCACCATCTTTCCACGGATTAAAGGAACTTGTTTTTAGATAAATGACTTAATATACATGGAAGCACACGGAGCCCAGAAATGGGAAAGGGTGACATCAATCCAAGTTTGTGGCATGATTATATTAGTATTATTTAGGGCGGTGTGGCTTCTGTATCACCAAGCCACCCACTACTGCCACTCCCATCTCTTGTCCTTCTACCCCAGCCTGTCCCAGCTGCCAGAGCTGCATAATTCCTAGGTATCAGACCATTGCCTTTCTATCCAGTACCCAAAGCCCTCTACCACTTCCTCCTGGAAGCCCGCCCTGAGAGCTCGTGCATGAGGAGATGTTGGCATTCTCTCTAGGCAAACTAGGCTGTCTAGGCAAGCCACACATCTGCCCACTTTCCAAAGGGCATTTATTAAGATTACAGCAACACCTCCTGTTAAACCACCCCTGTCTAAGAGCAGGCAGTGCGGGACTGGGGAAAGAACATCGAAGAAGACCCTGGATTGAGTCCTTGTTTTCCTATGTACTACATATGTGATCATAAATTATAAGTCACAGGCCTAAGGTCACCCAGCTTGGTAAGTAGTAGATGTGGGCTTAGATCTCAGGTCCTCTGACTCCAACTCCAGAGTTCTTCCTGCTTTTCCTAATATGAAGAGCAAATCGCTTCATCTGTCTGGCATTCAGTCCCTTCATCTATAAAATGGGGCTATGGGGCTAGATAATCTCTGAGGCCCCTTCTGCCTTCAAATGCCTTGAACCAGATGATCTTGTGCTCTCCCACTCTCCTCCAGATCCCCAGGGGGTTGTCTATGAGTTTCTACTCACAGACATGCCATCAGTGTTTCCCTTTGAATACTCCCCTCCCCATAGAATGTTCATTTTTAAAGGATTATGTGTTCTTTTGGCCCTTGACGTCCTCCACCCTCTCCTCCTACATCCAGGGAGGAAACGGAAGGAAGGAACTGGGATGGGGGCTACTCTTGCAATTCTATTGGTATATAGAACTCCTGGATGAGAAAACTTATCAATTCAGGTAAACACCTTACAATCCATGTTTCTTCTTTTTTTTTTTTTTGAGACAATTAGGGTTAAATGACTTGCCCAAAGTCACACAGCTGGTAAGTGTCTGAGGCCAGATTTGAACTCAGGTCCTCCTGACTCCAGGGCCAGTGCTCTGCCCACCATGTCACCTAGCTGTCTCGATACCTTAAAAGAGTTGACTTAGAAGTTAAGCAGCTTGTCCAGGGTCACATACAATTGAGATCAATTTCTAGCATGGTAGAGTCAACGGAGCACTGAATTTGGGGTCAGAGGACCTTTGTTCAAGTCCTTCTTCTATCACTTGCTACATCATGTGGGACCTTGGGTAAATCTCTTCTTTCTGGTGTCAGCAAACTACAATCCATGGGCCAAATCTGGACATTCTTAGCTCATGGGCTGTGCAAAACCAGGCAGCCAGCTGGCTTTGGCCTGTGGGCTGTAGTTTGCCAACTCCAAGACAGATGCTCGTTAAAGGTCCTCCCACCTGTAAGTCTTAAGATCCTGTGTAAATTGGCCAAGTGACTTCTGGGTCTCATTTTTGTCCGTGGCAAAATGAGGGGGTGGGCTAGGTGACCTCTGTCAGGCTTCTTCCACTTCTAAATCTGGGATCTTTTGTTGTTGGCATCTTAGGCCCTCTTCCAAGGCCAAGAGCTCACTAGGAGATTCCAGTGGAATATAAGAAGAGCCCTCTTTTTACTATCCATTCATTGCTTTATTCAAAGCCTCCTTCCAACCTTATCATGCATACATGCACACGCCCTCAGCCATCTTTAGAGTCACACAAGTTGAAAAACAGGAGGGATCTTAGAGACAATCTAGTCCATGCCCCTCATTTTGCATCAAGGAAAACTGAGACCAAGGGAGGATATGACTCCCTCAAGGTCACACATCCGGTCTTCCACCTATAACCCTTTTGGTTAAAAATTAGAAAGGGGAAGGAGGAAATTCAGAATGCTCTAACATATGTGGTAGCAAGGGGAGAGTGAAGGGGAGGGTCTTCATGATTTTTCAAGCTTGAAAGGACCTTATATATAATTTCTTCCAATTTTATTTTACAGCTAAGGAAACAGATCCAAAGAGAAGACCTTGCCCAAGGCCCCAAAGCCTGGTAAATAGAAAATACAAGATTAGATCTCAGGTCCTCTGACTTCAAGTCCAAAGTTCTTCCTATTATTCCTAATTCTCTAACGGGCAATTTGGGAAACCATGGATTAGATCACATATAGGCCGATGTTGGTCCTGGGATGACTGAGAGGACCCAGAAGTCATTGCAGAGTGTGATATCCTCTTCACCACCGGAAACAAAGGAGAAATAAAAAATAATTCATATCTGTATTATACTTTACCATCTCATACTTGCCCTATAAGGCAGGTAGTTAGGCCTAGTGTTACTATCCTGATGTTACAGATGAACAAATACCATCTAATGATAATGGTAAACCAATATTCACAAAGAGACAGCGGCTTGTCTTAGGGTCACCCAGTAAGAAATGTAAACCTGGGACCCAGCCATCTAACCACAGATTCAAAGCTGTTTAAAAGACTCCAAGCTCTTGGTCTCCAAGTGGAGAGCAGGAGCCATATTCACCTTGTTGCAAAATCGATAGAGATGGAGGAGGGTTTCCAGGTCCGTCCTTTGCCTCTCTATGGCCATGTAGAAGTGAGTCAGTTTGGCCTGGAAGGTGCTCTTGGCAGCTGTGAAAGCTGTGATCTCCTCCGGGGCGTCAGCTCCTTGGAATCTGGCTGCTTGTTTTGACAGCTCTAAGCCTCTGATGTAGTGAGCCTGAAGGAGAAGAGAAGAGATCTTAACTCAGTTCTGCTCAAATTCAATAAGCAATTATGAAGTGACTGCTGAATGCAAGGCCCCCGGTTTGGCCCTAGTGCATCTGGGGGGTTTGTTAGGGGAAAATAAGGACACATTCATATACTGTGGCTGTGGATCCAGTTGTGTTAGAAGGAGAGAGAACAAGACTTCTTTGTATCAGAAAATTGTGGCTCTGGAATCTAGTGTTCTAGGTGGCTTTCCCTGCTATTTTTTCCTTTGTTCCTTTGTGTTATATGTGTACCTTGTGCATTGGGCTGTACTCTAAACTGCCTGAAGTCTTAGATAGAGAATATAGCAGAGGGACAGATGATGATAGCTCTTTCATTATATCTAACACAGCTGAATTCTTGGGAGCATCTTCCAAATCCTCCCCTATTCTCTCAGGCATGCCTGCATCAGGTGTCTGAGGATCAGTCGGAATTAAGGTAACCAGTCATTTCTGTCTCTCTAATACCCCCTTTGCTCATTCACATGCCTCTGTTATTTCATTGACCTCAACTTCCTCAGAGTAAACATACTGTGGCCTGTTGGAAGAATTCTTCAAACTGCTCATGGGATTTTTCCACACGCTCCAGGCTCCATTCCAAAGGTGTCAATGCCTTAAGCCATGTAGTTCCTTCCCCATCAATCCAGTCACTGATCTGTGGAAGGCAATGAAATGAGGTATGAGGGGGCAGCTGAAGAGAAGCCTGCTATTAGTTCCAATCCATTCCAGAATCTTTTACTTTGGGAAGGAATCACTCACAGGGCATGTCATTCTGATTTTCCCAAACTCCTTTCTGCCTCCATTCTTTTGTTACTGCTTTGCTCAAGGAACTTTTGTGTTTCCTATTGAGTACTTATTGTATTACCTATTGATCAAATTCAAATTTTTCCAGCTGACATTTAGGGTCATGATAGTCTGATGCCTTCTTACTATTCCAGCTGTATTCCATATTACTCCCCATATGGTAAGACCCAATAAAATCCGACTACTCTTTACTCTGACTCCCAAATATGTCCCGTGCTCTCCTGCTTCCACACCATTCCCTATGCCTGGAATGTTCTCCCTGCCATCTTCACCTATTTAATTCAAATATCACTTCCCCCAGGAAGCTTTCCTAATTTTTCTGGCCAATAACAAGTTTCTCCTTGAGACCTCCCATAGTACTTTCCTTATACCTAAGCATTTAAAAAAACTCACACAGTGTTGTATGGCTAACTGTATTCTTGTGTGTCCTCTAGACTATAAGTTATACAAGAATGGAAAGGAATCTTTCTCTCTTTCAGTGACTAGCATGGGCATAACAGGCCATTAATAAATGTTTGTTGAATGATCACATTAATTAAGACTACAGAGACTGAACCACTGAGCCTACGAACCCAGCAGAGCTAGTGGACCTTAGAAGGGCTTCACAGGGTCATGTGGGTCATCCCTCTGCTTTGGGACATGGATGAAGGAGAACCTCTTCCTCTGTAAAAGGTAGAGATGATTTTGGGGGAACCTAAGAGCATCCTTAGTTCTCAAAGATGAAAAAGCAGAGCTTCTATTCTCCAGAGAATAAATACATAGATTATTAAGCTAGTTCAGGTGAATGCTTGGGGAGTCTTAGAATCCCATAGCTGGAAAGGACCTCAGAGGTCATCTAGTCTAACTTCCACCAAATTATGGATCTCCTGTATAACATCCTGATGAATTATCAACTAGCCTCCACCCAAAAACCTTCAGCAAAGGAGAATTCATGACAGCTCTGATGATTAGTGGATTTTTCTTTATATTGAGGTGAAATTTGCCTCCTTGGGCCAGGGGTGTTGGGGTGGGTGGGAGAGATGTATGTTACAGGTGGGAGAGTTGTATGTTAGGTCCTCTTGATTCTTCCCTAGGTGAGAGAGCCTGTGGACATTGATGCAAGGCCTCCCTTCCTGAGGCAAGTCTAGTTGGCTCAGGTGAGCCAAAGGTCCAAGGCCCTGACCCTTCACTCACTCACCTGGCGGAACTCAGATTCCAGTTCACTTGTCTGCACCAGGGATTCCAGTCTCTGTAGGCTCTTGTTAGATGTAGTCACCAACACATGTACCCTTTCTTCTACTTGACTATACAGGGCCATTGCTAAAGCCATACTGTTCCTGAGGACCAAGGAGGAATCATAGATTAATGAAAGACAGAATCTCAGAATGGGAAGAGACCTCAATGTCCATTTAGTCCAAAATGCACCCCACATTCCATCCCTGCTAGGATGTATCATACAGGGACTGCTCTAGCCTTCTTCTAAAGATGTGCAAAAGGTCACCAGAGGGCATGGGTAAAGCTCAGTGTGGCCTACCATTCATCTAAACCAGTGGTTCTCAACCTTCCTAATGCTGCAACTCTTTAATACTCGTATGTGGGGGTATCTGCATGTGGGTGCACCCACCTGGAGACGGATAGAGGAGCAGTGTCTCAGTTCCTAAGACCATTGGAAACGTGTGTTTTCTGATGGTCTTAGGTGATACCGTTTGACCCCCAAAGGGGTCGCAACCCACAGGTTGAGAGCTGCCGATTATTCTAAACCCTACCTATACCACCTTCTGTAGTACGGAAGTGTTTCCTGGTTTCCTTAGCTGCTAGGGCCTTCACTTCTGAAATTACGTTCCATCCACTTTGTATGTGTCTTGTATGTAATTCTTACATGTTGTTTCTCCCATTAGAATATAAGCTCCTTTAGGGCAGGGGCTGTCATATTATTTTTTTCCTTCTCTTTGCATTGCTAATGCTTAGCAAGTGTCTGCCACATAGAAATGTTTAATAAATACTTGCTGATTGACAGCTTCAAGACTTTATCCTTTGGTATTGTAAGTAATTGGAGGATGGGACTTGGTCCGACACTTTCTCTAAAATGCCTTGCATAGTTGCTAGTTTGACCTGGAGTCAGAAGATCCTGTTTTAACAATTTCTAAGGTGTTTGGAAGCAGGTTGGCCTCTCTGCCTTGGCTAATGCTGACTTACAGCTGGACTATATTCATTTCTTCTTTTTATCTTTTGAATTCCTATCCATCTTTATATATCAACTCAAATAATAATTTGATATATAATATATTATTATAATATATATATATATATATATATATATATATAATTTGATATAAATGATAATGCTTTAAGGTTTGCAAAGTACTTTCCAAATGTCTCATTTTATCCTTACCACAACCCTGAGAGATAGGTGCTATTATTATTAATTATTTAAACAGATTTTCTCATTTTATAGCTGAAGATGCTGAAGCAGTGTGGCAGGGTCAGATGATAAGTAAGAGTCTGAGGCTGGATTTGAATTTAGGTCTTCCTTAGTCTAGGTCCAGCATTCTATACACTGTGCTACTTAGCCGCCTCAAATGTAACCCCAAGTTGTGAACTGGTCCAATCATTCTGACAGTTTGGAACTATACCCAAAGAGCCATAAAACTGTGTAAACTCTTTGGTCTAGAAATACCAGTCCCAGGTCTGTTTCCCAAAAAGATCAAAGAAAAATGTACATGTACAAAAATATTTATAGCAGCTCTTTTTTGTGGTACAAAGGATTGAAAGTCGAGTGAATGCCCATCAGTTAGGGAATGGATGAACAAGCTGTGGTATATGATTGTGATAGAATGCTGTTGTGTTATAAGAAATTATGGACAGAATGATTTCAGAAAAATCTGAGAAGACTTGTATGAATGTGACGTGAACAGGACCAGGAGAATATTGTACATAGCAATAGCAATATTGTAAAGTTACACAACTGTGAATAGGCTTACCTACTCTGATCAATAAATGACCTGTCCATTCTAAAGGACTCATGAAAAAAAATGCCATCCACCTCCAGAAAGAGACCTGATGAACTCTAAGTGCGGACTGAAGAATACTTTTTCACTTTATTTCTTTTTTTTTACATGATTAATATGGAAATACATTTTGCATGATTTCACATGTATAATGGGTATCATATTGCTTGACTTGTCAACTGGTGGGGGAGGGGCTAGAGCAGCAGTTCTCAACCTGTGGGTTATGTTCAATTTGTAACAATGAAAATGTATCCTGCATATCAGATATTTACATTACGATTCATAACAGTAACAAAATTACCGTTATAAAGTAGCAACAAAAATAATTTTATGATTGGGGGTCACCACAACATGAGGAACTGTATTAAAAGGGTCACGGCATTAGGAAGGTTGAGAACCACTGGGCTAAAGAGAGGAAGACAATTTGGAACTCAAAATAAAAAAAAAACAAAACCAAGAATGTTAAAAAAATAAATTCTGCCAAACCTCCCCCCCTCCAAAAAAAAACAAACAAAAAAGAAGGTCACTTTCATCATGACATTTTCTCTGAGATTGTGTCCTTAGGAAAAGAACACTAGACTTGGAGTCATAAGACCTGGGTTTGGATCTTGGTTTGATACTTACTACCTGTGTGACTACTGAGGCTGAGTTTTCCCCTATGTTAAATGGGGTTTGTTTAAAGAAATTTTTTTTTTTTAACATATCTGTAACTTCACTGGTTTGGGGAACTGGTGATAGTGCAGTTTCTTTTATCTTCAACTTAAAATCTTAGAAAATTATCTGTGGGCACTGAGAGTTTAATGAAATCATTTGCCTGTGCTCAGAATATGTCATAGACAGAACTTGAACCTAGATCTTTCCAATACTGAGGCTAGCTCCCAACCCACTGTACCATGCTGTCTCCTTAGCTCTCAAAGGCAGTTACTAAGATTTATACTATCCTTCTCAATGGGTTATAAGGAAAATGCTTTTTTCAGTCTTAAAGCACCATAGAAATGGGAGTTGTTACTATTCTGTGATTCTCCCGGTCCCTGATGTTCTTCGACCCTCTAGACCTTAAAGAGTACTTTGTACCTACCTCATGCCTGAAAAGGGACTCAGCAGCAGCATCGATAAGTCAGCATGACAGAAAGAACAATATTCCTAGAGTCAGAGGTCGTTTGCTGCTGTTCAGTCATTTGTTAGTTGTGTTTGATTTTTTGTGACCCCATTTGGGGTTTTGACACTTGGCCAAGACACTAGAGTGGTTTGCCATTTCCTTCTCCAACTTGTTTTTACAGATGAGGAAACTGAGGCAAACGGAGTTAAGTGACTTGCCCAGGGTCATGTATCTAATATATGTTGTACCAGATTTGAATTTAGGAAGAGGAGTCTTCCTGACTCCAGGCCTGGACCTCTATCCTTGGTGCCACCCAGGACCTGCATTTAAATCCTTCCTTTGACAATTCATTATCAGTGTGACTATCAGTCAAGTCACTTAGTGTTCCTGGTCTCCATTTCTTCATTTGCAAAGTACTAAGGGTAGGGAATCCAGGATTTTCCCCCCACATTTAATAACTATGCTTCAGGTTTTCTTTGTGATCCTCTGTATTTTATTTGATGATTCTGAGAACGAGTCCAGAGGTTTCACCACTCTGCCCCAAGCCTCCAAGACCCAAAGGAAAGCCCCTGGAGTAGATGGACTCTGAGGTTCCTGACAGTTCTAATCTAGATTTTATGGTCCCAGCTCTGCTTGTGACCCTGTCCCTGCTGTGGGCCTCAATTTCCCCATTTATAACATGAAGACGTCCCCTTCCAATTGGAAACCCTATGATTAAATCACCCTTTTAACTACTGTTTTCAAAGAATGACAAAGAGGAAGGCACAAGCCTCATCTCTGATGTGAGGGGCTGAGGGCAGGGCTGCCTTCAAAAGTTTTAGGACTCTAAAAACACAGCAGAGCGGAGAGTGGGAATGGGGTGGGGACCGAGTGGAGAAGATGGGCCGGATCCAGTGATGGGGGGAAGGAGCTTGGATCTTGCAACAACCCCAGGAGACAAACAGGCTGGGGCTTTGTGAGGAAACAGTGCCATCTAATGACGAAGATGGGTAGTGAACTGTGCTCACTCTAGGTCCAACTACCAAATCCAGAGGGGAAGGCGGATGCCCTCCTTCTGTCAAGGTAGAGTGGGTAAGGCCTAGATCAGGTGGCAATGATTTCTTCTGAGGTAAGGAAGTCAGGGAGAGGCAGGTACACGTGAAGGTTACTTCTTTTTATCCAACTTTCCCTTTGCCTTTCTGTGCCCTAAGTCATTCTGGTTCTGATGTAGGATGATGTGATACAGTGGGGGAAAAATAACTGGATTTGGAATCAAAGGCCCTAGTTTGGAATTACAAGTTATGCTACTTTTTATTGATGGGACTCAATTTCCTCATCTATAAAATGAGAGTCAGACTAAATAATCTCTAAGGTTTCTTCAAGGTCTAAATCTGGGAACCTATGATCAATTCTATGTTCCACGATCTATGGTCTGAGTTGTCTTGTAGCTGGTCAGAGCTGGGGTCAGACAGGACCTCCTTCCTCCTCCCCATTCATCTCAGATCCCATCTGGGGGTACCTGGAGGGCCCCAGACAGAGACAGAACCAAGAGGAGCCTCTTTTTTCCTCCCCTATTTTCCTGCCAATGTCCTGTTCCCTTTTTCTCCTCCTAGCTGGATGATGACCCCCTTTCCCATCCACTTCTGCCAGAAGGAACCCAGAATCTTCTCTCTACTCTTGTCCTTAGGCCCCCCCCCCATGTCCCAATGGTAGTGGGCTACTCTTGTGAGGCAGACACCTTGATGCATCCTAAGGGCTCCCAGGCCTCACCATCTGACCTGGACCTTTCCACATACCCTGCAGCTACATTCTATACCAGCTGTCTCCTCTAGTGCAAGTGTGAATCACTGGATGCCAGGGACTGTCTTTTTCTTCTTTTTTTTGTGTCCCCCATGCTTAACTACAATGCTTGGCACATAGCAAGCATTTAATAAGTCCCTTTAAAAAACTTACTCATTCAATTCCAGCTTTGGTCGGGAATATTCTCTATTTAAGGCTTCTTTGAGCTCTAACATTCCACACCCCATATTTTAAAGACCCTTCCATTTCTAAATCCATCATCCTATGGTTTATGGTCTATAGTCCAGTTCAGCTCTATTTATATCCATATCATAAGGTTCATTGGAGATCAGCCATACTATATTGTAGAACCCCTTCCAGCTCTGCCTTCTCTGTTCTCTATTCAAATGTCTCTTTTACTCTACATCTATGAACATGTGTTTTATGTTAGACATCATCACAGTTGGTAGGTTGCTGTCCCTTATGGATAGTGAAGTCACTTTGAGGTGTAGAGATTTTTGGCAACACCCCTCAGGTCAAGCTAAGTTGGCCTGTGGATACATAATTAAGACCAACTGGTTTTACTAGCTGAGAGTTGTGGTCCCTGGTAGGCAGTCAATAAGCTTTATTAAAACCCAAAGGAGGCTTGAGTCATGATGGTTTCATGCTCCTCTACCATCCCTGACTCAACAAGTTGTACAGAGGACCAGGAAGGACAGTGGATCCTGAGCGAGGAAGGGCCAAGTGTCTCTGTGCCCTCTAACCCTGGAGGTGAAAGCAGACACCTATCCCAGGAATTGCCATACCTGACTTCCTGTGAGTGACCCATCTGGCAAGCCTCCTTCCTGAGCCTGGCTAAGGTGGCTCCCCCTTCTCTCTGTAGACTCACCAGCTGGGCATCACTAAGTACAGTCTCCATCATCTGCTTGTATTTGGTCAGGCTCTGAGTGGCTTCCTGCAGGGAAATGGGGAAGTATCAAAGTCAAGTTTAGGCTTGGCAATGCTACTACCTTTCTCAATCAATGGACTTGGGGTATACCCAGGATTTTACTGGAGGGGCATTAGTTGGTCTTTTTGTTGTTGTTCAGTTGTGTCTGACTCTTCATGATTTTATTTGGAGTTTTCTTGGTAAGGCTACTGGAGTGGTTTGCCATTTACTTGACTAATTCATTTTTACAGATGAGGAACTGAGGCAAACAGGCTTAAGTGACTTGCCCAGGGTCACACAGCAAGTAGGTGTTTGAGGCTAGATTTGAACTCTGGAAGATGAGTTTTTCTGATTCTGAGCCCAGTGCTTTATCAGCTGTGCCACCTAACTGTCTCTTGGTTAACTCAAGCTGTAGAAGAGCTGTGTTCAGATAGCATAAGGGGTCCTAAAGCTCCCCAGGGTCAGTCTTTGGTGGCTCCTGGAGTCCTTCCAAATGCAGTCAAGTCACCAGTTTTCACTGAACACACTCCTTCTCTCTAGCTCCACTGGTCTACAGCTCATTATATGAAGTCTTCAACATTTGGAAGACTCAGACCAAAACTGTACCCTTTCTGCCACATCTGGGGATCCTCAGACTGTCAGGTCTGAAGGGAGGAGACACTAGCTAGCTGCCTTCTCTGAGGACAGGAGACTGGAGACCAAGATCTGTCAGTGACTTGTTGTGTATCCCTCAATAAGCCATATTTAATTGCTTCTTTGGGACTCAGTTTCCTCCTCTGTAAAACAGGGACAGCAATTCCTGTCTTATCTCCCCTGTAAATAAGTAGGTATTGCAAAATCTGACTGTGAGACTTTAGCTGAGACTTTTTCCCAGCACCCCTAGTTTGGTTTCCTGTGCTCACCTGTACTTCTTTGGGAGGCTTGCCCTTCTCAAACTCCTGGATGGCATCCTGGAGAAGTGTGGAAACCTTGTGGAGTTCAGTCAGGAAGGGGTCCACTCTCTGGAAGAAAGAGTCCCAAGGGGATGGCAGTTAATGCTTAGCTTGAAGGGAGGTGGGAAGGCATAGAACTGAGGGTGGAGTTATGTTAAAATGTAACTTCCTTGAAGTCCAGGGTAGTTTTTGCCTTTCTTTGTAACCCTAGGACCTTGGCATAAAACCTCACATATTGTCAAGAAGCTCTTAATAAATTTTTGTTGATTGGAGAAGGCAGAAAGCATATATAAGCTTCTTCTGAAGTCTCCTGGTCCTCAATGAGGTTACATAAACTCTCTCATGTTGCCTGAGAATGATTTTAGTGCTAATATTGAGAGAGCCCTGATTTGAGAGTCTGGGAATTTGTGTTCTAGGGGCCAGTTTTCTAAGTTGCCTTTTCCTATGCCTTTATTGACTCATAAGATGGATGTGATCCCAATTCCTGCCCTACTTCTCTGTCACACTGTGGTCCTGAGGATAAAAAGAGATAGTGGATACAAAAAACCTTTTGAAAGCCTCCTGTTACTCCAGTCTCAGTTATGATAATGTACAATGTTTCCATGGAGCTAGAATGTCATCAATGGGAGTATCCCATTCAACCAGGAGATCTCAATCCTTTGAATCCTGTGATTCTCATTCATGTTAACTCAACAAAGATTTATTAAATATCATCTGTTTGCAAGCCCCTTGAGAGAAGATGGGAAAACAACACAGTATCCACTTTCAAAGAGTTTATAATCTAATAATCAATTCTGCATCACATTCTTCATAGGGGATGCACCCGATAAACTGGTCTCCCAATTTTGGGGTGTCTTGTGGACACTGAGATATGATTTCTTTTATCTATTATCCTTTAATCTTGATATATGATTCTCTTATCTTGATAGACAGATTTTTGTGCTGCTTCTGGAGGGTAGGTCATTACTGGAAGATTATAAAATTAATTGGATCATAGAATTATAGCTTTATTTATTGATTTTTGTTAGTTTGTCTCTTGTATTTATTGGGAAAGGTTCTAGTGTACCCCCACTGGGTATGATGGATATACAGATATTCTATACATGTATACATACATACATATACATGCATACATATATGTTGTTTAGTTGTTTCAATCATGTCGTCCAACTCTTCATGACCCCATTTGGGGTTTTCTGGGCAAAGATGCTAAAGTGGTTTGTCATTTCTTTTTCTAGCTCATTTTACAGAAAAGGAATTGAGGCAAAGTTAAGTGATGTGCCCAGGGTTATACAGCTAGTAAGTATCTGAGGTCAGATTTGAACTAGGAAGGTAAGTTTTCCTTACTTTAGGCCCAGCATGGTATCTACTGTACCACCTTACTATACGTATACACACATA
This sequence comes from Pseudochirops corinnae, assembly GCA_028646515.1. Lineage (NCBI taxonomy): Eukaryota > Metazoa > Chordata > Mammalia > Diprotodontia > Pseudocheiridae > Pseudochirops > Pseudochirops corinnae. The sequence continues at coordinate 256,451,787 of CM053585.1, read as the reverse complement.
TATTTATATATCTATATATGGTATACATATATGTATATGTGTATATATACGCACATACATGCATACATATGTCTATATAAATATATTGCCATTTTGCTCTTTGTGTGTGTGTGTATGTGTGCGTGCATGAAATAGATTTAGACCTGGAAGAGATGTCAGACATCATCTAGTTCAACCTCCTCATTTTACACATGATGAAGCTCTGGCTTAGAGAGCTTAAGTGATTTGCTGAAGGTAGCAAAAACAGGATTCAAATCTAGGTCATCTGATTCCAGATCCAGGGTCCTTTCTACTGTACCACATTGCCTCTCAAATTACATTATTGCATATTATAATATAACCAATAGTTATCTATGCAATATCCAGTTAATAATAGCTTATCATTCTATGGTGCTTTACAGTTTATGAAGCACTTTCCCATCCCTTATCTCACTTGGTCCACAAAGACAACACTGTGAGGTCCCCAGTGCAGGTATTATTACCCCAATTTTATTGATAAGGAAACTGAGGCCCAGAGGGGGAAGGAAACTTGCCCAAGACCACTTTGCAGAGTTAGTGACAGATCCACTAGGATCTAGTTCTCCTGACTCCCAGGAAACTGTAGTGGACTTACCGCCACTCATAATCACAGACCCCTCCTCTGAATTAGAAGGGACCTCAGAGGCCATCTAGGCCAATCTGTACTTGAATGAGTATAATGGAATATCCCTGGCAAGTAAGTGGTCATCTAACCTTTGGTGGTTATGCCATATAGCATGGTATCTCTTAGAGTAAGCACTGGGATACTCTGACAAAACAAGCTCCTAAAGACAAAGATGCAGACCTACTGAGGGGCTGGGTGGATGCTAGAAATCATCTCCTGACTAACCCTTGGTAGGCCCTGGTTCAATCCTATTTTCCCTCCTCCTAGCTGGCTTCCCTGACATTGCTCAAACTAGATGTACATGCTTCATCTGTCCCTATAAGATTATAGACTCTATGAGGCGTGACACTTGTCTCATGCCTGCCAAGGGCAGCAATATGGCCTATAATAAACAGATCGTATTTGGAGTCAGGATCTGAGTTTTAGTTCTGGCTCTGCTATCTACTGCTTAGGTGATCGGGCAAATTATTTATTGTCTCTGGGACTCATCTGTCAAGTGAAGGAGGTTGAAAGAGATGATTTCTAGAGGCTCTTCCAGCTCTAAATCCTATAACTCAGTGGGTTCTAAAGTTTTGAGGGAGTGCTCTGAGAGGTAATGTCAATAGGGCTAGACTTAGAGTGTGGAAGAAATTGATTCAAATTCTATCTCAGATATTTCCTTGTTGTGTAACTCTGGGAAAGTCACTTATATAAGTGCCTCTCTGTGCCTCAGTTCTCTTACCCATAAAATGAGAGGGTTGGACCTCATGACCTCTAGAGTACATTGTGGTCCTAAATCTATGATCCTTGGGGTCAGTACCTTCTCCTTATGACTGGAAATAGCAAATCATTAGATTTCTAAGCGAGAGTACATATTGCTCTAATGGTCAAGCTGTTCCCCTGGAAACCACGAAGCAGGATGGAATGACTTGCCCAGAGTGGGCTGGGCCAGTCCCCAGGAGGCCAAGCAGTGGCCTCTTCCTCTGCTATCTAGGACAGCACCAGTGCTCCAAGTTCCTGTTATTATCACACCCCAGAGAGCCCCTGGCTACATGGCCTTCTTTTCCACAGTTCCTCTTTCCATAGCCTATGTTAGAGCCAAACAGAAATACTCAGTGTTCCTTGAACCCTTCCACTTTTCTGCTCCCATGTCTTTGATCTTACCACTTTTTTTCTCACTGGAATGCACTTTGTCTCTCATACTGCTCTAACTCTACCTGATCATTTCCCGCTGGCTCTTCCAGACCTCCAGGACACCTACCCAGCTAAACACAATCCCTCCCCTTCTGCTTTCTCACAGTTCTGTGTTTTTAACATGCTCTTGACTTTGTATTACACTTTTTGTGTTCTTGCCATATTCCTCTAGTCTATTAGAATGTACAGTGGGTTACAATGCTAAGTTGCTTGAGGGCAGGGACTGTATAATTTTAAAATTTTTGAATCCTGACATAGGAACCTTATTTGTAGTAAATGCTTCATAAACATTAAATTGAATTGAAGGTAGGGATTGCATCTTTGTCATTTGTGTGTTCCCTTTTCAGTACCCCACATAGGGCCTTAAACAAAAAGCAATAGTGAGCCTTCCAGAGCAGTCTTCCCTTTGGATAGAAGAGATCAGCTCTTTTAAGCAAGAAAGCAAAGTGGAGAAGACTTGAAGGCCATGATTGTAAATACCTGGAAGAATTGAACCCACTGACTGTGGCAGTATGGGAAGGAACCTTCCAGGTCTGGGGTCATCTGGCTCTGGTCCACATGGCGGCTTAGGGCCTTCAGGGATGTCAGCACCTCCACCTGAGTGAGGGAAAAATAAAATGAGATATTAGACATAAAGAACATGGCTGACCATGAGTCCTGGAGTGTTTGTCAGGCACTGGAATGCCTTGGATTTCACTCTTCCACTCTATGTTGCTGGTTTAACCTAGTCTTCCACTTTGACTGAAGGGTTTAACTCTCCAAACCTGCCCTCCTTCCCTATTCCCCACCCCTACAACTCCACTCCCACCTAGTCTTCTTTCTCCTCCTGGTATTAAATTATTGGATTTAAAGCTGGAAGAGACCTCAAAGCCCATCTTTTCTAACTTCACTCATCTTATAAAAGAGAAAGTGAAGACTGAGGGAGAGAAAGTGGCTTCTCTAAATACCAGTTGAATCGAACTGACTGAGGTCACAACAACAACAACAACATGGTATAATGTTGATGGGCTATAAGATCTCCCACCCCTTCCCCCAACCATTAATAGGCCTCAGGTGGAGTCCATTAAGGGAAGCTTGCTTAGGGAAGACTTGCTTGTAGGAAGGCTTTCACACCTTTTGCTAATTTCTAATTAGGCACTGAATCATGGGGGTTGTGATGCCTTCTGGCTCTGAGAAGTATACATATATATAGATATAGATATAGATATAGATATAGTTATAGATAGATAGATATAGATATAGATAAGCATAGATATATAGATATATAGAAATATATATGTATACACACTCTGAGTTGGTATTTTGCTTTGGGGATTCACATATGAGAAGGATCTTGAGTTTCCCTGGTCGAGATTCTGAATGGCAGTATGATCAGAGCTCCCTGCCTGTTCAGATGTAAAGATTCTCTTGACCCAGGGAGGTATGTAAAGTGTATAGTTGATTCAGACAGTCAGAACCCTGTCTCTTGGTCTTTATTTCTCTGCTTGTATTTTCTCTGAAGTTCAGGGTGCTGACTTTTCCCCTGAACTAGTGAATGTAATTAGAAAACATTGCTGACCCCTTAAACAGCTATCTTTCCTAGTAAAGCAGGTCTAAGAACATGTGCTAGCAGCCATCCTGGGTATGTCAGTGTGTTTGCTGCTACACACAGGTAACAAGCACCAGAGTCAGAATTCAGAACCAGGGCCTGTGACAGCAAATCCAGTTCTCATTCCATTGCACCACACTGCCTTGGCCTTAGTCTTTTTTTTTCTTTTGAGTCTAGACACAGTCCTCTTACTTCAAATGACTCTAGTTTCATGGAACCATAGATTTACCTAATCTCAGGTTTGGAAGGGATTTCAGAGGACATCTGGTCCAGTCTCTACCTGAAGCATGAGTCTTATCCATAACATTCATCTCCAACAAGTTGACAAATGGTTTTGCTAAATGCTTTGTGTTTATTGATTGATTGACTAATGGGAAACTCATTACTTTCTATGGTGGCTGACTCCATTTTGGGATGGCTCTGGTTTTTTGTTTTAATCCTTTCCCTTCACCAGTCAGGAAGAAGCACATTTACAAACCTATGTGTTTATCTGAAGAGAAGGTGGCAATCTTTAAAAAGTGACAAGGCAAGGGTCCCAACTCTTTTCCTTTAGGTCTATAGCAGATTCTGGAGGGGTAGATTCTTACCAATGATAATAACAACCATGTGTTGACTCTTGAAGATTCAGGGTGATACAGTGGAAAGAGCACTCATAGGATTTGGGTTCAAATCCCACTTCAGGTATTTCCTACCTTTGTAATCTTTTGCATGTCATTGAACCTTCTAGACCTTAGTTTCCTCAAATGTAAAATGAGGGAGGGTGAGTGATGGACTCCACTAAATGACCTCTACGGTCGCTTAAACTCTAAGCCCATGATATTTGATTGAGGGGACGGTTCTTAATCTTTTATATGTCATAAACCCTTTTGGTAGAGTAACGCTTTTAATGCATAAAATGCAATACTTAGTATAACAAAAGAAACCAATTACACTGAAATACAGGTATTAAAAATGGATTAAAAATGAATGAACCCTAGATTAAGAACCCCTGCTTTATAAGGAATGTAGGGAAGGGTGCTGACCAACCATTGATACGGATGCTGCATTACTGAACAAGGTCCAACTCTTAGCTTTTCATGAACATTTATGTGATGCTTACTACAAGCTGGGCACTTTACACTTATCCCATTTGGTGGCAGAAAGAACACTGCATTTGGGAGGCAGCATAGCACAGTGTAAAGAAGACTGGCTCTGAAATCACAGCAACTGGGTTTAACTAGTATTTCTGATGCTTATTATCTGTGGGACCCCTGACAAATCACTTAAACTCTCTAGGCAGCAGCTTCCTCATCTGTAACATTAGAAGTTGGACTATATGGCCTCTAAGGCCCCTTCCAGTTCTTCATCTATGAATTCTGGAGTCAGAGAAGCTAACTCTGCTACTTTTTGCTATTTAATCTTGAGCAAATCACATCCCCTTCTCTGACTCTCAGTTTTCATACCTGTAAAATTGGTAGGTTGTATTAGATGAGCTCTAGGGTCCCTTTCAGCATTTGTACACACACACACACACACACACACACACACACACACACTCATGCATATATATGTATATATAATTTATTCATTCATTCATCCATATATTTATTTATTCTATACTCCAAAATCCCTTCCACTTCCCACATTCTGTGTTCCACATTATAAAATCCTGTTCAGCTCTGACATTCTGTGTTCTAAGGAGCCTTTCAGCTTTGACATTGGAAATGAACATATTCTCTACTCTAAATTTATGAGAAAGCAATGGGCTGGGGTGTGTGAGGTCCAGGATGGAGGTTGAGGGTTGGGGTATGATAAAGCAGTGACTCTCACAAACCAGGGGCTGGCAGCTTCAACCAGCCTATGGTCTCTTTGTAATCAGTCTGCTTGTTGGGTTGCTGCCCCCTGCTATCATCTTGCTATAGGAAAAGGGACACCCACTAAGACGTATCTAACGGGAAGAAACTTTTGTTCCTGGGGACCAAGTGATGACTACTGCAGGCTTACAGGCAAAATAAATCCATTGACTGTTTTGATTTGAGGTGGGTGCCTGGAACAATAGCAGACAGAGGCCAGGAAGGGAGTTGTTGTTGTGTTTTTATGTGCCTGTCCCCTAAGTAACAATTTGCCTGCTGCGGCACGTTTACTAACCCCGGAGAAAGATGGCGACATTTTAAATCATTTTCCTGAGCAGAACAGAAACATGAGCTTGTGCGCTCATTATGGTGGTATATGGTGGTAATTAAAGGGAGCCACATTAAAAGAACACCATGCACAGCCTGGCTCTGAATGGCTGGCATAATGTACACGGGGAGTGAAATAAGTACAAGGGACTTGTTCTTTTCGAAACATTGAGTTACCCCTGGTGACTCTAGTACATTAACTGAAGCCTTGAGAAAGCAAAATACATCCACTATCCACTGCCCAGTAAAGGCAGCTTGAAGCTGAGATGACCATCCTCATCCAGGACTATAGATTTAGATTTGGATGAAACCTTAAAGTCCATCTAGCCCAAACCCCATATTTTACAGATGAGGAACTGAGCCTGACAAAAGTTAAAGGATTTATTGAAATTTATATAGATAAGAAGTGGTGGAACTAGGATTTGAACCTGGGTCCTCTGTCTCCACTTCAGGTAGAACTGGGCTCATTGCCACATCTTCCCTTCCATATCATAGCTCTGTGACTACAGGGATCCTATCTTATTCATCTCTCACTCCCTCATTGTGATACAGCACACAGAATGATCTTGCACAACAGCGACTCAGGAGAAGTTTATTCAATAGCTAAAAATGATATAACACTTTAAGGTTTTGCAAACATTATCTCATGTGATCTTCACAACAACCCTGTAAAGTAGGTGCTATTATTACACCCATTTTACAGATGTGGAGACTGAGGTTGAGAGGGTAAGTGACTTGCCCAGGGCTGGAGTGTGTGTAGTAGGTTTTCTGGACTCCAACTCCGGCACGCTACACGCCGTGCCTCACAGAATGAATGAGAGAGTACCCTGGCCTGTAGTTGTTATCTTGGAGAAATGAGGCCGGGGTTGGGGGCGATGGGATTAGGCCTCAGTCTCCTCATCATTAAAACGAGGGAGTTGGAAGAGTGGCCTTTGAGGTCCATTCAGCCTTGAGTTCTGTGATCCTGTGATCACAGTGGTGGTTGTTGTTGCTGTTGAATCCTTGGGTTGTGTCCAACTCTTCATGACTCCATGGACCAACTATCCATGGGGTTTTCTTGGCACAGATACTGGAATGGTTTGCCATTTCCTATTCCAGTATCACCAGTGGCCAAACAAGGGAAATGAGAAGAGTTCTGCTGTCCTCTGCTGGTCAAACTGGAGTATTGTGCTCAGTTTGGAGAGCTACGTTGTAAGAGGGCCATTGACAAAGTAGAGGTCGACAGAGGAGGATAATGAGCATAGCGAACAGGCCAGAGGCCATGCCATATCAGGACCAGCCAAAAGGGCCAAGGCTTGGAGATGAGAAGACTTAGAGGGTAGTTGAAGGGCTGTCCCAAGGGAGTTGGATCTGATTTGGTCTATTTTGCCCCAGAGGGCAGAATTAGGAGCATTTGGTGAGGTAGATTTTGGCTCAATAGAAGGCATCACTTACTGACAATGGGAACAATGCAGAAGTAACTGGGAAGTTGTGAGCTCCCCATCACCCAAGATGTTTAAGTAGAGGAAGGATGATCACTTGTCAGGGATGTAGCAGAAGGGATTTTGTGCCCTGTTTGGGTACAGGTTGGATCAGGTGGATAATGACGAATTTGAATTTTGTGAAGTCTAGGAAAGTCAGTTCAGGTTGGGATGAAGTGGGTTAGGCAGACAGCATCCAACACGAGGAGGTCAAATGGTCCAGGAGAGCAGTGCTAAGAGAGGAGTTCTAGGGTTAGTGTTACCTTGGCAGGGGCTGTTGCTGCTCTGCTCTTCTATACTCCCCTAAACCTGAAAGGCCTTCAGGCCAAACATCACTTTGGCGAGGTCTAACTCACACCTCAGAGGTACTCTCTGTCCCTGGAGTCCAGCCCTCTAATTGAATGGGAGAGGGCTCTTCCAGAACCTCCATCTAAGAAAGGCACCCAATGCCTTCTTCAAATGTCTTCATTTCCCATCAGGTTGTACTCCTCTGGACTCCATCATGCTTGTGGTTGAATACCTTCTCCATTCCCCATTCACTCCTCTTCATCTTCCCTTTATGTGTTGTCTTCCCCATTAGAACGTAAGCTCCCTGAAGGCAGGGACTATCCTTTGCTTCTTTTTTGTATTCCCAGGGTTTACTTAGCACAGTGCCTTGCACAGAGTAAGCACTTAATAAATGATTATTGGCTGACTGATTACCCTGTCTGTCTTACAGGGTAACATAGGAAACTCTTTGTAAGCCCTTTAGGGCTGTAGTTGTGTGAAGTATTATACCAGTTCTTCTGGCACCATCCCATGTTTTCATCTATTTGTCTTATGTGCATCAGTTTTGTCTGGTCCATTAGACTGTGGCCTCTCTAAGGCTGGTGACCACATCTTCTGTATTCCCACCTGCCTCCCTTTCCCCCTTCCCTCTACCACTCCAAGGCTGAGCACACAGGTGTTTCTTACAAAACACATTTTCTTTCTCGAAATATGTTTCATTTAACCTTTTTTAAAATGAAGGATAGCTATTCTGGGATCTCTCACCACAGATCCACCCTGAAATCCTCCTGCTTCACTCCCTACTGTTTCTCTTTTCAGTCACTCGGGACTGGACAGGTCAAGTTTGGGGAAGGCAGAGAGAACATGGAAAGCAGGGGAAATGGAGGGATTTCAATTCCTCCCTTTTATCTCCTAAGCTCTACCATCACATTTTCTTGCTTGCTGCTATGCTCCAGGAAATGGAGTCCAGGTAGGGAATATCAATTTGACTAGACCTTCTCTCTAAACATACTCTGAGTCCCAGCCCTGCAGGAGCAGCACAGAATATAACCACAGACCTACAGGCATACAGACATCTACAGTCATCTAGGGAAACACAAACACACTGCATGCTTTTCCAGTAGCCTCTCTCTCTGCAGCCAGAATATCAAGGAATAAACATAGAAGGGGCCATGCCTGATTGTTCATTCCTATACTCTTCCACACAGTGACTATAAGAAAGGAGCTCTGACCGCACCAAAATGCTTTTTCTTCCCTGGACCAAGTGCAGAGAGAGCTAGGTTCCAGCTCTCTTTTCTTCTCATCCCCCCTCTTCCCTGGCCTAGGCCAATTCTCATGCTTCTTGCTCTTACCTGGATGCCTGGTACCTTCTCCAGCTGGGTGGAAGCTTCCTTCTCCCCCAGGAATAGCAAACTATGAATGGAGGCTGGAGCCAGGGCCTGTAGGAGACACTAGTTTCAGATTCACCCTTCCAACTTTTCCTCCCCTGGCCCCCACACACTTCTTCTCACAGATGCTATAGGTGGGACACGAGGGAAAGAAGGATCCTCAGAGATTGAGGCCACTGTGTGGAGGACAGATCATGAATGTCCCCTATTTGCTAAGGACCAAAAAGTAACCATTATATCATTAAATTGAGCTGGGAAAGGACCCTTATAATCTGCTCTACTGAAATTTCATGGGAATCCAATCCAGATAAGTATTCCCCAAGCCTTCGCACATCCAGACCATTGATGGAGGAATTCTTTGCCTCTTGCTTAAGGTCATCACCAATTTACCCTCGTACACACCCACATTTTACACTTAGTAAGGTAAAAGTCATTATACAGTTTTTTGTTGAATCATTTTTCAATCATATTTGACTCTTCATGACCTCATTTGGGGTTTTTCTTGGCAAAGATACTGGAGTGGTTTGCCATGTCCTTCTCCAGCTCATTTTACAGATGAGGGAACTGAGGCAAACAGGGTTAAGTGACTTGCCAGGGTCACACAGCTAGTAAGTGTCTGAGGCTGGATTTGAATTCATGAACAGGAGTCTTCTTGACTCCAAGCCTGGCCATTATATAGCTCTGTACTTTTATTTATACTAGTTCTAACTGTATAGTTTCCCCTTTTCATACCTGGAATTCATCTGGAATACTGTGCTCAGGCCTAGGTATCATTTTAGGAAGGACACTGATAAATTGGATAAAGTCCAGGATGGTGAGAGGCCCTTGAGTCCATACTGTATTAGGACCTTTTGAAGAAGCTAGGGACATTTAGCTTGGACAAGATAAGAATCTTTGGGGACATGATAGCTTTGTTCAAGTATCTGAAGAGTTGGCACATGGAGCAATGCTTGGACTTGCTCTTTGTCACAAGGGCAGAACTAAGAGCAATAATGGACATTTCAAAGAGTAAGGGTCAGGCCTGAGGCCAGGAAAACTTCCTAACAAGCCGAGTTTCCCAAAGCAGCATGGGCTTTCCTTCTTTGGAGGTCTCTAAGCAGAGTCCAGGAGACCACTGGCCAGGTATATTGTTGTGGACTTATTTTGGCTATGGGGGCCACTATGACTTTCAGATTCTATGGCTCTGTGATAGGCTCAGGGCCAGCTTGTGCCTGCTGCCTGAGAACTGGAGGGGCTAGGGTAGGGAAGAGACTCAGCAGCAGCAGATTGGGCTCAGCTGATGAACTCTTGGGCCACAGAGACAGTGATAGAGATAAAATGCAAAGTAGCCCTCAGAACTGTGTGGCTTCCTTCCACCTCTGCAGTGATGGTGACCAAGTGGCAGAAAAAGAGGAGACAGTGTAAAAAGGCATGGCCAGTCTGTGATCCACACAATGATGAGACAGTAATAATAGCACTTGAAGATTTGCGAAGCACAGACCAAATGAGTTCATTTTATTCTCACAATAACCCTGAGAGGTATTATCTAGAGGTGGGAAACCTGTGTCTTTGAGGCCACATGTAGCCCTCTAGATCCTCAGGTATGGCCCTTTGACTAAATTCAAGGCCACATGTGGCCTTGAGGATGCAGATTCCCCACCCCCGTTAAATTATCCCAATTTTACAGCTGAGGAAACTGAGGCTGAGAAGTTAAGTGACTGTCCAGGGTTATACAGCTAGGAAATATCTGAGGCAGCATTTGATCTAAGGTCTTCTTGATTCCAGGTCTGGTTTTTTCCATTCACTGTGACACCTAACTGCTAGACATAATATCTATAAAATATTGAAGTATTAAATTTTATTAATAAAAAATTGGAACCAATGCAACGTAAGCAATTTCTTTTCACTATGGGAACTGAACACAATACCACGTAGCAGGGAATGTAAAGATATATTCTAGTGCTGGTTTTGTGTCTGACCTTAGGTAGGTTCCTTTACCTCTCTGAGCTTCAGTTTCTTCCTCTATTAAAATGAGGGGGTTGGAGTAGGTGGTCCAAGATCCCCTCAGCTCTTTGATTCTCTGTTTATGTCTAGAAGATGCTTCATACATATTTGCTAATTGATGGAATGAGACTAGGAAAGGTTGACAGAGAAAGGACAAGATGGCAGCTGGGGCATAGTGTTAAG
>CM053585.1:256395943-256438443 GCA_028646515.1 Pseudochirops corinnae | reverse complement strand
AGACACAAAGCTAAGCCTTCAGTGACATATACATAAGAGCACACTCGCTTGTGCCCACTGACATACAGATCTGAGCAGAGAGATAACAAGTGTGCACAGACTCGTATGTACAATTCAGTCCAATTCAATTTGATACTCGTTTTATTATGCTACTGGAGAGCCAGAAACAGACAGAACAGAGATCTTGCTTTCAAGGAATTTATGCCCAGAGACACATGCGGTGAGCAAGACAGCTGCTCACGCATATACACAGACCCATACTGACAGGTACCTGCAGAGATATACAGACACACACAAAAGCAACCTCAAGCACTGATAGGCACCAACGCACACATATATACACATACACAGACATATGATATACAGGCACATGTGGCCTACACAAATTATTTCCATTTGCAAAGTTCTCATCTTTATCAAGCAATCTGGGTCCAACTGCTGATCTAGAGAGGCTTGAATAATCTCGGGGGATAGGGAGGGTAGAGACAAATATCCATCCTTGGGAGAGGAACTGTTTCTGTACAAAGGTTCCCAAATTTATTTGGCCTACCGTCCCCTTTAAAAAAATTACTCAGAACTCCTCTGGAAATCTACTTTCTTTAACCTTTTAATGTTGCTTTTTTTTTTTTTCTTGGAAATTTGTGTCCTTTCAAAAATATATATATTTTAAAATGATCCATCTTAAATTTAATAATTTATTGTCAATTTATGGGTATTTTTCTGTATTGAAATTTTGATGATGCAATATTGTGTCAGTAACCGTATAGTATTGTATTGTAAACATGTCATTATATGCACAGATTCCTGTCGATACATGCTGGATTTTCCAACAATATGTGACAGGTTTGTCTGCCAACACTTGCTTGTCAGCACCTGTCAGAAGATTTGACCACTGATAGGTTATAACTTGCATTTTGTATGTTTATTTGGAAAATTATGTAATCACTATGACTTTAACTCTGTTATACAACAGATGAAACATGTACAAATGATTTTTCAAATTTTTCTTCTCTTCTTTCCTTATGCTTCCATTTCCCCCTTATTTTTATTCAATGCTTCCCAATTATACCCAAGGCTACTACCACAGCCCCCCCTTCCCCCATTGGTCCAGTGCCTCCTAGGAGGCTCTGTTATCCACTTTGGGAACCTATGTCCTAGCATGCTGCTGCTCAGTCCTCCCTCAACTGCTTTCTGGTGGGTAAAGCCTACTGTCCTGGTCCATGCTACCAGCTATAAAAGTTGGGAAAGGGTTTGGCTGTGTCTTTAATAGATCATAGACCATCACATCTAGAAGATTAGATATTCCAACCTCCTTACTTTAAGGAGGAGGAAACTGAGACACAGAGAAGGAAGTGTACTCTAAAGTCACCCAGTGACTTAATGACAAAGTCAAGACTAAAGCGTCAGTTTCCTAACTTTTAGGATCTTACACCACATCCCCTTCATTCCTGAGCTCATTTCTTGGAGTGAGGGTTCACTTGGAGGAGTTGTTATAACTCTGCTAATGTCTATATAATATGATGTGAGAGGCACTGAAAAGGTCCCTGCCAAGAAATCCCTCTCCCACCAACCTGCCCTGCTTAAAATTCATCTTTGTTGGGTTAAGGAATGGAAAGGTCCAGTTAACATACAAATATGTCACCCAGATAGGGGAAGACATTAACCCAACTGGCACCCATTACCTGATGTACATAGTACACAGGCTGACAGATGCAGGTCAGGGATGTTTGACTAGGTAGGAATGGGGACCTGGGAACACGCTGATGTTCATCCTGGCCTGTGGGAGGGAGACCTGAGACAGACCAAATACCCAGAATGCCTAAAGGGAGCATTTTTACCCCAGAGGTTGGGGTGGCTGGGGATGTTGAACATTCAGCTTTGCAGACAGGAGTTGGGAAAGGAGCAGCAAGGGGCTTTAGCCCTGGTTACCCCTGCCTTTGCCCCTCCCCCACCACAGGACAGCTTTAGGTTGGGGTAAAAATTCCCTTTCATTGCCAAGTTGGATGAAGTGATTTCAAAGTCCAGCAGATGGCAGTAGCCTCTTTCTGGACAAGGTCCAGATTGGCCCATGGATTATACTATCCCCCTCCTCTTCCCATCCATTCCCTGCTCCAAATAGCTGATTGCAGATGCAAAGCTTATTAGCCTGGAGTGTTTCCATGTCCTCTTGGAACCTGCCAGCTCCTGCCCTGAGTCTCCCAGCAAAAAAAAAAAAAAAAGCCTAGCCAGAGGCAATGGGTCTTGTGACTGAAGCCTGGGACAACATGGCTCAGTCCAATTCATTATGTGACCTTGGACAAGCTATTTCCCCTCTCTGGGCCTCAGTTTCCTCTTATGCCAAGTGAGGAGATTAGATGAAATGGCTTCTAAGGTCTCTTTCATCTTTGACATGTTATAGTCTACATTATAAAGTCCCTTTTTTTCCATTCTTCCTTGTGTACCCCAAAGCAACTTCTGCCATGGAAGCCATTGATTGGCCTATGATATCAAGGTCAAAAACCCCTCCCCGGCTTCTGAGGACCTCTTCAATCAGGCCCCATCCTCTACCATTGTGACTATATTCTCTTCTATTTTGTAGACATTATGGGCACTGGCATTATCTCCTTTGTTTTTTACAATGTTGCTGCAGTATTGGAAGGGTAGCATCCAGGAGTAGGGGCCCATGCTATACTGGCTATGATGTACCCTGGTCAGGCCACAGCTGAAGTGCTGTGTTCAAGCCTGACTGCAACCTCTGGGAACAGAAGTTGGCAGTAAGATGGAGAGCACTAAAAGGAGGGTCTTAGGGACACACCAATAAAGCATCCCTTAAAGGAATCTGAGCTGAGGCTTGGGGGAGAGGAAGGGAGAAGACAGGTGATCTTGATTTAGATGTGGGAAAATTCAGGATGTCAAAATCCTGTACAGGGAAACATGGAGCACACAATATAATAAAGCAAGTCAGCTTCATTGAGGAAGTGATCTCTCTCCCTCTCCCTCTCTCCCTCCCTCCTTCCCTCTCTCTCTCTTTCTCTCTCTCTCTCTGTCTCCCTCTCTCTCTCTGTCTGTCTCTCCTCTTCTCTCTCTCTCTCTCTCTCTCTCTCTCTCTCTCTCTCTCTCTCTCTCTCTCTCTCTCTCCTTTACAGGCTCATCCTATCCCTGAGTTTTCCTGCTTTCACACCTTTGGCCATGCTCTTCCTTTTACCTGGAATGCCTTTCCCCTCCTCCTCTCTACTTAGTTAAGCTCTACTTTCCTTCAAGACTCAGCTCAAAGTCATCACCTCTATAAAGTCGTCCTGGAACTCTAAGGGATCTCCCTGCTGTTTCCTTCCATAGTTTTTCTTTCTTCCTACCTCTTAAAAGAGGAATTCTTAGCAGCTCTCTCACCTTGCTTGAGTTCCAACTCCACATTTTCAGCTGGATATTCCAACACTTCAGACCCAGTAGGATCCAAGCTGAGGTCCTTGTCTTTCCCCTGGGCCTCTTCCTCCTCTAGACTTCCTTATCTCTTGTGGGGATGGAGTTGGGATGGGGTGGGGGGGAGGGGGGGGTGAGGAGAAACCATCATTTACTTAGGCTCAAAACTAAGTCACTTTTGACTTCTCCCTTTCCCTCATTCAGGACTTGATAAATCATCTAGTCTGACCCTTTCACTACAGATGATAAAACTAAATCCCAGAGAAGGGAAGGCACTTATTCATGAAATAAGTAGTTGAGGGAGAAATTGAACCTAGGGCTTTTGGTTCAGAACTGGGGCTCTTTCCCTAATACCATACTGCCAATACCTACTGGTTTTTGTCATTTCAAATGTGTGTAGGGGGAAGTGGAAAGAAGCCAAGAGACCCAGCTAGCTTCTAGTTTTAACCCTGATACTCAATTGTTGGGTGAAAATCTGGCTTGTTTAGCTCGTGCTTGCTGCCTGACTTAGAGACACCACCCATTGCCATACCTGGGGATGGAGCACAAGTAGATGAGGAGTTTGGTGACCTCTCTGGCAGAGCACCATGGTGCATCCCATGTTGAGCCACTTGTAGTCACCTGGAGCAGAGGCCTGCCTGTCTTGTCTTGGCTACCTGGGCCAGAAGAGGTTAAAACAGAGTTAGTTTTGAGCTTATCTGGTTGTGGAGCTTTTCTAAGGAGACCAAAGTCTTAGGATCATAGGATCCCAGATTTAGGACTAGAAGGAATCCTAGAGGGCATTTACTCCAATCCCCCTTTGCCTATTTTACAAATGAGGAAACAGACCCAGAGAGGTTGAGTGATTTGTCCAGTGTCACACAAGTAGTAAGTGGCAGATGTGGAATGAAACCTCAGGGATGTGTTGATTTCTGACTGGAAACATACTTAGTTTCATATTGTTCCAGGACAGCAAATTATTTTGAACCCTGGAATAGGGGATAAATTACTAAAGAGGGGAGTTAGTTTCATTCTGGTCCAAAGTTATAGACTGAGAGAGTATGAATGAATC
Organism: Pseudochirops corinnae; assembly: GCA_028646515.1. NCBI lineage: Eukaryota > Metazoa > Chordata > Mammalia > Diprotodontia > Pseudocheiridae > Pseudochirops > Pseudochirops corinnae. The sequence goes on along the minus strand of CM053585.1, from coordinate 256,433,996 downwards.
AGTGTAAGTCTATCACCACTGATGAAATCAGTCCCAAAGGATATGACCAAGCATTTCCTGATCCAGGAAACAGATATGATCTCTTCATCTGCTGTCTGAAATACCACAGCAATTTCTATCTCTCACATAAGCCTCATCATCCTTCACCTTGTATTGTAAAGATCTGTGTCCCTCTGTCAGTCCTTTACTAGACCATGGCATCCTTGGATCTCCTACCAGGTCATGGGAGAATCTTACATCCCATGTACTGACATTGAGCACTCTGTAAATATTTGGGAAATACTTGTTGAATGGTTAAACAGAGAATTGTTCTAACTGACCACTAAGATCCAATCGATGGAAAATAAGCACCTCAAGGACAGGTATCCACTTTGGCCTCTCTCTCCAGTGCCTAGCACAGTGCTCTACACGTAATGGCTATTTAATAAATGCTTATAAAATTGAACAGAATCATTGCCAAATCTATTGATTTCATTTCTTGTCTCCTTATAGGTCTTCCTACTTTTGCTCTCTTCCTACTCTACTGCATGCTTTACAAGGTAACAGAATCACCTTCCCTAAACATTGCTCTGTCCACTCTTGCTCAAAAGCTCCAGTGGCTCCCTATTTGCTATTGAATGAATTCCAAAAACCTTTACCTTGAGAGTTTAAGATCATACTCAGTCTGACACTGCCTTATGTTTCCAGCCTTATCTCATGTCATCCCACTCCTTTCATTCTACATTCCAGCCAGAATGGACATGTTTCTGTCTCTGAAACATGGCCTGTGCTTTCCCTGCCAGTTTCCAAGAAAGGGAGATAGTGTGATATAGTGGGAAGAGCATTAGCCCAAGATTCAAAGCACCTGAATTCAGATTCCACCCCTGACACTACTTGTATGACCTTAGACAAGTTATTCAACCTCCCTGGGCCTCAGTTTCCTTATCTGTAAAGTGAGGAGTTAGACTAGATGGCCTCAGATCTCTCCCAGGTCTTATGATCTTATAATTATGAATATCCTCCATTCTTGCCCTTAGCTTGTTGAATTCCTACTTAGTTTTTTAAACTAACTCAAATGCCACCTTTTCCATGAAACTTTCCCTCATCTCTATTCTTCCTTCTCAACATCACCTAGACATCACCTGCTTCTAGTCTGGGCCTCGGTGCATCATCTAGGGAGGTGACTCTGCACAAGACTTGCTTCCCTGGAGTGATGGCTAGGGTCTGTGGGCTTGGAAGCCTTGCTTTCCCAAGGTTCTTATTTTAGATATCTTAGGCTATCTCCATCAAGGCCTGAAGGAAGGTAGTGGTCAGGGAGAAGGGACAAGCCATCCCCACCAGTTATCAACCAACTGCCACCCAGAGGGCAGGCAAGCCAGCTTAATTAGAGCAGCAGTGCACCCTGAGAGAGGCAGGAGGCAGCATTTGTCAGGCAAGTCAAACCACACCACCACCTTGACCACCACTTCCCCTTAAATCTTGAAGGAGGCAGCCCAGGACCTTGAACCCAAGAGCCTTGGGAATAGTGACGCTTCCAGCCCAATGATCCCAGGCATCATCCTGGAAAGAAAGCCCTGTGGAAAGCTCCTCCTGCAGGGGCTAAAGCTATAGCCATGAGGACCTAGAAAAGAAAGCTTTTGCCACCAGTGTTTGACACTCTGAAATGGCTCAACATCACAAACTCATATGAGTTTATCAGTAGAGAGCACTTTAAAGAAGAGATATTATCGTATGATTAGCCATTGCTCATGGGACCTTTCCATCCAACTGGCAGCCGAAACCTTCCATATGTGTTATCTCCTCCACTAGAATGGGAGCACCCCTGAGAACAGGGATTGTCTTATGTTTCCATTTTTATTCCCAGTGCTTTGTACAAAGTAAGAACTTTAAAAAATTTTAAAAAATCATTCATTCATTTATGCCAATGATCTTCATCTTTGGATCTTACATTGAACTTTGTTGTTACTGTTGAGTTGTTTTCCAGTCACGTCTGACTCTTCATGACCCCATTTGTGTTTGTTTTTTTTGACAAAGATACTAGAGTGGTTTGCCATTTCTTTCTCCAGATCATTTTACAAATGAGGAAACTGAAGCAAATAGGGTTAAGTGACTTGGCCAGGGTCACACAGTTAGTAAGTATCTGAGGTAGGATTTGAACTCAGGAAGATAAGTCTTCCTGACTCCAAGACTAGCACTCTGTCCACTGTGCCACTGAGCTGTCCTGTATTGTACTTTGCTCCTCATTAATATATTTACCATATTAATTAATACGTATATTAATATTGTATATTGTGATTATTTATGTTTATGGCATAAGCATAAATGTGATCTCTATAGAGGTAGGATCTCTGTCTTCTCTAAATGTTTTCTCTCCTAAAGAGAGAAAACAGTGCTCTGTATGTAGGAGTTTAATAAATTTAATAAATGCTCTGCATTTAATAAACTTTGCTGAATTAAACCGAAGGAAGGCCTCCTTGAGGGCCGAATTGGGGTGTCATATTCTTTGCACATGGCTATCAGTGTCCAGGCTGAAAAAGTCTGACATTTTCTGCTCTGGGGAGTTTGTATTCAAGGCAGGCAGAGAATAAGAACCAGCCCTGTCTGCAGCCCTGAGATGGCCTGGGAAGGATCAGGGGAGGTGTGGTGTGGGGGACATTGGGGAGGGGGAAGGAGCACTTTACAGGCCCTGCTTTCTATATTTATACTTGCACATTTTCAGTCATGAGATTCATGTCATGTAATTTCCTGTTCCCGGGAAGACTGCAGCGTCTGTTCCCATTATCTTCCCTGTCATGAGGTGTTCAGCTTGGAAGCCATCAACACCCCATCTGTTCAGCCAGCTAAACTGCTGTCAGGCCCTGACCTTTGTGAGCTGCCCTTGGCCTACCTGGCCCAGCTCCCCTCCCCTCCGTTAGCCCTCTTCAGTAGGGGCTGTGGCAGGGTTGCCCGACCCTCACTCTGGAACTCTCTCTCTCCACCCTCCTCCCCTAAAAAAATAACCGATCACAGAATGTCAGAGCTAGAAAGAACCTTAGAACAATAATAATTGTCAGCATCTCTAAAGTGCTTTCAGATTTGCCCAGGGCCTTACAAATATTACCTCATTTGATCTTCATAAAAGTCCTGTGAGGTAGGTACTATTATTATCCCCATTCTACAGGGAAGGGAACTGAGGTCTGGAGAGGTCAAGCATTCAGGATCCGTGTCTAGGGAAGGATTCGAACTTAGAGCTTTCTGCATTCATCACCTACATCATGTCCCCTAACTGTCTAGAACATAGAATGTCAGAGCTGAAAAGAACCTGAGAACACAGACTCTCAGAGTGGCAGTGATCACATTTCCAAAGTCCTTTAAGATTTATGAAGAGTTTTCCTCAGTCCAGCCCCAGGAGGCAGCTAGTAAAAGAATTATTATTTCCATTTTGCAGATGAGGAAAATGGGACTCATATGGGGTAAGTGACTCATGCAGTACAGTGCTAGGCCTGTAGCAATTTGGCTAAATGTTTGTTGATTGTTGTACAAGGCCACATGTAGCGGCAGAATTAGGACCCTGGCCCACGCCTCCTGAACTCAGGTCCGGGGCTCTTGTCTCTACAACGTGACATCTCTCCTTAGAATAGAGAATGGGCTAGCCAGAAGAGGCTGGAAGGGTCATTTAGGCCCATGTCTTACTCCTACAGATTACGGGAGACTTGCCATGAGCACCCAGCTGGTCATTCCTTGTCTCTAAGGTCAATACTTGTTCCACTATACTATGAAGCCTCTCTTTCCTTCTCTCTTTTTTCCCTTCCTTCCTGTCTTCCTTCCTTCCTCTCCTTCCTTCTCTTCCTTCTTCCTTCCTTCTCTTCCTTCTTCCTTCCTTCCTTCCTTCCTTCCTTCCTTCCTTCCTTCCTTCCTTCCTTCCTTCTTTCTTTCTTTCTTTCTTTCCTTCCTTCCTTCCTTTGTAAATGCCAACTTGGAAAAGCAAAAACATAATTGATACCAAAAATCTGATATCAAAAGAAATTTATTAAGGGAAATCCAGAGTAACTGGACACCTTTTGACCAGAAGTGGACTCTGCCCTTCTTGTGGAAGCAGGAGTGTCAGATACAAAAGCCAAGCAACTTTTATACATTAGTTTGGTGCAGACACTCTCTCCAGAGGATTGATTTGTTTGTTCACTTCTGGGCACACCTCTCCATTATCATACATTATTACTAATGAGGCTCTAATTCTAGGTTAGGCGTGTTAGGTAATATATATAATACATGAGGTTCTGAAATTAAGCAAGCACAGTAATAACCCTGGAATACTGACCCCCTCACCCATTTAACCTGAATGTGTCCTTATCTGGGCCTGAGAGTCCTAGGCCAGTGTCTGCTTGCTAATTGGTCAAACCCACCTGTTGCCAGCTTCTTTTTATTTTTCAACTTTTATATTGTCTAGGAGTTCTATGGGAACTGGGAATCTAGCTTCTTCTCAATGCTACTATCTAGTCTGCTAGCCTTGCTCTTATCTGTAGCCTTCTTTCAGCAATTTTGCAGTCCTGTGGAAACTTAACCCTTTGCTACTTTTCATACTTCCTTCCTTCCTTCCTTCCTTCCTTCCTTCCTTCCTTACTCCCCTTACATCTCATCTATAACACGCTATAGACGCCAGAGCTTTGGATTATTCATGTACAAGTCAGCATGGCATGATGAGAAGAGTGTTAGACTTATACCTAGAATCAAACCCTGCTTCAGACACTTACTAGCTAGGTAAGTCATACAACTTTCTCTGTGCCTCAGTTTCTTCATCTGTAAACTTGGGAATAATAATAATAGTGCTCCACCTCACAGTATTATTATTAGCATTTAGTTATTTTTCAATTGTGTCTGACTCTTGGTGAGCCCATTTGGGATTTTCTTGGCAGAGATACTAGAGTGACTTGATATTTCCTTTTCTAGCTTATTTTTCCTGATGAGGAAACTGAGGCAAACAGGGTTAAGTGACTTGCCCAGGGTCACCAAGCCACTAAGTGTCTGAGGTCACATTTGAACTCAGGTCTCCAGGCTTCAGGCCCAGCACTTTACCCATTGCGCTACCCAACTGCCCTATGCCATCTAGCTGTCCTTCACAGTATTACAGTGAGAATGAAATGGGATAACATGTTTTTAGAGCACTTTGAAAACTTTAAAAGCATTACACAAATGCCAGCTATTATTACTATTTGTCATTTCACTTTGGTTTATGGGGAAGGGCACAGTAGGAAAAGTTGCTGAATATGGAATCAGATGTCTTGGGTCCAAATCCTGCCTCTCACATTACCTGTATGACCTCGGGTAAATCACTTAAACTCCCTAGGCCTCAGAGTCTTCATCTGTAAAATGAAGAGGCTGTACTAGAATGATCTCAAAGATCTCTTCCAGACTAAATCTAGGATCTTTTGCTTTTGTAATTCTTCTGAGACCTTGGTGTTGTATGACTTACAGCCATTCGGCATTGCTGGAGTTTTTGGGTCAGTCAACACACCAACAAGAAGTTATTAAGCACCTACTATGCTGGGGATACGAAGACAAAAACAGGGTCCCTCCTTTCAAGGAGCTCACATTCTAATTATAAATATTCAAAAATCAAAGTTCTACCAAGCAGGTAGACTGTGATGATTGAAAACATAGTTTTGGGGATGGGATTTTAAACTTCCTAGCACCAAGCCCAGTGCTCAGACCACTACAGCCCTTGGTAACTGGATTAAAGAAAGAAATGATACCATGTCCTTCAGGGAAAGTGTCCAGGAATGGAGTAGGCAGTTCAGTCTGTGGAAAAAGGGGGAAGGTGTAGAGCAGCAGTTCTGAAACTTTTCAGTCTCAAGACCTCTTCACATTCTTAAAAATTATTGAGACCTCCAAAGAGCTTTTGTTTATATAAGTTATATCTATTAGTATCTACAATATTAGAAACTAAAATTGAGAAAATTTTAATATATTTATTATTTCATTTGAAAATAATAGTTGAATTCATGACATGCTTATAGAAATAACATATTTTAAATGAAAAGATAACTATTTTCAAAAATAAAAATATTAGTTGGAAAGTGGCATTGTTTTACATATTTTTTTGCAAATCTAACGTTTGACTTAATAGGAGACAGCTGGATTCTCACATCTGCTTCTGCATCCACTCTGTTGTGAGAGGTTATTTTGCCGGAAGTACATGAAGAAAATCCAACCTCATACAGACATGCAGATGGAAAAAAGGAAGAGTATTTTAATAGACAAATAACATCTTAGTATTATTACAAAAATAGTTTCATTCTTCCAGACAACCTGAAAGAGTTTTGAGTTCTTCCAGGGCCTAAGGACCATATTTTGAAAACTACTGATCCAAAGAGTAGTCAGAGACTATGAATCTCAGAAATGACAGGTCTTAACCTAGCAACTCAATTCAGCTCAATTCTGGCAATATAAGCCTCTACTACTATCAGCCAGGCCTTGTGGGAGGTGCTAAGGGCCTAAGATGAAAGGCCCCACAGTCTCTGTAAATATAACAGAGAGTAAAATGTGAATAGGAGAATGAAAAAAATCTATATAAAGTGGTCTGGGATACTTGAGGAGGCAATTTTCAACTAAGAAGCATCAGAGGAGGCTCCAAGGAAAAATCACTTAAGATTCCTCATCTGTAAAATAAAATCATTTAGCCTGCCTGGGCCTCAGTCTCTTCATCTGTGAAAGTGGAGGTAGGTGGGACTAGCTGGCCTCTGAAGTCCACAGATCCCTGGTCCTATGAGAGATGGTACCTGGGGTGGGCCTTGAGGAGGGGAAGAATTATAACAGAGGTGGAGAGGGAGTGTGTTTTAGGCATGGAGAAGCTTCATGGAGGCATGGAGCAGACAGCATAAGGTCAATAAATTGTCTTCATCCTGTGACCCCACTTTCACCCCCCACCTCCCTTGCTTACCCCAGTGATCCCCAGTGATTGGAGCAATACCTGGCAAGCAAGCTATCCCTGAGAGGAAGATCTCAGCCTTCAGATCCCAGGCATGGAGTGGCTGTTCAGAGACGGTCTCTAAAAGTACACAGTCTCTTTCTGGGAGGTCCATACTCGAACTGGCTTTAGCACCAAAACCCTGGGTGGAGGAGGCTTCCTGGACAGATGTTTTGGTCTGACTGGAGCCAGCTATGTGAAAGAAAAGGAAAAAAATCCCATGAAGTTTTCTAATGAGTGTGTTAGAGTAGGTGGCTGCTTCAAGGGGGAAGTTTCTCTCTTTCATAACAAACGGGTGGGCATGAAGTTTAAAGGAACATCAGGAAACTAGCAAGTAGGCACCGGTCTCTGGGTTTTTTGTTTTTTTGGTGCCTGGATGCTGAAGAGAAAACAACTGCATGGGTGCCCTGTGCCTCTGGAGGGCAGCATGGTTTGATAAATGCAGCTTTTTGAGGGGCTAATTAATTTTATCCCATCTTTCACCCTAGTCAGAGCTTTGGACTTCTCAAAGTACTGAAGTATTCATCACTAAATTCAGTCCTTATCATAGCCAGTGTGCTGTAGTGTGTTAGATTTGGAGCCCAATGCTCTGGGTTCCAATCCACTTGCTGTCACTTTGTAGTGAGGCAGTGTCGCCCAGTAAATAGAATGATGAACGTGGAGTCAGAAAGACCTGAGTTCTGAGCTTGTCTCTGACACTTGCTGGCCCTATAAGCAAGTTACCCGAACCTCTCTGAGTCTCAGTTTTCTCATCTGTAAAACAGGTCTCACAATAGGTTTGGCGATGGAAGTAACTTCAGAGGTCAGATAGTCAAACCCTTTCATTTTATAGAAGGCAGATTAAGCACTGAGTGAGGAAGACCTGAGTTCAAATCCAGCCTCAGACACTTTCTAACTATGCAATCCTCTCTCTGCTTTAGTTTCCTCAACTAAAAATGGGAATAATAATAGCATTGATCTCCTAATATTATTGTGAGGATCAAATGAGATAATATTTGTAAAGCGCTTAGCGTAGTGTTTGTCACATAGTAGGCACTTTCCCTTCCCCATAAAGATGAAGGAACTAAGGCTGGGTGAGGTAATGGGACTTGGCCAAGGTCACACAGGTAGTAAGTGGAAAAGCTGAGATTTGAACACAGGTGCTTGGACTCTTGTGAGGTTCAAATGAAATAGTGAATACATAGCTTAAATGCTATATAAATATCAGCCATTACTTGTGTAACCCTGACCAAGTAATATTTCCAACCCTGAGCTCCATTTTTCTCATCTGTAAAGAGGGATTGGGAGCAGAGGACCCTGAAGGCCCCTTTCAGTACTAAATAATCTGGACATTAGGAATGAGAGTGTGTTTCAAGAAAGGCTATTGTAAAATCCCCCTCCTCCCCCCCCCCCCATCTCCCATAGGGTCCCATGGAGTTACTTATGTGTAGTATTACCTTTCCCTGAGGATTTTGCTCTGCTCATTTTGGGGGAGTAAATAGAAGACATGATTTTCCAGGGTCCGTTATGCAGGTGTGTGATTTTCTCTGGGGGAGTAGGATCCTGTGAAGAAGGTGATTGTTTCTGCCCTTTCAGGAATGAGAATTTCTGGTTGGTTGTGGGGGACCCAGACCTAGAGAGAATCCTACCAGAACCAGCTGGGGACTTGAGAAGTTTTAGGTAGCCTTGCAGGCCTGTCTCTTCCGTTCTACTTTCCGGGTGTACCATTTTGTGAGCACAGGCTACAGGAAGTTTTGGAGAGGAAGCCCGGCTGGGGCTGCTTCCGAGCTGTGAGTTATTCAAATGTTTTCCAGTGGCAGGTTCCAAAGTTTGTTCATTCTTTGAACTATCTGATTCTTCTTTAATGACAGTCATTGCACCAGAACTGAAGCACACTGGGTTCTGAAGAGCAGCCAAGTAGGACTCACGGTAACGACATCTTGAATTCTGTAACTGAGAAGATCCATTGAGCTTTCTCCTCAAGCATGGTGTGCAGGGCCCATCCTCAGAGCTCTCTGGTTTCCCACAAGTCCATTTTTCAGGCCCCGATACGAAAGAAGAGGCCCCATTGACCACAGATGGAGATGTCATCTTCTGGGTAGGAGATACCATCTGATTCTTCAATGGTTCTTTGGTGTCTGAAGAAGGGGACTCATTGGGATTCACTGTTGACTTCTGTGGAGAACACCCTCTCCTCTCTTTGGAAATCTTGAGCAGATCCACATAATCCCCCTCAAGATTCTGGTTGATTATCTCATCCATGCCAGGGGCAGTCAATATGCAAGATTTTTTCCAAGACCCTGTTTGTTCTACTTTGATGAGTCCTGGATACTTGTTCCTGTTTGGCCTCCAGGATCCTGTATCTTTATTACTGAGTACTGGCTGAGAGCTAGCTGTGCTGGGGGGCTTTGGGTAGCTACTGGACATTGTCTGGAGCATCCGTCTGGGGGTGCTCAAATCTAGTGCATCCAACTGGAGAGACACTTGAGAGAGGGAAGGATCAACTAATGTTTGGGGTTTGCTGACAAATTTGGGGGCAGTTATTTTTATCCAAGGCACAGGAGAAACCCCTTTTTCTGTTGCCACCAGGCAGCTATGTAGGGGCCCTCTCTCGAGGTCTTGGTTGAGACCCTCTAGCCATTCCTTGGTGAATAGAATTGGGTATGATGACTCAGGAACTGGTCTTTCTTCCACATTTCTCAAGTCCTTGGAAAGGCATTTAACCATGATGCAGACAGTCTGTTCCTCATGGGGCTTTGCCTGTAGGTAGAAGTCTCCCTGACGTAACAAGAGGGGGTTCAGTGGTGCAAGGTGAACCACCACCTCTTCCCCAAGGCAGAGGGGCCAGCCCGTGTGGAGGAACAGGCAGTGTGAATACGGAGCCTGAAGAAGAAATACAATGAGAGTCAGTGAAGCTGGCAGTAGGAAACCCTGAGTGGAGTTCATTCCTTCCACTATTCATATCTGGAAGAAGGCTTCCAAATCCCAGTCTACTTGCCCAGGGAAGAGAAGGAGCAGGTTAGAGGAGTGGCACTTATACTTTTTCCATGTTATTCTCCCAGCCTGGCATCTAATTTAAGCCTATGCATCAAGGATAAACTCAAACTCTATTGCCTCCAAGAGGCCTTTCCAGGCTACTTCAGCTCTCATTGATTGCTCATATTTTTAAATATATTTTTATAGTATTTGTAGAAGTTGTGTGTTATAGAGCACTGGACTAGGAATCAGGAGATCTGGGTTCGAATTTCTACTCTAACATTTATGAGCTATGTGACTAAAGACAAATAACTTAATCTCTCTAGGCCTCAGTTTCCTTCTTTATGAAATGACGAAAGTAAATATGCCTGAGATCCTTTCTAGTTATAAACCCTATTGAGGCAGAGAAGCAATTCTGCTGCTGGCAAGAATACAGAATGAAGTCATGCTGTACCTCCAGTCTTACTTAACAAAGTTCCTAGGGTGGTGATTTCACAGGACACAATTGGCATCATGGCAGGGGAAAAGTGTGGAAAGAAATTTAATTGCTTTAAGTCAACCCATAGTGTCACTTAAGAAAGATTCTAAGGAATCCACAAGATAGATTTGAGATTCTCTAGTAAGCCACTCAGTACGGCTGGCTGAGGTCAGTATCCTAGAAGAACTAAAGATGGCCCTTGGGGCTACAAGCTAAAGAAGCTGCATCAACAGATGATGATCAGTTAGTGAAAGCAGAGGCAAATGGTAGTTTAGACGCCCAACAGAGAGTAAGGTGACAATATCACCAGAGGACACTGGCAGCTCTATATCTTTCTAAGTTATTCCTTGGTCACATATACTGCCCATCTGAGTGACCCTCTATATGATTTCTCTGCATGTGTCCCCTTACCCATGGAGGGTGTGTAATCTAGAGTAGAGGGTATTTCTGTATGTATGGAGATGGGGATCTTCCTTATCACATATTTTATGTTATTTAATGGCATGCCTTTTGCTTTGTGCTACTCTGTCCCCTGATTGGTATGGTAAAAGAAATACATGGGTCATATGTATTGGTTTTGCTTGACTCTTACTTGTTTCAAGGAAGAACTTCTAATTTGTTTTTTCTAATTTTTTGTTTGGGGGGAATTGATAAGTAGTAATAGTAAAAAAAAAGAATAAAGAAAAGAGCTTTGACAAAATATGTAAAAATACACATAAAAAAGCAAAAGGAAGATCAGCAGGGGATATTTATACAAACAGGGCATTTTTATTATTATTGTGTTAAATCAAATATACACCCCAAAATACCTGTATACAATATAAGTTCCCAGTTTCATATACAATCCTCTTTTCTGTTCTTTCTGTATTGAAACATTCATGTTTGTTGAGAATGTTTGTTCATGGTCGGTTTATAATAAAAAAGAAAATTAGCAATTGTTTTTTTCAAAAAAGAAACATACTGGTGAGGTCTCATAAATTGTGGGTTGAAATGGATGTTTGACCCACAAAATGCCTCAAACCTGGCATAACTTTCTTAAGGCCCACATGTGAAGGGAATCTGGTGTACTATACTATCCTCTATGAATGCATGGCTGAAGAGTTAGGATTTTATTCTGTAGAATAGAGTTTCCCAAACTTATCTAACAGTGGAAATATTTTGACACTTGAAATGTTTTAATAGAACTCATAAATTTTGGTCTAGTGGTGGGAATGCAGTCCAGGGAATCCCCTATGATAAAAATGATTTAGAGAAATTTAGGGTCAAAATAAAAAATGTTAAATTGGTTTTTTATCTCCCAATAGCAACATATAGTAAATATTTTATTTTGTACATAATTTCATGTTTAATATTTTAGACCAAAATATTAATAACATAAATATTTTCTCACAGAATCCCTATTCCTATTGATATAGGACATAATTATATCCCATCTTCACTTCTATCAGTGATGTAGGACATTACCTTATCACTTGCTCCCTTCTAGTGACATAGAGCATAACCACCTCCACTTCTTCATAGTAGAATGTAAGCTCCTTGAGGGCAAGGACCATTTAAATTTTGTCTGTGTATCTCTGGTGTCTGTCACAGTGCTTGACCCATAGTAGACATTTAATAAATTCTTGTTAATTGATTGATTCATTGCTTCCATTGTTATAGGACCAAATCTATTCACTACCCCACTCTCCACAATGGATATTCCAAAAATTCTCATCTCTCCTCAAGCTTCCTAAGGCAGCCCCTCCCCCAGCCTCTCAGATAAGGGACTTACCTCCTACTTAATAAAAAACAAAACAAAACAAACAGATCATTTACCAACGGCTTCCCTCTTACATTGTGTAAATATCATAATCTACTCCCCCTTCACTCCAGTCTCTGATAAAGAGGTGGTGCTTCTCCATCTCAAGGCAAACCCCTCTAATGTGCCTTTGCTTGCAGACCTTCTTGACTTCTTAAGTGAATTGTCTTCATTATTTTCCCCACTCTCTCTTATCTTTGATCTCTTCCTTTATCCTGGTTCTTTCCCTGATTCCTAAAAACATGTGCATGTCTCCCACATCCTTAAAAACTCTCACTTGATTCCACCTTTTCCTATTCATAGATAATTCTTTTGAGAAATCATTTACACCAATTACTTCTATTTCCTTCCTCACAATCTCTTCACTTTTGTCTTCTGCATTCTGGCTTCTGACCTTAACTGAACACGTCCTCTATTCTCTCCAAGAGGGTAGCTAGGTAGTACAGTGGAGTGCTGGGCTTGGAGTCAGGAAGACTCATCTTCCTGAGTTCAAATCCAGCCTCAGACACTTTCTGGCTGTGTGACCCTGGGCAAGTCACTTAACCCTGTTTGCCTTAGTTCCTCATCTGTCAAATGAATTGTGGAAGGATATAGCAAACACGCCATTATCTTTGCCAAGAAAACCCCAAATGGGGTCACAAAGAGTTTAATACAATTGAACAACAAATGATCATTGTGATATAATAATAATAACAAATAGCTAGTATTTATAGAGCACTTTAAGGTTTGCCAAAAACTTTACAAATATGTCACTTGATCTTCACAACAACCCTTTGAGGGAGGTGCTATTATCCTCCTTTTGCAGCTGAGTAAATGCTCAGGGTCACACAGTCCGTAAGTGTCTGAAGCTGTGTTTGAACTCGAGTCGTTGTGACTCCAGACCTGGCACCTCATCCATGGCTTCCTTGTCAGGGTTCTGCGACTTGTGAGTGCAAAGTCCCATGCCCTCTGGCACTGAGAGTGAGAGCACTGCACACGGGACACACACAGGAACACAGACAGGTACTCAGAAAAAGCCATTCATGTTACCAGACATTCTCAGAGTTGTGTTCCTCCACCCCTGCAGAGCTCTCTCCTGGTTATATGGTTTTCTTGTTCTCCTTCTGACAGCAGAGCAGCTTTGAAATATGAAGGCCACTCAAAAATAATGACTCAGAAATCTGCTTTATGTAATCTGCCTACAGGCAACCTCAGAAGGGGAGAGACCCTTATAGGGTTATTTTGGCAAGAGCTGCTGCCTTAATGCTCCAAAGATCCCTTGTTCTGTCTTCACAATTGGGATAACAGCATTCCTCCCTGGCTTACCTTCCCAGAAAGGGTGACTGTAATTTGGCCTTCTTACATGAATCTAGAGGGTGTTGGGGACAGAAAGAGGATGGGGGTAGGAAATGGCTCCCACCAGCCAGGGCGCAACCATCCTTCTTCTGTTTGTTACTGTGCCATATGGTAATTAGAGTCTTTATCATTGCCTCTTGTTGGTTGGCCATGTGTCAATCAATCATGTTGGCTAGCCCATAAACCTTGAAACCTGCCCTGTACATCTCAGTGTACACATTATGATATGGACAAGCAGTGCATGAGATGGGAAGGCATTGCTGAGTTATCTGCATTACTGAGATCACTTGAGAGTCAGAACTACTCCCAACTCAAGATAATTCTTATTTAAAGTTTTTTTTGTATTTTTTTTTGGAGGGGGGGAGGCATGGCAGTTGGGGTTGAGGGACTTGCCCAAGGTCACACAGCTAGTAAGTGTTAAGTGTCAGAGGCCACATTTGAACTCAGGTCCTCCTGACTCCAGGTCCAGTGCTCTATTCACTGCTCCACCTCACTGCCCCACAAGATAATTCTTGGCAGAATTCCCAGTAAAGAATGGTTCCTACTCATAACAATATACTGAATAAATACTTATTGATTGAGTAGTTGACCACACTCCCAGCATGATTACGTTCACATTTATCATCATTCCACTTCTCAAGCCTGCTCTTTCTTCATCTACACTGTGACCTCCAATCCCTCAGTTCTTTCCCAAGCTGCCACTCCCATACTAGCTAAATCATGTCAACTCTACATGGTCCTGTTCTCTTAAGTACCTTACTCCTTTATCATGCTGTTGAACTTGTCCTGCCAAGCCTCAGCCTTGGATCACTCCTGCTATCCCTTGCCTTCACCACTACACACATGTGCTATTGAATGAAGCAAGGGGCAGAAGGTAGGGGAAATCATGTAGCTTCAATGGCTGCATCTACTACAAATAGATGTCACATAACTTCAACGGCGCCCTCATTGCTGCAAGGCATATTTTTATACTTGCCTAATTAACTCACTATCCCACTCAGCACAGTGGCTCTTTCAAACCTTTCCATCTCTCCTTAAACCTGCCATGGTTCTCCCTATTCCTACACTCTTAGCTGAGAATCTTGTTTCATATTTTACTTAAATAATTGAGACCCCTGGCCAAGAGTTACCTCTTTTTCTCCCCTCCTCAACCCACATCACCCTGATTCTTTTTGCCACCATGTCTTCTTTCACCCCTGCCTCACATGAAGAGGCTGCATTTCTCCTGGCTGATGTCAACCCCTCGACATGCACAAGTGATGCCATTGCATCTCACCTTCTCCAGCAGATTGCCCCTGCTGTTGTTGCCCCCCGCCACTTATCTTTAATCTTTCCATGAATACTGGCTATATCCCTTTTCAGATCTGCCTGGATCTTCCCCATCCTCAAAAAAACACTCCCTCGATCCATCTCTCCCCACTAGCTATTGGGCCATGTCTCTCCCGGGTATATGGTTTTCTTGTTCTCCTTCCTGACAGCAGAGTAGCTTTGAAATATGAAGACCACTCAGAAAGAATGGCTCAGACATCTGCTTTATGTGCTTAAACTCCTGGAGAAGGCCAACCAAAACATAGGCCTCCATTTCTTTTCCTTCCTCTCTCTTCTTAAATCTCTGCAGCCTGCCTTTCAATGCCATCAATTAATCCATTTTTGTCTTTCCAAAGTCACTAAGAATCTCTTCATCACCAGACCTAAAGGGCTCTTCTCAGTCCTCAGCCTTCTCGACGTCACTTTAGCCTTTAACACTTCTGATTACCATCTTTTTTCTTGATTTCTCTCTATGTTTTTGTGACATTGTTTTCTTCTGGTTCTCCTCCTGCTTATCCAACTGCTTCTTCTCAGCCTCCTTTGGTGAACTGCCATTATGCTTCATAACTGTGGATATTCCACAGGGTTCTGTCCAGAGCCTTCTTTTCTGTACTATTTCATTTGGTCATATTATCAGCTCCCATAGATTCAATTATCACCTCTGTGCCAATGATTCTTAAATTTACTTCAACCCTAATGTTTCTGCTGGGCAGCTAGGTGGCACAGTGGATAGAGTGCTAGCCTCAAGTCAGAAAGACTCATCTTCAAGAATTCAAATCTGGCCTCATACACTCACTAGCTGTGTGACCCTGTTCAAATCCCTTAACCCTGTTTGCCTCAGTTTCTCATTTGTAAAATGAGCTGGAGAAGGAAATGGCAAACCACTAAGGTGTCTTTGCCAAGAAGACCCCCGAATGGGGTCATGAGGAGTTGGATCCAATTGAAATGACTCCACAATGTCTTTGCTGATTTCCAGATTCACATCTCCAGTTATCTATTAGACATTCCAAAGGAAACATCCTATAGACATCTTAAACTTAACACGTCCAAAGAAGAACTTATTTTCTTCTTCTTCAAGCCCTTTTGTCTTTCTAACTTCCCTACAGCTGTTGAGGGGAACATGATCTTCCCAGTCTCCCAGGACAAATGAAGTATCATTCTCAACTCTTCACTCACTCTCACCTTCTACATCCAATTAATTGCTGAAGCTTCTTGATTTTACCTTTGATACATCTCTTGAATATACCCCCTTCTCTCCTCTGTTACTGGTACCTCTCTGGTGCCTGCCCTCATCACCTCATACCTAGGCTGTTGCAATAGCTGCTGGTTGGTTTCTCTGACTCTGCTATAGCTCATCTTTGACTCAGCTGCCAACATGATCTTCCAAAAGCACAGGTCTGACCATGTCACCCCTCCCTTCCCCCACCCGATGGACTCCAGTGTCTCCCTATCACCTCCAGGATGAAATATAAAATCCTTTGTGGTCAAAGCCCTTCAGAACCCCACCCCTACCTGTCTACACCTTACCACCTCCCCCTGCCCACCCCACACTCTACCCCATGAACTCTATGATTTAGTGACACTAGAATCCCTTGCTATTCCTTCCTGAAGACTTGAATCTTCCAATTCTGGGTATTTTTTCTGATTGTTCTCCAAATCTAGAATGCTCTCCTTCCCACATCTCTACCTCCTGGTATTCTTCCAAGTTTAGCTAAAATCCCACCTTCCACAGGAAGCCTTTCCTTAATTCTAGTGCCTTTCCTCTACTGCTCATTTCAAATTTCTTTTGCATATCATTTGTTTGTATGTAGTAGTTTGCATATTTTCTTCCCCATCAGACTGTAAGTTCCTTGAGGACAGGGACTATCTTTTGTTTTTCTATGAATCCTCAGTGCTTACCATAGTGCTGGGCACATAGTAGGAACTTAATACCTATTTATTGACTGGCTTTTTGGAATGGGAGTGGCCCCAAACAGCCAGGCACCTTGCTTTCAATTATTAATAACTCTTCAACAAGGGGTTCCTCTCCTCCATCAGAGGAATTACTTGATCTGGATCTCCCCTCTCCTTCCCTCTCCTTCCCTCCTGCCTTCTGCTCTGTGGCAGGCCGCTTGTGGCATAATTTGTTGAGAAAATCAGTGGTTGGGCCTTGAAGGTCAGCCAGTTTCTACTCCCTTTGCTTCTGGACCACAGGTGGTGAGCTGATGGGCAGCCCTATCTGAGGATAGGGATATTGTTGAGACTACCACAAGCACCTGAATGTGGCATTCTTTCTGCACCACAAGCCAACCAGCTAACCGCTATGATACCTGCAGATGCCCACCCAGCCTGTGTAAGACCACTGGCATCACAGCAGGAGGAACAACTTTCACTGTGGGCCTGTTCACAGCAGTCTGAATAAAGATCCAGCAAAAGGGACTGAGAAGGGGCACTCAGGCGGAGAGGAGGAGAGCCAGCACAGAGCCGTGTCACAGAGAGAAGACAGTATCAAGGAGAAGAGGCTAAGCCACAGTGGCAAATGCTGCAAAGTCATCAAGAAGGATCAGGATTGAGAAAAGGCCATGGAATCTGGCACTTGGGAGTTTATTGGTAACTGTGGAGAGAACAGTTTTCAGGGAGAGGACGTGGAGGAGCTTAAAGGAGTGGATGGCCTTAAAGAAGTTAAAAAAAAAGGGCAGAAGGGGACCAAGGAGAGGAGCAGAATAATGGCTTTTCTATTTCATTCAAATTAACATGCAATTTTATTTTAAGTAAAATGTAAGTGGTGGAAGTATAAGGTTTTAATATAATCTTTTTTTGTCCTTGTTTGTCCGTTTGAATGTGTTGATTGCTCATCCCCCTTCTCCCCCACAATCCTATCTAGTATCTAGTAAGCTACAGACAATGCAGGGCTTGAACCTAGGACTGGGTTCAAATCTTCCCTCTGACCCATCATGACTGTGGTCAAGTCACTTACACTCTCCATTCCCCAGGCAACTCTCTAAGACAAAAACGTTCTTAACTTGGAAGTCTGTGAATTTATGAACTCGTTTAAAAATGCACACACACATACACACACACACACACACACACTTACACATATATATTCTCAACAAATGCATTTCAACATAATTAGTTCCTTTGTAATCCTATATTATATTATTGTTGTTCATTTGTTTTGCAGTCATTTCAGACTCTTTGTGATCTCATTTGGGGTTTTCTTGACTAAAAGGCTGGAGCGATTTATCCTTTCCTCCTCCAGCTTATTTTTTACAGATGAGGAGACTGAGGCAATTGGGGTTAAGTAACTTGCCCAGGTCATACAACTTGGAAGTGTCTGAGGCCAGATTTGAACTCAGATCTTCCCAACTCTAGGTCAGTGCTCAATCTACTGTGGTACTTCACTGCCCTAACATCATACTACATAGTCCTATTGAAGTGGCTAGGTGGTACAATGGATAGAGCACTGGGCTTGGAGTCAGGGAGACCTGATTTCAAATCCTGCCTCAGATAACTACTGGCTGTGTGATCCTGGGCAAGTCACTTAACTTTAGTTTGCTTCAGTTTCCTCAACTATAAAATGGGGGAAATAATACTACTTACTTCACAGGGTTGTTGTGAGATCAACTCAGGTAACATTTGTAAAGTGTTTTAGCCTTGTCCCTGGTACGTAGTGTGTCTTTAATAAATTCTTGCTTCCTTCCAATGTATTTTATCTTATGCATTTAGAAACATTATTCTGAGAAGGGGCTCAGAAGCTTTATCAGATTGGCAGTGGAGACCATACCACAGGAAAGGCTAGGAACCCTGCTGGAAGACTCCAAGTGGTGGAATATTTGTTAATCTTCCATTGCAGAGGGCAGTGCCCTATGTGATGCAACCCCGGGCCTTCACAGAGAGAAAAAGCAACTATCAACACAAATTCAAACATGCAAAAAAGAACTAGAATAAAATTATTTATGGGACCTCAAATTTCCTCAATTTACAGTTTGTTTAAAGGCAATATTTATATTAACTTGAACAAGATGGAAACACAATTGTTCCATTTGTTTATATGGTCCCTTCTGACCTTTTTTTTTTTTTTTTGCTTTTGTATATTTTTCTGGATTTTATTGCTGTTATGTCTTCCATATTGCCTCTTGTTGATAGTTACTACCTTATAGTAAGTCTATTTAAAGAAGTAGAACACAGAAAGTGTTTTCAAAATAAAACTAGTGCTGACCTGGTGACAATGTACTATCTGGAACCAAAACTGAGGTGAGGCAAGTAGAGTTTTGCCTGAGGTCCTCAAATTTAGAGGGGCAAAACTTTCTCCCCCACTTGGCAATCCAAGACAGTTTGACAGCTTGCATCAGATGTAAAATAACAAAACAAAACAACAAAAAACCAGCCCTCTCACCACACACTTTGTCCTTTTGCTTCTCAGATTACTTGCCTAATGTGAGCAATGGTTTCTCATGCTTGGCCCTAACTCCCTCTGCTCTGAATGCCCTTAAAACTATTTTTCTTTTTAAACTCTTTTTCTAGCAGCACATTTCAAAAATATATTCCTATTTACAAACAATTATCATAGCAAAGGTTTTTGGAGATAAAGCTTCTAAACTTAACTTACAAACACAGTCTTGTAGGTTGTCCCCCTAAAGATTCTGCTCTAAAGATAAAAGTCCGAGTCACATTATTTGCTAAGCCTTCATAATAGAGCTAGAAGGAAACCTTCTCAGGTGAGAAAAACATCCCCTTTATAAGCCCTCATCCTGTAAGCCCCAGTCAAAGTACAGACTTCTGCACCAAAATCCATTCCTGCTAGCCACCCAACTTCCAGCACTGAACCATTCCATTCCCAGCACTCTCTCTGCCCTGCCTCCTAGCTGTCCCTACATGGCCTGGAGGCAAGAAGGCCTGAGTTCCAATATGACCTAAGACACTTACTAGCTGTGTGACCCTGGGTAAGTCCTTTAATTTGTCCATCTCAGTTCCCTCACGTACAAAAAGGGGATGATGCTAGAACCTACCTCCACGGCCTGTTGTGAGGCTCAAAGGAGAGAATACTTGTAAAGAGCTTAGCACTGTGCCTGGCACACACTAACTTATATAAATGTTAGCTGTCATTATTATTTTCAAACACAGACCCACAGGAAAAGCTGGGGATGGACAAGATGAAGAAGCAGACGACTAAGGCAAAGGCTACAGGTAGATTGGACTGGGTGAGGAAAGGGTGAAGGGGAGAGATAAGAGAAAAGGAGCACGTTAGGAATTCAAAGGATACATCTCAAAGATTAATTCATCCCAGCCAGAGCCTGTTTTTGATTTGGGGACGGGTGCTTTGCTCTTCAGATCTCCAATTTGCCTTCAAAGAGCAGCTTCCCTTCAGGCTTCACAGGTTCTGCACGCATTCGGTGCATGGCAAATAGTGGAGGAAAAGTTGCTGGCTTCAAAAATTCCTTTGTGATGGCCACAAGCGCCATTTATTATTACTGGAGCACTGTGGGTGGGACTCATCAGGCTGGGCCTTGGATTTTTTTTTTCTCTTCTAGTGCTTAATAAATATTAAATAACAACACAGAACAGTTGGCAGACACACAGAGTATGTGGCTTGTTTCCCTTTGACTCTTGCCGCAGCCAGGGAGCCTGGTAAGGCTCTGGATTGAGAGCTAAGTCGGGAAGGATGAGTCAGCTATGCTGGCCACTGGGACTAGAACGCTTTGAGATGCTCTGAGATGCTCTCTCTAATATTTCCATCTGAGTGGGACGACCTTCCCTGAGCAGAAAGGCAAATTCCCATGATGCTAGGCCATGCCTCAGGGCTTCCAGGGACTTGGGGAACTGTGCCATTTTTTCCTCCCTCTCCTCCTCCCTCCCACCCTGTCCTCCTCCTCCCCAGTCCCTCTCCCCCCCCAAAAAATCAAAGTACAAAATAACTGGTGTGGGGAGAGTCAAGACAAGATGAAGAAGTTTCCAGGGCAACCCAAAATTAGAATCATCATCGTTCAGACTTGCCTGCAAGTGATATGGCCAATGCTAAACTATCCCATTTCCTTATTTCTGTGATGGAATTGAGGCATGTTATCCCACTTCCTTAAGCCTCCCATTTACAAAACAAATAACCATCTCACTTCTTTCTTCCACTGACTCAGAGCACACAGTTTTACTTTTTCCACTGACAAAAGACACAGCCTTCTTGTTTCCTTATTTCTTGTGCAACACAGGTTCAAGCCTGAAACCTTTGCATAAGACTCTCCTCCTTGGTGGAAAGAAAGATGACTAAACCTCTACAAGCCTGAATTAGGGATGGAGTTGGTATGAGAGCTTGGGAGAGGAATGACATTTCTTTTTCCTGCTCTGAGAAAGGACGCATATGTTTTTCAGAGAGAGAAGTCAGGAAGGAAGGGATGGGGAGGAGAGGGGAGGGGAGGGGAGGGAAGGGGAGGGGAGGGAAGGGAAGGGAAGGGAAGGGAAGGGAAGGGAAGAGAGGTGAAAAAACAGAACAGATTTTGGAAGGCAGACATGTCAGGGAAATCCAGTTTCTCAACTTGTACCTTATCTAGTCCTATCCCCACATTTTATAGATGAAATCCAGAGAAGGAAAATCACTTGTCCAAGGTCATGAATCTATGTCTTGTGACTCCAGAAGCAATACTCCTTCCAATATGATATCTTTCTTCTATCAACATAGGGCACAATCACCTCCATTTTCTAATTGCTTCTACTGACAGAAGACACATCCATCTCACTGGCATATTTCTCCCACAGACATAGTATACAACATCTCATTTCCTCATTTCTCCTATAGTATGACCTAAATCATCCTTCTTCCTTATTTCTTTCATTTTAAGTACTATTCTTAAGGAGTAGAATGGGAAGGATTCCTGATTGCATTCCACAAGAGCTCCACTCAGACTCCCAGGTATCTCATGAGCTCAGGAGATGCAAAGCTGGTTGATCAACCATCCCCATCCCTCCCCCTACCTTGACTTACACAGGCTGCTTCCCGGACTTGCTCAAAAAGGCGTTTGACAGGTATTAAGAAATCCAGGAGGCAGCAGAGCCCATCTCCCTGGTAGTGAATGTCCAGGAGGCGGAACACTTGGCCAAGGATGGTTGGAGCTGTGGCTTCAAAGGGAGGGTAGAGGGCTGCAAGGGTGCTCTGAATTGCTGTGTCCAGTGATTGGGAATCCTGTGGTGGGGGGAGAGAGAAAGAAATGAGATATATTATGGGGGGTAAGTGAAGGAAAATAGTAAATTATGTGTTGCAGCTCCCAATCGATGCAATGGGAGATTCTCAAGCTCTGGTGGTCATCCATCACTCAACCTTTCCATGACCTGCCCCAGTGGCTGAGAATCACTTTAGCTGAATGTATAGAGTAATGAACTGAGAATCAGAACACTAATTTTCAAAACATGGAGTGATGTTGGGCAAGTAACACAACTTATCCGATCCTGTTTGCTCTTTGTAAGATGAGGACGATAATACCTGTAGTTAGTTAAGTAAGCAATAAGCATTTATTAGACACTTACTTGGTGATGGGTGCTGTGTTAAGTGCTGGGGATACAAAGAAAGGGGGAAGAAAGTTCCTGCTCTCAAGGAGTTCTCACAATTTAATGGCGGGGAGGAACAGGCAATCATTATTCAGTCATTTCACTCAAACAACAGACAAACAACAATGCGAAAATGGATATTTATTGTTGTTGTTGTTGAGTCATTTCAGTCATGTCTGTCTCTCCAAGAAAACATGGGGTTTTCTTGGCAAAAATACTGGAGTGGTTGGCCATTTCCTTCTCCATCTCAGTTTACAGATGAGGAAACTGAGGCAAACAGGGTTAAGTGACTTGCCCAGGGTCACAGAGTTAGTAAGAATCTGAGGCTGGACTGAACATGGCTGGTACTCTATGCACTGTGCCACTTAGCTGCCAAAAAGGATGTACCCAGGATAAATTGGAGATACTCAGTAGAAGGAAGGCACAGGAATTAAGAGGGACTGGGAAAGGCTTCCTGTGGAAGGTGGGATTTCAGCTGGCATTTGAAGAAGGTCAGAAAAGCCAGGGCTGTTGGGAGACTTCAATGAGACGATGTGTAAAAGCACTTTGCAGATGTTAAAGCACTGTGCGAATGTCACCTATTATTTGCCTGTATTTGCTGCGCTTTGTCGTTACCCTGTTCTCAGGCACCAGTTTCAGAACATGATTTGTGATAAGTTAATGTGATTTTAGGGACCCAGCATAGTATCTAGTATTGGTAGGTATTTAATAAATGTGTATTAAATTGAATTAAATTTCTTAAGATCATAAGATTTAAAGCTTGAAGGGATCATACAATAGTAGATTGATGAACTTGAAAGGACTTTAAAGATCATTTAGTCCAACCTCCTCATTTTACAGATGGGGAAACTGAGGCCCAGAAAGGGGAACTGATTTGCCCAAGGTGACACTAATAGTAAGGAACTATATGTAAGGAGGATTTTGTTATCCTTTTTAGACTTTAGTTACCTAGGATCCATGGCCATGGCAATGTCTTGTTTCCTGGTGTTAGATAATAACTCCCAGAACACCCCCAAAGATTCTAGATAGTAATTCCTAGAATCATAGTGATAGACAGTCCTACTAAGGCTGCACAATGAGATATGGGGGTGACATAATTGCTATTTACTATCATTTTGAAGAGTGACGATATTGTTAAAGTTAGCTTGTGAGGTTAATGTTGGCAATATACCTTCTTTGTCTGTTGCCCTATAAAGCAAGTGGGCACTGGTCAGTGAGTGGGGAAACCATGGTGAATTCATAGGGGAATCTGTATGTGTCTTGATTGGCCTCCATCAAGGCTTGAGGGTATTTAGGGGAGTGAACAAGCTGTGCCTGTCTCAGTTGACCCCATAGCTGGGGGTCAAGAAGGGTTGTTAGGGAATGCTATAGGAGCTGATGTTCCTATTATCAGCAACTTCCTTTGAGAAGACTAGACTACAATAAAGTTGATTATTAACTCCTTTGAAGGTGTCTGCCTGTCTGACCAGATCAAAAGTGAACCTGTTAGAGGCTGGAGTCCCAAACCTCCAGTGCCTCCTGTGTATTATCTGCGAAACAGGAAAAAATTTAATTTAATTTCAAATTTGACTGTGAGAACTCTTTCCCTCCTTCCCTCTACTCCCTTTTTCTCTCTTTCCCTTCCTTTCCTTTTCCTTTCTTCCTCCCTTCCTCCCTCTTTTCCTCCCTTCCTTCCTTCCTTCCTTCCTTCCTCCCTTTCTTCTTCATCAACAAAAATAACAACCAGCATTTCTTAAACACATACTATGTGCCAGTCACTGTGCTAAGTGATGGCATACAAAGAAAGGCAAAAATATGATCCTTGCCTTCAAGGAGTTCATAATCTAATGGGGGAGAGACAAGACACAAAAATCTATGTATGTATAAGATACATACAGTTGATACAACCTCAGAGGGAAGGTGAGGGCTGGGGAGAGCCTCTTGTAGAAGGTGAGCTTTGAATTGGGTCTTAAAGGAAACCAGGGAAATAAGAAGGTGGAGGTGAGCAGGGAGGGCATTTCAGGAAAGGGGAATAGTCAGTGAAAATGCCTGGAGCTGTGAGGAAGAGCAAAAAGGCCAGTGTCACTGGATTATAGAGTATCTTGAGGATAGTAAGATGTCAGAAGACTGGAAAGGTAGAAAAGGTCCAGATTGTGGAGGGGTTTATAAGAAAATAGAGGATTTTATATTTGACCCTAGGGGTGATAAGAAGCCACTGGAGTTCGTGTGGGGAAGTAACACAGTCAAAACTGCCTTTAAAATTTTTTTTCTTTTCTTTTTTTGCTTTTTGGAGTGGAAAGGCGGGGCAATTGGGGTTAAGTGACTTGCCCAAGATCACACGGCTAGTAAGTGTTAAGTGTCTGAGGCTGGATTTGAACTCAGGTCCTCCTGATTCCAGGGCCAGTGCTCTATTCACTGTGCCACCTAGATGCCCTCAAAACTGCCTTTTTTTTTTTTTAAAGCAAGATCACTTAGCTAGGGCTTCTTAAACTTTTTCCACTTGTGACCTCTTAAGCACTTCTTAAACTGTGGGTCACGACCCCACATGGGGCTGAAATAGTCCAGCAGTCTATTGAAACAGTCCAATTGTGAGGTGAGGAAGGGCTGCACCAAGAGGTTGACTGTTTGGGTGGAGAGAAGGGGGCACATAGGAGAGATGTGATGGGAGAAACAAGATGTGGTGAGGGATTAGATAGATGCAGGGACAGAGTGAGGAGCTGAGGACAACACTGAAATTTTGAGGCTGAGTCATTGGAAGAATGGTGGTACCTTTTACAGTAAGTAATAGGGAAGATCAGAAGAAGGGAGGGTTTTGGGAGAAAATAATGAGTCTATTTTGGACATGTGGAGTTTGAAATGCTTATGGGAATATCCAGTTTGAAGTATCCAAAAGGCAGTTGGTGATGTGAAACTGGAGATTAGAAGAGAGGTGAAGGGCTGTATAAATAGATCTGAGAATGATCTGCATAGAGATGATAATTGAATCCATGGTAGCTGATGAAATCACCAAGCAAGATAATATAAAGCAGAGGTTCTTAACCTAGAGGCCTGAGGAGGAGATGTAGTTAGTATTTTGGGAACCTAATAAGGCAGTGTGGTATTTATTGAGGAAGCCAAGATGGCAGAGCACAGGCAGCAATCCAGCTGAACTCTCCCAATATTCCCCTCCAAACAACTTTAAAGTAACGGTGCAAACCAAATTTTGGAGTGGCAGAGCCAATAAAAGCTGAGAGTGAGAAATTTTTCTAGTCTAATGCAACTTAGGAGGTAGAAAGGAGAGATCTGTAATATTGAGGTTGGGGCTGGTCCAGACTGCAGGAGCACCAGATGTCGGCTGTAGAGGCAGCAGTAGTAGCAGTGGGAGCTTTCAGCCAAGAGATGGTAATAGGGTTACACAAATGGTCAGAAAGAGATTACAGGGGACTCTTTGCTGGCACTGGGTACAGTTGGCATGGATCAGCAACTCTATTGCCCTTACAAAATTCTGGGTCATAGTTCCAGGGCAAAGAGAAATACTTGTGGTCAGTAATAAGGGATCAGGGGCCCTGGTCACAGTTTCAAGGCACAGAGAAGTTCTAGTGCTTGAGGCTGCAGGAGAATAGGGGGACCTGATCACAGTTCTAGGGCCAAGAGAGGTGTTAGCTCTTATAGCTGAAGGGGAGCAAGGCCCTGTCCTAGATAAAAACCAGAACACAGACCAGGAGAGTAGTGACCACACCTCTCCCCAGATCAAAATATCTTGAAAGTACCAAAAACTTGCAGACCCCTAGATCTAGTTCTGAAAACAGCAACATGAAAAAGCCTGAAGTTTGGGACAGTGCTTTTTTGCCACTCCCAGGTGAACAAAACCTAACTTTAACATAAAGTTCAAAGTAAAGAAATAGTCTAGGAAAATGAACAACTTTTTTTTTTAAATGAAAGAACTTGACCAGAAAAGGCTTCTATGGTGGCAGGGAAGATCAAGACACAAATTCAGAAGAAGATAATGTGAAAAGAGCTACAAGCAAAGCAACAAAGAAAAATAATTGCACCCAAATGTAACAAGAATTACTGGAAGAGTTCAAGGAAGCGATAAGGGTGGTAGAAGAAAATTTGGAAGAAGAAATGAGAGTAATGCAAGAAAATTATGAAAAGAGAATCAGCAGCTTGGGAAAAGAGGCACAAAAAATATTGAAGAAATGAACTCCTTAAAAAGAAGAATTGGACAAATGGAAAAATAGGTACAAAAGCTCACTGAAGAAAACAATTCCTTAAAAATTAGAATTGGGCAAATATAAAAGCTAATGACTCCATGAGACATCAAGGAAAAAATAAAACAAAATCAAAAGAATGAAAAAAAATCATTAGAAAAACAACTGACCCATAAAATAGATAAAGGAAAGATAATTTAAGAATTATTGAATGCCTGAAAGCTATTATAAAAAAAGTCTAGACATCATATTTCCAGAAATTATCAAGGAAAGCTACCCTGATATCTTAGATCCAGAGGGTAAAATAGAAATTGAAAGAACCCACTGATCACCACCTGAAAGAGAGCCAAGGAAAACTCTCAGGAATATTATAACCAAATTCCAGAGCTCCCAAGACAAGGAGAAAATATTGAAAGCAATCAGAAAGAAACAATTCAGATATAACAGAACTACAATCAAGATCATGCAAGATTTAGTGGCTTACATGTTAAAGGAGTGGAGGGCTTGGAATCTGATATTCCAGAAGCAAAGGAACTAGGATTACAACCAAGAAAAACCTACAGAGCAACAACAAGTATAATCCTTCCCAGGGAAAAATGGATATTTAATGATACAGAGGAGCTTCAAGCATTGCTGATGAAAAGACCAGAGCTGAATAGAAAATCTGACATTCAAACTCAAGACTCAAGAGAAGCATAAAAAGATCAGCATGAAAGAGCAATAATAAAAGACTCAATAAAGTTATACTATTTATATTCTTATATGGTCAGTAACACATGTAATTTTAAGGACTTTATCATTATTAAGGCAATTAGAGGAGTCTACATAGACAGAAGGCATGGAAATGAGTTGATTTTGTTGGGATAATCTAAAAAAAATGAGAAAGAGGGATGCATTGGGAGAAGAGGAAAGGAGGAAACAGAATAGGGAAAATTTTCTCACATAAAAGAGGCACCCAAGGAAGAGCTTTTATAGTAAAGGTTGAAATTGGAGGGGGAACAGTAGGTAATGCTTGAAACACTCTCATTGAAATTGGTTCAGAGGGAAAAATATATGTGTGTGTATATGTATATGTATGTATATACACGTGTGTGTGTGTATGTGTGTGTGTGTGTGTGTGTGTGTGTGTGTGTGTAGGGTATATGAGTTTTGAAGAGAGGGAATTTATTCCAGGTATGAAAGGCCTACTCTGTGGAGACTTGGAATCAGAAAAAGAATAAAACAAAAAGGACAGTTTGGTTAGAAGGTAGAGTTAATGAAAGGGTAACATGTAATAAGCCTGCAAAGGTAGTCTGGAATCAGATTGAGAAAGGCTTTAAATGACGAACATAGGAGTCTCTCTTTGATCCCAAAGGCAAACGGGTATCATTGAAGTAAGGCAGTAATATAGCTGTGGAAATATTTCTATGCTTTAGGCAGCTGTGTGGAGGATGCACCGAGACAGTTAAAAATGAGAGATTGGGTTAGAATTCCAAGGTCATTCCCAGATCTAACAAAATCTATGGATTCGTCATTTCTGTCCCCTCCCTCCATTCAATGCCTCCCCTCCGAGACCCCTCAATTTCAACCTGCAAGGTCCCAAATTCAGGAGCTGTACTCTGACTCTTCCAGCCCATGCTGTTCTCTCTTTCCCTGGGCTCCTTCTACCTGCCATGGTTTTGAAGGCAAACACAGCTCCCTGCCCAGGCCAACACAGCTCATCATGGGTGGTCTTGTTCTAGAGCACAAGCTTCTGGGAGCATAGGATCCAAGATCTAGAACTGAAAGTAACCTCAGAGACCATCCAGTCCATCCCCCTCATTTTATCAGTGAGGAGACTGAAGTCCACGGAGATTAGTGTGATTGGTTCAAAGTCACACAAGTATCACACACATCAAAGTCACACAAAGTCACACACACATCAGAAGTAGAGTTTGAATGCAAGTCCTCTACCTCCAGAGTTACTACTATTCCTTTCTACCAAGTTGCCTTCTAAACCACAAATAGCTTTTCCTCTCTGTCTTTTCTCAGTTATTTGAAATGGAAAGGGACATTTGGGGATTCTAGTCCAAACCCACTGAATTTGCATGCCTAATGACACTGAGACAGACTATCTTAACTCTGAGAATCAAGCTTTGACTTAAGAAACAGTCAGTAGAGTTTTCTAAATTAAAGTTGCTCTAAATTTCACGCTTTATTAATGGCCAGTGGTTCCAGTCATTCAGGCAAAACATAAATAATGAGAAACCAGACTGACACATTAGAAATGTCTGAGGCCAGATTTGAACTCATGGAGATGAGTCTTCTTGTTCCAAGTCCAATGCTCTATTCATTGCACTACTTAGCTGCTCATGTACTGGAAGTAGAAGTCAGAGAAAAGAGAACTACACTTGAAGTTAGGAAACCTGGTCCCAGCTGTGATATTTATCAGCTATGTGACCCTGAAGAAATCAGTCTCTCTGAGTCTCTGTTTTCTCATTTATAAAACATGGCTCATTATTTTTATATCACCTATCTCACAAGGTTGTTGAAAAGAAAGTGCTTTGTAAACCTGAAAGTACTATAGAAATGTGAGTTATTATTGATAATGAAAACAAAATTCATAGGAAAATGGACATATTAAAGGAACCATGGGGAGTATACGCCCATGATTAATTAGTTGAATAGCAAGGCCCTGGGAGCCCTGTAATTGATACAACATTAACCAGGCATGGACCCCTGGAAATGGTTTCAATGAAACTTAATAGATGTGTTTCCATTCCTTTACACAGGGTCAGGAGATTGGCTGTACATTTAACTATTCATCTGCACAGACTCATCAAATCATAGGACTTAGAGCCAGAAGGAACCATAGAGATCTAGTCGAACATTTTCATCTTACAAGGAGAAAGCTGAGACACAGAGACAGAAAGAGACTTGCCCACTGTCACGCAGGCAGAACTGTCCAACATGGAGTTGGGGTGGAGATGGTTGAAACTGACAGGGCAGAAAGAGATTCAGATCACAATTCCAGTTGAGGAAAAAAAAATGCAAAAAACATCAGTCAGCTCTAAAAGATCCACATTGCAAAAGGCTTTAAAAAGTTATCTATGTTAATTTTTTCCTCCCCATTAGAAAGTGAGTTCTTATGAGACTGGGGACTGCATCATAACTCCCCTAGCCCAGCATGGCGCTCCCTGTATAAAGTACATGCTTATTCAATACAAATTTGTTGGTATATTGCTGACAAGGTCATTCATCTTGTTAGTTTGTTTTTCCCTCCCTTACCAGGTGTCTGTGAAATCAGGGCTTTTTTGAGTTTTAAAACAAAACCTGAGTTTTGTGTTGAAACTTTCCCAAGAAGTTAGATTTTGGCATACTTGCAATTCCTCCTACACGATGCTTGATCTCCCCTCTCTGACTCTGCATCCCTTCCTGTCTGCATCCCTCGCCCCACCCCGGCCTGTTGGCATCCCTGGCTTCCTTCAAGATTTAGCTCAAATGTCACTTTCTGCAGGCCTGGCCCTGACTCCCCAGCTGCCAGTGCCTTTTGCTCTAAGGCTGCCTTTCACTTACTCTGTAGGTAGCCCTTATCTATTTAGTTATATACATACTCTCTCCCCTGATTAGAATGTAAGCTCCTTGAAGGCAGAAGATGTTTTGGATTTTTCTTTGTATCCCCAGTGCTAAGCTCAGTGACTGGGATGTAGCAGGTGTTTAATAAATGTTTATTTATCGATTGACGCTTGATATAGTATGAAATTAAGCAAACGAAGCTGAATTGAGTGTCAGAAAGCTGGAGATGGGCAGTGATTAACAGCAGCAAATCATACAGTCTTAGCTTTAAGAAGATGCTACCTTTGTCACAAACTACCTGTGTGACCTTGAGCAAGTCATGTAATCTCCTTGGGTCTCAGTTTTCTCATTTGTAAAATTAGAGGGTAAGACTGGATGACCTCTGAGATGTCTTCTGGCTCTACACCTAAGATCTGGTCTATCTTTTGACTTTCAGGCAGTAGAAGACCTAAGGCACTCAGGAGAAAGAACCATCTTTTTCTTCTCAAAGATCTTTATAATGAAACCTCCAAAATGACCTCAAGGACCCATGATCTCTGGGGTGTTAAAGGCACATCCCAATCCCTCTATGCCCTAATAGTCAGCTTTTCAAATTGCTGGGGCTGGACCCTCAGGGGTCAATTTTCAGCTGATGAGCCTCTCCAGACTTAGCTAAGCTGGCACTCAGATGACAAACACTGTCTCCGAGCCCATTTTTGAAAGCTTTCCAGCTTGATAAGACCAGTCATAGCTTGAATACTGCTAGGATAGCTTTCTTCAAGGGTGGGGAACCTGTAGTCTTGAGACCACATGTGGCCCTCTATGTCCTCAAATGCAGCCCTTTGAATAAATTTAGACTTCACAGAGCAAAGTGAAGTCTGAATTCAGTGAAAGAGCCACACTTGAGGATCCAGAAGGCCACATGTGGCCTGGAGGCTGCAAGTTCCCCCTCCTCCCCCCCCACGTTTGAATCCAGGGCCATCTCTGTACCATGCCCAAAGATGGAAGAGGGCTTTAGGTCAGGGGATCCTCTAAAACAGCGGTTCTCAACCTGTGGGTTATGTTCAATTTGTAACAATGAAAATACATCCTGCATATCAGATAAATTCATAACAGTAGCAAAATTACAGTTATGAAGTAGCAACGAAAATAATTTTGTGGTTGGGGGTCACCACAACATGAGGAACTGTATTAAAGGGTCACAGCATTAGGAGGGTTGAGAACCACTGCTCTAAAACTAAGCTTCACTTCCCTGATGGCAAATTCTCCCTTTTATTCAGAATGGAAGCCTGGAAGGCAGGAGCTATGATGTTTTTGTTTTTGAATTCTCTGCTCCCAGAACAGTACCCGGCACAGCTTAGGCCCTTAATTAAATATTATATTGAACTGAATTGAAATGTTTCCTTTCATTTATTTTCCTTTTCTTCTTTTTAAAAAAATTTTTTAAATTTTTTTAAAATTTAAATTTATTTACTTTTAGGGTATAACATTCAATTCCACAATCCCTTGAGTTTCCTTTTCCTTTTCTTCTTCAGCAAACATCATAAACATTCTCCAATTGTAAAAAAAAAAGAAAAACCCCCAAACTATTTGCCATATACTTTCCTTTAATTAACACACTTTTGTGTCTCCACCTCCTCCTTTCCCCTTCCACTGGGCACTGAGAGAAGTACAAAGACAGAAAACACCAAACCGTCCCTGTTGTCAAGGATTTAACAATCTAAGTGACACTTCAAGACAGTTGGCAACAAATACTGCTGGACTATAGGAAAATCTTTAAGCCTTTGCCAAGGGTCCCCTTGTTCTCAGCTGTATCTGACGTCACAAAATTCCTGAACAGCCAGAGAATTTGGCCAGTTTCTTGGTACTTCCCACCTGTAGCTCAGACACCCCTTGGCCTACTCTCCACCAAGCCCCACAATTAAGAGTATTTTAACTCTGCCCCCACTCTCACACCTCTTTAGACTCGTTTCCTTTTAACATGATTTTTAGGTTTTTAAAGAGAGGCAGGAGAAGTTTTTGTCCCTAAATCAAAGTCTTCCCTGGGAGAATCAGAGGATTTTGAGCTGGGAGGGGTCTTAGCGGTAACTTAGTCCAAACCTGGCTTTTTACAGATGAGGAAGCTGAGACTCAGAGAAAGGAAAGTACTTGCCCCAAATCACCTGGGTACTAAATTCAAATTTCAACGCAGGGCCTCTAATTTCAACTTCACTGCTCAGAATTTATTCTTTGTTAGGTATAGAAGGTCTGACTCAATTTCAGGTTTGTGAATATTTTGGGGATTTACAAGTGACTGACATTTGAAAGAAGTTAATAGTTCTAAAATAATTATAGCTACCATTCATATGAAATAGTTAACGTATAATAGCTAGCATTTATATTTATAAAATTCTTGAGTTTTGCAAAATGTTTTACATGTGTTCTCTCTTTTCTTACAAGAGTTTTGTGCAGTGGATGCTATTATTATCACCATTTTACAGATGAGGAAACAGACTGAGGTGAGAGCCATTAAGTGTCTTGAGTCACACAGGTCACACAGCTAGTGAGTGTGTGAGGCCACATTTGAACCCAAGTCTTCTTGACCCCAAGTCCGGTCTCTGTCCATTGTACTACCTAGTTGCCCTAGGCTTGGCAAATTCCTCCAGGTTCTGGTTGGAGCCTGGAGTTTTCCAAATGCCTCTTGGAGAGGATAACCAGATTGCTACATTTAAACTTGAAAAGGACCTTAAGAGCATTTAGTCAGGAACTAAGGCCCAGAGGAAGGGTGAGAGACTTCCCAGGGTCATCAATGCAGTGAATGGTAAGGTAAATATTCAAACCCAGGTGTTCCAAAGACGAAGGTCTCAAAGGAGCCTTTAAATCTCAGCCAAGTCTTGATTTAAACCCAAGTCTTCAGATCCCCAAACTAACTCTCTACACAAAACTATGGTGTTGTGTGTATATGTTCTGTGAATATACATTTAATATATGTGCTAATATGAATGCATGCCTGTCATAGATGGCATTTGTGTGCTGACAGAATGAATGTTTGTACAGTAGTATGCCCTGGTGTGAATGGTTTTCCATGTGTATAACAATCTTGTGTATAGGTGCATATTCTTGGTGGGGAGGGGAAGGTAGCCTCATCTGCAATTTGTTGAACATAAGATACTCCCAATGTGGAAATTCCTTCTGCCAATGCAGTTGAGCATCCTGTGTATAATTTATAGTCTTAGAGAGTTGCCTGAGAAGTGAAGTTATTTACTTATGTTCATACAGCTAGTATGTGTCAGAAGCAGAATTTAAACGCAGGTCTCTTGAGTGAGGCTGATGGCCTTGTAGACACTATGCCATTCTATCTTTCATGTGTGTGCACAGAATTCCTAAATAGAAGTCAAAGAGCCAGGAATTCAAAAAACCACCAAAGTTCTCATTCAGACACTACTTGTTTACCACAGACCATCCAAACTTCTTGAATCTGTCGATTTGGGCTAGAGTTCCCTGGGAAATAGAATCCCTTTCATTCTCTGTTCCAGATCCAAGTCCTAAACTGGAAGTGTAAAATACTAACCCCAAATCCTACAGCCTTATATTTTCCAGAGCTTTTGAAAAATACTGGTCCACTGGGCTTGAGTTCCTGCAAACATCTGCTATGACACAGGCAACTTGACACAAAATCAGTAACTTATGCATCGAAGAGCATGGTCCCTTATTAAAAAGTCATATTAAAAAGCAGCACCCCCCCCCCCCCCAACCTGTGCTTTGCCTATTCCCTCTCTTTCTTTCTTTCCTGCTTCCAAGCACTCTGAGTCTCATGTCTCTGGTCTCTGGAGTCACTCATTCACACAACACCTGAGAAACGCAGGAGAAAGAGGCCCAAGAACAAAGAGGAAAAGTATTACCATGTTGTTTATGGGCACTGGAAGCAGGTAGGGGAGCGACTGGCTAAGGAGAGAGAGTCCAAGTGCCAGCCAGCTTCCTTTCCATCAATTCTGCTGGGGATCAGTGCATATTCCTGTTTCCATTCTTTCCCGAGGGGGCACCTCCTTGTGTTTCTGTCCAATCCCTGTGAGCAGCTGGTGGCTGGTGGGCAGGTCTTCCTCAAATCCAGGTGCAGGAGGTGCCCACATGGGCAGTCCCGTGAGGACCTCACCTCTGTCCCCTCCCTCCCCATCCGTCAGTTCCAGGTCCTTTCCAAGGCAGCCAGAGTTGAAGAGGAAACCTGTGAGCCAGGAGCTAGTTCTCCTCCTTCCTCCTTCATCTCTGAGAAACAGGGCAAAGGGTGAGAGGGAGAAGGCGAGAGGAAAGAAAGGAGAGAGAGAAAGAGGGCGGGAAAGGGGGGGGAGGAGGAGCAAGAGGAGGCGAGATGAAGAAGATGAAGAAGACGAAGAAGATGAAGAAGAAGATGAAGACGAAGAAGAAGAAGAAGAAGAAGAAGAAGAAGAAGAAGAAGAAGAAGAAGATGAAGACGAAGAAGAAGAAGAAGAAGAAGAAGATGAAGACGAAGAAGAAGAAGAAGAAGAAGAAGAAGAAGAAGAAGAAGAAGAAGAAATAAAGGGGGAAACAGAAGAGAAATAGGGAAAAGAGAGAGTCAGAGGAGAGAGACAGAGACAGAGACAGAGAGACAGAGACACAGAGAGAGAGAGGGAGGGAGGGGGAAGGGAAAGAGAGAGGGAGAGAGAGGGGGAGAGAGAGAGAGAGAGAGAGAGAGAGAGAGAGAGAGAGAGAGAGAGAGAGGAGAGGAAAAAGAACAGAAGGAAAAAAAACAGGAGAGAAGGAGAGAGAGACCAAAATGCAGAGAGACAGAGGACCGAGGTGTATGCTCACAGGCAGAGAGAAGAAAGCTGGCTTGTTAAGGAGAGACTGAGGGGAGTGGAAAAGCAGAAGGGAGGAGGGTGTCTGGGAACCAAGTCTTAAAACTCACTCTCGCTCCAGCCCGAGCCTGAGTCTTTCTCATTACAAAACCCTCTTCCTGTCCCAAGCCTATCCAGGTCCAGGTACAGCAGCCCCTGTTGTAGAACCTAGTGAAACCCCTCCCTGCCCCCAGTTTTCCCCATTCCCACCCCTCCTTCACCGCCTCCCACCGACCTCCCCCGCTGAGGACTGGAGCTGGGCACAGTTCAGAGAAGGGAAGCAGGTTGGGGGAGGGGACGGTCCCGCCGGCCAGCACAGGAGAGCCCCGCCGTTCCTCCTCCCCTAGAGTGCGTCTGCGAGTCTTCGAGTCTTCAGCCCGCCCGCCGCCGGCTGCGCTTGCCAAGAGGAACACAAGACACCCACACAGTTTTGTTTTCCTAACCATTCTTTTTCCAAGAGCAGTTTCTTTCTTTCGTACCTCACGGATCCGAGCCCCTGGATGGCTGTCTTTCCTTTGCCAGCCCTGAAAAGGCCTCGAGCTAGTTGGCCAGAACTCTCCCTTTCCAAAACTCTTGCAAACAGTCCAAGAGTTATGGAGTCCCCATCCCAAAGCCCAGGAAGCTCGGCAAGGGGAGGACGGGATATTTTCAGGGACCAAATAGGATGAAAGGAGAAAGGGGTCCAGGTCTAATTTATTGTTAGGGTTTCCCGACTCCACTTTCCTCTCTTTTAATCCCCTTTACACTCAACAGCAATCTGCTTTAAGTAGAGAGCTGGACGTCTCACTCTGCTCATCTCACTTTCCTTTTCCCAGAAATCTCGCTCTCCATTGCCTAGGTAGGAAAGTTTTAACTCCCCAGGCTTGGATTCAAAGTTCTTCACAATCTGGCAGTACTCTATCTAGCTTTTCTGCCTTGTCATTCTCCTCTTGAACTGTATGCTCTGAGTAAACTGGAGGAAATCCCCAAGCCCCAAACATCCTGTAGCCTTTTGTTTCTGTCTCTTTGCTCCAGATATTCCCTCTGCCTGAGATGCCTTCCCTCCACCCTTCATCCATTGAGTTTCTACCTATTCTTGAAAGCCTAACTCAGATAATTACTTGCACCTTGATGTCTTCTCTGATTTCTTGTTAGCAATAACCTTACTGTATCTCTCTAGTGAATTTATCATGTGATACTTCCTGTTATACATATTTGTGAATCTCTAGACTGGAAGTTCTTTGAGGACAGGTCTTATCCAAGCTTGCTATCTTTCCCAGTGCCTAATACTGTGTATTACAGTTATTTGTGTGTCTCTGGACTGGACATTCCTTGAAGATGGGCAATTGGCTTATCAAAGCTTTGTGTCTCTTCCAGAGCCTAATAGAGGGCTTTGCACACAGTAGACATTTTAAAATGACTGTTAAATTGCTGAATCTTTAACAAACACATCAAAGGCCCTCCACAATCCAGCCTACTTTACCCAGCCCATCTTCCATTGCTCCTCCTTCAGCCAAAATGATTCACCATTCACCTTCCTGGCTTCCTTTAAGTCCTAACCAAAATCCTACCTTCTACAGGAAGTCTTCCTTAATCCCTTTTGATCACTGTGCTTTTCCTCTTTTAATTATTTCTTATTTATCCTGTATATAGCTTGTTTTGTATGCATTTGTTTTCGTGTTATCTCCACCATCAGACTGTAAGCACCTTGGGAGCAGGGACTGGGTTTTTTTTTTTAACCTCTTTTTGTATCTCTAGTACTTAGGACAGTGGCTGGCACATGGTAGGTGTTTAATAAATGTTTATTAAATTGGTTGTCTTATCTGCCTTTGCTCCTTTTCCTCTGCCTAGAATGTCCATCTTCTACCATTCTTCCAATAAAAATCCTATCCATTCTTCAAGATCCAGATAAAGATATCATGAAGTAGTAGATTGAGCACAGGACTTGAAGTCAGGAAGACCTGGGTTCAAATTCTGCCTCAGATATAATCTGTGTGATCCCTAGTCAAGTCACTTGGCTTTAGTTTCCTCATCTATGAAATGCCCTCCAAGGTCTGTTCCAACTATAATCTATGATCTTGTGAAATGTCACCTTTTCTTTGAAGCTTTCCCTGATCCCTTCAACCAAATGCAATGTTTTCCTGTTTTGAATGTTCATGGTACTTTACTTATCCTTATGCATTTTTCTACTCTACACAGCCAGTAACTCCAGCCTAAGCTCTGAATAGAGAAGCAGTAGTTTTTGAAAAGAACACTGGAAGAAGATGGAAGAAAGAGAAAGGCAAAGAAAATGAAGGATGAAGGGAATAACATGGTTTTGCCATGTGGGTGAAACACCTACATGGATAACAACATGGCTACAAATTGACATCCCATCCCTGGGACCGAGATGGAGTAGACATTAATCTCTCTCTTGTACTTGAGTTTCAAGTCGGAAGGAACTTTGTTATCATTTTATTGGTGCAGATCAGTCAAGACAATATGAGGAGTCAGCACATGGAGTGGCCAAGGATCTCTTAATATTCTGAAAATGGAACATAATCAGCATATACCAGGAGATGCTTCCATCTTCCTGATGAGTGACAGATGCATTGGGAGACTGAGGAGAACATCAGGAGCCAATAGAACTATCTGTTGTCTGCTCCCATGAGCATAGAGGCAAGATGGGGAGTGTGGGAGGAGATCAAATTCCACTCTGATGGAGGGCCCTGGAGGTGATTGTATCTCCTTGATTTTGGTTTTCTTCTTCTTATGCTTCCTGAACAAGAGGTTTGCTTACTACTCTGTGAGTTTTTCAAGGATTTTCTTTAAATAGGAGGAATTTCCAGGGGGTAGAGGCTGAGCCAAGTAGAGCATCTTGAACCCAAGTTTCACTGTATGTTCTTAGAGTGATAAGGAGGGTAATTCTAGAGGCACTGTTCATACCCCTTTCACATGTGATTGTCATTATCCCAACTCATCTGTAAGCTCGATGAAGAAAGAGACAATAGATGATTAATCTTTGTGCTCCCCACCAAGTACTAAACACAGGACCTTGTGTGTAGCAATTGCTCCATAAATGTTTATTGAATTCTACAAGTCATTCCCCAATTGATAAATGGTCAAAAGCTATGAACAGGCAATTTTCTGAGGCAGAAATTAAAGATATCTTTAAGCATATGGAAAAATACTCTAAATCACTATTGATTCGAGAAATGCAAATCAAAACAACTTTGAGGTACCACATCTCACCAGTCAGATTGGCTAAGA
>CM053585.1:256388823-256395443 GCA_028646515.1 Pseudochirops corinnae | reverse complement strand
CTATTGTACAATGTGAAAGTATTTGCAGATCCTATACATGATTGCACTCCACCATGGGGCGGGGGGGAAGGGAGGGAAGAAAATCTGAAACTCAAGTGATTGTGGAACTGAATCTTGTAAATTAAAAGTAAATGAGTAAATAAAAAAAAAATTTAAAAAAATGTTTATTGAATTCTTAAGGGAAAGGGACTAACTAATTCCTTTCCTGGAGGCTGGACCTGTCAGCTTTTTCCTGAAGGTAGGACTGTATTAAAAATTTTCCCCATCCTGTCTATAATGATAAGTAGGATGTAGAGGAATCATCTCTCCAATCATACTATTCAGGTTCCTAGGAAGAATCTATCCATCCAGGTTCTAGTTTGCTTTGTTACCAACTTCCAGTACCTCAAATTTTGCATTCATTTTTTTCAATTCAATTCAGTTCAACAAACTTTAATTAATTGCTTACTATGTGTAAGGTGCTGTGCTAGATGCTGGTGATATAGTGACAAAAATGAAGCCCTCTGTTCTGTGGCTTATATTCTACTGGGGGATACACATATGTATGTAACACATACTTAGATAATATATGCAAAGTAATTTCATGAGGAAGAGAGAACCAGGGACAGTGGTGGGGTTGATGGGGGGTGGATCAGGAAAGGTTTTGCAAAGGAGGTGACTCTAGAGATGTAACCTGAAGGAAACTAAGAATTCCGAGAGGCAGAGGAAATGCATGAGAAGTATGAGAGGGAAAAAGCCTGAGAAAGGGCACCAGAGATGGCATATTAAGATCATTGAATAGCTAGTAAGCGGTTTTGGCTGGAATGTAGGGTAAGGGAAATAATATGAATATTTGGAAGGACAGGTGGGAACCAGAATACGAATGTCTTTAAATGCCAGGCCAAGTTTTTCTACTACTTTAGATGCAACAGAGATCCATGGAAGACTTTTGACTAAAGTGGTGATATAGTCCGCAATGTGTTTTAGGATTGTTAATTTGGCCGCTGGGTTGAAGGATGGATTGGAGACAGGGAAGAACCTAGAGTCAGGGAGACAAATGGGGGTGCTTGCAATAATCCAATGGAGATGTGATGAGGACTTGAACTAAAGTAATGGTCATGTAAATGGGGAGAAGGGGCAGATGTAAGAGATTTTTTGGAAACAGAATTGACAGGGCTGGACAGATAGCCGGATGTGAGGCATAAAGAAGAGGAGACAAAGAGATAAAAGAAAGAAGAGAAATAAAGAAGAGAGATAGAGAAAGAGAAGAGACAAAAAAAGAGAGAGAGAAAAGAGATGAGATGAGATGAGAAGAGGAGAGGAGAGGGTCCCCTACAAAACTCTGGGGAACACCTTAGGATAGGAGAGCAGGAGATAGATGATGACTCATCAAAAAAATTGAGAAACAACAGTCAGATGACTTGGGAAAGAACCAGAAAATACTGGTATCCTAGTAAGCAATGACTGAGAAAATGTCCAGGAGGACCTAGCAACAAAAGCTGTTGGTTGGTTGTTATCCTTCATTGAAGAGGACCAAAATGACATCACTATGTTGGGGTACAGTGCATCTAGCTGTAGCTGATGAGACCAATATGAGTTGAGAAGACTGTACCACAAGTCAGACACAATAGTTCATATAAAGATTTGGAATAGATGGTTTGATTGTCTTAGAAGTGTATGGTTGATTTAGAACTAGAAGGGCAAACAGAGGTAATGATTATGGAGGCAAGCTCCAGAAGAAGTTGGATATCCCTATGTGAACATCCCACTGGCATCTCACACTCACTGTGTCCAAAACTTAACTCCTTATATTTGCCCCCAAACCTACCCCTGTTCTAAAATTTCCTATTTCTGCTGAGAGTACCACTATACTTCCAGTTAGCCAGGTTAACACTGATTTTTCTCTGAATCTTTCTCTATTATCTCTTTCCCTGGTGCTGACAAACATTCTCAAGTCTAACTACCTCATCCTTAAAAACCTTCATTTGATCCCACTGTCTCCTCAAGTGATCATCTTCTATCTCTTTTTTCTTTTAATAGAATCCTAGGATCATAGATATTGAATTGGAAGGAATCTTAGATGTCACCTAGTTTAACCCTGTTTTTTTTGCAGATGAAGCAATTGGTTCCCAAAGAGGTTGTCACTTGCCCAAGATTACAAGGTAGTAAATAGTAAATCAAAATTCAAAGTCAGGTCCTGTGA
The DNA here is from genome assembly GCA_028646515.1 of Pseudochirops corinnae. Classification (NCBI taxonomy): domain Eukaryota; kingdom Metazoa; phylum Chordata; class Mammalia; order Diprotodontia; family Pseudocheiridae; genus Pseudochirops; species Pseudochirops corinnae. The sequence continues at coordinate 256,393,261 of CM053585.1, read as the reverse complement.
CTCCAAGTTTAGTGCTTTTTCCACTGTACCACATCTTTCTCTCTCTTATCTTTCTCTTTTTTCCCCCTCACTCTGATTTCTTTCTCTTTCTTCTCTCTCTGATCTCATCTGTCCCCATTGGTTCAATTATTATTTTTATACATACAAATCCTATTTCTACCTATCTGGCACTAATCTTCCTTAATTACTGTTATACATCATCAATTACCTGTTGGATAACTTCCTCTGGATGTTCTATAGGCATCTCAAACTAAAAATATCTGCAACAGTAGTCATTACCTTCCTCATTAAACCTCCTCTTCCTCTAAACTTCCCAATTATTGCTTGAGGTCACCCCCATTTTTCTAGTTATCTAAGTTCATAACCTTAGAGACACAGAATCATAAACTCAGGATCCTAGAAAAAAGAATTGTAAGGTATCTCGGTGGCCATCTAGTCCAACTCATATGCCAAGAGTCCCCACTATAACATACCTGATAAGTGATTTTCCAGCTTCTACTTGAAGATCTCCAGGAAGGAAGTCTTCAATGAGCTACCTTCGTAGGTAGCTTATTATACTTTTGGACAGCTGTATTTATTAAGAAGTTTTTCCTGACATCAAGTCTAAACTTGCTTTTTTGTGCCTTCTACCCATTACTCTTGGTTTTCCCCTTTCCACTCTGGGACCAATTGTAGCAAATCTAGTTCCACGTATTATCCTTTCAAATATTTGAAAACACTTATGTTCCCAGTAAGTCTTCTCCTGAGCTCAGTTAAGTCAACTGTGAAGTAGAGTAACCAAAGAAGATAACAATAACAACAACTAGCATTTAAATAGCACTTTAGGGTGTGTACAGTTATTTACATATATTAATTCATTTGAGTCTGATAACAATCCTGTGAGCCCAGGAGGGAAGATAACAGAATGAGCATTATGGCAGCTGGCCAGTCAGCTTGGCTTAGCGACAGCGTCAAAGCAATCTCCACTAACTCTGGTAGGAGACACTTCTTTGACTGATTGGAAGGACTTTAAGGAGAACAATGAGGAGGCATAAGGGGTTGTGTTCAACATGTGTATCAAGGGAGACAAGATTCCGTCTGGATCTGTGAGGGTTATCATCTTTGTTGGGTAAGAGAAAGAGGGGTTGGGAATGACAAGAGCTCCCTAAGGTGAGATATAATCCTGGGATGTGGAGAAAGGAGAAGAAAATGTTGGGGCTGGAGGGAGGAAGACATTGAATATGGATGAGTAGGATACCTAGTGTCTCCTAAAGGTGTCTAGGAAAGGCTGGGACTCTCACCAAGGTTGTAACTGGCTACCAGGCCCATGCAGACATTGCTACTAAGAGTAATTATCACTAAGAACAAGCCCTAGCACATATACTCAGGACTACAGCAGTGACACCCAAACCCTTTGTAGATGAAAGACAATCTCAGAGGAGAAGGTTCTGGTAACTGGGGGAACTGAAGAAGATGAGACTTGAAGTTTTGAAGGAGATGAGCTGAGTCTCAAAAGAAACCAGAAAACTAGGAGGTAGAAGTGAGGGGTCAAAGAATTTCAGGGGGACAATTAATGTGAAGATATGGGGATTGTATCTGGAATGTGGTGTTTGAGAAATTGCTTTTAAGCCAGTGTAGCTGTCATAATAGGAGAGTAAAGTATAAGAAGACTGGAAAGATAGGAAAAGGACAAGTTATGAAGAGTTTTAAATACCAAAGGACTTTATATTTGATCCTAAAGGTAAGAGAGAGACATTGGAGCTCATTTGTTGGGGTTGCTTAGGGGGAGGTTGATGTGATCATACCAAGGCTTTAGAAAAATCACCTTGACAGCTGAGTGGAGGCTGGATTGGAGTAGGGAGAGACTTGAAAAAAGGAAGACTAGGGAAAAGATTGTTACAAGCAAGAGATGATGAAGGCCTGAACTAGACTAAACTTAGGGTGGTAGCTGAGTGAATGGAGAAAAGGGGATTCTATGAGAGACATTGTGAAGGTAAAGATGACAAGATTTGGTAACAGGTTGAATATATGAGATGAATAATAGTTGAGGACCACGCCAAGGTTGTGGACCAGGATGATTGGGAGAATAGTTGAGCCCACAACAATAAGAGAGGAGTTCAGAAGAGAGGAAGATTTGGGGAAAAGAGAATTAATTTTGTTTTGGACATATTGAGTTGGATAGAACTATTGATTATATAATTTGAGAAGTCTAAAAACCAGTTGGTAATATGTGACTGAGGCTCAAGAGAGACTGGCTGAATATGTAGATCTGGGAATCATCTGTATAGAAATAATAAGTAAACCAATGAGAGCTGATGAGATCCCCAAGTGAAAGAGAAAAGAGAAAAAAGAAAAGAGGGCCAGGACAGGGCTTTGGGCAACATGTGTGATTAGCAGGCATGACAGATGAAGAAACAGCAAGAGAGACTGGGAAGGAGCAATCACACAGGAGAGGAATCAGGAAAGGACAGCCATCAAAACCTAGAGAATGTGTCCAGGAGGAGAAGGTGAACAATTGATTACAAAACTATGGACAGGTCAAGAAGGCTGGTATTTGGAGAGGGTGGTTTCAACTGAGTGATGAGGTTGGGATTCAGACTGTAAAGCTGAGAATCAAGTGATAATAGAGGAAGTGGAGGTACCTTATGTGAATGGCTTTTTCAAACAGATTAGACATGAAGGAGAGAAGATATGCAGAATAATATCCAGAGAGGCTGGTAGGATCCAGTGAAGGGTTTGTTTTTTTAAGAATGGAGGAAAGATGAGTATATTAGGCAGCAGTGAAGGAGCTAAGAGAGAGGTAGAGACTAAAGATAAGAGTAAGAGGGATGATAGTCAAAACAATCTGTTGGGAGAAGAAGGTCAGGGGATAGGATCAAGAGTGCACATGCAGACATTGGCCTTGGCAAGGAGAAAGGATGCCTATTTATTTAAGATGGGAATAAAGAAAGAGATAGCTGGGGGGAAATGTCTGGGCGATGTAAAATGAGGAGGGGAGAATTGATAGCATTTGTTGAATGGCTTCAATTTTGTGAGGGAAGTCAAGTCCCCAGTAATGTTATAGACAAAATCCAGAGCTTCTAAAACATACTGCAAGTGGGCCAAAAGAAGAAATTCAAGTACCAAGGAATGAGTCACGATCACCCCCACCCCAAACAGTAGCAGCAGCAGCAGCAACAGCAACAACAACCCTGAGCTTCTACTAAACACAAGAGATTTTAGTATATGGTATTCCAAAAGGAAACTCTTACAATTAAGAATAATTTAACTTGCAAAGCCAAATATTATCCTACAGGGGAAAATGGATCTTTAATGGAACAGAGGATTTTTGAGCACTCCTGATGAAAAAACTAGACCTAAGTAAAAATTTTGAAATGTAAACACAAAAATCCAGAGAAACTTAGGGGTGGTGAAGAGGGAAGATTCTACAGAGGAGGGAAAAGCCAGGAGGAAAGCAAACTTAACTGGGTGGTAGATGATAATTTTGGAAGAAGGGGTTAGAAAGAGTAGTACCAAAAAAGAGAAAGAAAAAAAGAGGGCTGATGAAACTTTTTAAAAAATGCGCAGAAGAGACTAGAAAGCAGCTCAGAAAGGAGCACTCACAATCAGGAAAGTTTTGAAAGTAACATGGTGAACTTAGATAGGTTTAAAAAGAAAACTATATGAAATAGAGATTTACTATATCACATACATTGCTTTCTATGTTCTATTTTATGTATGGAAATGTTTAGGATTTTCTTGAATTCTTGAATTCAGAATTAAATAGTTTTTAGGAAAAGGCTTACAAAGCACTTCCCTCACAACGACCCTGTCAGGTAGATAAGGCAAATATTTTAATTTTCATTTTACACTTGGAAAAATTCAGTCTCAGCAAGGGTGCCATGGTCATCATCCTAGTAAGCAGCAGAGCCAGGATTCATAACATCATAAATTTAGAGCGAGAAGGGACCTCAGAGAAAGCCAGCTGGTCAACTTGTTTATTTTTATAAATGAGGAAACTGAGACTGGAGAGTGTTAGGAACTTGCCCTTCTCAGGTAAGCAGGAGACAGATCAATGTCAGAGACAGAATTTGCATTTAGGTCCTCTGACTCCAAAGCCCGTGTGAAGTCTTTCCTCTGTACCACGCAGTCACCTAGCTAGGGTCTCCTGTCTCTCTGTCCAGTGTACCATCAACATTTTATTAATATGATTTTTTAATCTCCACACTTGCTCTTGAACCCTTCGAACTTTGCCAGAGTTGAGAGGAAGTTACTGTAAGTGGGATTGGTTTGGTTGGGTAGGAAAGGGATGGTGTGGAACAAATCCTGTAATTTCATTGGTGAAGGAAATCCGGGTGAGGAAATTCCCTCTAGCCTTGCATCAATGCTGCAAATTATAGTCTTGGATACTGAGGGATACTGAGAAGTTATGACATTCACTTAGGGTCAGTCACCCAACCAGTCACATTTAAAGACAGCA
>CM053585.1:256328823-256383823 GCA_028646515.1 Pseudochirops corinnae | reverse complement strand
GGGCCTGTGGTCAGGAAAACCATTTTTAAAACCTGTCCTCAGATGCTAACTAACTGTGAACCTGAGAAAGTTACTTAACCTCTGCCAGACTCAGTTTCCTTAACTGTAAAATGGGATCATAATAGAACCTACTTCCCAGGGTTGTTTGTGAGGATCAAATGTGATATTTGAGGGGTGGATAGGTGGTGCAGTTAGTAAAGCACCGGCCCTGGAGTCAGGAGGACCTGAGACAGACACTTAACACTAGCTGTGTGACCTTGGACAAGTCACTTAACCCCAATTGCCCTGCCTTTCCCTCTCCAGAAAGACCCCACAAAAATGAGATATTTCTAAAGCATTTAGCACAGTGTTTGATACATAGTTGGTGCTTAATAAATGTTTGTTCCTTTCCCCCTCCGTCTGCTTCTAATTTTCCTGTCTTACTCTGGAGGGAGAGATAAAGTTATATAGCCTCTCACCTCACACTTAACATACCTCTTTGTTTCCCCACTCTAATTCACTTATGATGCATTATATTATAGTTATGTAACCCTCATACCAACCCTCATTGGTATGAGAGTCTTTCCTCATTATTGGAGATGACATCCTACCCTGAATGAGGGAAAGGATGGGGTTGGCAAGAGGGGGGGAGTTCTAGCTCTCTTTGATTGTTTTTCAGACGGTTTTTTGAGTTGCTTTGGGCACTTCTGGTTTCTAGTTTCAAGAGGAAAGATGGAGGAGGTCAACCACTTCAGGCTGCTGAAAGAAAAGACTGAGAAGGTATCAGGGAATTGACAAGTTCTACCACTCTCACCAAGTATTCATCTCCACCAATGAAGAGAGAGTCCCATATCAATGGGCTTTGGAACCAGGGTTATAGTTATGTGTTTTATTTCCTTTTATAGAGTGTAAGCTCTCTGAGGGTAGGCACTCTGGTATATTTCTTTTTATTATTAGCACAGAATAAGCACTTAATTTTTTTCCTAAGGACCATACCTTAAACTTAAATCACTCTGGCTCTCATTGATTGATCACATTAGGTCCCAGACTAAGCCCCACTTGGTCACTGTTCAGACCCTGATTGGCTCAGAGTGAATATAAATAGCAATTGTTTCCTGTTTTGGTCAGAATCCCTGAGGGTCTTCCCCAAACAGACTGATTTTTTTTAAAGTAAGTAAAAGAGGCCATTCTCTGCCTCTTTTTTTCAACCTATCCTGAAGCTTTGAATGGGTGTTGCCTCAGTGAAATTGATACCAGTTAAAGACCTTAGCTTAAAAAGACCAAGGTGTCCCACTGCATCCAGGACCATCTCCAGTTGTCCTGATCTGTGTTTTGCCACTGGATCCAGATGGCTCAAGAGAAGAAAGTGAAGCCATCTCCCTGATGTCATGGTCCTCTTCAAGAACAAAGGACAAATAACAATAAGCATTTCATAAATGTCCATTGATTGATTGATAGATTCTATACCATGAGCCCTGTGTGAAGTCAAGCACCATGTCTTTCCTAAACTTTGTATCTTCCCTAGGGCCATATTGCTCTGTACTCAATAGGCACTTAATAAATGTTTATTGAATGAAACATTCTGGAAAAGACACAAACAAGGGATATAGCTTGGGCCTGAAGGCCAGAGTTTCATAGAGTAGTAGAATGTGTAAGCCAAAGCTAACTTTAGAGACCATTTAGTCCAGGCTCTAAGCTGTTGTATAACAAGCCATAGAATCATGGGATGTTAGAAATGAAAAAGACATTAAAGTTAATCCAACTCCCTTATGATAGATAAGAGGAAACTAAGGCTCAGAGATCCCTGAGCCTGGAAGTGACTTGGCCAAGGTCATACAGCTAGAGCAGAGTTAGAATAGGCCTGGCCCTCAAACAATTTGTAATTGAGTTGAGGAGACAGAACTGGTACCAGGCCTGGTGACCACCTACGATATTAAAAATGACTTTTCATTAGTATATAGTTCTTCATGATGTAACCTCCTCTGTCCATCCTAAGGTCTTTTAAAGTACATCTGAGTGTTACACAATGAGGTGGTTGTTGTGTGATAGATTAATGTGTATTGTGTGATTTTTGAGGGAAAAAGTTGTTTCTAACCCGGGGATCATGAAAGGCTTTCTGGAGGGGGTGGCAAGTTTAGGAAAATGGCCAAGTGTTCAGGAGGCGAATCAATTAATTAATATTTGTAGTATTATTTATAATATATAATATGTTTATATTAACAATAGCTATCATTTATATAGGGGTTACTATGTTCTAAATACTTTATGGTTATTATCTCATTTGATCCTCACAACAACCCTTGAAGATAAGTGCTATTATTATCTTCATTTTACAGATAAGGAAACTGAGGCAGACAAAGGTTAAGTGACTTGTCCAATGTAACATAGCTAATAAGTATCTGAGACTAGGTTTGAGCTCAGGTCTTCCTGACTCCAGATCCAGAGCTTGATCCACCTGGTTGCCCCATGTACAAAGGTATGGAGATGGGAAACAGATTGTCCTATGTGAGAAATAACAAGGTCCATTTGGCTGAAGTCAAATAGTATATAATAAAATTGGAAAAGTAGATTGAAACCAGGTTTTGAAAGGATTTAAAAAAGCTAAATGGAAGAGTTTTTATTAGATCCTAGAGGCAATAGGGAGCCAATGGATTTGATTGAGAAGGGGAATAACATCGTCAGATCTTGCTTAAGGAAAATCACCTTGGCAGCAGTGAGTAGGATGGACTGAGGCGGGGAAAATGAGGCAGGGAGGCCAATTTGAAGGCTGTTGCAATTATCTAGGGAAGAAGTGATGAGGGTCTGAATAAAGGTGGTAGTTATATGAATAGAGAGATGTTATAGAAGTAGAAAAGGCAAGATTTAGCAACTGATTGAGTAAGTGGGGTGTGATAGAGTGAGAAATAGAGGATAATACTGAGGTTATGAACCTTGGGGATTGAAAGGACGGAGGCCTTTAACAGAAAGGGGAGAGTTTAGAAGAGGCAAGTATGAGGGCCAGGAAAGATAATGAGTTCATTGTTGAGTTTGAGACATCTCCAGGACATTAGTTTGGAATGTTCAATAGACAATTGGTGATGTGGGACTGACTGACCCTCAAGAGAGAGGCTGGGGCTCAATATATAGATCTGTGGGTCTTACACTTAGAGATGATAATTAAACCCATGCAAACTTGACAAGGTTACTGAGGGCGTAAAAGGAGATGAGGACTTAGGACAGAACCTTAGGGGACACCCACATTAGGGGGCATGATATGGATGATAAACCAGCAAGGGAGACTGAAAAAAGGAAGTCAGACAAATTGGAGGAGAACCAGGAGAGAGAAGTGTCATGAAAACCCAGAGGAGAGAGCACATCCAGAGGGAGAGAACAGCCAACAGTGTCAAATGCCCAGATTAAAGAAGAATGAGAGCTGAGAAAAGAGCGTCAGATTTGGCTGGACCAAGAGATCATTAATAACTCTGGACAGAACAATTGCAGTAAGAGTCAGAGATGGGGTCCCTCTCTCTCCTGGACCTGGAGAATTTGTGTTTAGAACGATGATACTGATTCCCTACAACACTGAGTCCCAAACACAACCACTTTGTGAAGCACATACCACAATATCCTCATGTTACTGAGTCTGGAACAAGTTAAGTGTCTTGCCCTTAACTAATAGCAAATTATAGGGCTAGATTTGAATTCATGTCTCCCTGAAATCAACTTCACTACACCTGGTTTCTTCTCATATTAAGATGTCCTGTTTTAAAAATATTTTTTTAATATCAGAGGTTGAATGCAGGGGGCGGGGGGGGGGGGGGGGGGGGGGGGGGGGGAGAAACAGATTCTGAGTTAAGCCTAAGTACCCGGAAAATTTGATTGATTGATAGGGGTTGATCAGCTAAACCTTGAGTATCCTTACCGATTGTTCCCTAGTGAGTGAGGTTGCTTCCACAGGAAGAGCTCTTCAGACCCAAGGTCTACCACGGCACCTTGTAATTTCATCAAGCTGACTTGCAGGAAGGAAACTCATAAAAATAGATCAGGGAATTCCTCAGTTAATCCCTATTCTCATTGAAGTAACTCATTCTCTGGGCCTTCTTTTTAACTGAAACCTGACTGCCATGAGACATCAGCTGATACCTGGACTCCTTTTTTGCCCTTATTGAGATCTGTCTTTGTGGTTAAATCAGTTTCTTGCATACTTTTCAGGGCACTTTTATCATCTTCCTGGCTCCTGCCAAAACCTCTGTGAGCAAATTCAGGACTGGCATCTTTCTCCCTGTTCAATAGTTACAGAAGCTAAGGCCTAAAAAGGTTATTTTGAGATTTGCCTGCGCTTAATTACATAGCAAATGAAAGGTAGAAGGAGGCCTGGAATCTGAGTTTCCTGACTCCCAACCTGGAACTTTGCCCCCTAGATCCTACCACTATAATGGAATCTGATCTGCATAATATCTCATTAATAATAGCCCTCGGTCTTGCTTCCTTAAGAGGGGGCAGCCCTCACTTACAGCCCTTTACCACAAGGTGCCCCCTAGAGAATCTACAAGTGGGGGGGGGCCTACAGAATTCACTGTAAGGTATAAGGAATGGAGGGTGGGGTGGCCACACTGCTGCTTTCTCCCCTTAATGGGGTGGAACGAGAAGCCTCCAGCACACCCCACCCCAGTTTCCTGTGGAGAGAAAGAGATGGATGGTGGCTGAGTGCAAGCATTCTCTGCAGGCCTCATTAATGTGCTGAGCACAAAGAAGCTATTAGCCTGGAGACCAAGAACACAGAAATGGGTGAGAGAGGGGAGGAAGCCTACATTGGACTGGGGAGGGGGCCCTTGCTCTGGTCTCCATCAACCCATGTTTCTAGGGGAGGGCTGGAGATGCTTTGTGCCTGCAGCAAAGCTTGGAATGATTGGTTTCATTTTTCACCAGGAAGCTCTCCCCTCCCCCAACCTCCCTGGGCTTTCCAGAGCCCCAGTCTTTGCCTACAAGATCAATTCATTTCTAACCACAAGTAGCTGCTTGGTGGGTGCAATTAGCCATTTGTTCTCTCCTTAGACTAGAGGGGCTTAATTGTACATGCAATTAGCCCCTTGTGGGCCATCCTAAGAGCACAGGCCTTGGAACAAGGACTAAAGTTAAGCTTTCCTTGGAAAGGGTAGACACAGCCAGAGGATTATGCCCTGAGAATTGATTTTCTTCTGGCCTGTTGCCTGGGCTCCCGAGTCTCTGAAGCTCAGACCTCTAAATGATGCTAGGATCAGTCTGAGGTAGCGCTCAGCAAAGCATCTAGGAACAGCCTCATGAACCCACATAGCCATAAACAAGGTTGGGCCTAGAACAGGTACAAAAGGAGTCCTTTGTCTTTCTTTTAGGGTACCAGTTTGCTAGATTTTCGGCGAGCCTTAAGTCTGGGGAGGGGATTTTGCTGAGAGAATCTGCCTGGGAAAAATTTGGATCTCACAAAAATGGGCCAGATGCTGGCAAACGTATCCCCTAACATAAATGTTGACTTCACTGAAATAGGATAATGGGGGGCTGAGGGAGATTGTAACAAGTTGGAAGGCAATTTGGGACTCACTTAGAACTAGGTGGGCATTATCTCTTCTAGTAGCAGAATGTGCCTTTTAAGAATTCAGCGCTTAAATTTTTTATTTGTGTTGCTATTTTTCATATTTTCCATTTCTGAATGTATTCTTCCCGTTCCCTACCTGGGGCATTTCCTACCTTATAACAAAATGTTAAAAAAAAAAAAAAGAGGAGGGAAAAAGCAGTTCAGCAAAAGTGCCCAACACATCAGCTGAGTCTGATAGTATATTCAATGTTCTATGCCTAGAATCCCTCGCCTCTGCAGAGAAGGGAGGGAAGTGCGTTTTCCTATCTCTTCTTTAGGGGACAAAGATGGCCATCACAATTGCACGGCGCTCAGTTTTGGTTTTTTGTTCTTTGTAGCTACATTTCTGTAATCATCTATGTTGTCTTCCTCCTGCTTACTTCACTCTATATCCATTCATCTAAGTCTTCTTATGCTTCTCAGAATTCTTCACACTAATTGTTTTATAAAAAATTATTTTATTTTTAATTTATGGAATAAGCAAGCATTTCCATAATATACTATAATTTAAAGAGGCGATTGTACATGAAACTGCAAATCTATCATATATATCTTGTCATTCCTTTTAAATGTATAAAAAACTTATCATGTAGATTTTTTTATTCCCTTTTTTTTCCTCTCCCCTTGCCCAATTCATTATTTCTTAAAGCACAGTCAAGTTCGTTGACTTATTTAGGCTAATGTGTCTTTAAGCACTGTGAATCTTGGAAAAAAGTGAATCTTGTAGAAGACAGCTCTGTCCTGGTTATAGCACATCAGGAGAGTTTTATTCAGTTCTGGGTATCACATTTTAGGAAAGACTTCAATAAACTGGGATATGTCCAAAGGAGAGAAACCAGGTTGGAGAAGGAACTGGACACCATGTGAAGTGAGGATCAGCAGAAGGAACCGAAAGAAAAAAAAAGGAAAAAAACCTAGGGGAGACTGTTTTGATAAATATTTGAAGGGTTGTCCTGTGGAAGAAGAACTACACTTGTTCTGCTTGACCATAGACACCAAGAGCAGGAACAATGGGTGGACTTTAGGGGAAGTAGGCTAAGCTTGGTAGACTCAATGTAAGGGGAGGGTTAGACAAATATCACCTCATTTGGTCCTCACGATGGACTTGGGAGGAAAGGAACCATTTTCTAACAATTGAATTTGCCACCGAAGTTTGAATGGATTACTTCAGGAGATAGTGGGGTCCCAAGCAACGACTGGAGGGTCATGTGTCAAGGATGTTGTAAAGGTATTCCTATTCAGCTAGGAGTTTGAGTAGATTCCCTGAGGTCCCTTCCAAGCTTCTGTTAACTCTATGAAAATGAATATGTACAGCTTCAGAATAAAGAAGCTAAGAGAAAAGCCAGTCAGAAAAATCCTTTGCTCAAGGATATTAAGAGAGAAAAAAGAAAGATCAGAAGAACTCATGGGAACTGGGCAGAGGACCAGTCAGCTCAGATAAAGTGAGGAAGGGGTGCTTTGAAGAACATGGAGAAGGACAAACCAGATTATGCCTGCAGACAGAGAGGAGGGTGATTTCCAGGTCAGCATTAGGCAGGTCATTTAATCTCCCAGTGCCTTAGTTTCCTCTTCTGTAAAATGAAGGAACGGGAGTAGGTCTTTATAGGTCCTTCCAGCTCTCTGTTGGAGGTCACTTTGCTTTTTTTTTTTTTTTTTGGCACACCCGCCCTGAGTGGATAGAAGCAGAGAAGAGGGCATTTGGTCATAGAATCAAGAAATGTTAGTGTTGGAAGGAATCACAGATATCATCTAGTTTCAGTTTTTATAGATGAGGAAACAGAATCTGAGAGAGGAGAAGTGACTTCCTCAGGATTATCCAGGGAGTCATTGGCGGAACTGGGACTAGAGCCCAGATTGTCCAACTTCCAACTTAAGTCTCCTTTCAGTCTATCACAGGATCATGGAATTGAAAACTGAAAAGGCTAATCCGCCCCCCCCTTTTTTTTAAACTGGGAAAGCTAAGACTCAAAGAGGGGTAGTTAATTTCCAAAGGGCACATCAGCAGTTGAGTCACCAAATCAGGATTAAATTCATCCTCTAACTCTTGATCCATTCTTTCAATTTTCACTTGTCAGGTAGGAATGCCTGTCCTTATTTCAGAGGGGTATTCTAAATAAATAAGGTCAAAGCTCTGAAAACATTTTGAAAACAGTGATGAAATTAAGTATACTCCTTCAGGGAATGGAATGAGGGTTCTTTGAGTTTGAGGATTTAAAAAGGAAGAATTGATCAGTTTCTTCTAGCCATTTTAACACCTTAATTTTACAGCAAATAACTCTCAACATGAAAAGGAGGAAACCTACGGCCAAGATTTCTGTGTTCAAAAGAGATTTACTAGAGAATATTCTTTAAAGCCATCTAGAAACAGGAACGTCCAAATCTGTGTCCTGAGCAGGGCTGTGCTGGAGCCAGCTCTAACTGGCTTGTGAGAGTCAATTGTCAAATTTTTAGTGTGAACATTTTTTACCTCAGAAATTGGCAAATGCTACAAATCAGGGTTCGATTTGTTGATTGTCTAGACTTAAGAAAGTGACAGAGAAGTGTATGATGCTTCTACAGTTATTTTGAGGGGGGGGTATTGTTTTGTTTTTAAGAACTGTTTTGAAAATATTTATGGCCACACCCCTGGTTCAGAGGATAATGATGCGACAGTTTCCCAGATTTTGGGGTGGTGGTATGGCAGCTCCAAAAATGACTTTGTAGCTTTTTCTTTTGATACAGAAAAAATCCCATCTATGATCTGTATTAGAGAGATGCTTTCTCCTTTTTTGGGGGGTCCCACGATGGTTCTTGATGAGGAATAAAGCGTTATTTGCTACCTCTGTTTCTAGAGTCACACTTGGGGATCTTTGAGCACAGTAATTGTTTGAAGAGGAGTGTATGAAATTAGAATGTTTCCCAGTTTACTCAAGGTTAACCAGCAAGAGGGTTTATGGAGGGAATTACTCATCATGTCCGGTGATATGGGGACAGTTTGAGTTCAGATGGACAGTTATTTACAGAGTTATTTTGGAGAGAAGAGAGGGAACTCTCCTTAGCTATTTTTAGGGGTGAAAGCAAAAGAAAGTAAGGAATAATTAATACTTAACAGAATACTGGCCAATTGATATGGGTATATATCTCTTCAGAGAGTTCTACCTTATAAAAATCCCTGTCTAGTGCTAGGAGAATGACATTGGTTTGTCCTCCCAGGGTAAGGATCCAAGGCCTCATGGAACTGCTTAGGGTTTTTTTCAATCAGGATTTTGTATAGGAAAGTTAACTCAGCTTCTACAGGGGAGGAGAAATAAATGTACAGAATTCAAAAACCCTAACAATGGGAGAACACGTAAATGTGTGCATGAATGTATTTTTACCTACCAATCAATAGAAATTCTTTTTCATTCTCCAGAGTAAGGGAAGATAGCCCTGTCTATTAAAAAATTCTAAGACTCAAATATGCCCTTAGACACATCATAAGAAAGGGTCTTAGAAGCCACAATCCAGACACTATGAAATGGATTGCATCAGTTAGGATTGAAAAGGCCCTAGGGAGACATACAAGTGTATGGTATTATAGTCAAGTACAGGGACCTAAATCTCATTTTTATCCCATGGAGGGAACTTGTCATGTGCTTCTTGTTATACTGGCCCCTATTCTGATCATTCTGCATCATCTCCTAGGGTCCAAGGATCAGGCCCAAAGTACTTCTTCCTAAGCCTTGATCCATATTCTAAGTACTCCTATTCCTCTTCTGTCTCACTTTAATCCAGTTCATCCATCACCTCACACATTCCACTGAGCCCCCCCCCCCAGTTACTGTTCAAATTTTACTACTTTCTGAAATTTTCTACCAAGGTGCAGAGTCAAGAGGAAGGGTGAGGATACTGTTTTCCTCCTGGTCATTCTCCCTTGTGCTTGGATTTTAATTCTTTCCTGGATCTTTTCCACTTGTATCTCTCACCACTCTTTTTGCTGTTATCTACCAACCTCTAAGTCAATTCTTCTATTTTTTTAGTGAGTTTGGTAGCTGGCTTACTGCCCCTTATTCCCTGCCATGGTTCTTAGGGATTTCAGGATTCAAATAACTTTGGAATTCCTTAGCTTCTCAACTCCAAAACCCACCTTCTCCACCCTATGATCATATCCACCAATATGATCATATCCTACACCTTAATATCTCTTACCCTGCCTCCAAGATCCATAATCTTCTTTGGAGTCTTCAAGCAAAGACTGAGTGACCATGCATCTTATCAATTATAAAACTGATTCTTTTTCAGGCCTGGGTTATTCCCTCTGAGATCTCTTGCAACACTTGTAATACTGTGATTCTGTGACTGAAATTCCATTGTGTGATTATTATCTTTCCATCTCTTCTACTCTTCCCTACTAAACCACACCTTCTCCCTCACGGTTTGCACCAACCCTATCCTCCTATTCTCTCTGCCCCATTCTGGCTTTACTCACCTCTAAACTCAGCCTTGGGTTTAACAGCGCAGCGTCTTGTAGCTACTGCTCGGGAATCTCTTGCCTCATGGCCTTCCACCACTCCCAATAGGTGAATGATCATAATAGCTAATATGTATATACTGCTTTGAAGTTTATAAAATAGAGTGTATTTTCTCTTCACTTCTGCCTCTTAGAACCCTTCCCTTCTGGGGCAGCTAGGTGGTACAGTGAATAGAGCACTGGCCCTGGAGTCAGGAGGACCTGAGTTCAAATTCAACCTCAGACAATTGACACACTTATTAGCCGTGTGACTTTGGGCAAGTCACTTAACCCCGATTGCCCTCCAACAAGCAAAAAAACCAACAAACCAAACCCTGCCCTTCTCCCGCGTGACCCGATTTCCTTACGTGTTTATATTTGGTGGTTTCCCTCTTAGAATGAAGTATCTTGGGAATAAACATTATTTAATTCTTTGTCCTTATGTCCATAGTGCCCAGGATAGCACCTGGCAGACAGGAGGAACTTAATAAATTCTTATTGATTCATGGGTTGATTCAATGTATGATGTCACCTACCCTCCCTGGGCCCCAGTTTCCACATCTGCCGAACAGAGTTCAACTACATGGTCTCCAAAATCCCATTCCACTCTAGACTGACGTTTCTATGATTCTAGGACAGAGGTAGCCTAGTGATTGAATTTTCTTACAGACCAGACTTGGAAGTTATTTTGCAAGTCAAAGCTTCACTCCCTTGGAAGAAAGGGGAGATATTTTTCCTTTTTGTCTCTATCCCCAGAAACAAGCACTGGGCCTTGCATTTAACGGGTGCTTCATTAATGTTGGCTCCAGTTGGTGAAGGGGTTGTTTTTCTTCAATTCCATTCATTGGTGGGGGGTGTGTGGTGTATGCTCATCTTTGGGACATGGAGCCCATCTGGAGACTTTCTAAGGTGGAAGGATGCTCGGAAGCCTCTTAAATGTAGAGCCTTGGCCTGCAAGGGAGGCTGAAGTGAGGAGGGAGAGAATAGTTAAGGTCTGAGTCTTAGCCTTAGATCCTTTGCAGATCTTAGAAACATATAAGATCTTAGAAATCTTATAGAGGTTGAGAACTGGAAGGAACCTTTGGTTGAACTGTCTAAGGAGACCAAGTGACCAGGGAAGTCAGAAAAAAACAAAACAACACTTTCCCCTCAACTATCTGACACACTTCTCCTCAACTATGCTTCTCTGGAGCCTGGGCAGGGCTCAGACCATCAAGTCGGCCTCCTTCCTAAATGAGGTGACAATGATAGTACAGTGATATGAACACTGGATTGAAATGCTGCCTATGTGACCTCGGCAAAGTTCTTATTTGTATAATAATGTTGTTATTGTTCTTGTCAGAGATGTAAGAGTCATTTGCTATTTCTTCTCCAGCTCATTTTACAGATGAGGAAACTGAGGCAAACAGGATTAAGTGACTTGTCCAGGGTCACACAGCTAATAAGTGTCTGAGGCCAGATTTGAACTTATGAAGATGAATCTTCCAGACTCCAGGTCCTGCTATGCAATGGGACTGATAGTGGTGCTTTTTCCATAACTCTGAAACAAAATAGAGTGAGTCATTCTACTAAGAAATTTTTGATTAAAGAGGAATTGTAGAAAATGGAAAACAGTCACCAACAAAATACTTTTATAAAGAAGTGGGCAGGTGAACTTGTCTTGTTTAGTCATTTTCACTCACGTCTGACTCTTCATGACCCCATTTAGGGTTTTCTTGGCAAAGAGACTAGAGTGATTTGCAATTTTTTTCTATAGAGCATTTTACAGATGAGGAAACTGAGGCAAACAGGGTTAAGTGACTTGCCCGGGGTTACACAGCTGAGTATCTGAGGCCAGATGTGAACTCAGGAAGGTGTCTTCCTGACTCCTGGCCTGGTACTCTGTACACTGTGGCATCCCCTAGCTGCCCCTCTGCATGTGGTATTTACATATATTAAGTCACATGAGTCTCCTAATATCTGTATAATAAAGGAAACATTATCCTGGGTTTACAAATGAAGGAACAAAGAGGCTCAGAGAGGTTAAGGTATTTGGCCATAATTACACAGCCTACAAGTGCCATAGACAAGATTTAAACACTGGTCTTTATGCTTCCAAGTCCGGCACTGAATCACTACAAAAGTTTTGGTGGTTAGCCTAGAGCATCTTGAGGATCTAAGCTTACGGTTCTGAGGCTCTGATCTGTAGTTCAAGGATCTAGGATGTCACTTCTTGGCCTTCATTCTCACTTCCTACTCAAGCTGAAGTCCTCACCAATGAAAATGATAATAATTATAAAAACTAGCATTTTTATTGTGTTTTAAGGTTTGTGAAGCACTTTAAAAATGCTTTTCCCAACAGTCTTAGGAGGTATGTGATATTATTATCCCCATTTAACAGATGAGGAAACAGAGGTGGAGGTTAAGTGGCTTGTCTAGGGTTACACAAATAATCTAGTAAATGTGGGAAACCCAGTTTGAACTCTGGGGTCTTGTAACCTCCCCCTCTTACCCCCCACCCTCCCCATCTGAGCAGAAACCCATTCTTCCCAACTGATCCAACAGCCTCTGCTTGAAGACCTTCAGCAAAAAGGGTCATTTGCCCATTTTACTTGTGAATAGTTCTAATCCTTAACAACATTTTTCTCCTATGAACTGAAGTCTCCCCCAGTTTTCTAACAATGCCCACCCCCACAGGTTATCACAGAGGCTGGCTGACATCCCTGGTCCTGGGAGAATGGGAGGCAGGAAAATGATTATTTCTCAGTGGGGCCCAACATACCATCTCTCTCAGCAGGGAGCTCAGCTGTGGATTCCCTTCCCTCAGTAATTCATTCTGTTGTCTCCCAAGGACATTTCCTTGACTCCTGGGAGCCATTGGATTCCAGCTCTTGGTCTGTAAAGCTTTAGATTGATCCCACAGCTGGAAAAACAGCAGCCCTCAAATGAGCCCCTGGCCCCAACCTCAAGGCCGCCTTTTTTTTCCCTAGTCCCAGAGAGAAATTAAGTTGGTAAACATGTGGGCGGCAGCAGCTGGTACAGAAAGAGGGAGATGGGAGGGACATCATAGGAGAGGGGTTGAATTCTGCTCTGGAATGGAACTAAGAAGAGGAAGTCAGACTCAGAAATGACCATCGGAAGCCATTGAAATGACAGTGGAGCTATAATGCACATCCCAAGTCATCCAAGATTTCTCCCACTTTTCCCAGACAGTCCTCAAACTCTGTCTTCTTTATTTAACGTAGATCTCGAGCTATTTACCTCCCACTGCACTGTCATGCTAGTGTAGACTTTCATCATCTCCCTGACTCTGGTCTATTCTCTTCTCAATCAATCTTGAGTATGCCACCAGATAATCTATGAGAAGTTAAGTGGGGAAAAAACACTGGATTTGGAGGCAGGACACTGGCATTCTCATCCTGACTGTTTCTGTTAGCCACGGGACATCCCTTTGCCTCTTGGGGCCTCATCTTCCACGTGTAAAATGAGAGAACTGGGCCCCATGACCTCAGAGGATCCATTCCAATGCTAATGTTTTCTGATTCTGTCACTAACTTTCCTAAAGTGTAATGCCTGACGGTGTCACTCCCTTACTCAAATGCCTTCAGTGGTTCCCCATTGTCTGGAAGATAAAACTCCTTGGCTTGACATTAAAGATCCTCCACCATCTGGCTCCAGCCATCTCTTCCTTTCTGACTGGAACCAGACACTCCAGCCAAACTGCATTGTTCTCTAAATAGGCATTCTCAGCTATGCTCTGGAAAGCCCTCTCCTCACCTTTCCATTTCCTCAGTTCCTAGCCTTCCTTCAGAGTTCAGCTACTGCACGTGGAACAGAACTCATTATCTTTCTTACAAAATCAGCTGTTCTTTTAGCTTTTCTACTTCTTTTCTTTTTTGCTTTTTGGAGGGGGGAAGACAGGGCAATTGGGGTTAAGTGACTTGCCCAAGGTCACACAGCTGGTAAGTGTTAAGTGTCTGAGGCTGCATTTGAACTCAGGGGCTCCTGACTCCAGGGCCAGTGGTCTATTCACTGGGCCACCTAGCTGCCCCTGCTTTCCTATTTTTTTTGTGGACACCACCATTCTTACCGTCACCTAGGTTCTCAACCTTGGAGTCACACTCAATTCTTCATTCTCCTTCACCCCAAAGCCAATCAGTGCCCAAGCTCTGTTGTTTCTTCCCTCACAACGTTGCTTATATCTTTCTCTCCACTCACACGGCCATTACTTCAATTTATTACCTCTCACTTAGACCACTGCAATAACTTCCTAAATGGTTCCCTGCATTTAGCCTCTTGGGCAGCTAGGTGGCAAAGTGGACAGAGCGCCAGGCCTGGAGTCAGAACACCCATCTTTCTGAGTTCAAACCCAGCCTCGGACACTTACTAGCTGTGTGACCCTGAACAAGTCACTTAACCTCGTTTGCTTCAGTTTCCTCATCTGTAAACTGAGCTGGAGAAGGAAATGGTAAACCACTCTAGTATCTTTTCCAAGAAAACCCCAAAAGGGTCATGGAGAATTAGACGTGACTGAAAGTGACTGAACAGCAACAAATCCAGCCTCTTCCCATTCTAATCTATGCAATCTATAAGGAAGGTGGGTGATGCAATGGACAGAAGGTTGGACCTGGAGTCAGGATCTAGCCTCCTTCCTTCACTAGCTGTGATCCTCAGCAAGTCACTCTGTCTGCCTCACTTTGCTCATCTGTAAAATAATAGCACCTACCCCGCAGGGTTGTTGTGGGGACAAAATGAGATAGTTGCAAAGCACTATGTGAATGATAGTTATTGTTATTATTCTCTACACAGCTGCCAGACTGACACCAAACCTCCCAAACTGACATCTGAAGCTTTTCACAATATGTCCCACCTTTTCAGACTAATCACACATTACTTCCCTTCAACTTCTTATTCATCAGTTGACTGGAACTGGCCTTCATGCTATTTCCCATGGATGAATTCATCTCTCACTGCCACACCTTTGCATAGGCTATCTCTCATACTTGGAATCCTCTCCCTCCTCACCTTTACCTCACAGACCCTCTAGCTTTCTTCTGCAAGAAGACTTTCCCAGTACCCTTAATGCTAGTTCCTTCTCTTTAGGATTATCTCCATTTTGTCCTCTATCTATTTCTATATGGATACACACACACACACACATGTATATATAAAATACACATACACACATACACACATTTATACACATACATATATGTATATATTAACACATCTTATTTGTATATAGTTGTTCATCATTTCTTTTGAAGGGAACATCACAGGGTTTAAGTGAAGCAGAGTTGTACAAAGTCATCAACCTCACTTCCTCTTCCTGAGTCATCAAAATCCAGTGGCAGGACAAAAGTCAAGATGACCGGAGATGGCTGTGGATGACATGAACTAGGTGTCTTTGATGTCTGGCCAAGCTCTAAACCTCCACAGAACCTGCTTCAGTCACCTTCATGGCTTTGGGAACAAACTGTTCTCATCCACCCATTCTGCCAGGAGAAGTCTTTACATGTTTGGTGCAGATAACCCCCTAAGTCACCTGTGGGTTTGAGACCCATTGGTTATCTCAACCTGGTTTAGCCCGTCTGCTGAGACAGTTTACCAGGGTATGGCTGCTGCACGTGCTAGAGCTTCTTGGAGCCACAGGTGAGAGTTGGGTGACAGGTGGACCCCAGAGGTGGATGAGCAGCCCTGAGAAGGTCTCGGCCCTCATACCAGAGGTGCTGGTCCTCCCCGAACACTGTCTCCCACCCATTAAATCATGAGCTCTTTGAGAGCAAGGACTGCTTTTCATCCCTTATTCTTTGTATCCCAGCCCTTCAGCATGGTACCTGGCACCTAATAAATACTAACTGACTTTGGACAAGTCACTGAACCTCTCTAGGGCTTAGTTTCATAAGATCATAGATGTAGAGCTGGAAGACACCTCAGAATCCATCTCATCCATCCAACTCCCATTCCTCCTGCCCAGGTTACTCTCCTTCTCCTCTCATGGTCTAATAAACTCTTCTCTTTCCTAGATCAAGTCCCACTTTATTAAGAAATTGTTCTTACCCACAGAGAACAATCTCTTCTTTGACCACCCATATGACCATAGGCAGCAATAAATAGATATGGGTCCCAAGCTACAGCACCAGTTCCCCTCCACTCCTCTCGAATTTAGAGTCAACACTCCCCCCTTGGCACCTGTTGCTGTGTTTTGCTTTTTTTCAGTTCATGTTCTTACCCACTAGAGTGTAAGACAGTAGAAGGAAGTGACTGTGTCATATTTCTGTCTTTTTCCATAGCTCCTTACACGGTACCCTGAACCCAGCAGGTACACAATAAGTGTTTATGGAGGCTGACAACAATAACAACCCTATGACGAAGAGTGGATGTCAGTCCAAGATCCTGTCTCCAAACAAATCGCCCTCCCCACCCTCTTGTCTCTGGTCACTGCCTGCCAGGCTGGTATCTGGTGATGCCATGTAGTCTGGAGCTGAGCAATGAAGTGCCCAATGAAGCCAAGCTGCTCCTCATCCTGGAAGCATTCTCTCTACTTTCCAGTTTATCCTTTACACGCTGCCAAAAGAATCTTCCTGACCATAGAAATGGTCTGACCACGTCACTAAGCTGCTTAATAGCAGCAGCCATTAAGTGGCTCCCTTCCTTCGATGGCTTCCTGGAATGGAAGACCAGACGTCTACTCTTTGATCTACACTGGGCTATTATGGACCTCAGAGACCATCTCA
The DNA here is from genome assembly GCA_028646515.1 of Pseudochirops corinnae. Lineage (NCBI taxonomy): Eukaryota > Metazoa > Chordata > Mammalia > Diprotodontia > Pseudocheiridae > Pseudochirops > Pseudochirops corinnae. Next base: position 256,367,070 of record CM053585.1, on the reverse strand, counting down.
GCCAAATCCTTCATTTTACAGAGGAGGAAACTGAAGCAAAAGAAGGCTAAGTGACTGGCTCAGGGTCACACAACAAGTCACAGAGTCAGAATTTGAACCTGGATCCTATGGATCTAGTATTAGTGGTCTTTTCATCTTACATTTAAGATTCTTCAGTGTGGTTGTAACTGATCTTTGCAGTCTTGTCTCTGTCCCCTGGCCTTCACCCTCTCTAGGATCTAGCCAAATCTGGCTGCTAGCCGTCTCTAAACCCATCCTACTCTTTCCTGCCCTATTCATGCCCACAGTTTAACCTCCCATGAAGCCTCCCAACCTCCCCCAGCTGGAAGCAATCCTCCTTCCCATCCTTCCCTTCAGCACTCTGTCTGGAGCACCCCTTCTCCCCTTCCACCTTTTTAATTTGTACTTGTATTTATTTTGATACATGCTGTATCCCCATGAGATGGAGCACTGTGCCTCAATGGCCAGCACGGACACCTGAACAACATGCTTTGGGAAATTAGTTGATTTGAATTGACTCACCTAGAACTGAGTGAGGACTGGCCACTCTCTTTCTTCTGCAGCGCTGGTGGCTTCTCTCATCCCTGATCATGCTGAGTATAGCTCTAGAAGGAGATAGTGAGCTTGTTAGTCTCACACCACCCCTTCAGGGAGGTCTGTGTCATAATTCTCAGGCAGACCCTGATGATGTCCCAGAACAGGTGGTTGAAAGACACTGAGTGTGACCTCAGATTGGAAGCCCTGGCTGTTTTTTTGGAAAGGAGCCCCAGCTATCTCTTTATGAGTTTTGTCCCTTGGCAGTATACGAGAGAGTCCTTGAGGTTGGGAATATCTTTCCTCCCCCAGACTGACTTGGTCGGCTTTCAGTATTTTCTCAGGAAAGAAAACCTTCCCTGACATACTTCCCTCTGCAGCCGTCATCTTGGCTCCTACCCTGGGACTTTACCCCTGGTTGTTGCCCTGACTCCAACCCTGACCCCTGCACTAAGAACCTGTTAAGGACAGTAAGGCCCAGGTAGGACTGGGATATCCCAGATTTTCTGATTTCCAAAGTCTCACACAACTATTATCCTCAAAGTGAAGGAACAAAAGGGAGGGAGGAAAGGGGGAAGGAAGAAGCTATGAAAAGAAAAGAAAAGAAAAAAGACAGATGGCATTCTCAAATACCTATGGGGGGAAACAAATCCTCCAATTAAGAGCAACATAACTATGTAGAACATTTTGTCGCAGTATCTCCTATGATGCTTACAACAAAGCTAAGAAGTAGGAAGGACAATGATTGTCCTATTTGACAGATGTAAAAACTGATGCCCAGAGAGATGAAATGATTTGCTCAAAATGGAGCAATGAGTAGGTGGCAGAGCCAGGACTCAAGGCCAGGTCTTCTCATTCCAAATCTAGTGCTTCTTCCATATGATGTTGGCTCCCAAAAGAAGAAAACTGTTAAGGGAAACAGAATTTGACAATTTAGAAACAGAAGTTATATCCCAAGTTCTCACAACATGACCTTTGCACTCTGCAGATTGCTCTGATAGGCTGATTATGTGCTGGACTGCCTGATATCCTTCAATGGATCAATGATTTCACTACAGTGGGAAAGGAAGGAGCTTTACCTACTCTGTGCCAGGCACTGGGCTAAGTGCTTTTACAAATGTTATCTCTTTTGATCCTTATGACAACTGTGGGAGATAGGTGTTATTATTAGCTCCATTTTACAGTTGAAAAAATTGAGGCAGAAAGAGGTTAAGTGACTTGCCTAAGGTCACACAGCTAGTAAGTATCGAAGACCAGATTGAACTCAGGCCTTCTTTACTCTAGGTTCAGCTCCTCTATCCACTGAGTCACCTAGCTATGCATTTGTCCACTGATGTGGAGCATACCTCATCCACAATATTTTTTCCTCAGAGATTCTTGTCCATATCTTTCCATAAAACCTTGGCAGAAGATTTACTCAACACCCTAGAAACCTTCCTTTAGGTTTTTTCCCCCTCCCCTCCCCTTCCCTCCCCTCCTCTCATTTCCCTTCCTCTCCTCTCTTCCCCTCCCCTTTCCTCCCCTCCCCTCCCCTCTCCTACCCTTCCCTCCCCTCTCCCACCCTCCCTCCCCTCCCTTCCTTCCCTTCCCTTCTTCTTCTTCTTCTTCTTCTTCTTCTTCTTCTCTCTCTTTCTCTCTCTCTCTCCATTTTGTGGGTTACTAGGGTAGCACTTTGTCTATCCCTCTGTTCTCCTTCACACTCACTCTGCTGCCTTTTAGTGTTCTCCAATTGTTTTTTTCATTCCACAAATAATAATAATATGGGTCCCATTTCTGTAACACTTTTAGGTTGACAAAGAACTCTTCTCTCAACAACACAGAGAGCTAACTAGTGTAAGCATCATTATTTCCATTTTAGAGATGAGGAAAGTAAGGCTCAGAGGTTAAGAGATTTGCCCAGAGCTCAACATAAGCATAGGTCTCTGGATTCCAAGTCTAGGGTTCTTTCTGCTTTGCCATGCTTATTGAGTGTCCCACCTTCTGCAGGAAGCCTTTCCTAATTCCTGTTGTGACAGAAATTGTCTGGGGATCTGTTGATAAGTCCTGTTGCCAATCATAACCATCAATGAGGCAGAGATAGGATAAAACCTAGTCTGTTGTACTCAGAGCATAGACTCATTGTACACAAAAATCAGTGAGCCTTGAGCAGGGGATTATAGTTACATAAGTAGAATGGGTACAATGGAATTCTACAGAAGGCAGTAGGGGAGAGTAATGATTTGCGCATCAAAGAATAAGTGGCAGAAGGGAAGCTCTGTATGGGGAAAACAGGATACTAGTCAGTAAGCTATAGCTATAGATCTTAAGCTATAAATTTATAGGGAGCTGGAATGAATGAGTTAACACTAGGGCTATAATTTGATGTTTCAACTTGAGTTTGCAGCCTCTAGTTCAGCGGTTCTCAACCTGTGGGGCATGACCCCTTTGGGGGTTGAGTGACCCTTTCACAGGGGTCACAGGGGTCACCTAAGACCCTTGGAAAACACTTATTTCCAACGGTCTTAGGAACTGAGACACTGCTCCTCTATCTGTCTCCAGGTGAGTCTGCCCACATGCAGATACACCCACATACAAGTATTAAAGGGTCTAGGCATTAGGAAGGTTGAGAACCAGGGCTCTAGCTAGTTACATGACCTGCTCATCTTAAGAAAATGGAGGTCAGGAAGTTAAAGTAGAAATTCTCTTATCACATTTTTAAGTCTAATGCCTTCTCTCAGTTATTTCCTTTGACTTCTTTGTATATAATTGTTTGCATGTTTTCTCCTCCATTAGATTATAAGAACCTTGAGAGAAGAGACTGCCTCTTTTGCTTTTCTTTGGATAGCCCAGTGCCTACATAGTGGACAATATATGTTTATTGCGTGCCTAAGTATAAATTCTGGTATTATCACCTCAAATAGAATGTTAATATACCACTGAGTAGAGACTGTGGCTTCTCTCTTTCTTCTCCTCTTATCACTTGGCATAGAATAGAGCACAAAGTATTACTCAATAAGGATTTGTTCACTTGGACTACAGGTGGCCTTGGAGGAATCTACCAGTTAGTTTTCTTGTTGGTCTCTTGTGGTATTAATGCTCATACTCTAATGGTATCCTTACTTCTCTCTTCTTTTCAACAAATCAATAATTCACTTAGGGTGTTCAGTTAAAAATCTTGGTAACTCATCAAAATCAGTACCACTCATAGTATCCTAATATAGTACAATTTCAAAGCAGAGGGGGGCTATTGTTGAGTCCAATTTTCTCATCCTGTAGAGGAAAACAAGTCCCAGAGAGGAAGGCAATGAGTTGCTCAAAGCTGGCTAGTGACAAAATGGGACTTAGAGCCAAGAATTTCCAACTCCCGGTCCAGTGTTCCATGGTCAGAAGAGTGTCTAAATCTCAAGCATGAATTTACTTGACTCCCAAGATGGAAGGAGTTGGCATTTTAATTTTTACTCAAAATTAGAACATATTTCCAAGACTTAGTCCTCTGCTTTTGTTTCAGGCAAATATCTAAAAGTTTTATTATTGGCTAGGATAATCCCTAATATCTAAGGCTACAGCTCTTGCTAGTTCTGGCTTTCTTTCTGGCTCGTCTGCACTCTTGGGAACCCAGTACTTATTGAGAGATATTGGAAAGGAGTTTGAATAAGCCACAAAACAGTAATGGTGAGTCTTCAAATATTAAAGTGATTCTTGTCAGTAATGGTCTTAAAAATAACTATTACTAAAAAGATGTATAAAAGATGTCATCTATAAAATTGGACTCATTCTGCTTGGTCCCAGAGGTCTGACTAGGACCAGTTATCTGGGTTTTATTGCATTTTTCTTTAATTTGTTAACTCTTTCCCAGTTGCATTTTCATCTGATTCAGGTTCTACTCCAGTGTTGCAGCAGCTGTGTGACCCCTTTCATATTGAGGTCAGAACACTGGTTGTGGATGGAGGAGACTTGAGTTTGAGCCTCAATTTCTTTATCTGGAGAATGGTAATAATAATAATAGCACTCAGGGTTGTCTTAAGGGCCAGATGAGATGGCTATGATGTGAAATCCTCAAAGAATTATATAAATGTTGGTGCTAAGTGTTATTATCTTGGCTCCAACATGAATGAACCGTTTGATCCTCAGGAAGTCATTTTGCTCACTCTTAGCATTGGCTTCCTCATTTGTGTAATAGGGAAATAACACTACCTATAACACAGAGTTATTGCCAGGAAAGTGCTTTGTTAACTTTAAAGCATTGTTATAGAAATGTAAGAGATTTGCTCTTATGCTTCTCCCCACAGCCTTTATCCTTGGATTCCTAGTCTTGGCTCCGCTGCTTTTATCTTGGACAGGAAACATGTCACTTGAAGAACAGCTGAGATAACCTTCCAGTCTATTTGGAGAGTTGAAGAGAATTTCAAATGGCCTGGTCATGCCAGTTAGGCTCTTCCATGTATCCTTGGAGATATCCTGTTCTCTTCTCCATTAGCTGCTCCCTAGCACCAGTGAAAGGGCTGACTAGCTTTAGTTTGCTTTCATTGTCTATGTTATTCATATTCAAGCAGAATTTTTCTTTAATTAACTCATTAGGGCATCATACTTGTGCATCCTGGAAGCCTGTGACTGCTCAATTCCTCATCTCTCAAAAGATTTGAATTCAGATCTGAGCCATACTGGGAGACTATGGGCAAGTCATGTCACCTTTCTGAGCCTGTTTCCTAATCTGTAAAATGAAGAGAAGGCCATCTTTGTCTTCCTCACAAAGTTGTTGAAATGGTCCAATGGTGTATTTCATTGAAAACATTTGGAAAAATTACTTCACTGTGTCAGAAATACCCAAGAATTTTACCTGGCCATGAGTGAATTTAGAAAAAAAGATTTTTATTTCATGTCATTTCAGATGGGAGACTGGACCTTTTATCCCTAGTGAAAAGACTCAAGTACAATCCATTCAGATTCGAATTTCGCGCCTTGAATCCCATTGGTTAACATTTGGGGGTTTATGAAGTCCCACCCCTTGACCACATCCTCTCATTCCCACATTTCAATTCCCCCCTCCCTTACAAGGAAATGCCAAGCATTTTTAGGTTCTCCCCCAATTGTCTGCATCAGATAGCCTGAGAAAAGGTTTCTCCCAACTGCTAATAAATTTGATAAAAGTGCTAGTCTGGGTTAAAAGGCCTAGTCTTTGTGAATGACACCTGGCCTGGCAGTCCCTTTTGATATAATGGAAGAGACCTTCTTAGGTAGCTGATTTGCCAGTCTCCTCCATTCTTCTATACAAGCAGTTTTTGTCTCTGATGTTAGCCATCAGTATAACTTCAAATAATGTCTGTTTTTGTATAATTTTCTGTGAAAACAAAATTCAGTCATATCTTAACAATGGATCTGTGATCTCACTGATGTTTGTACTTCCCCTGCTAGGACAGACAGCAACTGATCCATACATAAGTCTTCATTCTCTGGAATTCTTGCCTGTGTCTTTTCATAAGCCCTCCACAGGGCATCTTCCCGTTTTGCTGAAAGCCTTTTTTTAAGGCATTTTAGTATTTCATGAGGAACCCATGGAGCCCTCGGGCAGTCTGTCTGTTGTTATTCCTCAACTGCGCTGTCATGATATTGCTTTAAAAAGATTTTGTTGTTGCTAGGAGCAGTTTGGGAAGGTTGACAGTGGAGTGCATCCAGCCTGCTCTCTTCCTTCCATCTTTTGGTCCATTTGGAGCACTTTGCTAAGATAGAGGAATGCCTGGCATGCAGTAGTTGCCTAATAAGCATTTATTGACTGACTGACTGATGTACTATTTCAATGACCTATCTATCAAATTGCAGATCATGGTCTGGACAATAGGTATGTTCCAGTCATTAGTTTTTACCTTTATGGATAATTAGGTTGATTTCTTGGGGTTGGTTGCAGAACTCATTGAGGAGGTGGTTTTCTGGGACTTGAAGCGATCAACACAGTCAAAGTCATGGGGTTTGCCATATGGTGCTGACTCAGGGGTGGTGGTGGGAGAGGTGTGCTTCCTCCCTGTGTTTTGTCTCATGGTTCTCTATACAGCCATTCTGCCAGTAGTCCCAGTCTCTCTGTAGTCCCCACAGGGGCAAAGACTTGGCTTTCTAGGGCGATGGCCTGCCTAAAGGGTGCTGTGAGGCTCAAATGATTTAGGGGGTGTACAGTGCTTTGCAAACTTTAAAATATTATATAAATTATTATTATTATTATTATTATTATTATACAGTCACCAGGTATTCAGCCTGGAAATGGCTTCATTTCCTAAGCCAGGGGTGGGGAACCTGAGGCCTTCTAGGTCCTTGCATGTGGCCTTTAGACTAAGTCCAAGTTTTACAGAACAAATCCTTTTAAGGGGATTTGTTCTGTGAAGTTTGGATTTAGTCAAAGGGCTACACTTGAGGACCTAGAGGGCCACATGTGGTCTCAAGGTCATAGGTTCCCCAACCCTGCACCTAAGCCTTCTATTGTACTCTCACTGAGCTCAAGAAATATTCATAGACCAATATAGGGGTGTACTGGTCAATGTTTAACAACTAGGCTGAGGTTAAGGGTTGGAGAATGTATGTACCCATGCTTTTAATTTTAAGCTACATAATTAATGCTTTCTCGAGACTGGACAGGAAATGGCTCAGTGGCTGAGTAGCTAGAGAGCTGGGCCTGGAGTCAGGAAGACCTAAGTTCAAATCTGGCTTCAGACACTCACTAGTTGTGTGACCCCAAGCATGTTACTTCACCTCTATTTGCCTTAATTCACTGGAGAAAGAAATGGAAAACCATGCTAGCGTCTTTGCCAAGAAAATCCCATGGCCTGCATTGGCCTGATACAGTCCACAGGGTCACAAAAAGTTGTAAATGACTGAACAACAACAAAGACTAGACAAGTGACTGAATAATAGATTGAGCCCTGATGTGAGGCAGTGCCGATTTCTGAGATGTAAATTCTCCCCCTGAAAATTTTACAGTGATTCTCAATAGTTAGAGCTGACCCCAGTTTACCTGAAGGCTCTTCCTTCCTAGAGAGATGCACCCACAGACAGTCTCTGCTGCTTCTCTTGTTCCCAAGTGCAGTAAGTATGGTAGACTTTGAGCAAAATGGCATCTGCAAACCTCTCTATCCATAGAGAATCCTTCTTCCATTTGAATAGCTGATTGACAAACACTTTGACAGTTCATATGTCTCCATGTTTTATCTCTCATTTGATACCTATAATCAAATGGTCATCTGATAAAATCATCTCATTGTTTATATTTATCAGAAATCTTGTATAATCTTTTTTTTTTCTTTTTCTTTGGAGGGGGGAAGGCAGGGCAATTGAGGTTAAGTGACTTGCCCAAGGTCACACGGCTAGCAAGTGTTAACTGTCAGAGATCAGGTTTGAACTCAGTTCCTCCTGATTCCAGAGCCAGTGCTTTACTCACTGTGCCACCTAGCCACCTAATCTTGTATAATCTTAATTTATGTCCATGTAACATTTGCGGTAAAAGTGAACCTGATTTCTTTGGTGTTCATTCTGTCTCTGGGCCCATTTGTTACTCTTGTAGTTTTGCCATTGACCTATTCTCTTAAAGATGGTACTCATCTCCTTTCTTAGAGGACCAGCTCTTCTAACAATGTTTGGGAAGAATTCTCTAAAAGTGTCATTATTTCTTTATTTCCAAATTCTATCCCTCCCTCTCTCCCTCTACCCCTTAAGAAGGCAAGCAATATGATATCAATTATACATGTGAAATCATGAAAAACGTATTTCCATATTATCCATATTGCAAAAAAAAAAAGGCAAGAAAACTAAAGAGAATTTTTTTTTTTACTTCAATCTACATTCAGAGTTCATCTGTTCCCTTTCTGGAGGTAGGTAGCATTTTTCTCACGAGTCCTTTGGAATTTTATCTTGGACATTGTCTTAATCAGCATAGCTAAGTCTTTCCCAGTTGATCATCATTACAATATTGCTGTTACTGTGATAAAGTTTCCTTGTTCTGCTTATTTCACTTTGCATCAATTTATATAAATCTTCCCAGGATTATCTGAAACTATCCTACCAGTTATTTCTCATAGCATAACAGTATTCTAACACAATCGTACATCACAACTTGTTCAATCATTCTCCAACTGATGATCATCCCCCCAATTTCCAATTCTTTGCCACCACAAAAAGAGCTGATATAAATGTTTTTGTTCTTATAGGTCCTTTCCTCTTTCCACCCCTCCCCCCTTTTCAAAAAATCTCTTTAGAATACAGACCTAGAAGTAGTATTACTGCGTCAAAGAGTATGCACAGTTTTGTAGCCCTTTGGACATAGTTCCAAATTATTCTCCAGAATGGTTGGACCAGTTTACAACTCCAACAACAGGGCATCAGTGTCTCAATTTTTCCACATTCAGTGTCTTTCTTAAACTATGGTAGACAGATCAGAACTTCAAATTCCAGATGTTGTCTGACCTGGGCAAAGCACAGAGAGATTATCACCTCCTAATTCTTGGAAGCTATGACTCTGAAAGTTGCCCAAGATCACAATAAGTTTCTGAGTTTCCACAGAATACTGCCAAAACATTTAGAAAAAAAGAGAGTTGCCTGTTTTTTTCTCATAATTTCAACCAGGATGTTATTATCCTCATTCTTTTGGTATCATCTTGTTCTAATAACCTAATTCATTTCTCATTTTAAAAAGAGACGCTTGTTGGAACAAGTGAAGTTGAAGATTTTATAATTTACCACAATGCTTTCTCATCTTCATCCTTTCTTTTAATTTGGTATTGATTTTGATCTTTACTATAAAAAGTAGATGGCATGCAGGCCATTTAGAAATGACTCTCTTGTCTGTAACCAATCATTTCCTGTCAGTTAAAATTATGGTAAGTTTTGTTTGTTTCAATTGTCATTTGGTGTTTTTTGTGTCCAGCTCCTTATGATTCCCTTCTTGAAGTAAATATTCATGACATGTGGGCATGAGGGTTCAGAATAATCGATAAGCCTGTGGCCTCTCATTTCTTAATCTTAAACCAAAATTTCCAACTTCCTTTTGGTCACTTAAGAGCAAAAGTCATCACATTCCAAAATGACTTGTCTTGGAGGCTCTTGTCAAGTTCTTTGTAGATTTTTTTCTATTTTGTTACCTATGACAGATGCCGGCAGGTTAGCTATGATTTTCTTCATAGTGGTCCTTTTGTTTATGCTTGCCCAATGAGACTGGAAGGGTAAGGTCACAATGCTGCTCCTAAGGAACAACATTTTTGATTACTGTTGGGCACTCAATGAAGTTCCAATTTCTTTATGTCTTAGGGTTTTGTTTAGAGCAGGCATAGAAATATCGATGTGGTCTGTTCCACTGGTAGGATACTAACTCATTGGTCACCAGAAAAGAACTTCACAAATCTGAATAATTAGATTAATGTGTAGAAATTGTCTAAAGGCTTTGATTTTTGGCTCACCATTTACCCTTTTTAAACCATTCTATTATTGTCATTGTAGACTCAAAAGAGGGCTAAACAGGGCTGAAGACTATATTGTGTTGTTCTTTATTTCATGGGTCCCCATTGCCAGAATCTTTGTCACCTGGTCAACAACTTCCTGATCCTGAGGCCTTTTATTCTCAGCTACGGTGGTCTTCTGAAAGCATTGGCACTGTGCTAAAAACCTTTGCAGCTCGATAGAGTTCTAGTGGGCTCTTTAGAGCTTTGGCACTAGGGTCACCTTTATGGACCATGAACTACTGCAGGAAGGAAGACCTTAGTGGGGTTTGTAAAGTGCTAAGTGTTATATAGATGTCAGTTGCCAGAGGAATGTAGGAATTTGTAGGAGGGTGAAATGGTGGAAAAGTGGGCCTATCTGAACCATGAAAAGGGTTGCTACAGGCTTGATTCCTTGGGATGTAGGCAATAGGAGGAGGAATTCAGGGAGAAGGGATACATTTCTTGCTTAATAAAAATAAAAACTGACATTTGTGTGGTGCTTTAAAATTTTCTACAATGCTTTAAATAAGTTTTCTCATTTGTGTTTTACAACAATTTTCTTGAAGTAGGCCCTGCAGAGATTTTATTTTGTAGGGTCCAGATTTGTGATTTCATCAGTGCAGGGAGCTGCCAAGCCAGGAATCCTGCCCTGCCCCTCACTCCCCCTGCCTCTGCTCCCTCACAATCTGCACACATCACACAGAGAGTTGTCTGGGTCATTGAGAGGTTGAGCTGCTCAGGATCACACAACCACTACGTGTGTCATAGCTAGAGCTTGAACTCAGGTCATCCTGACTTCTAGGACAGCATTCTATCCACTAAACATGCTGCTTCTCTCTACAAATATTTTTAGTGGCTTGGGGACAAATCAATGAGTCTCCTGACTTCTACTTCCCAGGCCGCAACTGCAGCATCAAGATCTTGGACCATTTCTGGGAGGTCTCATGTATGCTCTGACTCAGTGCTTAAAGGCTTGGTGTTTTGTTATGACAAGGCCAGGCCCTGTATGTGGCTGGTACAAACTTGCAGGAATACACTACCTCCCCCCTCCCACACTCTCTCTAGACTTTCAGAGGCCCTCATGGTCATCCTAGTTGCCAGGTCCCTATTGGGACCAGGAATGCATCAGCCTTCTGGTTTGGAACATACTGTTCCCTATTCACATCTGCTGCCAAGCAGAGTTCCAGACTTCTCCTAGGACATAGCACAGGACAGGTTTCAGTTGAGGTCTATGCTAAAACCTAGAGGGTTGGGTTTGAACCATCAAACCTTCTGCCTTCATCAGCAGACCTGTTACTCTGCTTGGACTCTTTCCCAGTGGTTAGTATACTGCCACTCCTTCCATTTTCATCCCTGTGATATTACAATCCCCCAACCACCAAAGGACAAACTCTTCCTCTCCAATACCATTTGCCTACTCGCTTGTTCCCATCCACCTCGACTCCACTGCATTAGTGTCCTACTCCAGATCTTGCCATCCCTCTCACTGTGTCCTCTAGAATGCCTGCTCTATAATTAACAAACTTCCTCTCATCTTGCACCACATCCTCTTTTGCTTCTTTCATCTTCCAGCATTCACTGACACCTGGTTCCCTCTGGATGATATTGCATCCTTGGCCACCTTTGGCCATATTGGCTGCACTTTCACTCTTCTTCCCAAACTTGATGGTTGTTATTGTGGAGTCCAATTTTCCTTGAATGAACAAAAAGGCATTCATTGACTGTTTACTATGTGTGCTATGCTAAGAGCTAGGGATAGAAATTGAAAACTGAAGACAGTCCCTGGCCTCAAGAATTACACATTCTAATAAAGGAGACAACAGATAGAAGAATCATTCCCCACTGCTCTATGCAGTCTCCCTCTACTGCCATCACGCAGCAACTTCTCCTCCTTTGAGATTCATATAATCCAGTTTTATCACCCAACCAGATTTGTTGTCTACTAGCTCCCATGCCTCCCCCCTCCTTTCTCCTTGAGTTCATTGGCTCATGGTTTTTCTCTCTATTCCAATTCCTGCCCTCTGTCTTGGGGATTTCAACATATGAGGTTTCCTCACATTCTTTAACTTACCAGTTATTCAGTCTGTTCAGCTCCTGTGACCTATCTCCACTCCACCTCTGCTAAATACAGGGATTATCATTTGCTTGATCTTGACATTGCTCTCTTCTTGTTCCCTCCAGAACTTGGGCATGGAATTATTTCTGTGACTTTTTTGTGAATAACGGGGGAAGGTTCTCCTCCCTGCACCCCAGCAGAAATGTCTGTTGTTCAGGGAAAGAATCTGGAAATCAAAGTTTCAAAAACAAATGTTAAAAAAAATTGTTTTTTACATGCAACTGGGAAATAATATATATAGTCACTGGGGTATAGAAATCCATCTTGCCCTACTAGAAAGTTATGGGTGGATGGGGGAGGATATAAGAGAGAGTAGATTGGTGGAAGGGGTATTCAGTAGGCTCGCTATCCTGGGGTAGGGGGTAGGGGAAAATAGGGAGAAAATTTATAACTCAAAATCTTGTGGAAATGAATGTTGAAAACTAACAATAAATAAAGATTAATTAAAAAAGGAAATTACTGCTTGTTCTTTTCTGGGGATAAAGAACTAGAAATTGAGGAGATGCTCATCATTTGGGGCATGGCTGAATAAGTTGTGCTATGCAATTATGATGAAATATTATTGTACTGTAAGAAATGATAAGCAGGATGCTCTCAGAAAAACCTGGAAGGACTTGCATGGGCTGATGCAAAGTGAAATGTACTGTGTACAAAGTAACAGCAATATTGTAAGATGATCAGTTGTGAGTAACTTAGCTATTCTGAGCAATACAATGATCCAAGACAACTCTGAAGTACTTAGGATGGAAAATGTTATCCATCCCCAGAGAAAGAACTGGTGGTATTTAAATACAGATTGAAGCACACTTTAAAAAAAATTCTTTATTTTTCTTGAGTTTTTTTGTCTATGTTTTTTCATAACATGAACTATTATGAATGTTTTGCATGACTACACATGTATAACTTATATCGAATTGCTTGCCTTCTCAATGGTGGGGGAGAGGATTGAGGAGGGGGGAAAGGAGAGAATTTGGAACTCAAAATTTTAAAAACAAATGTTAAAAATTGTTTTTAATGTAACTGGGGAAAAATAAAATATGAAAAAAGAAAAGAAATGCCTGCTGCTTGCACAGGGCTGTTAGCAGGTGCTCTTCTACATGATTCATCTCCTGAAGTCATTGCCTAAGTCAGAAATTCAAGACTTTGGCTGCATGTTCTTTGTTTCTTTGCCTGAGCATAGGTGATTGAAAATGGATCCTGAGATGGAAATTTTCAGCCTTGGAAATAAATTTGTGAATTTAGTGGTGGGGAGATCTTGATACCTGGCAGGTTGGTGCCATCTACAATACAGAAGGTGCCCCTTACAATTATGACAATGCTTTTCAAAGCAATACCAATAAGAACATAGTGCCCAGTCTGGTTTATTTGAAGACATGAACTCTGGGGGAGTTGTTCAGTCAGTGAAGCACTAAGATGAAGGTGAAATGTCTATTCAACAATTCCGACGAAATGCTTCATGTTTCATTGTTTAATTAAGAACCTCTTTGGGAAGTTGAGGGTAACAGAGTAATAAGTTACTGGTTCCTTTTAAGTCTTTGTCGATGTATTTTGGGATTGGGCACATAGTTACTGCTGAGCCACACTTCTTCCCCCAATGGTCTATTGTTTCTAACAGTGAGCATGGTACTAGAAGCCTAATTCCTGGAAATTCTGACACTCCAGAAACTCTTTTTGTGGCCGGGACATTGGGTATTTGGCCAGTCTAGGAAGCAGAAGTGTTCTGACTGAGTAAAAACCAGGGGATGAATCAAATACTTCCTAGCATAATCATAGTTCATATATATCTATGTTTGCATGTGTCTCTATATCTATATATAGACACACACATATGCATACACACATATATATGTATATACACATTTATATCTATGTCTCTGCTATGTAGTATGTGACTGAATAAGTCACCTCCCTTTTCTGAGGTTTCTCTGAGCCAAACTTCTCTTAAAATAAGAGGTTTGGACTAAATGACCTCTAAGGTACCATGTAGCTTGGAACATATGACCACTCATGGACATTATGTATAAAGTGAAGGAGGTAGAAGGTAGGACTAGATTATCTCTAAAGTCCTTCCAGTTCTCAAGTCCTGTGGTATTTTTCCCTTCTTCTGAGGCATGGACTCTTCTCTTATCAATAGTTGTCTTGGTTTTCTTCCTTGTTCCTCTAATGTTTTTACAATGTGAATTTTTCTATCAACATGTTTTCATCTGGAACTTATTGTGTTGTAACTGTGGGAGATCAACTCAAATAACATATTGCCCTCATTCCACTTAAAGTAAATGGCAAGATGCTTTTCTCAGCTGAGAACAATCAATTGGAAGTGTGAAAAACACCCAAATGTATCCATATTGAATCAATCAAACAATCAAGCAAGACTTTGGACTAAGTGGGAAAAGTCCTTGATCAAATGAAAAGTCATTGAATGAAAGGGAGTGATGCTCCAGCATCTTTCCTATGAAATTAGTCCACTGCTTATCTCTGAGATGTCCAGCCCAGACCTGGAGGAAGCTACTGGGTGTACTGTCACCCCTGTGCTAACTAACTGCAAGGGTTGGAGGAAGCAGCCTAGCCCAGGAGCCTGGTACTTAAAATAACCAGGAGAATGAACTAGCCAGGCAAGTTAGTATCCTTGTGGCATCAATAGACTGGGGTTCCAGCAGCCTTCCAAACTGGCTTTATAAAACTTCATAATTACATTCAAAACAAGAATGAAAAGAAGGTGAAGATAAACATGACTACCTAGGGAAAAGCCAGGTGGAATCAGGTTTGGGGGTTCTTTTTGCTACTCTATGATAAATATTTCCTTATACCACCTCCTGCATAACAGCAGTCTGATCCACCCCAGCTTTCAGTCAGATGTCTTCACTGGAGAGAGAGCTGCAATGCCAGTGTTTGAGGAGCTTTTCAAGGATGTTTTAGCATTCAAAAGAACCAGAATAAGCTCTCAATATTAGCAAACACTTTGAGAGAAGATGGAAATGGCTTTGATGAAAAGGTTTACTACACTGTAGGTTATGGAAATTTTCTTAATAGACACAATGAGTTGTGTGTGTTCCTTGGGAAAAATGAACCCCTTCAGCAAATAAATAAAATTATGCTAATTTAAACTGAGTCACATTGTAGAAAAGTCTACTGGCCTTAACTGAAGAACTTTGGTCACACTCTGTATCATCTATTAAAGAACAAGCCAATTTGGAATGTTAAGATTTGAACATCTGGTAGCTTAGGGGTGGAACCCTTCCAGCAAAGCTTCTGAGAAGGAATTTCTTATGTTGGAGGTTGAGTTCAAGTCTCCTGAGGCAGTATGATATACTAGATGTAATTACCATGGCATATATATTTATATACACATATATATGTATCTGTCTGTTATATGGGGATATGTGTGTGTATACAAAACTTATTAATATATAACATTAATATGAATGATATCATAGAAATATTGTAACTAATTATAATTAATACATTAACATTTTATATATAAAATATACCATAGATGATAGCTAGATAAGTGATAGATAACAGATAAGTAATATTTTGATGATAGATAATAAATGAATGATAGATGATAAATAGATTCTAGATAAATGATGGATAGATAGATAGATATATAGATAAATAGATAAATAGATAGAGTTAACCATGGCCATACAGTCAATGAGAATTTATTAAGCTCTTCCTATGTGCCAGGCAAACACTGGAGATACAAAGAATGACAAAATAGTCCCAGTCTAAAGGAATTCATGTTTGAATGGGGAAGCCAACAAGTGAATAATTAGGTCCACACGTGACACATTCAGAGTGGGTGGAAGGTGATCTTAGAAGGGAAAGCACTAGCAGCTGGAAATACCAGGAAAGGCTTCCTGCAAAGTTGGGATTTGAGATGAATCTTTAACAAAGCTGAAAATTCTAAGAAGTGGAGATTAGGAGGGGAGCTTTCCAAACTTGGGTGACAACTAACACAAAGGCATAGAGACAGCATATGGCCCATTATGTACTGGTCAGTGTAGCTAGACGGTAGAATGTGTAGAAGGACACAAAAGATAAGAAGACTGGAAAGGTGGGAAGGAACTGAATGGTAAAAGGTTTTAAACGGCCAAGAGAGGGCTTTCTGTTGGATCCGGAAGGAAGCAGGGAGCCACTAGAGTTTATTGGGGGCAGGGGGAGGTGACATGGGCAGCCCAGTGTATTACAAAATTCACTTTGGCCCAGAAAGTAAATAGCAGAACTGTAATTTGAACTCGTGTTGTGAATTCAAGTTCCACCTACTTGCTACTAGTATTTCATACTGCCTCCCTGCCCAACCTTACCCCACCCCCAGCCCTGCCTTCCCCAGAGTATTGAGGAAACATTGACCTGCCCCTCCTACTTGGAGGTAATCCATTGGATGAGACGCAAAAAAGCGATTGCCACTGTCCTGGCTGGACTGACTAGCCCAAGTGCCTGGAAAGACACAACCGTGGCGTCCCAGTTATTTGGACTTTACCACTTCCAGAAAATGTGATTTTGTCATTGTAGGCTATCCTTTTCCTAACTCAGTTTCACGACCTTCAGTGACTTAGGGAACATTGCTACTTGTTGTGACCAACCCATTTTCTTTTCCTACGTGACTAACTGCATGGCTGGTGCTTTCACAGTTTGGTAAGACCTAACCAAAATTGTGCTTGCCAGCTCTGCCTTCAATAGCCTAGGATTGCTTCCATACTATAGACACTAACAGCGTTAGGAAATCCAGTAATTCAAATGAATGAGTATTTGGTGAGGCTGACTGTGTGATTAGCCTTACCTAAGCTTTGTAGAGGGCACAGTGGATAGAGTAGAAGGTCTGGAGTCAGGAAGACATCGTCCTGAGTTAAAATCCGACTTCAGATATTTATTAGCTATGTGACCCTGGGCAAGTCACTTAACCCTGTTTGCCTCAGTTCCTCATCTTTAAAATGAGATGGAGAAGGAAATGGATAACTACTCCAGAATGTTTGCCAAGAAAACCCCAAATGGGGTCATGAAGACTCGGACACAACTGAAAAATGACTGAACAACAACAAAAAAAGCAAGAGAATTTGGTGTCTGCTCTCAAAGAGCATGTAATCTAGTTAGGAAAAATGCAGACAAATACCAGTAATGATAGTAGTCCACATTTGTATAGCACTTAAGAAGGGACTTTTCACAGGACAACCCCCTGAGGCAGGCAGTACAACTGTTAATATGACCATTTCACAGATGAGCTGGTTGAACCTTGAGACGATTAGAACTTGTCTAAGGTCATACAACTAGTAAGTGAAATGGCTGAAGCTTGAACCTAGGCCTTCTGATTTCACTTACAGGAGTCACATTTAAGATTGTAGAACTGAGAATTAGCTAGACCCTCTAGCTTGAGAACATCTAGTCCAGAGGCCCAAAGAAAGGAAGTGATTTTGACAAAGCAACACAGGTCGTGAGTGGCAGAGCTGGGGTTCAAACCCAAGTCTTTTGATTCTTAAACTTAGGGTAGCTTTTCCAACTACAGGTACACCTCATTTTATTGAGGTTTATTATTATTTATTATTATTATTAATTATTTATCTACTTTGCAGATAACAGTTACGGGTTTTGTTTTTGTTTTTACAAATGGAAGGTTCATGGAGATCCTGCATTGAGCAAATCCATTGGCAATATTTTCCCAACAGCATGTGCTTATGTTGCATCTCTATGTCACATTTTGGCAATTCTCTCAATATTTCAAATTTTTTCATTATTATTATATCTGTTATGGTAATCTGTGATCGGGGATCTTTGATGCTACTCTTGCAATTGTTTTGGGGTGCCACAAACTACACCAATATAGGATGGAGAACTTAATCAATAAATGTTGTGTGATCTGATTGCTCCACCAACCTGTCATTTACCATCCCTCTCCCTCTCCTGGCCCTCCCTATTCCCTGAGATACAATAACATTGAAATTAGACCAACTGATAATACTACAACGGCCTCTAAGTGTTCAACTGAAAGGAAGAATCAATCCATGAAGCAAATGTCTTTGTTGTGTGATTTTAAGAAATTGCCGCAGCCACCCCCATTACCTTGATCAGTCAACAGCCATCAGCATTGAGGCAAGACCCTCCATCAGCAAAGATTATGACTCTCTGAAGGATTAGATGATAGTTAGTGTTTTTAGCAATAAAGTATTTTTTTAAATTGAGGTATGCACGTTGTTTTTTTAGACATAATACTATTGAACACTTAATAGATTAGAGTGTAAACATAGCTTTTATATGCACTGGGAAACCAAAAAATTTGTGTAACTCACTTTCTTGCAATATTCATTTTACTGTGGTGGTCTGAACCCCAATTCATGATATTTTTGAGGTATGCCTGTATATAATAATGCCAGCCACTACCATTGCTTCATTTTATGCTCCTTAGTTTTCTCATCTTTAAAATATGGGAGGAAGGGGTTGGGTTAAATGATCTTTAAGGGCCTTTCTAGCTTTATTGTCTATGATTATTTGGCATGAACAATTGGAGAATAATTAAGTGCCAGATGGAGTGGTGCCTACTCTAAGTGATATAAGAGGTCAGATAAGCGAGAATGTGAACTTTGAATGGTGAGGGATGGCTTCCTGATGGAGGCAGGCATTGATCTGGAATACCTGGAAAGATGGTTGGCATTTGAATTGTAGGGGGATCCAGGGAGGGCCTTCTAGAGGAGGAGAGGAAAAGAAAGTAGATTCCAGTATATAGCCCACTTCACTCCACCCTACTTTGCTTTTTTTTTTGGAGGATAATTGGGGTTAAGTGACTTGCCCAAGGTCACACAGCTAAGTTTTTGTGTTAAGTGTCTGAGGCCAGATTCGAACTCAGGTCCTCCTGACTCCAGGGCCAGTGCTCTATTCACTGCACCACCTAGCTGCCCCCCTACCTTACTTTTTGAAAAAATTTAATAAATATCCCCAGAGACAGACCTGGAGACCCTAAGACAGTTTGAGGCCTATGTATTTTGTAAATAAGACCACTGATGATGGAACCAGTCCTTACAGGTGAGAAGTTTGCCAAACCATGAAATCTTCAAAGGCCAGATATAAAGAGAAGTCCATAGTCTGAAGGCTTCTCAGTGATTGTTAACTTCAAATTCACATTCCTGAGCTCAAACCTGGAAGCTATTACCAGCTATTAGCTATAGAAGCTGGAGTTACAATAAACTTGGGACCAACGAATTTAGAGATGGTTTTTAGAAATCATCTAGATTAACTTTCTTCTTTAGGCATAGAAGGAAACTGAGAACCTGAGAGTCCATCATGAGTGGAAAGCCTGTGTGGCCTCGAGGTCACATGTGGCCTTGTTGGTCCTTGGGTGCCACCTTTTGACTCAGTCCAGGTTTTCTAGAACAAATCCTATTATTAAGGGGATTTTATCTGTGAAGATTGGATTCAGTCAAAGGGCCAAACTTGAGGGTCTAGAGGATCCTCAAGGCCACAGGCTCCCCACCCCTGCCAAGTGATTCACCCAAGGTCTCTCTCACGGACAGAAAATAGAATTCAAACCCAGGCCCTTAGACCCCAGATCTGTTGAGGCATTAATGACTATACCTTCTCAGAGTCAGAAAGCGACCATTTGAGCCCTGAATCTTCTGTTGAGAAAACTTTTGCTCTCTGGGTTTCAGCTTCCTCTTCTCTAAAATTAGGGCGTTAGGGCAGAGGTTCTCTAAGGCTCCTCTCAGTTCAAATATTCAATGATTGGAATTTTAAGTCTCACATTCATGAAGGAAACAGAGAGACCCAGAGGAATTGTAGATAGCTTTTTTGGCAATGTATAATTGGAAGTCATTTCTAGGTCCTGTTCCCAAACCAGAGCTCTCTTCTTTCTGAAAGGCAAAAGGGAAATGCAACGTAGAACAGCCTTTCTCCATTTTCTCCTTTTTCTCTAAAGGCCAGCTGACCTGGCTTGGCCTCTCCCAGCTGGCCAGGCCCTTCTCCGGGAGACCAGGGCCAAGAGGCAGAGAAGCCAGCATCTCAGGGCTCCTTCCTTTTCCTTCCTTAGAAAAATCCAGCAATGCAGACTCCTCTCTCCTATCCACTCCCAGGTATATGCAATTGATGCTTAACTTTGTATTTTATGCTTCTCAAAG
This sequence comes from Pseudochirops corinnae, assembly GCA_028646515.1. Lineage (NCBI taxonomy): Eukaryota > Metazoa > Chordata > Mammalia > Diprotodontia > Pseudocheiridae > Pseudochirops > Pseudochirops corinnae. Next base: position 256,346,887 of record CM053585.1, on the reverse strand, counting down.
AGCTTTCACTAGTATCATATGGTCATCACAAGAATTCTGTGGGGTAGGCCCCAAACACATCCATTTGACAGCTGAGGAAACTGCGTTGTCTTGTGACACAGTGGAATGGGTAGTACAGGCTGGAAGTCAGGAAATCTGGATTCTAGTCCTGGCTCTGCCAATTACTGACTGTGTGACCTTGGGCAAGTCACATTCCCTCTCTCAGCCTCACTTTCCCTACAGGTAAAATGAAAGGAGCATGTTTGTTGTTTGGCCTTTAAAAAAGAAGTTTAGCTGTCAATATACTTAATTTGGTTTGACTATTATTTAAAGTTGACTTTGTAATTATATTTTTTAAAAACAAAAATGGCAATATGAGGAGACTCAATTAGATCAACTCTCGTCTAGCTTCTGGCTTCAACATTCTGTGTTCTCTGATTTGTCAAATGTCATGTAGCTTGTACTGACAAGAATTAACACTAGAATCTAGTTATAATTTTTTGTTGTTGTTTTTTTTTAGAGGGTAGAAGGCAGGGCAATTGGAGTTAAGCGACTTGCCCAAGGTCACTCAGCTAGTAAGTGTTAAGTGTCAGAGGTTGGATTTGATCTCAGGTCCTCCTGACTCCAGGGCTGGTGCCCTATTCATTGTGCCACCTAGCTGCCTCTTTAATTATTTGTGTAACCCACTCACCCATTCATGAGTTAACAAAAACCAAGAAGAGATGATGTAAAAATTATTCGACTACCTGAAAACTATGATAAAAAAAGAGCCTAGACATCATATTTCAAGAAATTATCAAGGGAAACTCCTGATATCTTAGATCAGTGATTCTCAACCTTTCTAATGCTGCGACCCTTCAGTACTCATATGTGGGCATATATGCATGTGGGCGGACCCACTTGGAGACGGATAGAGGAGCGGTGTCTTGGTTCCTAAGACCATCGGAAATAAAAGTTTTCCGATGGTCTCAGGTGACCCCTGTGACCCCTGTGAAAGGGTCGCTCAACCCCCAAAAGGGTCACGACCTACAGATTGAGAACTGCTGTCTTAGATCCAGAGGATAAAATAGAAATGAAAAGAACCCACTGATTGCCACCTGAAAGAGATACCAGGAAAACTCCCAGGTATATTATAGTCAAATTCCAGAGCTCCCAAGTCAAGGAGAAAATATGCAAATGACTAGAAAGAAACAATTCAAATATTATGGAACCACAGTCAGGATCATGTAAGATGTGGCAGATTCCACATTAAAGGAGTGAAGGGCTTGGAAGATGATATTTCAGGAGACAAAGGAGCTAGTGTTACAATCAAGAATGACCTACCCAGCAAAAGTAAGTATGGTCTTTCAGGGGAAAAAATAGGATATTTAATGAAATAGAGGACTTTCAAGCATTTCTGATGAAAAGATCAGAGCTGAATAGAAAATTTGATATTCAAGAACAAGACTCAAAAGAAGCATAAAAAGATAAACCTGACAGAGAAATCACAAGAGACTCAGGTTTAACCTGTTTACATTCTTATATAGGAAAATGATACCTGTAGCTCCTAATATCTTTATCATTACTGGGATAGTTAGAAGGAGTCTACATAGACAGAGGGTATGACTGTGAGTGGGTTATGTTAGGATGATCTCAAAAAAAAAAAACGAAGAGCTAAGAAAGAGGGATGCCTTGGGAGAAGGGAAAAGGGAAAGGTAAAATGGGGAAAAACTTCTCACAGAAAAGAGGCGTACAAGGAACAGTTTTTACAGTGAAGGGGAAAAATGGGAGAGATGGTGGCAGATAATGCTTGAACCTCTCATCAGAATTGTTTCAAAGGGGGAAAAATACACACACACACACACACACACACACACACAGTTGTGTACAGGAATCTATCTTACCCAATAGGTAAATACGAGGGGAAAAGGCGATAAGAGATATTGAAAAGAGGCCTATAAAAGGGAGGGTAGATTAAGGGAGGCAGTGGTCAGAAGCAAAACAGACTTTTGAGGAGAGACAGGATAAAAAGAGAAAAAGACAGACAAAAGAAAATGGGAGAGAGGGAAACGCACACTTAATCATCAAAACTGAGAATACAAATAGGATGACCTTACCCATAACATGGAAGCACATAGCAGAACGAAGTAAAAACTAAAATCTAACAATATGCTGTTTAAAAGAGACACACTTGAAACAGAAAAATACACCCACAAAATTAAAATGAAGGGTTGAAGCAGAACCTATTATGCTTCAGCTGAAGTAAAACAGGCAGAGGTAGCAATCATGATCTTGGATAAAGCAAAAACAAAAACAGACCTAATTAAAAGACATAATCAGGGAAACTTTATTTTGCTAAAAGGTACCATAGACAACAAAATCACATAAAAAAATTTTACAGCAAGTTTCTTTAATAAAGACCTCATCTTTCAAATATGTAGGAAACTGAGTCAAATTTATAAAAGTAAGAGCCATTCCTCAATTGATAAATGGTAAGGATAGGTGAAAAGTCATTTTTCAGAAGAAGAAATCAAAACTATCTATAGTCATATGAAAAAAATGCTCTAAATCATTATTAATTGGAAAAGTATAAATTATAACAACTCTGAAGGACCATCTCACACCCATCAGAAATGACAAATGCTGGAGGAGATGAGGGAACATAGGTACACCGATCAACTGTTGGTGGAGTAGTGAATTGGTTCAATTATTCTGGAGAACAATTTGGAATTATGCCCAAATGTTTGTCAAACTGTTCATAACCTTTAACTCAGCAATACGACTACTAGGTCTGTAACCCCAAAAGAAATCAAAGAAAAAGGAGAAGTACCTCTATGTACAAAAATGTTTTATAGCAGTTCTTTTTGTGGTAGCAAAGAGTTGGAAACTGAGGAGATACTCACTGATTGGATAATATCTGAACAAGATGTGGCATGATTGTGATGGAATACTATTGTGATATGGAAAATGGTGGGGGGGTGGTTTCACAACAATGTGAAAAGATCTATATGAACTGATGCAAAGTAAAGTTGGCAGAACCAGATCATTGTATGCAGTAACAGCAATATTGTAATGATGATCAACTTTGAAAGACTTAGCTTCTCTAATCAATACAATGATCCAAGGCAATTTCGAAGGACTCATGATAAAAAATACTGTCCACCTTCAGAGAGAGAACTGATGAACTTTGAGTGCAAATTGAAATATGATTTTATACTTTTTTTTGGTAATATGGCTAATATGGAAATATGTTTCATGTATATAATTGATAACATATTGCTTGCCTTCTCAGAGGGTAGGGGAGGGGTGGGAAGGAAGGAGAGAATTTAGAACTCAAATTAAAAAAATGTTAAAAAAAATAATTTTATTTTTTAAAAAATGCACATAACAGTAGAGATTCAGAAGGAGATACCAACAGGCAGGACAGCTTTGAAACTAACTTGTTAAATTTATTATACTTTTTTGAATATAAGTTACATATTAAAGATTTGTTGTTTGGGGGAGAATTCTCTTTTTCTGTCCTGTATGTAAGGAAATGCTTATGTTTGCTATTTAGGATAAACATAACAAAAAAAATCTTTTCAAATTAAAAAAACAAGACAGGACTAGGGGATTTCTAAAGACCTTCCAGTTCTAACACTCTTTAATATCTATGAGACTGAGTTCCTTGAGGGCAGGGACTCTATTTTACCTTTCTTTTTACTTCCATGGCTTAATGTGATATCTGCCACGTAACAAGTTGCTTGATAAAGATTGTTGAATGACAAAAAAAAAAAAAAATACATGGCAAGTTGAGGAATATGGAAATGTTTTGCATGGCTTAATGTATGTAACTGATGTCTTGTTGCTTACCTTCTCAATGTGGGGAGGGCAGGTAGGAGAGAGGAGGGAACGTGAAACTCAATTTTTTTTAAATGTTAAAAATAAATAAATAGAAAAAATATGTATAAAGAACAGAAAAAGAACGAGTATTTGAGGCCTTTTAATGATGCAGAATTCTCTCCCCCCTCCGCATGACCATTTCATATTCCCTCCCCACAGCGGGCCAGCCACGGCTTCTCTAAAAACAAATCAAAATAAAAGCACAAACTCCTCACAACAGCGATAAGTGCAGTCCTCCCCAGGTGAGTAGACATGAGGACCTCCACCACCAGGGCATCACCACCTCTCCACCGTCCTGCTTTTTCCTCAGTGGTCTTGGTATGCTCCCTCACTCCAGCATTGCCATGCCTCCTTTCACCCCCTCTCCAAGTTCTCAGTCCTCCAATTCTACAGCACTCTGCACTCACCACCGCTACACTGCAAATTCTGGAGCTCTGCCTTTGCTCTGAAACTTCCATCCACCCAACCTCTAAGCTACTGCTGCCATCCACCCGTGACTGGCTCGTGTTACTCATACCTGGGAAATTCTCACTCTCATGTTGTCTTTGCCCCGGATTCCCCTTTTTTCTCCTTCGGAGCACAGCTCAGCTGTCTCCACGAAGTCATTTGTGATCTCAGTCATTAGCACCCATTCCCATATAAATGTATTACTTTGTTCATGAGGGGCCATGTGCTGTAAAGAATAGAGAGCTGACCTCAGAGGCAGCAAGATCTGGGTTCAATCCCTCCCTCCGTCACCTGGTGGTCTGTGATCCTTAGTAAGTTTCTTACCCATCCCAGTTACCCAAGACAATTTAGGATTTTAAGTGGTAGAGAAAACATACAGCAGGATGGATAGTGGGAATTTCTTCACTGGGAGTTCCCTACAGTGATGAAAAATCATAGGTCCTGTTTAAACAAACAAATTTATTTATACTGCTTGTGGGCAGGCTGTATCCTTCAGTAGAATGCAAGCTCTTTGAGAACAAGGATTATTTTATTTTTAGCATACTACTTTCATATAGTGATGCTTAAGAAATGTTTTCTCCATTACACCAAAATGCCTTGACCCATCCTTTTTGGGGAGCCCAATAATAGCCAAATACTTTTTCCAAATGGTCTTGTTTGATCCTTATCAATTTAATTCAAGCCCAGCCAGGTATAAAGTGCTATGCAGGGAACCAGGATAGATACAATATATAGATCAGAGGTGTCAGACTTGTTGCCCACAGGCCACAAACTGCCCAGCAAACCTTCTGAGTGCAACCTGAAGCAAATTAAAATGTACTTGGGATATGTTTAACAAAATAAATAAAAGTTCAATGCAACAATGCTAATTTTTGCTTTTCTAAGGTGATATTCAGATGGCAGGTTTTTAAAAAATTTGTTGTTGTTGTTTAGACTCTTCATGACCCCATGTGGGGTTTTCTTGACAAAGATAACAGGTTAAATGACTTGACACAGCTAGTAAGTATCTGAGGTCTATTTGAACTCAGGTCCTCTTGACTCCAGGGCGGATGCTCTATCCACTTAGCCACCCTATATAGATGGCTGAGATCCATTCCTATTTGAGTTTGACACCACTGATGTAGAGATGTAGACAACACCCATCATAGTGCTTATGGTCTACTAGAGGGATGAGGTATAAGCACACAAATTATCATCTGCCATAATATGTGAAAATTACATAATCCCTGATAAATGCACATGACAAGAACAATGTGCTACGTGTGTTTAGAATGATAAACGACTACAGGAGAATAAGATTTAGAGTAATAAAGGACTGCCTATGTAGTCCAACTTCCTCACTTTAGAGATGAAGAAACTGAGACCGGAGAAGTTAAATGAATTGTTTAAAGCAGTGGTTCTCAAGCTTCCTAATGCTGTGACCCTTTAATACAGTTCCTCGTGTTGTGTGGCCCCCAACCATAAAATTATTTTCGTTGCTACTTCATAACTGTAATTTTGCTACTGTTATAAATTGTAATGTAAATATTTGATACTCAGGATGTATTTTCATACGTGAGAACCGTGGGTATAAAGTCACACAGACGATAAATGACAAAGTCATTTAGATTCAAACAAGGATGTTCTAACTCCAGATCTGGAGCCCTTTCTATCATACCCTCCTATCACTTAAGGCACTTGAGAAATCTTCTAGCCTAACTTTAATTTACAGATGAGAAGAATGAGGCCCAGAAAGGGAGGCTTCGTGATTTGCCCAAGACTATATGGTTCCAAGGTTATGGGGATGGAATTTGGAACCAAATCCAGCATCCCTAGGCCATTCCTGATGGGGGCAATAGTGGAAGGCTTTCAGGGAGAGGTGGCATTTGAGTTTGACCTTAGCTTAGGTTGCATCTCCTGGATCCCAGGCTAGTGCTCTTTCCTCTATATCACTTAGCCTGTATATGCAATAGCTCCCTTCTGGGAGAGCCTTCTATAGGGGAAATCACCAGACTGCCTCAGCTACCCTTTAGCCAGCACCTATCTTACTATTTTGCCCTTGGGAATTAGCCTGGGGACTCAGGGAGTCTCTAGAATTTTGCAATGGCCTTGCTATTGCATATTTTCCCTGTGGTTGTCCCAGCAGCTTGGGCGGAGGAGGCAGAGGCAGTCTGGCTCCCTGCAGTGGGGAGTTTCCTGCACAGTTAGATTTTGCAACTCATACTCCAGGGCCCCTCCCGTTATTTTGGCCCAGAGTAGAAGCTGAGTATTTTTTCCGTGAGACCCAGTTTGGTTTCCTTTTCTTTTCCCTCACTGCTTGATCCTTCCCAGGCAAAGCACAGCTGGCAGAAATGACAACCTCTGGCTCTCCCTGATAGTTCCTCATAAAGGTTTTGCTTTCATCCCAACCTCCTTTGGTCACTTCTTCCATGAAGCCTTTGCTAACAGGACATGCTGTGCTTTTCCTCCTCTCCCTTAGAATCCTGGGAATTAAGAGCCAGAGGGGATCTTAGAGGCCATGGAGTCTAATTTTTGCAGATGAGGAAAATTGGGCCTCAGAGGTAAAGCGACTGGCCCAGTGTTACATGGCTAATAAACAGAAGAGCCAGACTTGAGCTCTACCCCTTTGACTCTAGAGCTAGGGCTCTTGCCCCACATGACCCCATCTATTCTAGCATTTGCATTTTGTAATGCATAGTCTAGCACTTAAATCTATTCTTGCTTTTTTTTTTCTTCTCAAATAGGAATACATGTGAATCTCATTTCCCCCAAGAGGTTATAAATTCACTGAGAAAAGGGACAAAGTCTTCATTCAGGTGATGTCTAGTAATAATCAAAATAATAATAATAATGACAAAAAATCATGTAACCCATGACTGAAAGTTCATTTGCATAAGACACTCCTCACTGGTGAATATTAATTACTCAGTGTTTTGCATCTTGGTGAGTGACAGAGTTGGCAAGAACGTGGGAAAGATCTTGGTCTTCTGGCTTCCACCCTGGAGAGAGGACACTAGGTTCTAGATTCTCTTCAGAGAAAGGTTAAGAGAAGAGAGGGGGAGACGGGGCAGATAGGAACAAGTATGATTGAGGAATGGAACTTGTGGCTCAAAGTTCATTTGCAAAACATTCTTTTCATTAGTGGAGATTGATTACATAATTCTCCTCACCTGCATGGGGGCAGAATTGGCAAGAACTTGGAAGAGGTGAGCTCTTGAATTTGTGGCTTCTAGCTTTGAGAGAGAAAGGAGTTAGCAAATTTTCTCCAGGAAAAGATCCCTGAAGGCAGAGAAAAAGACTCTGGGAAGAAATGAACATCATGACGGTACTGGCTCCTCTACATTTCAGCTTCAATTAGGGAATTAGTATTAGTGAATATCTCCAGCATCAGTCTCAAAAACAGGCATCACTCTCAGGTCTAAGGTATTTACCCACAGTCACACAGCTAGTAAACATTGAAGGCAGGAGTTAGCTCTTACTTCCCAATGGTTTTAAGATTTATAAGGCACTTTTCTCCTACCTTGGTAGGAGGGTAGTGCTATTTTATTAAGTCTGTTTTACTAAAAAGGAACAAAACAGCTTCAGCAAAGGGAAGTAACTCATTCAAGCTCACAGAGCCAGGTTTTGGAGATAGAACTCAAGTTCCTGCTGCACCCATGTCAGGGGGTTGTGTTGGGGGTGCACAGGAGGGAATGATAGAGAAATACTGAGGAAAACTTTTCCTGCTTCACAAATTTGCCTTGGGCTATCCCTGCTTTTGTTTCAAAAAGTCCCTTTACAAGGTGTTTTTGTGAACAACTCTGAGGTTTCACCTCACACCCAATAATTTGGAAAAGCTGACAAAAGATTTTAATGGTAAGTGGGGGTGGGGTGGGGGGATGTATAGCAAACCGATTCATTGTTGGTGGAGCTGTTGTTGATCCAACCATTCTGGAAAGCAATTTGGAATTATGCCTGAAAGAGATGAAAATCATCATAACCTTTTACCTAGAAATCCCACTATTAGATATATATCCTAAGGATATCAGAAAATACAAAGATAGATCCCATAGACACCAAAATATTTATAGCAGGACTTTCTTTATAGTAGCAAAAACTGGAAATTAAGTAGGTTCCCACCAATGGAATGGAAAAAAAACAACCAATTGTGGCACATGAATGTACTAGAATAATATTGGACCATAAGAAATGATGAATATGAAAAAATACAAAAAAATATGGAAAGACTTATGTGAATAGATGTAGAATGAAGAGCAAAAAAACCCCTCATCTACAATACCTATGACAATGTAAATAGAAAGCACTAAAACCTTGAAATGGAATGCCATGTAAATGTAATGATCAAACTTGGCCCAAGAAAAAGGAAGAGATATGAGAATGCATCCCCTTTCCTTTTTTTTTTTTCAGAGGTACAGAAGTGTAGGGGAGGAATGCTGCATATAAGGTCAGACTTCATTGAAGTGTTGCTTAGTTTTGCAGAATGGTTTTCCCTCTCTTGTTTTCATTCTTTAGGGGATGGCCTTCTGGGTAAGGAATGGGGTAGAAGATATGTTGGGAAATGAAGGTGATTGAAAAAATGCCCAATGATGTCAATAACAGCAAAGTAATAATGAGATGATTTTGAGAAAGGGATTCTATATTTAGGCAAAAGAAGGAGTGTGATATAGTAAACAGAATCCTGATCTTAGAATCTTAACTTGTGCTCAATTGCCAGCACTGAAACCTATTGACTGTATAACCTTTGGCAAAGCCCTCCTCTGCCCTCTCCCCTCCCCTCCCCTACTTTCCTCTCCCTTTCTCTCCCCTCCTCTTCATTTCCTCCTCTGTAGATGGAGGCTGTTGGACTAAAATCATCTCTCACGTCAATAGATTAGTTGTTAGGAAGTTACCTACAGAACTTCTTTCTTCAACAACCTGGTTGACTCTGAAGAACTAATAGTGGATATGTGAAGTCAACTTGAGCAAGGTGGCCAAATCTATTATTGGTCAAGGCCCTACCTGCTTCCTCTGAGCCCAGTGCCCTTTCACTTAACTCCAGCTCAAACTGTCTAGCCCTCTCCAGGTTTTGAAGCATGGTGGCGAGAAGCCTAGTCCACTCCTGAGGCACAGAGGGAAGAAATTACTCATAGGAAGAGGACAGCAGCAAAATGTCAAACCACTCCCTAGTCCTGCTGAATCAACTTCAAGGTGAAGAAAGGATCTCCTAGTGAGTACCAAAACAAGGAGGAAGGAAGGAAGGAGGGAGGGCTTTGAAAGGAAAAAAGAGCCCAGGGCTGGCTGAACTGTGGCTTTTGGGAGGGAGCTAAATGAAGGAGAGAGAAGGGGGTTAGAGTGGGGAAAGAGGTCATAACCCAGCTGAGCCCAGACCTACTATGTGATTTAGGGGTCAGGAAAATGGACAAAGGTTCCTAGAAGTGCTTTTGACAATAATAATAATAACCCATGTTTATACAGAGTTCCCAAAGCACTTTCCATGCATGCTACAAATGATTCTCAACAGTTGGAAATATCCCCATTTTACATATGAAGAAATGGAGGCTCAGAGGTTGCCTAGCTGGTAAGTGATAGAGGCCAGGTTTCAATCCCAGGCCTTCTGAGTCTGTGTCTAATGACCTTACCAGACTGCCCATTCAACACCAAGCAACTGGCTTGGTCTTTCTTCTGGGTAGGTCTCAATTTTCTCATCTAAATTGTGGGAGGAGCAACTGTTAGCCTTCCTAAGGTGAACTGTTTGTTGAGTTGACATGTAGTAGACATTAATATTAAAAGAAAAGAAAATTCTTTCAGCCTGGGTGTAAAGCCTTATTTTTCCATTGGAACCTGCTTTTTTTCTCCTTAGGACCTTTTCTCTGCTCACACTGGAGCAGAGACATGCTGTCCATTTATGCTAGCTCTAACACTGTTTTTGGACAGCTATGTGGCACAGTAGAAAGAATGCCAGGTCTACAGTTGGGAAGACCTGAGTTCAAATTTGACTTCAGACACTTACTGGCTGTGTGACTATGGGCAAGTCAATTAATACTGTTTGGCTCAGTTTCCTTATCGGTAAAAAATGAGCTGGAGAAGGAAATGGCAAACCACTCTAGAATCTTTCTGGAGAAAACCTCAAAAGGGATTACAAAGAGGCAGACAACTGAAAAATGATTGACAAAAGTACTAGTTTTGGGAAGTGCTTTAGAAGGAAATTACAAATGGATAGCCCTGGAGGACTCCGGGGAAAGGGCCACTGAGTTCCCCAAAATACAACAAAAATGTAAAGATATTGTTAAAAGTGGTGACAATTAAAAAAACTATAGCTCTTAGGTTATATCCAGGAGGTGGAGGAGAAGCTGTGGTTAGCCATCTTCCTCTATCCTGCTCTCTCTCTGAGAATGGGCGAAGACTGAGAGCAGATCAGGTTAGGAGGGGGTCTTCTTGTCTGTTAACTGCAGGAGGACATCTTCCAGCATCAGCCACAACAATAGGCGTCAGCCACTCTCAGATCTAATCATTGCTCTTAGCTGCTGACTTATACTGATTCCCACACTGCTCCTGAGCAGTCATCCTAAGCCTGGTCAAGGGCAGCTGTGGCTCTGGGTATGAGCTCATCTTCCTAAGTTTTCAAAGTCTTACATCTCCATTTTTCTTTTTTTTTAAATTAAATTTTATGTTTATTTTTAATTTACAACATTCATTTCCACAAGATTTTGAGTTACAAATTTTCTCCCTGTCTTTCCCCTATCTCCATTTTTCTTACAACAATATCTTATCTCTTGTCTATGCAGTCCTCCCTCTATTCCTATTTCCAATTCCTGTAAGTCCTTTTACCCTTAAGTTCAAAATTGGGAGGGGTCATAGAAGAGAAAGACACTGGGAAATCTCTCCTTGAGCTTAAAGGAATTTATTTTCCTGCCTCCTGAATTCCTTGGCTGTGCCTAGAGGAGGCCTGGCCAAGACAGAAATACAGTAGGTAGTGAAAGTAAGATTACCTTCATTTTACAGATGAGGAAAGTAAGACTCAGAGAGGTAAAGAGATTTGTTCAATACATAAAAACTAGGCAGTAAGTATCTGAGCTGGAATTTATATGCCAACATTTTTTGTCTCTAAGTCCATTACCCCATTCTGAAGCCATGAACATATATGTGATATTATTTAACCTTATTTTTATTTCTATAATAAAAAAGATTGGTTACAGTCTATCTATCCCCATAGAAAAGAACAAATGGATAAAAAATATTTATTTCCCAGATTTCAACATGCAGTTCTTTAGGCCTTGTCCAATAGTAAGTATAACTAGGACAGACAGAACAGATAGATGTGGAGCTGGGCCCAGAATTGGATCTCTTTCTTAGATAGTGCAAAGTGCTTTTACTTACACCAGTCCTCCCACAAGAACATGGACCCATCTCTTCTTTCCTTTTTTTTTTTTTTAATATTTTTTTTAAAATTCTAAATTTAACAAGAGAAAATGAGCACTTTCATATGCAAAGTAAAATAGAAAACAAAGATCGAATATGAAACTGTGACTCATTAGCATATACATATAGTTTGCTTTTCCTTTTAAGTACGTAATAATTTCAATATGTGACTTTCAAATATCTCCTGATTTTGTTTCCTTTAGGTATTTCTTCTATTCTTTTCTATGCATTTAAAAATACTACAATGACCTCCATTTTTTTTCTGGTGGGGAAGGAAAAACTCTGAAAATCAGAACCATTGTAATAACTATGCTTAGTCAAACAAAACAAATTCTCCCATCCTCTATGTCCCAAAATTATTCTGTACTTGAGTTTATTACCTCTCTGTTAAGAGGCAGAGTACCCATATTTTCAATATAAGCATTTTACCAATGTTGCCATGTGGCAGAGAAGGCCCACTGCCTCCAGAGAACTAAAGACAGGCATCCCACAAAAGGCAATGGAAAGATACCTTGTGAGTATCATCAGTATGGAACATAAAACCAAACCAAAACAGACCAAAACAAACCAAAACAAAAAAACCAACCCCCTCCCCCAAACAAAACCAAAAAATCTCTGAAGATGAATAAGAGGGAAGATGTCATCAAAGAAGTATATGGCAGAAAGGAAAGATGGACTGGTTGTGTGGTGAGGTTGAGGTATGGCAGGTGGACAGTCAGGCTGATCCACTGGTAGGTACCTTGAGATACTGAGAGAAAGCTAGAAAGTCTTCCAGAGTGGTGGGGCCCCCTTTAGTGAACTTTTGTGGGACCATGGGTGGAGTTTCACAATATGGGCAGGCAAGGAAAGGCTATAATCTACATTATTTGAGAGAACTCTTAATCTATTGAGATGATAGATCCAGTTGAACATTTGTATCATTTCCCTTTTTTTTTTCATTTTTTTATTTCCTTTTTTTTAGGCATGAAACCCAAGAAATATGTAAACAACCCTCCCCCCGCCATTCCTATGTACATTTCCCAAGGACAATAAAGCAAATCAACCTAGTAGAGTTCTGATATACAATGACACAGTCTTAGTAGATGGGGACCCACAGATGACAGCAACAAGGATCTGGCCAGGAGAGAGTGGACTTGGAAGGAAGACAAGTGACTGCTGAGTGATGGTGGCAGAAGGAGGATCTGAAAGTGACAAAGGAAGAAGTCCATCAATTCCTCTTCCTAGTGCAGGATGTCAAAGAGATGTAGGGAAAGAGAAACCACTCTTGGAGACAGCATTGGCCATGCTAGTGCTTTCAGGAGAAAATTAGGTTTTATTGAGTGCCAAAAGGGAGAAGGAACTTGAGAAGAACATATCTAGGTATATGGGAAGCCTAGCAGTGAAGCATGTCTCTAAGGCGATGCTGGGAGGGGAAGGGGAAAAGGCGGCAGGACCAGTCTTTGGTTCAGGATCACCATCAGGGAAGAACCCTTGCTGATGCTTGGCTCAGTTTCTCCCTTGCTATCAAGAAGAGTGGCTCTCTCACTCACTCTGATTTCATGAGAGTTTAACTAAGCTCATTGTCCGGGTATTCCTGTTTCTCAATATTTTCTCTTTTCTTATCAGACTTTTGTTCTAAAGGGACTTTCCCCAGCAACAAAATCCTACATATCTTTTCTATCTCCCAATGCTTAATGGAACATTTTCCTGAAAGAAAATATGATAGGATGGGGGAAAAAACCCCAACAAAACTTCAGATGGAGGTTCAGGAGGACAGGGTTCTAGTGCTATTCCTGACACTCTCTCACTGTGTGACTTTAAGCAAGTCATTATCCAATTCTGGACCTCAGTTTTCCTTCTTTAAAAATGGGTGGAGATAGAATAGATGATTTCCAAGGTTCCTTCCAGCTTTGACATTTAATGATTCTAGGTCCCTTTTAGCTCTGCCATTCTGTTATAAGCTCCCTGCCAGTTCTGACATGCTATGAATCTTAATTTTTAAGAGGCCCCAGAGCTATATAACTAGGTAGGGGTAGTGGTTTTTTTTTGCCAGGTACTGAAATATGGAGGAAACCATTTCGTCTCTGCTTCTGTCAGGACACCATTACCCTCCTGTGTAGTACCCACTACTGTGTTGTTTTCTGCTGGCCCAAATCTTGTTGGGGGTAATAGAGAGATGGTCCTGAGAAAGATAAAAGGAGAGGAGTGATGATTGGTGGAGACTGGGAGAAAGGATGGCTTGCTCTCTTTTCTTCCATGACTATACCCACACCCCTTCTTTGCTGGGCTATCTATCCCAGGCCTGCCTTGGCTTCCCCTACTTTGAAGCCTCCTTCTCCTACTAGATCTTGCTGTTTCTCTGTAATTCTGATCCTTTTCCATCTCAGCTCTATCCCTTCCCAAGTTGTCTCCTCCCTTTCCATGTATCCTCCAGAATGCTTTCTTTGGTTTGTTAACCATCCCTTAAAACATTCAGATTTTCCCCCTGCATAGAAGTCAAACTCACTGACCTATAGTTTGCAGATTCTATTTTTCTTCCTTTTTTTTTTTGAAAATTAGAACAATTGTTCTGCTTCAGCCCTGACTCTCCCATTCTCTGGGATTTTTCAGAGATCACGTCAGTGGGTCAGCAATTATATCTGTCAGTTCTGTCAGTAACCAAGGTTGTAGTTCATCTGGACTTGAGTTCATTGAAGGCAGCTAAGTACTTTCTTTCCTATGTGCTTTCTCCCCTATCTTGGGTTTGATCTCCTTTTAGCCATTTTTATTCTCTCCCTAATCCAAAGATCTCTCTGGCAGAGAAGACAAACAAATAAAAGTTAAGCAACTCTGCCTTCTTTATCACCTGTTATCAGTCTCATCTGATAGCCCTGAGCAGAGAGCTTATCCTTTCTTTAGCCTTCCTCTTTGCTGAAACGTGGCAAACAAACAAAAAAACCCAAACCAAAATGAAAATGCCTTCAAAACCAAACCAAGCAAACATCACTTCCACTTTCTTTGTCCTTTGATTTTCCCATCACCCTCAGCTTGTTCTGATGAGTTTTCTGCCAATATCAACGGCAGGCCAGTTACATTGGGTATCTCTTTGATATCAAGTGATACTTCAGTATCACTTAGTCTGTTAACATCAATTAGATTTTACAAAAGGATATTAACTGAAAAGATAAACCAAGAACAGAAGTTTAAATTTTCCTCTCTCCCCTGATGCCCACAGGGCACGTTCTCTTATACTACTTCACATGATGGGCTCAAACTTAATGTAGTTGCTCCAGAGCAGCTACCCCACTGAGTTCACTTTTGAATATGGCATAGAAGGTAGACAGAGTCTCTCCCTTGCAGGGAGGACCTGGAATCTTGTCTGTGAAGTCAATCCACTGTTGGGCTGGGTCCAAGTTGCTTCTGGTGATGGTGGAAGAATGGATTCTCCTGTCTACAAACTCTGCAATGGTCTTCCATCCCTGGACCTCTGGTATTCTTCATGACCATTCAGAGATCACAAGGTCTTCAAAGTTCCTTCAACTAAGGCAGGAAAGAACAGATATAACAAGAACATAAGTCATGGCAGAGCTGTGTGCTCATGGCTTTATAAAACTCTATTGGTATTAGCTCTCTTCCTACTGTAGAGGCTTACAACGGTCCTTGTCTCTTCATTCAAACACCCACAGGCAGGAAAGACAAAGATAGATAGCTTCACTCCAGCCTTTTATATAAAAGTTATATACCCAGTTCTGGCTCAGCAGTTAATCAAAAGTAGTTTCTTCCTCCCATAGTTCGTGGAGCAGCAATATTTATATAATACCTGCACATGCTCTGATGGAGAGAAGGGTTCCATTCCATAGGCATTTCTGAGAGCAGGCTCACCAAACACATATATTCCCAGGTCTAAGTTCTCATTAGCATGACCTTTGTCATAATTCTACAAAATCTTGTCTTCCCAAATCTAAGATGCATGTAAGATTATGCCTGACTTTCCTTTCCTCCTCTATCACAAATTCTAATTTGGAGTGGTCACTTCCCCTCAAAATTCCCATCATTTCTGCAACCAGTGCTTCCTTATTGATGAAAAAATCACCAGGTACAAAATATCATTTTCTTTTGTTGATTTTTCTGTCTTTTGAAGGATGAGGTTATTATTCATCCAGAGGGAGGGGAGGAGAGAGAGAGAGAAGAGAGAAACAGACACAGAGAGACAGAGACAGAGAGAGAAACAGAGAGAGAGAGAGAGAGACAGACGGACAGACAGACACACAGAGTTGGAGGGAGACAGGGACAGGAAGAACACCAGTAAGTATCTCTCATAACTATTATATCATGTCCACTGCCAAACTTAAGATCTATTCCCCAAAATCTTCATCTAGTTCCTCTATCTGTCCAGGTGGTCTATAGTATTCTTTGATGACAACATTGCCTCTGCTTCTGCCTCTGCTTTACCCAAATACTTTCCCTACTCTTCCTCCTTCTGGTTCTTAGATTTCCTTTTAATATTTAAAACTAATCTACCCAACCTCTTTTCCTGATCTTTCTTTTTAACTAAAGTAGTCAAAATCCAATTAGGGTTCTATACCTCCAAGTCTCTGTGATGCTTCTGATGTGAAATTTACCTTCTTACATTAGGATCTCTAGTTCACCTGGCTTATTTTCCAGATTTTGTATATCTGTGTAAAGACATCTGGGGCCATAAATTTTAGTGCTGCTTCCTTTCTTTTATTTTTATTTTTAAATTTTCTTCCTTGTGATTTATCAGGTATCTTTACACTGTTCTTTCTGTATTGAAGCTACTCAATATTTCCTACTTCCTATGTTGAAATTACTCAGATTGGTGGATATATGTACACAGTTTTCTCTCCCCTTTTCAGGTAATGTTTGTGTGATCTTGCTTTAGCAACTTCTCTCCGGGTTTATCAAATGAGGGGGAATGACTGAGATCCTTTGCAGCGTGAACATTCCACATGCCTATTAGGCCAGCCCTTTCTCCCTTTGCTTCCCTCTCTTATGCCTTTCTTCTCTCTGGTTGCTCCTTCTCTTACTCCTTCACTAGCTCTTTTGTCAGTCTTTCCTGCATTCTCCCTTCCTGTTGATAGTCTGGACTATTGCAAGAGTCCAGGTACGAGTTTGTAAAAGCCTGAAGTAGGAATGGAGAGGAGCACCAGATCCTCAGGCTATTACAAATGGTGAACTGGAAAGATATGGCAGAGTGAGAAGAATTACAGGTGATCTTGGGGTTGGCTGCAAGCTCAATTTTCTTCAGGCTTTCAAGGTTTACAAAGCACTTTCTTTACAGCCACCCTGTGAGCCAGGTATTTCATTCACAGAGGAAGAAATTTAGAATCTGAGAGGTTAAGTTCCCCACTAACACTTGGACGACCAGTGATTATCAGAGCCAGAGCTTGACAGCCCTGGTCCCTGGACTCCAAGTTATATGATTTTTCCATGACACTAAGCTTAGTCTGAGTGACAAAGAGAGTAAGGGAGAGAATGAAATTCATTCAGTGGGAGACACATTGATATTGAAGTAGAAGGAAATAAGCATTTATTAAGTGTCTACTATGTTCAGGCACTGTGCTAAGCCCTTTAGCTAATATCTCATTTGATTCTCATAACAACCCTGAATAGTATGCACTGTTATTATTCCCATTTTACAGCTGAAGAAACAGAGGCAGACATTGATGAAATTACTCATTCAGGGTCATTTGTATTTGAGTATTTGAGGCTGGATTTGAATTCAGGTCTTCCTAACTCCATGTCCAACTCTATTCATGGGGTCACCTAGCTGATTGAAGATTAAATGTAGTGAAATTATAAAGATCGAGCTTCTATCCAGAAAAGAGTTATGAGTAGGCAACTCTGTATCTTGGTTGTAGAGTTGGGGGGGGGATTATGGATAAAGAGCACTGCATATAATATTTGTTTGTATTGATGATTTCCCTCCTCTTTTTATAAGAAGTAGCTCTCTGCAAGAGGAAGAGAGATGTAGGTAATGTAAAAACAAAAGATATCAGCAAAATTTCCTTTGAAAAATGTCGTCACGAGGGCAGAGCCAAGATGGTGGTGTAGCAGCAGCAACATATCGCAGCTCTCACATAGCCACCCCAAAATACCCATAAAATAGGACTCTAAACCAATCCTAGAACTCCAAAATGCACACAAAGATACTTCCCACTAAAGTCAGCTCGGCTATGAGGAACCATATCAGCACTGCAAACCAAAACCAGCCTGGCCTGAAGCCGTGGCTGTGCCCCCAGGGGCGGTTGTACTGGAGCAGCGGAGGAGCCTCTCAGGTGAGCGGATTAACACCAGCTGCGAGTGGGGATTGCAAAAGGGGGAGATAAGCAGTCCGGCCGAAAGGTCTCCAGAGCGGAAAAGCGAAAGGCAGAGGTTTTGCACCCACCTCCGTGTTGTAGCTTCCCGCCCGCGGCCTGCA
>CM053585.1:256260590-256328323 GCA_028646515.1 Pseudochirops corinnae | reverse complement strand
AAAGAGGGGGAGAAAATATGTAACTCAAAATCTTGTGGAAATGAATGATGCAAACTATAATAAAATTTAAAAATAAAAAAAATTTAAAAAATAAAAATTAAAAAAAAAAAGAAAAAAGAAAAATGTCGTCACAATTAATGTTTTTAGTGGTGGCAGCTCAAGAAGACTGTTACTGAGTTATGCAAAGGTTGCAATCTGCATCAGAGGAGGATGTATCACTATTAAAGAAGTCATGAATCCTGAAGTTCTGAGAATACCATGAATGAGACAGTAGCCACATATGTATGTGTATGTACACATACACATATGTCTCATTCTGTAGCCTAAATTCATTATCTCTCTTTCAGGAGGTGGGTAACATGTTAAATTGAACAAACTATAAATGAACTTCCAAAGGGAAAATCCGTAGACCAGATGGGTTCATAAGTGAATTACATCAGTCATTCAAAGAATGATTAAATAGCAAGAGATCTTAATGAACTTTTTAAAATGACATAGATATAGTCTTGATACTTAAACCAGGTAGAGTCAAAACAGAAAAAGAAAATTCTAGACTAATTTATGAATGCATTGGGTGACCTTGAGCAAGTAATTTCTTTTCTCCATATTTGTTTGTCATCTGTAAATAAAGGGCTGATTTAGATCAATTAGTCAACAAGAATTTATTTTATGTGCTAGGCACTATGTAGTCAAAAGTCGAATAATCTTAGCCCTCAGGAAGTACTATCCTACTTGGACGACACAGAAGTTCCCAGATAAGGAAATGCATAACATGTACATAAAATAAATAAGTGGTGGGTTTTAACATTTTTTCTTTTCTTTTTTTGTGTAAGAAAGATAACTGCAGACTTGAGAAATTCTCTACATCTTGGAGGATGTGGCACTTGAGTTCCAAAGCCTTGGAAGAAGTTAGAGGCTTCGAGAGGTGGAGGTGAGTAAGGAGAGCATTTCAGTCATGAGAGTCAGATTGGGCTGAGGCAGAGAGGAGAGATGGAATGCCAGGTATAGAGACAGTAAAATAGATCAATTTGGTTTAAACTTAGAGTGAGAGGGAATCATATGTAATCAGCCTCGAATCAGATTGTAAAGGGCCATCAGTCCCAAACCAAGGAAGTTGTAGGTTATCTTGAAAGCAATATGGTACCACTGAAGCTTCTTAAGGAGGGGACCTGTGCTTTAGAAGTATCAGTTTGGTAGCTGAGTGGCAGATGTATGGAGAGAAGGAGAGAGGGAATGCAAAGAGACTGATTAGGCAGCTATTGCAATAGTCCAGGAGAGGTGATTTCTAAACTTTCAGCACTAGCAACTTATGTTCTGCATTCTAAGATTCCAAAAATCCTTGGGGATTTTATGTTCCAGGCTGGGGGTTAAGTACAGGGACCAGGGATGCTCTGTGCAAAGGATGGAGGTGGGGTCAGGTAAATACCAGGTTTTGTGAGGAGGGAGGGATCTAAATGCCAGGGATAAATTCAGTTCCACCACCATTTATTTAGTTCCTAATAATGGTGCTGAGGAAGGCAGAAATTGAACCCTGACATTCCTCCCAGATCCCTTAAGTTAAGCCCTATTGAAAGCCCTATCTCTTATTGTCAGTCCAGTATCTAAACTCTAAGAAAACCTGGCTGGTAGCTTCCCCAGGTATAGATTTTGTGTTGATGATTAAACCTTTCTCTTAAATGAAAGACTTGGAGCAATTTCCAAGCCTCTTCCTCCTTTTTTCATTGTTTAGAATTCTTTCTCCCTCCCCCCACTGCTCATTATTGTTCAGCTATAAAGGTACTGCTCACTCTCAGATGACAGTCCTGGGAAGGGTGTTAGAGTCAGTATATACCAGTGCAGAACACCCCAAGAGCACAAGGACATCCTAAGATCAAGATGTCTCAGAAGATGTGGGTCAGGCTGATGTTGATGGCAGCAATGGCAGTGGCTCTGGAGGGGAAGAAGATGCCAGGCATAGTCATAAGAATCTCCCAGAAAGGCCTAGATCATGGTAAGGAACAGGTAATAAATTCTCTCTCCTCTCCTCTCCTCTCACCTTCTCTCCTCTCCTCCCTTCTCCTTTCCTTTTCTCTTCTCCTCTGCAGACCTCAAAGTGTCAGGAATAGGAGAAGGTTGATCCTAGGCAAAGTATAAAGTAATCCAGTGTTTTAGAAAAAACTGTGGGTTGAGAGTCAAGACACTCGGGTTCTAATCATAACTTTTGCTACGAGGATTAGAATATTTAGAGCCAGAAAGTATCTGGGAGATGATCTAGTAAAACCCTTCAACCTCCCCAGTAAAGAAACTGAGTCTCAGAAAGGTTAAATGATTCATCAAAAGTTACACAGATAGTAAGTACCAGAATTGGGATCTGAACTAGAGTTCTCTTTCTCAAAATCTATCTATCTATCTATCTATCTATCTATCTATCTATCTGTCTGTCTGTCTGTCTGTCTGTCTGTCTATCTAGCCAACATAAAACGGTAATTTCAAGAAACACTCTAAATTGAGGCAGTCCAAGAAAGGCTTATTCTCTCTTGTTCTTCTTCTACTTGTCTGACTACTCCTCAGACTTCTTTACTGGTTCACCATCCGAATCTCCCCTTTTCACTGTGACTGTACCTCAAGGCTTTGTCCTGGGCCCTCTTTTGTCTCTACATTCTCTCCCTTGCTAACCTCATCAGATCCAGTGGGTTCAGACCAGTATCCAGACCCATCTCTTTGTAGATATTCTCTCTATCCAACTCCAGTGTCTCTCCTGATCTCCAATACTTCATCACCACCTGCTTCTTTGACATTTATAGCTAAATGGCCCTTAGCTCAGACTCATCTTGTCCACAACAAAACTAATTTTCTTTCACTAAAAAATTCCACCCCTCTTCCAAGCTTCCCTATTTCTGTTGAGGGCATGACTATCCCATCCTCAATGACTCCTCCTTCTTCTTCTTTTTTTTTTTCGCTTTTTGGAGGGCAATTGGGGTTAAGCGACTTGCCCAAAGTCACACAGCTAGTAAGTATGTCAAGTGTCTGAGGCTGGATTTGAACTCAGGTCCTCCTGACTCCTGCCATGCTCTAATCACTGTGCCATCTAACTGCCCCCTCCTTCTTCTTTACCCTGAAGATCCAATCAGTCAACAAATTGAGTGAATTCTGCTTCATCATCTCTTGAATCTATCCCCAGTCTACACTCACTGATTCAGCTTTGTCCTCATGTCTCCTATTGCAATAGCTTCCTAATTAGTCCCTCCCCTCTCCCATTCATTCTCTGCAGAGTTGCTTAAGTCATATTCCCAAAGCACAAGTCTGACCATGTCACACCAGCATTTATATGGCACCTTCTGTGTTCTAGGCACTATGCTAAATAAGCACTTTACAAATATCATCTCATTTGATCCTGACAACAACCTTTCAAAGTAGGTGCTATTATTATCATGCCCATTTTAGAGTTGAGGAAATTGAGGTTAAGTGATTTGACCAAGGTCACAAAGATTTGAACTCAGGTCCTTCTGACTCCTGTCCTAACACTCTATCTATTCACTGTATCACCTAGCTGTCAATAAATTAATCAACTAAATACATTAGGAAAAAATAAAATGAAAACTCCTTTGGTATTTAAAGCCAGTCACAACCCAGATCTGGTGGAGCTTTCCAGGGTTATTATTCATAACTGCATTCACTTTGTGGTCCAATCTGACTGGACTTCCTGCTGTTCCTCACAGAAAACCCTTACCTAGCTCTCTACCTTTACAGAGACTGCTCCTTGTACATGAAATGAAACCCCTCTGTCCTCATCTTTGTCTTAGAATCCTTAATTTCCTTCAAAGCTCTGTTCAAATTCCACCTCCTACTTAAGACCCTTTCTTAATGCCTCCCCCTGTCCCCCAGCTGCTAGTGTCTCCCTCAGTCTGAAAATGGTCTTGCATTTATTTTTATAGACTTTAAGAATTTATAGAATATAAGCTTCTTGAGGACAGGGACTGTTTTATTTTTGTCCTTTATCTCCAGCCCCTAACATAGTGCCTGGCAGCCTCAACTTGTTATGTAATCTTGGAGGTCTTCTTTGAGCCTCAGTTTCCTTCTCTGTACAGTGAGGAAGCTATACAGGATGAGCTCTAAGAGCTTTCATCTGTTCTGGCACTCTGAAAGCCTCTTCTAGCTCTAACAGTTGGTGAATGGATGAACCTACATGCTGTCTTGGGAATGGCAATAAGGGTACAGGACTATTCTTAGGGACAAAAACTTTGTGTCCAGCTGCCTTAATTCCTCCCCCCAACTCTAGATAGGCGAAAAAGATATCCCTATCAACAGTGGCTCCCTATACAAGCCCTTTCCTTCCAACACCGAGTCTCAGACAGACTTGATCAATGATCGTCAGTCTTTACTGAGTGCCCTCTGCTAAGTGCTGTGGGAGTGGATCTTTGTAACTCCCCTTCAGCTCCACCCCCCAGCATCTAGTATAGAGCTCAGTGTGTAGTAGTTTCTCAATAAGCATTTGTTGAATGAATTAAATATGTTTTTGCCTATGAGGTGCAAGTCTCTGTCCCTGATATCATAGGGGATGCAAAAAAGTATAAGACCTGAATTCCTGATCTCAGAGAATTTGACTTTAAAATCTAGCTCAGAAAATGAGATAGAAGTAGACAAAAAGTTAAATATTGATTTGATGATTAAATAACAGATGCATTAGTAGAAGAAAAGTCAGAAGGGGAGGAAGTATGTTGTAGAGGAGAGTCCTAAATGGTGCTGGGAAAACTGGGTTTAAGTCCAGGCTCTGCCACTAATGATAGCAATGGGGACTGGGTCTGTAATTTCATTGGTAAAAGGCACTGTCAGCTGAGGAAATTTCTACTGATCCAGATTGGATCTTGTAACCTAGAGAATTACTTCTTTGTAACTCTGAGAGATGCTTACGACGGGTGAAGTGACTTGCCATCGTAGAACTGTCAGCTCCCTTTCCTTGGCTTCAGTTTCCTCACCGATAAAATGAGGGACCTGGATTAGATGGCCTCTAAATGCCCTTCTTCACTTGGATATTCTCGGTAAGTACATGACTGAAGAAAAGGGCAGACAGTAAATGTGGCAGGAATCAAAGAAGAGAAGTCTCCCAGTGGGCCAGGGGAAACTGGGAGGGCTGCATAGAGGGGGAGGGACAAGCTGAGTTGGTCGCCTTAGAAATTTTCTTCTCCCAGAGTAATAATGTCATAGAGTCAGGGTAGGAAGTTGGGAGCTTCACACAGAATGAAGTTTCACTGATGAATAACCGTGTTTCCTTATTACCCTTCCCTTAAGAGCCATAGATTCGTAAATTCATAGAATGTCAGAGCTAGAGAGGTCTCAGAACATAGAACCTCGGAGCTGAAAAGAATTTTAGAAAGAGATGCTTGAGTCCACACGCCCCCCCCCCCCACCTGTACCCCATGATATAAAGGAGGAAAGATTTGTAGAAAGGAAATGATTTGCTCAGTTTCATACAGAGAGTTAACTTCATGATAGGAGCCGGCATCCAGAGACTTCTCCTTAGAACTATCTAAATCAGGGGTGGGGAACCTGCAGCCTCAAGGTCACATGTAGCTCTCTAAGTCTTCAAGTGTGGCTCTTTGACTGAATCCAAGATTCACAGAACAGATCTCCTTAATAAAAGGATTTGTTCTGTAAAAGTTGGACTCAGTTCAAAGGCCACACCCAAGGACCTAGAAAGCCAAATGTGACTTCAAGACTATAGGTTCCTCACCCCTGAAATGTTTCCTCCCCTCACTCCTGTCCCAGTAATTTGTTATTCCTAACTAAATCTCCATGTAAAGGAGATTATTTTTACTAATCAGGAAGAGAACCAACTCAATTCTGATTCTTTTGTATCTTTTTCCATGCTTACAAACATAGAATTTAATCATCACAACTGGTCGCTAATGGATAATTAGCCCATTTAAAAAGGCCATTACCTTCTATCCCCTCTTTGCTAGCCTCATAGCCTGAGCTCAGGAAGTATGAAAGCAAAGTATGGAGCAATTTCCTTCTTACAGGGTCCCTGCAAGTAGGATTTCCACCCTCCCTCCTGGTCCTCCAGGATCACAGCCTTGTCATCAGTGTTTGCCTCTCCCTCAGATCTTCCTTTATTAAATGACTGAAGTTAATTGACTAAATGAATTCATGTAGATGTCTTCAGGGGTGATAACCTCTTAGTGTGCCATCCCTCTAAGGTAGCATATTTGCATTTGAATGTAGCCTTCTGAGCCTAAATCCAAGGAATCACGTGTGGATTTAGAAAGGATGTGGGGGGCAGCTAGGTGGCTGAGCGGATAGGGTGTTGGACCTGGAGTCAGAAAGACCTGAATTCAAATCTAGCCTCTGACACTCACTAGCTCTGACCCTGGGCAAGTCACTTAAACTCTGCTTTAATTCATTGGAGAAGGAAATAGCAAACCACTCGAGTCTCTTTGCCAAAAAACCCCACGGACAGAACAGTGCATAGGATCATGAAGAGCTGGACATGACTGAACAACTGAATAGCAGGAAGGACTTCAGAGGCCATCTGGTTAAATTCCCTTAGTTTACAGTTGAAGAAAAATGTATACAAGGGAGATGAAATTGATTTGTCCCACATCAAATAAGCGCTGAATGTCAAGGACTGGATTTAAACCCAAGTTCCACGTTTGCAGAGCCCCTGCTCTTTCTGCTACCCCAGGAGACATTTGGGGATGGAGTCCTTTGTTGTATACAATGTTTAGATAATTCCTCTGTCTACTGGAAAGCTGGCAGTGGGTATACATTTTTACTCACTTTCAGAATGAACAATCACATGTTCCAAACCAGTTACACATACTACATGGGAATGTCTTGACTACTAACCTCCCCGTTTTCTGTTCTTTCAGTTTCAAAGCAAGGAACAGAGTTACTACAGAAGGAGCTGCTGAAGATCACTTTGCTAATTCAAATGGGACTAGGGGAATTTGAATTAATCAGGTGAGGCCAGTCTCAGTCCTTGGGATCTTAGCCTTTCTTTCATTCATGGAATCTTAGATTCATAGAATCTTAGAATTCTCCATCCACAGGATTCTATCATCTTAGTATCATGGAAACCTAGTGTAATACCCCTACAGGGTTACTCTTTAAAATTGCCCTCAATCTCATGTTGTGGTCCCAGAGGGGACCTCATACCTCAGGTTCTAGGGGTAACTCTGAGGGCTTGTGCTCTTAAAACTATAGTTCATGAACTCTGACCTATGTGCTTCCTATGAACACTCAGTCAGTATACTCAGTTAGCTCTTAGCAAAAACATTTGTCAAATGACATAGCAAGAACAGTGGCTACAAAATATTCCCCACATAAATGTGAGATGTACTCTTCCATGGATTCAAATTCAGACTAGAGTGGCAATGGGGTACACATGTGTGAAAGGAACCATAGGGCATGGACATTCTTTTTGTCTTTATAGAGTCCTCACATTAGGTTCCCAGGATGCACTCCTCTTCATAACTTGGCTCCCCTTTGAAAAAATTGAATTTTATTTCGTGATCAGTTCTGAATTCTCTCCATCTCTTCCTTCCCTTCCCATAGAGAAGTCAAGAAAAACAAAACCCATTACAGATATGTAGAGACAAGCCATACAGACCCTCACATTGGCCATTTGAAAAAAAAGAGAAAAAGGAAAAGAAGCTTCATTCTGACTCCATCAGCTTTCTGTATGGCGATGGATAGCGTGTTTCATGGTCAGTCTTTTGAATTTGTGGTTGATTATTGTGTTGATCAGAATACCCAAGTCTTTCAAAGTTGTCTTTGTAATATTGTTGTCATTGTATAAATTGTTTTTGCTCATTTTACTTTGTATCGATTCATTCAAGTCTTTCTGAATCTTCAGTTTCTCTGAAACCTTCTCTTTCATTATTTCTTAATAGTACAACAGTATTCTCCTTCCTTATATACCATAACTTGCTCATCCATTCCCCCCTTCAAATTCTTTGCCATCACTAAGAGAACTGTCTACTTTGACTCTCAATTACTAAAGGCAGCTACTTGAAGCTCCTTTCTTCCCCAGGTGACTGTCTCATGGTTTCTGTGTCTTTCTGGAGTGTATGTTTCTGAAGTCACAGGTTTCTGTGTATCTGTTCACATTTCCAACTTTGTGCCACTTCTTTTTTTTTTGGAAAGGGGAAGGCAAGGCAATTGGGGTTAAGTGACTTGCCCAAGGTCACACAGCTACTAAGAGTCAAGTGTCTGAGGCCACATTTGAACTCAGGTCCTCCTGTCTCTAGGGCCAGTGCTCTATTCACTGTGCCGCCTAGCTTCCCCTGTGCCACTTCTTTAAAGTTATGACATGGCTAATGTTGGTCATGGGAAAGAATAAATTCCTTTCATCATTTGTTCAGGGGTTTCCTCCATAGGTAGCACTCAGGTCTCAATGTCTCTAACTCTCGCTCGAATTGAAATTTACTTGGGGTTTCACTATTTAAAACCCTCAAAGGTGGGGCTAATTTGCTTATTCAGGCAATTGCTCTGTTCTACTCTTGACCTAGAGAGCAGTTGACATCTTCTAAAGGAATCAGGCCACAGATGCAAATTTTACAGTGAAACACTTCCTTTATGCCTCTGGTTAAATTCTTAGCCTTCTGTGACTACATTAGAACCTTAGGGTTGTAAAATATTAGGGATAAGCGGAGCGTTGTAAATAAAATTCCCGGATTCAGAGTCAGAGCCGAGTCCAAGGTTATGCCTGTTTAATGATGGCCAACTCAGCCTCTGGGTCTCAGGTTCCTCATATATAATATGAATAGGTGAACTGAAAGACCTCTATGGTTCCTTCCTGTTCTAAATCTATTAACCTGTGAATATTCCCAGAATTCCCAGGGTATCTGGGAGTGCCCTCTCCACTAGTAATCCATCCATAAGCTACTCCAAGTTCAAGGCATTCTTTAGGTCTAAATCTACTTAAAATCTTAAGTCATAGGCCCCTTTTCCCATGATGTATTTCATTTACTAGTCAGATTGTAGACACAATCAGTTCAAAGCAAAAACATTTAATGAAATGTCATAGTAAGTGGCAACAGAACATTTCCACCTTAATACTGGAGCATAGGTGCCCACTGATATACACATTTTAGTGGGAGGAGTGGCTAAGCCTGGGGAGAGGTCTGGAGAAGCCCCCACACAGGGAACACATATGGCCAGGGAACACATGTGTGGCATGGCACCTCACGCCTCTGATGCTTCAGACCACTGCTGATGTCTTCTGGGGATGTCATTTTGTTGGTTTTGATTGATGTGGCATCAAGTGTCTGCCAAGCGTCATTCCCTGATGGCCTTATATAGTCATTGCTGAGTAACTAATGCTCTTTTTCTACCCTGGTTACTGCTCAGCATATGGTTACAGAACCTCTCTCTACTGTCACCTTCTGGCTTCACCTGGAATGATTAGCTGGTCAGCTACAGCAGGACACACTGTACCTTGACTCCAACATAGTGTTGTCATTTTGGTCTTCTTCTAGAATGAAGGATGGCAACCAACTGACCCATCAAACCATTAGAGACTTTGAGTTCATCTTGTCCACCCTCCCCCCCCCCCCCATTTTATGGATGAGGAACCTGAAACCTAGAAGGGTCTTGATTGAAGTGACACAGAAAGTCAGGGCTCAGGTAGAATCCAAATCCAGGTCCTTTGCCTCTGGAGCCAGGGTCTTTCCACTGTTATTTGCAGTCTCCTTTTTGCCTAAAGCAATGTCAAGTCAGCGAGCATTTGTGAAGTGCCTGCTATGTATCAGACACTATGCTAAGCACCAGACCTTGAGAAGATCACTTTCTTGAGTTTTTTCCGTGGAGACCTTTATGGGCTTAAAGAGTCTCTTTCCTTTGCTTTTTCTTGCAGAATGATGATCAGTAAGTTTGTGTTGCAAAAATCCCATATTAGTGTGGCTTCTAAAGGCTTTGTTTTATCCATGACCGATGGCTTGATCATCATCAATGGAAAGTGGACCAAGGAGAGGGCCAAGTAAGTTGTTTCTTCGGGGTCTTTGAGACTCTCCTTTGATTGCAGCCATGATTCCTTGACCCTATTTGTAGGTTTCAAATTCTACTCTCCTTTGTCTCAATAATAAAACTTGTATTGGTAACTTTTCAGAGTATTTTCCATCTGCTCTTGCATGTGACCCTCACTATAACCCTATGAGGCAGTCAATTCCATAAACAGAGTTCTGTGCTAGGTGTTAGGGATGCAAAGGGAAAGGAACAATGACAGTTCCTTCTCTCAAGAGGCAGACAGCCTATAAGGGGAAAATATGACCTGTAGGCAAATAAATATAACACAAGGGCATGGTAGGATGGGGCAAAGGAGAGAATAAGACAAAAGGTTCTAGGGAAATTTGAGAGGATAGAGAAGAGATGGGAATGAGGAGAAAATCAGAGAAGTGATTTGTCTGATGAGGTGGCCTGTGGCCAAAGCCTGAAAGGAATACGAGGATTTCAATAGACCCAAAAGAAGAGAGTAAATTCCAAGCATAATTTTGATCTTGTATCCCTAGTATACTGAATATAGCAGTCATGACAACATTTATTAAGCATTTACTATGTGGTAGGCATTACACTAAGCACTGAGGACACAAAGAAAGTCCTCTCTCCCACCCCTATAAAAACAAAACAAAATAAACAATCCAGGATCTCAAGGAACTCACAGTCTAAAGGGGGAGATAACATGTAAACAGCTATGTATAAAGAAACTCTAGACAGGATAAATTGGAGACAACCAACAGATGGAAGGTGCTGGCATTAAGGGGGATTGGGAAAAGTTTCTGGTAGAAAATGGGATTTTAAATGGAACTTGAAAGAAGCCAGGGCACAGAGAGGAGGAAAGCATTCCAGACCTGGAAACAGCCTGTGAAAATGGTAGGAGTTGAGTGGTGGAGTAGCTCGTGTGAAGAATTGCAAGGGGGCCAGTGTCACGGTCTCAGAGTACTTAGAGCAGAGGATGCTAGGGAGTATAAGGTAGAAGAAGGCTAGAAAGGCAGGAGGGGGTCAGCTAGGATTTGTTCAAGTTCACTCAGCAAATGTCATTGCTGGAACTCTTACGGCTTTGTTAAGGACCGTCTCATCCTTGCTGTTACTGGCTTAAATTTTGTTGAATAGTGGCTAGGGAGAGAAGCTCAGGAATTGATCCATAGATTCAAAATCCCAGTGGAAATGACTAGTGAATGCAGCCTCCTTCAGGGAGTGTGAGACCTGGGGCCATTCCAAAGGGTAGGACAGGGTTCAGAGTCATTTTGTTACATATATGACCTTGCACAGATCATTTTGCTTTTCTCAGGGATAAGCGGAGCGTTGTGAATAAAATTCCCGGATTCAGAGTCAGAGCCGAGTCCAAGGTTATGCCTGTTTAATGATGGCCAACTCAGCCTCTGGGTCTCAGGTTCCTCATATATAATATGAATAGGTGAACTGAAAGACCTCTATGGTTCCTTCCTGTTCTAAATCTATTAACCTGTGAACCTTAGCTGTAGGCATATATGAAACAAGGGAAAGAGAAATCCTGGTTGGGTTATAAACTCAGAATTTTTTTTCACCAGAAATAATCATATCCCTTTTGACCTGAAACTGGATGGTATCACCATCAGAGTCAACTTTGATCTAAGGAAGAATGATCAAGACCAGCTTTCTATTTCTGTTTTGGGATGCGTTATCCACTTTGGTGACGTTAATATATTCACCTCAACCAACCAAAGGTATGTGCACATACTTCTTGGCTCATTCCTATGAGATTTTTCTAGGACCCCTGGCTCCTATGTTTCTAACCTTGAGATTATCTTTTTTTATTTATTATTATCTCTTATTATTATTATTATTATCTTTTATTATCTACTCTTCCCCTCTCCTCTTATATCCTTCATTTACCTATACTGTTAATTCCATACCTCCAACACCCCTCACATACAACTTTTCCTCCCTATTTCCATAGCCACCATCCTCTCAACAAATCTTTCTGTCTTCACTTTCTTCCCCTTGAATTCATTCTTCATATTGCTGCCAGATTAATCTTTCTTCTGGTCATGTAACCCTTCTGCTAAGATATCTTCAAACTCCTTTGTCTGACATTAAAGGACCTCCAAAATTTGACACCCTCCCCCCCCATCTTTCCAGATTTCTTTCATATTGTTATACTTGATCCTACCCCATACACTTTGCACACTAATCCCAAAAGGTCTACTCTCAACCTCTCCATCTCCCCCTAACTAATAACATACTACTCTCTTAAGCCTCTATGCCTTTTCTCTTACTGGAGGGAGGAGGAAGGCCTTGAATACCCTCCTACTCTTGTACTCCTACCTATTCAAGTACAATTCACATACCATATCCTTCATGATGCCTTCCCTGACACAGGCGTCTCTTTCTACCCCTCAGTCAATAATGATCTTCCCCATCAGACCTTGTGTAGCACATTGTTTGGATCTCTGATGAGATCTTTGTATTTTGATGAGATCTTTGTGTCTTATCCTTTCCTTACACTTTAAAACAGGGGTTCTTAACCTTTTTTGTGTGTCATGAACTCTATTGCCAATCTGGGAAAGCCTATGAACATCTTCTCAGAATATCTTTATATATTTAAAATGAAATAC
The DNA here is from genome assembly GCA_028646515.1 of Pseudochirops corinnae. NCBI lineage: Eukaryota > Metazoa > Chordata > Mammalia > Diprotodontia > Pseudocheiridae > Pseudochirops > Pseudochirops corinnae. The sequence goes on along the minus strand of CM053585.1, from coordinate 256,315,751 downwards.
TGAGGGTTGCAAATGGAATTCAGCTTTCAAAACATTTTCCCATACAAATTCATAGACCTATTTATATATATCCATGTACTTTCCAGGGGTAAAAGTAAGAAACTTGCTCTACCTTGGTTCAAATTCCACCTCTTATACTTACTACCTGTGGGACCCTGAGCAAATCACATCCCCTCTAAATCTCAGTTTCTTTATCTATAAAATGGGTGAGTGGAATTTGGACTAGATGGTCCCTAGGGTCCCTTCCATTCCTAGATTGTGATGCCATGATCCCATGAATCTTCCTGGGCCCTAGTGTACTCATATATAAAATGAAAGGGCTCTAAATGCTATTCTTATATAAGCTATAGGAAAGTAAGGACCATGACTTTTCTGACCAGAGGTGTCGGACTTGGGATACAGGGGCAGCAAGAAGTCAGCAAAACTCCCCAATATGGCCTGGATCAGATTAAATTGTAGTTGCAACTAATGTCAACTTGTGGTTTTCTAAGTCAATATACTACTTATAAGGATCCGGTTCTATTGGAGTTTGACCACCACTGTGGTCAATTATGTTCCACAAATGTAGTACCTAGCATCCTCTTCTTGTAATAAGAACAATTCTCTGTTTATCCAAACTGTTTCTGGATATTCAAACTTCTCTAGCACTTACAGTCTTTAACAAACATAAGTACCTTATCAAAAATTGTCTGGATTAATATTTAACAATTCCTACGTGAATTGGGATTGTGAATTCCTTGGAACTATGTTTTTATACAGCTCTCTATTTCCTAGTGTGGGGTACCCAGGTGGCAAAGTGGATAATGTCAGGCCTGGAGTTGGGAAAACACATCTTCCTGAGTTCAAATCTGGCTCGAGACACTTACTAGCTGTGTTACCCTGGACAAGTCACTTAACCCTATTTGCCTCCATTTTCTCATCTATAAAATGAGCTGGAGAAGGAAATGGCAAAGCGCTCTAATATCTTTGACAATAAAATCCCAGATGGGGTCACAAAGAATCAGACACGACAGAAAATGACCCAACAACACATAGCTGGCACCTAGGGCCCTTCTGACCTCAGCTCTAGGACTCTGTACTAGGTCACACTTCCTCTAGAGATCCTCAGGTGAAGGCCAAATGGCTACTTGGCAGGGATATTATCGGGGAGATTTCTGCTTTAGTCGGGATGAACAAAATGCCCTTCATACCCTGTCTAACTTTGAGACTCTGTTCTTTTTCATAGTTTGCTGAGAGATATGTATGAGAACTATTTCCAGACAATGTTCCATAACAACCTCTTCCAAAAGGTATGGCTTAAGGAGTTCTTTTCCATCTCTTGGAGCCTTTTCTATAGCCCCCCTTTAGCTTTGAGCCCCGGCTGGCCCTTCCTTTTGCCAATTCCCTACGGACTGCCTTTTCAGAGGGTGTCAGAGGCTAGGAGGTCAAGCCAGAGAACTCAGAAAAGGCCAGATCATAGGAGTCAACAGACTTTGGTTTATATAAGAATCGAACAGCTGGGCCATCTTGCTTATTGGGTAACATTCCATCGCAGCATTTTGCTTTCATTTAGCGAAAAGAAACCAAAGGATCTGGCTCTCCAGCAGATGAGACAAAGAGAAGAATGATCCTAGTCCTACTTGCAGGGAGAGGGTGTAGGGTACTGAAGAGTCCCATTTCTCGGTCTTCATTCTGGTTTTTGCTTCATCACTGACTCAGTGTGTCAACTGAGCAGGCTGGTCCCAGTTCTACTACTCTTATCATATGAACTTGGGTGAGTGATTTCAGCTCTCTCGGTCCCAGTGTCCCTATCTGTAAAATGAGGTCCCTGAAGTCTCTGAGGTCCCTTTGAGTTTTGACGTTTTTACATTTTGTAATTCTTTATGATGACATTAGGATATTCATCTCCTTTATTGTTCCTCATTGATAAATAAAAGGGATCAGATCTTTTTTATGTTTTAAGAAACTAATTAATTAATTAATTTTTAGTGGAATCAGATCATCTCAAAGGCCCTTTCCAACTGTAATGTTCTACCGTCCATAACTTAATGGATTCCTCTCTAAGAATTCCCGCCAGTCCAAGAAATCTCCCTGAATTAACCCCATCTTTGAAGGAATGCTCTCTGGCTCCTAGTACTCTCAGTACTGAAAGGATAAAATATTTTCTGCTAGATTGTCAGGGACTTCCTAATTTATTATTCCTTTCTAAGTGGTTTTTGCTTGTTTCACATAAACCTTGCCTCCCCAATTACTTTAAGCTCCTCCACGGGACTGCGGCTTCTATAAAATTAGAATCATTGAGTGTCAAAACTGGAAAGGAATCTTAGAACAAAGAAGACACAGTTATGATGGCCCTTAAAATATAGGTTACCAAAGCTGGAAGGCACCTGAGAAGAAATGACAGCAAAGTTGGAGGAGCTTTGAGAAGCCATGTAACTCAGCACAGTATAATGGAAAGAGATTGGTTTGGGAGCCAGGGGAGTTAGTTCTGGCTCTGTGGTTTGTGACCTCTGGGACCTTGGGCTAGTAACTTTCTGCAGCTTTGGTTTGTCACCCTCTCAAATGAAGTTGGTGGGACTGGCCAGCCTCTGCGGTCCCTTCTAGATCTTTGATCCCTCTTATTTTAAAAGAAGGAAACTGAAGCCTAGAGAGGGAAAATGACATGGGAGTTATTGACTTTTTATGCCCCACAACAGCTAGATTAGATTCTGGACACGGCGTTCTTTCAAGCTTGTGGAATAAAGGAATGAGTGAACAAAGGATCTGTTAGTAGGCAGGGGTCTGGGCAACCCCCAAGCCTGGTAGCCAAGGGGAAACATGGCTGTAGGTAAATTATTCCGTGTGTGTGTGTGTGAACCCCAATAAAAACCCCCCAAAACAAAGAACAGTCGTAGGTGTAGAATGCTTGTGTTTTGGCGCCACCTAGTGGTTGTTCAGAGTCATTGATGTTGAGGGTAGGAATGTATGGTATCAGTAGACACGTGGTTGGCCAAGACTTTCTATCCTACTGTTTAAGCTCATTTAGTCATCTCTAGGATTCTTTATTCCGGGAAGCAGATCAGTGTCAAGAAATGAGGGAGGTGATGGCTCTTCTTCCCTAGATCATATTTAGATTATTATGTTCTGCTATGGGAATCCCTTTTTGTATGGTCAGGTAGAAAGAGCCTAGGATTTGGAGATAGAAGCCCTCTGCCCCTTATGAGCTGTGTGACCTTGATCAAGTCACCCAACCTCTCTGGGCCTTGGTTTCCTCATTTGTAAAATGAGAAGGTTAGACTGTGTGACATCTGCTTTAAATTTGATGATTTTATGTTTATTCAGAGGAGGGCAGCCACGGATCACTTATTAGAGTGGAGACCAAAAGATTTGGTGAGGGATATAAGCCAGAGTGCAATGTTTAGAGACTGGCTCTCTGGGGGAAATGTGTGTGTTTATATATACACTCACATACAAATTACTCAACATAAATCAAGTACGTATGTATATAAACACATGTACTTAAAAGTGTATGTAAATGTATGTATGTACATATCTGTATGTATGTATGTAGGTAGGTAGGTGTGTGTGTATATATATGCACCCATATACTTTCAAGCTTAATTTGAATTCTTTACATTTTCTCCATCCTCCTTTCTTAAATCTAGACTATCATTAAACAATGATTAAAGCCCTGATTTGTAGCCAATTTTGCTGAACACTTGACTATCTTTTCCAATGCGGTTTGAACTAGTTCCAGCACACTCCTGGAGCGTAAGATACAGTCAGGGGAAGAAAATGCTTGTTATCTCCAAGTATCTGTAGGGAAGTGAAGTCGAAGAGATAACAGACTTGTTCTGCTTGGCTATAAAGGGGGGCACAACCAGGAATGATGGGGGGGAAGATGAAGAGGGGAAGAATTTTAGTCTCTGTGTAAGGAAAAAATTTCCCCAAATTAGCACTGTTCCAACTGGGATGTGCTGTCATGGGAGAAGGTAGAGTCTCCACTGTTGGAGGCCTTTGAGCGGCCGCTTGGAGGACTATTTGTAGGAGATGTTACAGGGGGATTACTTCTCAGGTCCAGGTGGTTCTAAGAGGCCTTTGAACAGTGAGATTCTGTGATTGTCTGACAGTAACCAGAACAGAGAACAACAACTCTCCAATTTGGGTCAAAAGCCTTTGCCAGCTCCTCGTCCCATTTGAAACTCCTGTGAAGGAGGAATTCCAGGGATTATTTTGCCAAAAGGGTATAGTATTTTAGAACTAGAAAGAATATAAGATTAGAAGCCATCAGATTCAACCTTTGTTTTACTGATGAGAAAGTCAAGGATTATAGGTCCTTAATAAAAATTAATCCTTCTATCTCAGGCAATGTAAGCACTTGCCATTGCTATAGGCTTGTAGCTATTGGTTTTGGAGGGGAGCTTGCAGGTATCTAGTATAATTCATTTTGTGGATGAAGAAACTGAGGCTCAGGGAAGTAAAGTGAATTTCCCATAGTCCCACGGGTAGGTGACTGGACTGGTACTTAAATGCATGTCTTCTGACTCTATATCTAGTGCTTATTCTACCAAGTCATAGCTGCCTCCCAGAAAGTTAGAAAGGTAAGGAGCTAGCCCTTGTAAGGAACCAAGTGAGGGAAGGAAGTTTGCTAACCATCTGTATTCTTGGGATTTCTTCAGATCTGTGGTGTGATTAAAAACCCTGACAGCCTTCTTCGTGGAGCCCTATCTCCACACTATTCCAGGTATGCGACAGCTTCATCATGGGACCCCAAGAGCATGAGGATGACCATGAGGGTGGGAAGAAGGTGGGATGGTGATGACATGCCCAGTTCATCACCCCAATAGTTATGCAACTGCCCATTTTGAAGTAGAGTTGGAATGTGGGATTATCTAGTAAGTTATGACAAATAAATTGGATCAACAATAGGCACTAAAGAAAGTCCCTGAGCCTATGGCAGACACTTCACTATATGTCTCTGGCCAAATCACCTAATCTCAATTTCCTCCTTTATAAAATGGGAATAATGATACCCATAGTTCTCATCTTATAAGATTGTTGTAAAATTAAATAATATTTGTGAAGTTCTTCTCTAATCTTAGAGTAAAATATGAAAACCAGTTATTATTATTATTGTTGATGTTGTTGGTGATGAATATTTCACTCTCTGGTCCCAGAATTTTCCTACCTTCTTCAAGTACTTGAAATATTACTCTTAAAATATTTGAAGGGCTATCATGTGGAAGAGCTTCCCCCTGGCCCCAAATAGCAGAAGTAGGAGCAGGGATGGAGATTAAATAATCCTAGATTGGAGTTGGATGGGACCCCATTGGCTGCCCCTTATTTTCTGGATGGGAAAACCAAGACCCAGAAAGTTTGCATGTCTTACCCAAGGACACACATAAGTAGTAAAAGTAGAATTTGAACCCAAATTCTCTGGCTCCAAATCCAGAGCTCTCTAGTGAAGACAGACATCAGTTCCGCTTCAAAGAAAAGTTCACTAAAAACTAAAGCTACCCTGCCTGTTCTAACTCAAGAGATGAGTTGATTAGTCAATCAATAAGCATTTATTAGGTGCTTACTATGTTCCAGCCACTGTACTAAGCCTGGGAATCCAAAAGGAGTCAGAAGACAGTCCCTGCCCTCAAGGAGATCATAGTCTAAGGGGAGAGACAACAGGCAAACACATACGTACAAAAAAGGATAAACAGGAAATCATTAACAGAGGGAAGGCAGCAAAATGAAGAGGAGTTAGGAAGAGCTTCCTGTAAAAGGTGGGACTTTAGTTGGGGCTTAAAGGAAGCTGGGGACTTAGTAGGTAGAGTTGAGGAGGGAGAGAATTTCAGGCAAGGGGGAAAGCCAGAGAAAACGCTCAGAGATGGAGAGTCCTGTTCATGAAACAGCAAAGAGGACGGGGTTTTTGGATCAAGAATATGCATCAAGGAATAAAGGATTAGAAGATTGGAAAGGTAGGAGGGGCTAGATTATGAAGGGTTTTGAATGCCAAGTGGAAGATTTTGTATTTGATCTTGGAGGCAATAGGGAGCCACTGGAATTTATTGAATAAGAAGGTGGCATGACCAGACCTGCACTTTTGGACAATCACTTTTGTCACTGAATCACTTTGGTTGCTGAATGGAGGACAGATTGGAGTGGAGAGGGATCCACAAGCAGCTACTGCAGGAAGCCAGGCTTGAGGTGATGAGGGCCTGCACCAGGGTGGTGACAGTGTCAGGGGAGAGAAGGGGAATTATTTAAGAGATGTTGCAGAGTTGAAACCAACAGGTATTGGCAACAGATTGGATATTGAGGGTGAGAGATAGTGAGGGATCCTGGATGACTCCTCGGTTCCAAGCACGAGGGACTGCTAAGAGGATGGTGCTGCCTTCTACTCTAACTAAGGGAAGGTAGGAGGGCTGTGTTTTGGAGGAAAGATAGTTGGTTATGTTTTAGACATGTTGCATTTAAGATGTCTCCTGGATATCTAGTTCGAGATGTCTGAAAGGCAGCTGGAGATGAGAGGCAGGAGGTGAGCAGAGAGATTGGGGCAGGATGGGTAGATTTGAGAGTCATCAGCATAGAGAAGGTAAGTAAATCCATGGGAGCTCCAAGTGAAGTCGTATAGGGGGATGTGAGAAGGGATCACAGGACAGAGTGCTGTGGAACACCTGCAGTTAGAGGGTGTGATCTGGATAAGCATGCAGCAGAGAAGAAAGAGAAAGAGTGGTCAAATAGGTAGGAGGAGAACCAGAAGACAGGAGCGTCCTGAAAACCTAGAGAGAAGAGAATATCAAGGAGGGGAGAGTGATCAACAGATTGCAAAGCTGCAGAGAGATCGAGAAGGTTGAGGATTGAGAAGAGGTGAGGAGTTCCCCATCACTAGAGGACAGTTTAGGGGGGATTCAAAAAACCCATATTTATAGACTGCTCCTGGAACTAAGGATTTTCATCTTCATCCTCCTCCTCCTCCTTCTCCATAATGATCATATTAGACTATAATGTCCTCAAGGGAAAGAATAGCTACATGTATTATAATTCTCATTTACAGATATGGGAAGTGAGACTCAGAATGATTTACACAAGGTCATAGGGTTAGAGGCCAAATTCACTTACTCTTTCATACAATAGATATTTATTTGTTTTTTACTTACCTGGGTGTGCCTCCAAATGCTGTTTCTTTTTTTTTTTCCTTCTGAGTCTTCCGCCTCTAAATAAAGTCCAACTGTCTCTACGCCATGCCTTTGTATTGACTGTTTCCCGTGTCTGGAGTGCTCTCCTTCCCTTCTTCCAACCCACAGAATTCCTGGCTTCCTTTAAGACTCAACTCAAGAGCCACCTCCTCCAGGAGTTTGTTGAATGAATAAGTGAGGTTCTGGAGACTCCTAGGGTGAGGAGTAGATCCTTTCCCTTGATCTCTTTTGAAATGACAGAAGGTTTCTTGGATTGACAGAGTATATCTTTTTAAAGTCTATGTTGGTGTTGAAAAATGAGCAGTGACTGTCTTGCTTCTCCATGGCAATAAAGGTCCCTCTCCTGACTAAGTGTGATACAGTTCTATCTTGGATCTACGTTAAATCTTCAATATAAGAGACAGGAGGCCAGATTGTATGCATGCTTGATGGTAGAGTGGATAGCACACTCTCCGAATCAAATCAAGGGGAATTAATCCCTAGAACTAGACCATGGCAAATTCCTCATTATATTAAATTCAGTTCAATGTTTCAATGTTCCTTCAACTCACCCCCCCCCCCCCCCATAGTGAAAGTCAACTTGGATGAAATTGCTGGGATTGATTATTCTCTGATGCAGCCTCCAAAATTCAAGGGCAACCACCTGGACATTCCTCTGAAGGTGAGTGTCAGTAAAACCAAGAAGGGTTTTCTGCTAAACAGACTTCAGGGGGTGAGGCTCTGAGGCTGTGAGACTGGTTGCTTCTCTTGAAACTGTATTTCCCCTGTTTCACTAGCAGATTTTCTCTATGTGCCTTTGGACTCAGATTCATGGGTTCTATTTGCAGCTCTGGGACAGGCCACAGTACCTTTGCCTGGATCTCATCTGCAAAATGAGCAGAACCCCAAATATCTTCTGGGAATTTAAAACTCAGTCTAAGTTGTTGGAGTGCTTTGGGACCTTCCTCTACAGGCCATGAAAGAGACACATAGATAGAGAGGTGGGTCTTCCTTTTCCACTGACTCAAGTGATCAGGGGAGTCTGCTGCAAAAAAGGAAATAGAAATCAGAGATACAAAAGCTGGAATCTAATCGAAACTCTGCTGCGTGATCTTGGACAAGTCACAATCTTTAAGATGTCTGAATTTCTGTTTAGAGCATAAAAATGTCTGCCCAGGCAATGGAGCCACCACAAAATGTAATTTCTGGAATGCTTGATCTTCAAAAGCACTAGGCCCTAATGCATGAATTTAAATTTTCTCTTAAACCCCTCCATTTCCTCCAGGGCAAGTAGTCAGTTAGTCACCAATAGATAAAACTTAACAGCAAGAATGTGGGGATTATTTTTTTTCCTTTTAAATAAAGTATGTGGATAAGTCCCTTTGTAATATGAATAACTATCCAGAATTTATTTGTTTAAAAAACCCAGGATTTTCTACTGTAAATGAACTTACTATGTAGTGGTAAAAAGAGGTGAGCAGGACGTGGATCTGAATCCTAGCTCCACCTTCTAACTAGTTGTGTGACTTTAATCTCTGTTGGACCTCAACTTTCTCCTTTGTAAAATGAGAAGGTTGGACTGGATATTCTCTTAAAGGTCTCTTCTGTAACTCAAAATTCTGTGGTCTAATCACTACATATCAGTTAAACTTCTACCATGTTCCAGGCTCTATGTTACTAGCTGGGAATAGAAGGAAAAAAAAAAGTCTCTGCCCTCAAGGAACTTTTATTCTAAGGTGGTGGGGTGGGAGAGAGTGAATGTAAATAGGCACGTTCAAGATACTTAAAGTAGAAGGAAGGTAATCTTAGAGCAGTGGTTCTCAACCTGTGGGTCGTGACCCCTTTGGGGTCGACCAACCCTTTCACAGGGGTCACAGGAGTTGCCTAAAACCACCAGAAAACACATATTTCCGATGGTCTTAGGAAACTCCTCTCTCCATCTCCAGGTGGGTCTGCCCACATGCAGACACACCCACATACGAGTTAACGGGTTGCAGCATTAGGAAGGTTGAGAACCACTGTCTTACAGAGATAGGCTATTAGTAGTGGGCTAAGAGGGAGGTGAGGTGATTGTGTAGTAGAGACGGCTTAAGGAGAGGAAGGAGGAAATGATGCTGGAGCTAGTCTTGCTGATGTGGTGTGGTGGAAAAAGCAATCAACTTGGAGCTCTAAAAAGCTGGATGCTTACTTAGGCAGAGATAAAATCTCTTAATATCTCTGAGCGTATCTCTAAAATGAAGACAAAACCTATGGTGCCTCACTCACAGGCGTGTGTGTGTGTGTGTGTGTGTGTGTGTGTGCATGCATGTGCGTGTGCCTATGTGTGTATATGTATACACATACTTCAAAACTCTACGTGTGAAATATTTTTATAATTATTGTATTGAACATCTTGTGTGCTTTTTCCAGCCCTGCCACCAATGAGTTCTGTTACTTTGGGCCAGTCACTTAGACAAGTCCACTCTCTAGACCTTATGTTCTCAAGCTAAAAAGCTATATAAACATATCATATGTTTATACTTATGTGAATTAATATAATAATATACCAACAATAAAAGATATAAGTATACAGCATAATGTAATTATATAATAATAAACTTATATAAATATACTTATATATTTATAATATATTTCTATAGCTCAAGCTATATAAAATAAGGTGCTAATCTCTACCATGCCTTATAATAACCATAATCAATAACTTAAAAAAAAGAGCCCCTGTGGGGGTGTGCTGATAAATATAACCAGCTGTCCCCCAAAATGAGACACTTTTTAAGCTTAATCTGCTTTATTAATATTTTCTCCATCACCTTCTTAAATCTAAACAGTCAACAAAATAATAAATCAAGCCCTGATTTGTAGCTTTTGTGGATTTCTGAGATTCAAATGTACACACCAAAAAATTTAACCATCAGCTTGGGAGAGGGTAAGAGTTGGCTTGAGCATCTCTCTGAGCCCATGCTTCCTTGCCAGGGTTCTCGTGAGAATTAAACAAAATTTGGGGTAAGAAGGATCTTTGAAAAATGTAAAGAAAGGCATTGTAATGCTCCCTTTTTCATTTCTGAAAAATAGGTATGATTCAGGTGTTAAGAAGAGGTAGGAAAAAGAGATGGAGAATATTTAGCTAGTAGGCATTAGAAAGAAACAGGAACACCAGGTTTACTTAATCCTTTCTTTGGCTTTCCCTTCCTTCCTTCTTCAAGGACTGGGAGAGTTTTCCAGAGTGCAGCCAACTGCATTTTCTGTGGCTTCCCTATATTACACAGCAGATTCTGGGCAGCCTGCCTTCAAATCAGCTAGTGTTTGCACAGTAAACACAATTACTTTTACAATCCACCAAGAAAAGTATATGAAGTCAAAGTCACTTTACCTGGTGATTCATAGGATTATGGAATGTTAGAACTGGAAGAAACCTAAGAACAAAGAATGTCTGAGGAGACACCATCTAGTCCTATCCTCTCAATTGAGGAAACTGAAACCTAGGAAGGGGAAGAAACAAGGTCATACAGTTTGTAAATCAACTACAGTTATCCCTTCCACATAGTGACTTTCCCCATTGTGGTTTTGATATATCACAGGTTGGCATAAGAAATTAAATGGGAATTTGAGGGGAGTTTTATGGAAGATATAGACAATATGCCAAGACTAGAAGATGACACAGAAAAAGTTCAGAAACTCAAAAATGCATAATTATATGTATAATATTGTGGAATATCAATATAGTTTATCTTTTAATATGGTAATGAGTCAGACTTCTTCTCTAGTATGAAGGGAGAGCCCAAAAATTTTACTCAGATTTTCTAGATCATGAGGGTGCCATGCCCCTAAATCCCTACCCCCCATGTGGAAAGCATAATTGTAAGTAAAAAAAAAAAAACAACCCAAAACATCATAATGAATTCCAAGGGCAAATAGAGAATTAGAATTTTCTTCTGTTTTGAGGTTGTTTATACTCCTCTGCCACTCCCCCTACCCTCAGCCCTTTAGCATGGTAGTTAATTACTTTCTTTGCATTTTTTCTAACACATTGTAAAAATGTATTATAAAATTAACATGGTATATAAATGCAACTAAACTTGCTTAGAACTATTTATAGTTAAATCAATTCAGTACATAAATATCATAATACCTTTTCAATCATAATCTCTAAGTCCTCACAAGGATTTTTGACAATCTATCCTTTTGTTTTTTTGTTTTTTGGAAGGGAGAAAGCAGGGCAATTGAGGTTAAGGTCAAGGTCAAACAACTAGTAAATGTTAAGTGTCTGAGGCCACATTTGAACTCTGGTCCTCCTAACTCCAGCCAGGGCCATTGCTCTATTCACTGTGCCACCTAGCCATCCTGACAACTTACTCTTTTTTAGCTTTCCTCAGGTGTTTGTATTTCATATTTCATTTTGAGGGTTCCCACTCTTTTTTGTTACTTTGTGTTAATTTATAAATGCCTCTATAATGTCTCCTAGCTCTAAAATCTATGATCCTAGAGGTCTTTCCAAATTTCTTTGTACTTCTCAAGTCAGTAATACTAGTATTGTAGTGGTCTATTGCATTAACAAGTCATAATTCATTTAATCTTCTATTGTCAGATGTTCATGTTGTTAATTTTTTTACAATTACATATGTGGTTATGAAATTTTTGAACAGATAACTTTTTTTAAAAAAATCAGGGTATAGTCCTAATGATGGAATTATTGGGATAAAGGTTAAGATAAAAGAGTTATGGTTATTTTTGTATATTTTACTGTGTACCACCAGACTGTTCTTCAAAGATTTAAAAAGTTAGCAATTCTACCAACAATGTATGAGTGTACCTGTTGCTATATAACTTTACTTTTAATTATTGATTGTTCCTAAGTGTTGATTATTTTCTGTGGGAAATCCTTCTCCTTGATTGTATTCTCTCTTGCATTTACTTCTAGGGCCAATTTTTCAGCTTGACTCATCATACTCCATATGACTTACCTCCTTTTCCTGTGGATTTCCGTAACAGCCAACTACAGATGATCTATTTTGGAGTCTCACATTCCTTTTTTGACTCAGCCAGACATGTTTACGCAAAGGCTGGAATCAAATCCCTCCAAATGGATAGTTCCATGGTAAGGCAGGCAGGTGAAATTAATTACAGCACCCCAGAGCTAGAGAGAAGCCCATAGGTCATTTAATGCAGCCTGTACCTAAATAAGAACCCTTTATTCCACATCATTGCTGACACTTCTAGTGAAAGACAATCACTAGCCCTGAAGTCACTACTTTCTGTTTGCTTTTTGGACAACTCTTATTGTCCTTATTTGGATTCAAAACTTGTTTCTTTAGAACTTCTATCTGTTAGAGCGGGATGAATGGAATGAGTAAAGCCAAGATTCCTCTCTGGTGCACCCAATCAAGTTAAACCAAATCAGATTTTTATAAAATACCTACTATGCGCTGGACACTTCTGGGGGGTGGTACAAAGAATGACTGGCACAAAACTGTGCAAAAGCAAGACATATGAAGGACAAATTGGAAATAAGCAACAGAGGGATGGAGCTAGAATTGAGGATGATCAGGAATGGCTTCTCTTAGAAGATGGGATTTTAGCTGAGATTTGAAAGAGTCCAGGGAAGTCAGGAGGCAGATAGGAAGAGGAAAGGAGTTTTAGGCATTGGAGAGAGCCAGTAAAAATGCCCCGAGTCAGGAAAAGGAGTGTATTGGGGTTACTCGGCATAGCGACAGTGATGGGGCATTGAGGGGCAGCAATCTGCAGGCAGACAACTCTGAGTCCTGTAGCCTAAACTCTGGTGTCCTGAGCATCGTTATTTCAGGGGCAAGTGGTATGTGTGGCTGGGATCATGGACTTTACGCAGTTCTGAGTTTCTGGGAAGATGTTGCTGCTCAAAGGAGATGTATGGCTGAGCTATCTCTACTACCCTGAACAGAATTTTTGGTTCTCTCACACAGCTGGATTTCAAGTCTCAAGATGCCTTGCTTTTTCTCTTACTACAGGTTCCAAAGGACTCCAAATACATTTTGTTGACTGACTACTATGGAATTCTGATCCCTCAGGTAAACTGTTCATCTCTTTTTTTAACAGTCTTTGAACCAGCTTGGGAGGGAGAGGATTAGCTAAGCTGCTAAAACCATCATGACATGGGAGTGGCAGCCCATTATGATTACAAGGGGATACCAGGAGAGTGTGGGCATGGATTGGTGCAACTTCTCCGCCCCCCCCCCCCCTTTACTGAGAAACCTGTTCAAAGTACATGGTAGGTCCATCTTTATCTATGAAGTCTGACAACCTAGCAAGAAGTGACCTGTCCCAACTTGAACATTCTCTACTGCCATTCTGTATGAATAAATGAATGAATCAATGAGTATCTCTTAAGTGCTATCTATAAGCAAACCACTGTGCTAAGCATAGAGAAGACTAATATCTCTAGAAGGGTAAGACAGTCCCTTGCTCTCAAGGATCTCATAATCTAATGGAAGAGAGAACACATATGGACAGTTTTAGCTGCAGGGCAGATGAAAAGGGATCGTGCTCCTTAGGCAGGTGTATGCTGGAGCCAACTCATACTACTAGTTTGAGAGAGCCAATTATGAAATTTTCATTGTGAGCATTTACACTTTGCAAATGGCACATACTACAAATCAAGGCCTGATTCATTGTTTTGTTGGTTATCTGGACTCAAGAAAGTGATGAAGGAAATGTTAATAATGCAAATTAAATGTAAAACTGTGTCTTACTATATCTTTTTTGGGAGAGCTGGTTGTTAAATATTGACCAGCATACCCTCATCCTTAGGGATCAGTAGCAAAGAAGTTGCTAATGATGCTTGTCCTGTAGTGACATTTTCATGGACAAAAACCACATCTAGTGCTGAGACATTTGACAACACCAGGAACTTGGGTGAGAACTTTCTTTTCTGGTTCTTCAGAAGCTGTGGCTCCTGAGGAGAAGGCAGGAACTGTAGCTAGCAGCTTCAGAGGTGCTAGATAGGCTGTATTTCTGTAAGAGTTGCTCCTCTGAAGGATGGTAGGGGGCCATGGAGGTTCAAAACAGGGCTGGTGATCTGACTGTGGTAGGGAGCTGCTATTTCTGGGGCTCTAGGTTACAGTCTTAGACTACCTGGGATCTGAAGACTTGGTTGGTGGGTTGATTGGTTTCCCTGAACTGCTTTTCTCCCCCACCCATCTTTTCTATTTAAAAAAAAAATTATTATAAGGGGTGATTTCTAGGAAGCAGTATAGAAACATATTGAAAAATAAAGGTATTATAAAAACAAGTTATCAATAAAAAAGTGAAATATTTTCTTCCCTCAAGGAGGGCGTGTTTCATATTTAATTATAATTAAGTATAGTTATATATAAAATTATAATTAATTATACGTAATTATATTTAATTTGCATTATTAACATTTCCTTCATCACTTTCTTGAGTCTAGATAGTGGTTTTTTGTCCTAGATGTGGTTTTTGTCCATGAAAATGTCACTACAGGACAACAAAACAATGTATCAGGCCTTGATTTGTAGTATTAGCCATTTCCAAAGTGTAAACAACTTGTGTAAACAACATGTATACAGATAAGTAAATACAAGACCTATTCAGAACAAATACAAAGTTAATTATGGAAGGCCATTAAGAAATAGGACAGTCAGAAAAGGCCTCTTGTAGGAGATAGCCCTAGGACTGATCCCAAAAGGGTCTAAGAGGGAGAACATTCCAGACACAGAGGAACAAACTGCAAAGGCCCAGAGATAGAACCCAGCATGTAGGAAAAACAAAGCCTGTTCTGCAGGATCTTGAGTGAATGAGAGGGAATAGTGGGAAATCATCCAGGAAATATAGTTCAGAGACAGATTATGAATGACTTGAAGTTAGTTTTGAATGATTAGAATTGAACAGAGTAGGGAAAGTATGGTGGGGAAGTACCCAGCTACAGTCACTTAGGATCCTACCAGCAATGGAGCTTATGTAAAAGTCTAGTTTGGGGTTGGGGAACCGGTGGCCCCAAGGCCACATGTGACCCTCTAGGTCCTCAAGTGAGGCCCTTTGACCAAATCTAAACTTCCCAGAACAATCCCCTCCATAAAAGGATTTGTTCTGTAAAACTGGGATTCAGTCAGAAGGTTTCAGGGTCCCCGTC
This sequence comes from Pseudochirops corinnae, assembly GCA_028646515.1. Classification (NCBI taxonomy): domain Eukaryota; kingdom Metazoa; phylum Chordata; class Mammalia; order Diprotodontia; family Pseudocheiridae; genus Pseudochirops; species Pseudochirops corinnae. The sequence continues at coordinate 256,300,502 of CM053585.1, read as the reverse complement.
CCTGGGTTAGCCCATCTCTTCTAGGATTTGTGAGAACCAAGGGCTTCATCCTCAACCTCTCTTTCTTTGTGTTTGCAGCTCTCCAAGAACTTACCCAGTATGGCAATGAAAATTGTTGACTTTCCCTCCTCTGTACCAACCATCTTCATCGACTCTAGAACGAAATTGAGCCTCATGTCTTCGCTTTCAGCCCATGTTTTTGCAATTTTCTCTAACTTTTCTGAGACCCCACTCTTTTTGCTGAAACTGGTCAGTTTGGATCAGGCTGGGAAAGCTCATGAGTGATGGCATAGCCCAACTGGATGAGCTCTGGTCTGTCCACGTGTGTAGCACCATTAAAACAAACAAAACCCAACCATCCAGAAGGCAGGAGACAGTCAGGGACCTTGGTTCCCCACCCTTGTTCTAGTGTTCACTCTGATACTAATATGTTTTCCAGGAAATATGTTGGATCTGGAGGCAGAGGACTTGGCTTTAAATCCCACAAACTATGATCTTGGGCAAGTCCCTTTCCTCTCTAAGCCTCCATTTCTTGCTCTATAAAATGAAGAGGTTGAAGTTGAGGATCCCTTAAGCTTGTTTCTAGCTTTAGTCTATGCCTTTAACTTTCTTTATGAACTTGGACAATACACATTGCTTCTCTGGGTCTGTTTTTCATCTGGATTTGGAGATGAAGTTTAAGGTTCCTCAAGCCCATCTTTCCCCTCTCTCCCTCCCATTTTGCAGATGTGGGAACCAATGAGTGGTTAAGTGACTTGCCCAGGATCACACAATTAGTAAAGTGTTTAAGGCAGGATTTGAACCCAGGTTTCCCTAATTCTAAGTCTATTGCCAGATGCATTAAACCAGAGGTTCTTTACTTGAGGCCTGGGAATTTTTTTTTTAAATTTGAGAGCTATTTAAATATAATTGATTTCCTTTATAATCCTATATATCTTATATATTTAAAAACATTATTCTGAAAATTGGTCCACAGGATTCCCGTGATTGATGAAGGGGTCCAGGACACACAAAGAAGTTAAGAACTCCTGTTTTAAACCATACTGCCTCTTATCAGAGGAGCAAAGTTCAAATCTATGTTCTGCTGCTACCTATCGGTGAGGTTCTAAGCAAGTCACATGATCTCTCTGTGCCTCACAGTTTACCCATCTGCAAAAGTAGAATGTTTGGACTGGATGGATTCTTTCCAATTCCAAATTCTTTGGTTCTCAAAATAAGGAGGTAAGTAATAACTGGCTCGCTGGATTGATGTGTGGGTCAAATTAGATAATGTATACGAAAGCCCTTTTGACAGTGAAAAACAGTGTTCCCAAGAGGAAGCTGATACCAATGCTGATGTGGCCTCCTGGTTTTTTTTTGGGCTGGGCGTCGAGATGTATAAATGATAACACTCTCATGCCACGTTGACACTGTGCTTCATCACTTACAGAGATATTTACAGTCAATGTCTCACTGGACTCTCCCAACAGCCATGAGGAGAGAGATAGAGAAAAAGGGATTACCTTCTTCTTTTAGCTGAAGAAATGTCACCCAGACCAGTGAAGTGATTTACCCCCAGTCATGCCATTAATGAGTAGCAAAGACAGGATTGGAGTGCAGGTCATTGGGTTAATAAGTCAATTAATAAATTACTAACCTACTAAATGGCAGCCACTATGCTAAGCAGTGGGGATATAAAAAGAGGCAAAAGATGGTCCCAGTCTTCAAGGAGCTCACAGTCTAATGATTCCAGTGCTCTTCTGATTATTCCTTAAATGTTTGCCCCCACGTTGGAAGGATTGAGGAGCTGGGGGAATGAAAAATTAGAAATGACAAGCCAGAATTCTTACCTGGGGTTGCAGGGGTGGAGGAGAATAATTATTTTTTTTTCTTCAGGTTAGGAGGAATCCAGGGAAGCCCTTAGTTCCTGAACTACACACACACACACATACACACACACACACATGTTTTCTTTTTAGACTAGATTTATGATTTCATTAGTATAGGGAACACCCATTGAACTAACTCCCTCTACCCATGTAGATGTGAATCTGCTCTGAATTTAGAGAATTGCTTGGGGTCACTAAGAGGTTAAATTACTTGTCCAGGGTGACACAGCCAGTGTGTGTCAGAGGATTAACCAAACTTGAACTCAAATTTCCCCTGACTCTGAGGCCAGATCACTCCTGCATCCTCAATACTGCCCCAGACCCAACTATGCCACAGGAGAGGGGACAGAATTCATTTTTCAGAATCTTTGGTAATGAGATGGAAGGAATCAATCAATCAATTAACATTTCCAAAGCATTTATTAGATGCCCAATCTTGTGTTACTGAGGTTACAAAAAAATAAATAAATAAATAAAGAGAGAAAACAGTCCCTGCCCCCAAGGGGTTCCCATTCTAAATGAGGGAAGGGTTAGTACACCTCTACTTGAGTTTGCTAATTAAGCAACCAGCTCTACCCCCTTCCTGAGCTCCATAGTTCTAGAATGACTCAAAGGCAACTAGGGAAAGAAAAGTCTGTAATTGTGTAATCAGTCCTTTAATTGCCCCAATCAGAGTATCTCTAGTGTTCCTTTGAAGAAGGGTCTAATTTATTGACTATTCCAAGAAAGTGCTTTCCATGGGCTCTACTGACTTCTCAAAGTCGTTAACAGCTCAAAAATTTCCTGATAATAGGAGCTAATGCATAATATCATTTGCTATTTTCATTCTAGAAAACAACTGCTACCCTCTATATTAAAGTGAAGTCTGGTTCCATTTTGGGGCGTGTCATTGGAAAGGTAAGATGATCTAGGAGGGTCTTTTGAGTCTAGGCTCTTCCCCCTCCTCACCCTATGAATTTGAGTAATTCATTGCCCCTTGAGGAGTACCAGTTCTCTACTTAAAAAAAATTAGCATTGTTTTCTTTTAAAATTTTAAGTTCCAAATTCTCTCCCTCCTTCCCCCACCTCCCCCACCCACTAGGAAAACAAGCAAGAAGATATCAATTATACATGTGAAGTGATACAAAACATATTTACGTATTAGTCATATTTCAAAATGAAAGCAAGAAAAATAAAATGAGAAAATTATATTTCAATTTGCACTCAGAGTTCACAAGTTCTCTCTCTGGAGGTAGATAAGCATTTTTTTGGGGGAGGTCATGAGTGCTTTACAATTGTCTTGGATAACTGTATTGATCAGAGTAGTCAAGTCTTTCACAATTAATCATCATTACAACATTGCTGTTACTACGCACAATGATCACTTGGTTCTTTTCTATTCACTTTGAATCAATTCATATAGGTCTTGCCTGTGTTTTTTTTCCTGAAACCACCCCCTTGTCATTTTTTATAACACAATAGTATGTCATCACAATCATATGCCACAACTTGTTCAGTCATTCTCCAATTGATGAGCACCCTCTATATTTCCAATTCTTTCCTACCACAAAAAAATCTGCTACAAATATTTTTGTACATATAGGTCCTTTTCCTCTTTCTTTACTGTGTTGGGATATAGATGTAGTAGCAGTATTGCTGGTCAAAGGGTAGGCACAGTTTTATAGCCCTTTGAGCATAGTTCTGGAATGTTTTTCAGAATGGTTGGACCAGTTCACAACTCCACCAAGAATTCTTAGTGTACCTATTTTCCCTCATCCCCTCCAGTATTTGTCATTTCTGATACATGTATAAGGTAGTACTTCAGAGTTGTTTTAATTTGTATTTTTCTAATCAATTGTGATTTTGAGCATTTTTATGTGACTATAGGTAGCTTTGATTTCTTCTTCTGAAAACTGCCTGTTCATATTCTTTGACTTACCAATTGGGGAATGGGTCTTTTTTTTTTTTTTATAAATTTGACTTGTTTCTATATGCACTATATATCTGAAAAATGAGGTCTTTATCATATAAACTTGTTGTAAAATTTTTTGCTATGACTTCATTGTCTATGGTACCTGTTAGCAAACATGGAGTTTCCCTGATTATCTCTTTTAATTAGGTCTATTTTCGCTTTTGCTTTGTCTGAGATCACAATTGCTATCCTCTGCCTTTTTTTTTTTACTTCAGCTAAAGCATAATGACTCTGCTCCATCCTCTTATTTTAATTCTCTGTGTGTGTCTCTCTGTTAGAGATGTAACTCTTGTAAGCAACATATTGTTGGATTCTGGTTTCTAATCCACTCTTCTATCTGCTTCTGTTTTATGGGTGAGCTTATCCCATTCACACTCATAGTTATGATTCCTAGCTGTATTTCCTTCTATTCAATTTTCTTCTGTTTATCCTTCTTTGAAACATGAGAATGAGGTTCAAGCATTGCCTGCCACCCCCATGTATTGGGGGTGTTATAAAAGCTCTTCCTTACACAACTCTTTTATATGAGATTTTTCCCCTATTCTATTTCTCCTTGCCCCTTCTCCTAGTGCATCCCTCTTTCTTCACTCTTCATTTTTTGGAGATCATTCCAACATAATTGACTTATACCCACACCCTCTGTCTATATAAACTCCTTTTTACTGCCCTAATAATGATAAAGTTCTTAGGAGCTACATGTATCATCTTCATATATAGGAATACAAACAGTATGTGCTGAATCCCTCCAAGTAGAATGTAACTTACATGAAGGCAGGAACCATTTCTTTTTCACCTTTGTATCTCTAGGGCTTAGCACTGTGTCTGGCACATAATAGATGCTTAATGTATTTCTGATGAATAGAATTAAATATAGTGAAGCCTTCATTCAGAACATATTACTACTCTATTTCTCCCCAACATCATTTTGACATTTGTAATTTTTGCTTGTGGTGCATGGACTTAATATTCTTTGGGTTTTTAATTAAAAAAATTTTTTTTAGTGTAGTAGAGTTTGGGGTAAATATAGCTGTGAATCTGCTAAGCACAGAACATGTGGCAGCAAGGTCCCACCTTTTGGAGAGAATGAGCTACATTTTGAAAGACCAATAAAAATGGGAGCTATTATTCTTTTTATTATTATTTCCTAAGATACAAGTGGTCCTTGAGGGGGCAGGAGGAAGGAATGGGGAGATTTTGAATGGCCATAAGCTTCCAGGATGGAGCAGGGAAATGGCCAGGCAGCTAGCTGTACTTTTTTCCTTCCTGGAAAGTGGAGCAAGTGTTGGAGTGGGAGACTTGGTCCTGGAAATGAACTTGAACCTTTATGAACAGCAATAATAGTGGACTTTCCTATATTGCACTCAGGGTTCATGAATAGGCCCTTGCAGCTGGACTGCGAGGTCAGTGGTGTAGTTATTATCCCAATTTTATAGACAAGAAAACAGTCTCAGAAATGAGAAGTGACTTGGCTCTTAAATGGCAGAGCTAGGATTCCAGACTAAATGTTTTCACTACAAATGCTATGTCTCCAGTTGGGTTGGTTGATCCTATTCTATTGGGCAGGAACCCCTTTTCTACATGGGGCTTTATGAGAGTTAAATATTTCTAATTTCTCTCTTCTTCACCTACTTCTTTCTACTCCAAATCAATTTTAACACTTTCTTTTAAGCCCCAAAGGCTGCCCCTCCAGAACGTAGATTACTTAAAAGGTCTGAAATTCAAGCATCTCCTTTTCTCCTCTCTTCTCTGCCTTCTCTATAGCCTTGATGTGGAATTGAAGCAATCATATATCGGCAATTTTCAGGTGAGTCTGAGAGAGAACCAGCAGCTTTCTGGACTCAAGGCTGGATGGGGAAAACACCTTGTAAACTATTAAGTTCTGTAGAGATGGGAACAGCTTTTGCTATTTCAATATCTCCATGTGAACTGCTCTAAGGACCACATCCAGGTTTGTAAAAAAAATTAGGATGCTGCATGAGGAGTAAGTGCATGAAGAGATTTCTTACAAGTACATGAATTTGGATTAGTTAAAAAAGAAATCTCATTTTTATTTTCACTAACCTCTAACTAAACTTTATTATTTTCTTCAATTATGAATTAAAAAAAAAATTCCAAGAAGTTTTCATCAGAATGACTCTTGTTCTTTCCCAGACTACCAGAGGGGTCTATAACACCAAAAAGCTTTAGAACCCCTGGACTAGATGCTCTTTAAACCCTTTTCCACTCTAAATACTATGATTTTTATGAGACCACAGAGAAATTATTGAGTGATTGAATTTTTCACTTTTTTTTTTACTGGAGTAATATGGATTTAGGGAAGCTAGGTGGCACAGTGGATAGAGTGCTGGGCCTGGAGTCAGGAAGGCCTTAATTCAGATCTGGCTCAGATACTTACTAACTGTGGGACCTTGAGTAAATCCCTTAATCCTGTTGGCCTCAGTTTCCTTATCTGTAAAAGAAGCTGGAGAAGGAAATGACAGACCACTCTTACTATCTTTCCTGAGAAAACCTCGAGTGGAGTTTTTGTCCCACAAAGAGTAGCACACTGAAACTACTGAACAACAAAAGTTACTCAAGATAACTTGGAGAAGAAAGGGTTGTGGTTGTTACTGCCCTTGTGCTACAGTTTATGTAAATTTATAAGTTGTCTTCCCTCATTCAACCGTAAACTCTTGGAAGGCAGCAATGGTCTTTCTGTTTTCATTTGTCTTCACAGACTCTTGAGGGTTAAGTGCTGGGCCTGAAGTCCTGAAGACCTGAGGTCAAACCCAACCTCAGATACTTTCTAACAGTGTGACCCTGGGCAAGTCATTTAACCTTTGCTTGTCTCAGAAATGAGGATAATAACCAACATCTACTTCCCATAGTTGTCGTGAGGATAAAGTGAGATAATAATTTCAAAGCACTTATTGTAGTGTCAGGCACATAGTAAGTGCTATAGAAATATTAATTATGATCATTAATTAATTATTGACTAACTAATAATTAATTACCACTCATTTAATTAAAAATCAGTTAATCATTAATAATCAGTGCCCAATATAGAGCGAATGATTAACGAATACTGTTAAACAAAAGTTGGGGAAACTGAGGCCCAGAAGGGAAGGAGAGTTGTCAGAGGTCACATAGCCAGGAGGAGGAAGAACCAAGATTTAAAGGAGGTCTTCGGTCTTATGGGTGCGGGCTTTTCCTACTGTGCTCTCCCACTTTCTTTTTTCTGCTCTAAACTGGAAGCTCTGTTCTTCACTTCATTTGAAGGCATTGACCTTTGAGTGGGGTGGGGGTGGTGGTGGCAATCTGTAATCTCATTTGGCACAGGACAGAAGCTCTCAGAGACAGGGGGAATGAGGGATGGAGGGACAGCAGGGTACTCGAATTGGGTGGTTGGGGACTTTGGGCATTAACTATGTCTTCTTCTTCCTTTCTGTTCCCAGGTGTCCTTGATGCAGAACCCTTTTACTTATTACATGTCCAAAGTTTGGCTCCCTATACTTAATGGTAAGAAGCATTGGAGAATTGGTTGGCCTTAGGTCCAAATGGACCACATGGAAATACAGGATCCTCTATTCATACCTCCTCTCCTCCTAGATTCTAGCTAATGATCCCTATTTCTACAGTCCTCTAATGTTTACCAGACACTTTCCTAACAACCCTGTGAGATAAGTGATACAAATATTATTATCCCCATTTTGTAGATCAATTGATTGATTATTAAGCATCTTCTTTGTACCAGGCATTGTGCTAAATGCTGGGGATGAAAAAGACAAACCCTGCTGTCAGGGAGTTTACATTCTATTGGGGAAAATAACATGTACACACAGAAGTATAAACAAAATCTATCCAATGACACTAGAAGCTGGGGCAGCTTAAGGTTAGCCTCTTTAAACAAAAATTCTTTTTTGAAATTATTTATTTAGTTTTAGTTTTCAACATTTATTTCCACAAGATTTTGAGTTACAAATTTTCTCCCCATCTCTCCCCTACCCCTCACACCAAGATGGCAAGAATACTGAATACCCCTTCCCCCAATCTACCCTCTCTTATATCCCCCCTATCCCTCCCCTTACTTTCTTGAAGGGCCCAAGATAGATTTCTATACCCCATTGCCTGTATATCTTATTTTCTGGTTGCACATAAAAATGATTTTTTAACGTTTGTTTTTAAAACTTTGAGTTCCAGATTAAGAGTAGCCTCTTAAGGAGGTTTAACCCTGTTTGCCAGTATATGTAACCCTGTCATTCCTTAAGAATAGCCTCTTAAGGATCTGGAAGTCACATGTGGCCTCAAGTTTTATTTTTCTCCACCCTCAAGCTGGAGGATGATGAGAGAGTGACGGGGGATCCTGAAAGGCCTTATGTAGAAGATGCACTAAGCCTAGAGGCAGAGGACACTAAGAGAGGAGCAGTCAGTGACCCAGTGAGTGTTTAGTCTGCTGGTTCAGTACCATTCTGAGCTGTACCATGATGAGAAGCTCCTGATACTGGGCTTTCTTTGTTTTCACTGCTGTGTCATTGCCAGAGCTTGTCCGTCTGTGTGCTGTGTGACATCAGATGGGCTAGTGGAGATAGGTCTGTCTACTCACAGTGCTAGGTACCCAAAATGGGTTTTACTCCTGGGTATTCATTCCTGGTAAAGATTTAGCTGATCACTTGAAGGTATTGCATGTTACCTAGCCTGAAGACCCAATTCAAGAGCTTCTTCTGTTATGAGGCCATCACTGACTCCACCTCTCCATTCCTCACACCCCAACTTCCTCAGACCTTACATAGATTGTACCACTCTAATGTACAAAATACTTAGTACCATGCATCAAAGCTATCTATTATAGTGTCTTACCACCCCCTCCACCCCAACTAGACTGTGAGCTCCAAGAGGGCAGGGCCTGGTTCTTATCTCAACTTTATAACTCCTTTTGTGCTGAACATAGGGCTCTACATGCAGTAGGTGCTAAATGTTGGATGTTCAAAGTGCTGGGTTAGGAGTCAGAGGATTCAGGTTCAAATCCTGGCTTTTTTGCTTACTTCCTATATAACTTAGGCAAGTCGTTAATTTCACTAGGCCTCAGTTTCTTCCCAACTGTAAAATGGCAGGGTTGGACTAGAACAGTGTGTTTGTGTGTATGTGTAGGAGAACATGTAGCCTTGAGGCCACACGTGGCCTTCTAGGTCCTCAAATACAGCCCTTTGACTAAATCCAAACTGGACCAGAAGTTACTCTCCAACCCTAAATCTAGGCTCCTAAGACACAAGCGGCCTCTAAGGGGTTAATAGAGAACTCTGGCAGACAGAAAAGATCTCCAGACTCAAAGGTACATCCATGGCTCCCTCCCTGGCTCTCTACGAGAAAGTATTTCCTTTCAGGAGTCACCAACCTGGTGAAAAAGAATAAGCATGTGAAATCTGCTTTCATCATGCACTTAAGGGCTGTTTCATGCGTCTTCTTTATCCTTTTCACCTCATCCTCTGTTTTCTTTCCAGAGAGGCTGGCGCAAGGCTATCCTCTACCAGTACCAACAAACCTCCACTTTTCCGACTATATTGTATATCCTCATAAGGTCAGTGAATGCCTCTTGTAGACTCAAACAGTTATAGCCAGAAGATATCTTAGAATAGAATATTAAATAGGTTTCCATCAATGGAAGATTTTAGAGGTCACCTTCCCCCCTTCTTTTAATTGAGGAGTCAATCAAGGGGAAATGATTCAGGCAAGGTCACACAATTAATAACAAATGGATGAGCTATGATTTGAACCCAGACCCAAAGGAGTCTGAGGTCAGTGCTCTTTTTACCACAACATGCTGAGTGTCCCACTTATCTACACACAGTAACAATGGAGCTCTTTTACTACTTAAAGGCAGTCAAAGAACAAGTTATAAAATATCTAAATTGAGAGTCCATCAGCATATATTTGGCAAGCATTAATCAGCTCTGAGAAGGGGGGGGGAGGCAAATCTGACACATAGGTCTGTGCCCACTTAGAACTATTGAGCCAGTTGGGGAGATAAGATGCACACCAAAAAAAAAAAAAAAAAAGAATAATTAACAAAAATCTAAATCGTTATACAATTAAAGCCCCTCCTTCGCTTACCCGAAAAGCAACAAGGACAATAAGCTGAATGGAGAGAGAAATCTCTTTGGGCAGGAGAGAGTTTGTAGTTTGAAACCAAGCCTTTTGATGGATAACATGAAATAGTAGAAAGAACTTTGGGTTCAAATGCCAGGTCTATTACTATCTGTGTGGCATTGGGCAGGTCACTGAAACTTTCTGAGCCTCAGATCCTTCTTCTATAAAATGAAGGGGGTCATAAAGATTGTACATCTAGAGCTGAAAGGACCTGGGAGCCAATCTGGTCCAATCCTGTCATTTTACAGATGGGAAAACTGAGACCCAGAGGGGTTAAGTAACTTGTGCAAATTCATACGCATCGCTTGACTCCAAATCCAACTCTCTTTCCACTACACCACTAGATGTAGTACTTTTACATATGACTGTAGGACTCCAAATCCAGCACTTTTCCCTGTGGGACATGAAAGTGTTGGCCATTTGGGGAGGGCTTGGTGATACACTTGATGAAGCAAGGGGAAAAACAGAGTCCAAGAGATTTCAGGCCTGGGAGAAGAATGTCAAAGCCCTAAGAATGCTGGCAGGGGCCAGCTGGTTTAGGTAGAAAGAAGGGAAGATTGATTTTCATAGGATTGTGGGATTGGTGGTAGAAGATAACTTAGATCTCATTAAGATGATCACTTCTCCCTCCTACAATAAAGGAGGAAGCTAAAGCTTCAAGAAGTTGAAGTTTAGCCATCTAGAATTTGAGAGGACAAGTAGAATATCCAAATGGAATGCCTGTTAGGAAAACAAGGGACTATTCCAACTTGGCAAGACAGGAAAGGTGATGTGTGTGAACACACAATATGGCAGTGCCTGAGTGTTCCATGTTGTGCAAACAGCCATTTTTGTGTAGGTGAATGGCTAAGTAAAAGATGTTTGTGTGTCACCTTCTTCCCCCTTCCCAAAATTCCACCAGACTTGGCCTGAGAAGTCTCTACCTTACAGCTGTTAACTGTGGTTTTAGAAAGTTCTGAGTGAAGGAAAAGGGAAAGAAGGAAGGTTTTACCAGCTTGATTTAAGTGCAGATTCCTATAAGGGCTGTCATAAGCAGAGATGAAAAATGAAGGAGACCAAAATAACTAGATATTCCCCCAAGTCACTAGAAAGAACAGTTACCTGCTGGACTTGTAACAAATCCACTATGGCAAGACTGCCCCAGCTCCCTGACCATCTGGGCTCCCTCAGAGCAGCCTGACTTCCCAGCTGTCATTATGAGAGCCTGCATTCCCATAGTCATTGGGATCCTACTGTATCCTCCCCCCCACCCCCAACACAGGGGCTGATAGTATTTCTTCTATAAAAACAACACACAACAGCAAGACCAAGAAAGAGCTTTCCAGTGAACTGAATTTCTATCTCTCTCTAGAATTTCCTGGTGTTTGGGGCAGATTTTATCTATTCTTGAGGGAGCCTGGCTGACTGCCATGGTCATCTGCACATCATCTCCATCCTGTGGTACCCATCAGGATTGGTGAGGAACTGGCTTTCACTGACTGTTACCCTGGAACTTGATCCACCAAGAGACACTTACAAAAACTTCTGGATTGATAATTGGTGAAGAGAAAGGATGGTGAAAAAAAGGAGATGTTCAGGGGGAGGGCTTTTGTTTTGTTAAAAAGTGAATGAAAATTTTCTTTGGGTTGGGAATTTAGGGGGTTAGAGGGAATCCTACTGAGGCTTTCTTAAGGCAATGTTTTTCATTCTAACCTTAATATACCTTTTCCCAAGAAACACAAAACCTTGACTCTCTCTATGTTAACATGTCCTGATATATATAAATCCTAAACTCTCCCTGCCAAGCCCCTTGGTGAAATGTGAAGCTGTGTGATGTCTGTGTGTGGGAGTAGTGGGGAGGGGTAGATAAGAAATTGCACATAAAATGGAATGGAAAAGCATTTATTAGGCACTATATTTTAGGAGTGGGGCAGCTAGATGGCACAGTGAATAAAGTACCAGATTCATCTTCCCCAAGTTCAAATCTAGCCTCAGACACTTACTAGCTGTGGGACCCTGGGCAAGGCACTTAATCCTGTCTGTCTCAGTTTCCTCATCTTTAAAATGAACTAGAGAAGGAAATGGCAAACCACTCCAGTGTGTTTGCTGAGAAAACTCCAAAATGGGGTCACAAAGAGCTGGATAGGACTGAAACGACTGAGCTGACAACAACAAAAATGTTGTAGGAGCTATGCTAAATGGTGGCAATACAATTATAAGTAAGACTGTGCCTGCCCCCAGGGAATTTCCATTCTCATAGGGAAGATAACACAAATGGGGAGTAGTGGCCAGAGAGAAGTGTTTTGATGGTGTTTATTAGATTACCGTGCTTACTAGAAGAAGAAACAGGGTGGGGGGGTACAGGGAGGGCACACATGTGGTAGCATGACATGAAGATAGCTAGGATGTAGTATGGTGGTGTTAGGTTTATGGTACATGTTCACCAATAAGAAACCCAGAGTCCCAGGGCAGGAACTTAGGGTGCCCTGTTGGAAGAGGAGGCTGGAACAGAGAAAGGTGGCAGCTTAAAGATGACTGGGCCATAATGAATCATTTCAACAGGGCAGTAGAAAGCATAGTCTCCTCTAGGAACTGCTCCTCCATGTTTCTCTATAGTTCCTTCACAGAAGATCAGCCAAATGAGTTGGGCATCTTCTTCTAGATCTGTTTACATTTTTGGATATCATTGCTTGGGCTATCTGGTCTGACCCTCTCGTTTCACAGAGGAGAAAACTGAGGCTTAAGAGAGGTTAAGTAAGTGGCTTGCTGTAAAGCCATTCATGAGCAGCTTTCCAGAGGACGGCTGCTGTGAACAGCTTTCAAGGTACTGATTATATAGTATAGCAAACTCTCTATTCAATAACAAATTGGAGCAAAACATTCATAGAAAATCAAGGTATGGCATTCACAATATTACAACTTATCATAGAAAATCAAAAAACAGCATTCACCATGTCACAACTCAACAACTTATCACTAATATGGCCACGTAGTTTTCACCACAGTGGTCACATAGTTTTCAACAAAGTACAATCATTTAGTCAATCACTTAGTAACTCAATCATTCAATCATTCTTAAGGAGGTTAAGGGTCACAAAATACAAAAGTCAAAGTTCCCCACCCCTGGGTAGTACATTCATTTAGTCAATCACAAATAAATTATAATTCTATCAGTCAACTACTCCCCACTGCACAGTTCAGCAGACAGGGCTTCCAGTTGTCTGACCATTATATCCATACCTAGTTAGTTACCAGGGAGGGAAGCACCAACATCTGGGTTTTCAAAGCTGGGGGGGTGGGGGAAGGGACTCAATGGCTGCTCGGAGTCTCATCTGGCCAAATCACACAACTCTTCCCAAAGTGAGTCCTAAAGCAAAACTTCACATCACAGAGTCACTACTCAGTATTCACGAGGAGGTCTCTTCATCTTGACCCAAGGTAAGCTTTCAGATTCCCTGGATCTCCTTCCATGGTCCCAGCTCCTACCTAGATTCACCATACTGTCACCTGGGTTCAATGTCAGACAGCTCTCAATTCCTTGTCCAGCTCTCCATGCAGTTCCTGTACCATGCTGAAGCTTGTAGCTTCCAGTCCACCTTAAATCTTTCACAGTCTCTATTCCTGGGACAGGCTTAACAAAACCACAAACCAGCATCACAGTCATGCTTCCTCAGTCTTTGGCAGCTCTAGCTGGTCCTTGGAAGTCTTTGGCAGCTCCCAGGAGAAGCTGGTAGCTCCCCAGCAGAAGTTCTAGCTGGTTCCCAGGATCAAAATCACTTCACCCAGGTTCCCAAAATCAGAATCATTCTTTCCAGCCTGGGCCTTTCCTCTTCAGCCTCCCCAGCAGCATCTGCTTCTGTCTCCATGAAGCTTATCCCAAGAAGTTCTGACTCTACCTCTCTGGGGCTTTTCCTTATATACAGTATTGCTCCTCCCTTTTCAGCCCCTTCCTGTTACATCAGCAACAGGGGTTCCCTGTTCAATCCCTTCCTGTTACATCAGCAACAGGAATCCATACCTTCTGTTTTTTTAACAGAGGCTTAACTTGAACTAGGTGCTAAGTATCTCTTAGCTTTCCAATACAAAGGGATCTTTAAATTTCATTACCATTACACTTGCCCAAGGTTACACTAGTTCCTTGTCTTCAAATACAGTTTTCTTGGTCCATGAATTATTCCTTCTTTTGGATGTGACTGCCCACTTCCTCATTCCTGATATTACACCTCAGTCATTCTATCTGTCAATCAACAAACATTTATGGAATTAACTACCATGTCCCAAGTGCTGGGGATGCAAAGATGAAAAATGAATTAATTTTTGCATTCAAGATTATATTCTGTTTGAAGAGGCAACACGTACATATATATATATATATAATATACTATATGTAAATATGTAAAAATATGTATTTATATAGATATATAGGTATGTATACATATATACACACACATACAATATATACAAAATAAATATAAGGTGTCGGAGGAACAAGAAAGGTCTCCTACAGAAGTTGGTGTTTAAGTTAAGTTTTGAAGGAAACTAGGGATTTTTAGAGGCAGAGGTGAGGAGGAAGATCATCATAGGTATGGAGGACATCCAATGGTACAAAGCTATATGGGCATGAAATGAAGTGTCAGGTGTAAGAAGCAGCCATTTTGGCTTGGAGAAAATGTACAGTATCTCAATATGTCCTTTGCCACATTTTGCATGTTGGTCTTTGGAAATGTATCGTGCCTACCATACTTCTCCCCACTGCACATATAACATTAAAGAACATTACAAGGCAGCCATATAAGAGATGACTTATAAGCATCTGAAAACCTGTCATATCAAAGAGGGATTAGACTTGTTCTGTTTCATTCCAGAAAGCAGAACTAGGCTCAGTGGCTGAAGATGCAGAAGGGCTGATATTGGCTCAATATAAGGGGAGAAAACGAAGAAGCAAACAAACACAAATTTTGTCACAGAGCTCTCTAAAGGGAAGAGGGAGTTGGAGTGAGTGGCCTTTCATTGGAGGCTGTCTATCAGAGGGTATATGAACACTGGGCAGGGTCAGTATAAAGGGAGATCTTGTTGGTGCTAGAGGCTGGGCTTAAAAATCGCCATCAACTCTAAGATTTGTTGTCATAGCATGATACATTAGAACACAGGACTTAGAACTGGAGGAACCATGTTAATGACCTAAGATTCTAGATGAAGAGCTGGAAGGGACTTCAGAGGCCATTTAGTTCAATCCCTTTATTGGACAATTAGAGAAATTGAGGTCCTGTGTGTGACTTACCTGGGGTCACACAAGGAACAAGTGACGTGAAGATTGGATCCCAAATCCACTGCTCTTCCCACAATCCTACGTTACCTCCATATGCTGTGTCCAATGAGGGTCATCGGAACTTGGAGGGTGGAGAGGGAGCTCAAGGTTCAAATGATAAAGGAAAGCTGCCAGGAAGTGGTTCGAAGCCTAGCTCTACATCTAAATCTATCATAGAACAAGGATTAAAGAGATGAATGAGTCCTCTTTAGTCTGTTCCTGGGCCCTGGCATCCCTTGATCCTTGCTAGCTGTCTTAGGACTGTCACTGGTTACAGAAGGAAGGGAATGGGGAAAACGAATGTGGACCACTCAGGGCTGTTCATCTCTGCTTCTGGGAATACAACCCATTTTCATGCTCTTGAGAGCACATAGGCTCTCCACCACATCTTAGCTCCAAAGCCAATTTCACTCTTGTGGAATCTGACTCTTGAAGCCAGGGTCAAGCTGCTTCTTCCTAAATGACTGAGCTCTCATGTCCTCTGGAAGCTGCCCCTCACATATCCCAAGCTGTCCTTTCCTTTTCTTTTCTTTTCATTGTCTCATGGGGCTGGCCTACAGGACCAGACCACAGTAAACAGAAGCCTAGCCATTTCCTTCCCCTGTCCACACCCCATGGTGAAGGGAAGCCTCCCTGCCTCTCCTCCTCTACACCCACAAACAACCAATGGGGATCACAGCTCTGAAAAGGCTGGTGACCATGAGTTTTGATAATAATGTTTTCTTTAAACACAAACACAAACGTTCTTAAGGGAATCACTATCATTCATAAAACTATCCTGAGAGTAATAGACTAATTGATTTTTTTTTTTTGAGCAGTCAGGGTTAAGTAACTTGGCAAGGGTCACACAGATAGTAAGTGACTGAGGCTGGATTTGAACTCAGATCTTCCTGACTCCAGGGTGGTGCTCTATCCACTGGGCCACCTAGCTTCCCCAGACTGACTGATTTTTAAAAGAATAATGAAACTTATAGATTATGTCGTCTGAACCCTGCCTCTACTTCCCATTTTGCAGAGCAGGCCATTGAGCCACAAAGGAGAAAATGACTTGGCTAGGATCACAGAGCTATTTAACAGTAGATAGAGCCACAATCCCTTTTTTTCTTTCTCCTCTCTGTATCTTTTTCTTTCTCATACTCTGCTTATTTTCTTTATGAGGCAATATGATGTATAGTGGAAAACAAACAAATGAACACTGGATTTGAAGTATGAAGACCCGAGATCAAATGAGAGCTCCACTTAGACTTGTACTTAGCCTCTTTGATACTCACTAGTAGAGAGACCTTGGGCAAGTCACTTCTCTGTAGATCTCAGTTTTCTCATTGAATGGAATGAGGTTGGATTAGAGATCTTAGGTCCCTTCCAGTCCCAAATGCTTTGACTTCCTTGCCTATTTTATGGGTTTTCTATTCGCTTTAATGGGAATAGCTGAGTCAGGCTCATGACTCAGAGTTGAATAAGTTGCTGAGTCCTGATTTGGAGGTGTGCTGTTTAAAAATAATAAAATAATAATAAACTCCAATTTCTTTACCTGTAACGTTTACAAATGCTTCCCTCAAACCTATCTTGTGGTGTCGGTAGTGCCAATATTATTATTCACATAAGATCATAGAGCTGGGAAGGGCTTTGGAGGCCACCAAGGCCAACCGTCCAATTTTACAGATGAGGAAACTGAGGCTGGGAGAGCTTAAGTGACTTAAGTCACACAGTTAGTAAGTCTATGAGGGAGGATTTGAACTCACATCTTCCTGACCCCAAGTGCAATGCTATCTGCAATACCACAACAACTAAGTCATTCAGGTGAAGTGACTTGTCCACAGTCACAGAGATAACCAGTGTCAAACAAACCTTGGTTTCCTGACATCAAACCCTGCCCTCTTTCCATTCTCCCAGACTGTCTCTAATGGGAAGTGTACAGGGCTAGGAGGCAGCAGTAGTGTATTCAAGTTTGGTTTCTGCCGTGTCGATTGTGGTGCATGGATCAAATCCCACAGCTGCTGTGTGCCTCATCTGTAGAACGGGTACGATGAAAACCTGTCCTACCTACCTCACTCGGGGCTTCAACGTAGCCTTGTAGAGACTTGTCCACCATCATAGGGATATGCAGAGGGATGGCATATGATCCATTTCCAGAGCAAATTTCCTATGAAAGGTTGTTAGACCTTTCCCATAACAACCATTATAGCTGAACTTTGCATTTGTGGGGTTTGGTGACTGATCCAGACACCCTTGATCAACTGATTTCATAGGATCACAAGATCACAGATTTAGAGTTGGAAGGGACTTTGGAGGCCATTAAGTTCAACCCCTTCATTTGATGTATGAAGAAACTGAGACTTAGAGAGGATGTGACTTGCCAAGGGTCACACATCTATTAAGTGTCTGCGGCAGATCTTGAACCCAGACCTTCCCAGCCATTGCTCTCAGTGCTGCCTGCACTCCTGCATCTTCATCTCCTCTCCTCTACAGACTCGCACCCTGCCCCTGGTTACCCAAGCTCTGATAGATAGATCAGCTGTCAAACTTATTTTGCCTGGACCAGGGAGGTAGCTCCAGAAGGATTCCTACACATGTCCTTCTTCACTATGCCAATTAACCAACCACCTTTTCAAATTGTGCATTTTCTGGAAAGTACCCTTTGTCACATGGAGTCAAGAAGACATGAGATCAGACATTTGAAGGGGACAGAGACACAGAGACAAAGAGATGGATAGTAAGAGAGAAAGAAAGATAGACCAATAGAGAAAAAGACAGAGATAGAGAAGATTCAGGTCAGAGCGTGTGTGTGTGTGTGTGTGTGTGTGTGTGTGTGTGTGCGCGTGTGTGTGTGGTGTAATATCCACAGTGAGCAGGAATGACATAGTTGACAAATCAGAGAAGAAAACCCACGAGTGATCAGACAGGTACCAGAAGAACCAGTGTCATAAAAGTCCAGAAAAAAGAGTATCCACGAAGAAAGGATGGTCAAAAAGGTCAAATGCGGCCAAGAAGGTCAAGATGTATGAGAACTGACAAAAGACCGTTATATTGGGCAATTAAGGGGTCATTGGTAATTTTGAAGAGAAAAGGTTTAGCTGAATGATGTTACAAATTAAGAAGATAGTAAGAAATACAGTAACAAGTTTTGCATGATTGAACAAGTATAACCTATATCAAATTGCTTACTGTCTCAGGGAGGGGGGAGGGAAGGGAGGGAAGAGAAAATTTGGAACTCAAAAAAAAGTTAAAAATTGTCTTTACGTGTAATTGGGGAAAAATAAAATATTATTTAAGAAAATAAAAAAAAACAAACAAACAAAAAGAAGGCAGTAAGAGCAGAGGAAGTGTAAATACCAAGTATAGATAATTCATTTTCAAAGAATACGACTGAGGAAGAAGCTTTCAGGAGAAGAGAGATATGTCCTTTCCTGACTCTTCTCCAGCCTTTAACCCATTGTAATATGGCATGGTCTCAAGATCTTGCATCATCTGGGTGTATTCCTTTGGTTGCCCTCCAGCTTACAAATGTCCTTTCCAAAATGTGCCAGAGCTGGAAGAGGTACTCTAAATGTGGTCTGAGCAGGGCAAATCAAAGCAGGCTGTTATTATGATGTATATTTATTTAATAATAATACTTAATATTTAAAGTTGTTGACCTCTTTTTTTAAATATTATCTACATTTTCCAGCATATCCCCTGCTCTCAGAGATTCATTCTTATAATAAAGGAGGGAAAAGTGAAAAAAAGAAAAAAAAAGAATTCAGCAAAACTAATCAATGTATTAAAAGAGTCTGATATTACATGCATGTTCCGCACCAATAGTCTCCCACTTCTGCAAAGAAGCAAAGGGAGGTAGCTCCTTATAGATCTCCTTTGCATCCAAGCTTGGTCATTGTAATGTCACAGCATTCAGTTTCTATAGTTTTGGGGTGGTTGTTCTTTCCATTTCCATTGTAATTATTGTGCTGTATATCATCTTCTTGGCTCCACTTACTTTGCTTTTCATTAATTCATGCACTTTCTTATACTTCTCTATAATTTTCATCTTCAGAATTTCCCATGGCACAGAAGTAGTCTATTACATTCATGTAGCACAATTTGTTCAGCCATTCTTCTGTCAGTGGGCACCTACTTCATTTGCAGTTCTTTGCTTCCTCAAAAAGGGCCGGTATAAGTGTTTTGGAGTAGGGAGTGACTTTCTTTTTTGTAATTGGCCTCCTTGCGGCATATGCCAGACAACTGGAATTTCTGGGTTAAAGTGATACTTAGCCCCTCTTCCCGTTATTCCAAATTGCTTTCCAGGAGGTTATGACTCACTGTGTTCTAGATACCACAACTCTCTTGGTGCTGCCCATGATTTCTTTAGCCTTTTTGGCCCTAGTCACACTTATGACTCACACTGAGCTTGCAATCCACAGAACTCAAGGTCTGACATTCTACTTCTCAGTCCTAAGAATGTCCTTAACATTCTACTTCTCTTTGAGCTCTGCCACTCTGGGTTCTGTCTTCTAAATGCTCTTCCAACTCTGATATTCTATTTTCTAAGGTCCATTTCAGCTTTAGCATTCTGGGTTTAAACCTAGAGTTGTAACTAAAAATTCACCTAGAGCAAAATATGTTGAGGAGGGCAATAGCAAGTATCTAAGAGGACTGTCTTAGGGGAGATGAATATAGTCTTACCAGAAAAGGGGCTAATTCATCCCCCAGAGAATGCAGTGCTCATGCTGTACTTGTGAGGAAAGGCAGGCCTGAAAGAGAGGTATCATAGTTCTAGGTTGCTGAGCGTGGACGCATGCGATGGGGTTGGGAGATTGGGGGAGGACGAATGGTTTCTCTTCACTGCCTCTCCTCCAAACATCTCAGTATTTCTTCAGTTAGATTGGAATACAGTTGTATTGTATAGCATGTTTTTTGTGCCTGAGCCCAGAGCTTATCCTTCCTAATTAAGCCAGGAGTGGTTTTGTGATCTGGAAGGTTGTGTCTCTTCTCTGAACCCCAATTCTTCCCAGCCATTCTGTGAAGTACTCTGAACTGGCAATGACCAGGGAGAAAGAGATAGCCTTAGCTGAAGGAGAGGTAAGGCAAAGGAGAAGGGAGCAGCCAGCAGCTTCGTGTAATGGATAGAGCACTGGGCTTGAAGTTGGGGGATCCAGGGTCCAGTCCCATCTCTGCTGATGACTTGCTATGTCAAGGAAAGTCACTTCTAATATGTGATACTTCCTTTTCTTATCTGCAAAATAAGGGGAATGGACAATAACAGGGGATCTCTGATGGTTCTTTCAGCTCTGGAATTCTAAATTTTGAGGTCCTTTCCAGCTCTAAAATTCCATGTTCTATGCTCTTCTCTAGTGGCCTTCCCAGCACTGACACCTGATACTCTATGAGTACAGACTTGGACTCATCCTGTGAGCCCTCATGGGGCCATAAATATTAATGAAAATAAGGACTGATTTCAAGAAAAGGTCTGAAAAGGTTGACTGACTTCCTAAGTACCAGCTGGGGCCAAATGAAAGGCCCTGGAGACTCTAGGACAGTGGTTCTCAACCTTCCTAATGCTGCTACCCTTTAACACTCATATGTGGGTGTATCTGCATGTGGGCAGACCTGCCTGGATAGAGGAGCAGTGTCTTGGTTCCTAAGACCATCGGAAATATGTGTTTTCCAATGGTCTTAGGCGACCCCTGTGAAAGGGTCATTTGACCCCCAAAGGGCTCGCAACCCACAGGTTGAGAACCACTGCTCTAGAAGATCTGGGCATTATCTTGGACTTGTTCTCAGCTGTTTGGCCAGTTCCTTAGTCGGTCTGTGCAAATCAAGTCAAGGTCACAGATTCTGTCCCTTGCTTTCAACCCTGTTCAGAGGCCAAAGACTATTCCTCTGCCCCTGGCCAGGCCCAGCCAGGTGCTACATGTGACTATCAGGGTTTGGGCAGGGCATCTGGGACTGTTTTGAGAAGCCCATCTCCACTGTTGGAAAACCACTCAAAGCAGGCACAGGGGAAAGGGCTGTATAGGAATCAGTAAACCGGCAAGGCCTCCCCTTCCTGCATAGGTTTGCAATAAACTTAGTGTCTTTCAGATTCTGTTTTCTCATCTGAAAAATGGGGATAATATCACTTACCTCAGAGTTGTTGTGAGGACCAAAAAAGATAACAGATATAGAGTGTTTTACAAACTTTACAATGCTATAACTGTAGCTACTATTGTTAACTTTTTGAAGAGGCAGCCTGGTGCAGTAAAAACAGACCTGGATTTGAATCATGGCTCTGACACTCACTAGTCAGATGACAACCTCTTTCAATCTCAGTTTCTTCATCTTTAAAATAGGGATAATAATATTTTTAATCAACAAAAATAATCATAACAATATAAAATTATATTTTTATCATCATTTTTTGTCAGTCAACTAATGTTTGTCAGTCCTACTAACACCTACTATGTGTCAGACATTGTGCTAAGCATTAAGGATACAAAGAAAGACAAAAAAAAAAGCCTCTGCTCTGGAAGGACTAATGGGAGTGACACCTTGCAAACAGCTAGATATGAATAAGATCTATACACATGATAAATGGGGTAATCTCTTAGGGAAAGCACGCAGATTGAAGAGAAAGGAGAAAGGTTTCTTGATGAAGGTAGAATTTGAATTGAGACTTGAAGGAATTCCGGGAATCTAGGAGGGGGAGACGATAAAGGAGGGTGTTCCAAGCATAGAGACAGCCAGTGAAAACACGGTGAGTTGGGAACTGGAATGTGTTGTTAGAGGCACAGTAAAGGCTGCTGTCCAGTGCAAGTGGTTAGTTGGATATGTAGGTTTAAAAAGATTGCAAAGGCCTGTAATGTTAATGGGATATAAGATCTTCCCTGCACATTAATAGACCTCACATGGAGCCCATTAAAGGAAGCTTGCTTAGGGAAAGTTTGCTTGTAGGAAGGCTTTCACACCTTTTGCTAATTTCTAATTAGGCACTGAGTCATGAGGGTTGTGATGCCTTCTGGCTCTGAGAAGGGTCTATATCTGAGCTGGTATTTTGCTTTCGGGGCTCGATTATGAGAAGGATCTTGTGATTCCCTGGTTAAGATTCTGAGTAGCTCAATGTTCAGAACTCCTCAGCTGCTCACATGTAAAGGGTCTCTCAATCCAGGGATGTATGTAAAGTATATAGTTGATTCAGGTAGTCAGAGCCCTGTCTGTGGGTCTTTATTTCTCTGCTTTTATTTTCTCTGAAGTTCAAAGAGCTGACTTTTCCCCTGAACTAGTGAATGTAATTTAAAAAGACTGTCGAACCCTTAAGTAGCTATCTTTCCTAGTAAAGCAGATCTAAGAACCTGTGCTAGCCGCCTGCTATAAGACCAAACAGAGAATTTTATATTTGATCATGGAGCTAATAGGAAACTCCAATAGGAGACCCTTCTCCCAGCAGGGAGCAGTCCCAGCTTCAAGGTAGGAGACAACTCAGATGTGTGACCTCTCCTCTTGAGTAAATCAAGAGGAGAGCCAGCCCTTGACATCAGGCATGGAGCTACAGAGAAGGAAAGGCCCTGAGAGCTGAGCTAAGGGACCTTGCCAACAGGGATGCATTTCCTAGGGGAAGCAGCAAGGGGATGCCACTAAAAGAGAAAGACTATTGGGGTCCTACAGTGATAGAGAGGTGTGGATTACCTTGAGAGTTACATGTGTTCCCCAAGTATGGACATCTCTGCTGTGATACTCTGAGGGCTTGCCTTCTCTTTTTCACTGATTCTGGGTATGTTTGTGGGACAGCATGCCCTGATTTATGGGGAATGGGGGATATTTAATTTCTAGTTAGTCTTATGGTGCTAGCTCAGCAAATTCCTTTGTTTTGGGCTGTGTTCACTGGCTGACTATTAAAAGGTAATTGGTAGAAGTTCATGAGCTAGAGTATGGACACACAGAGTACCTTGAAAACCAGGTAGTTACCTCTCTGGAGACCCAACCTTTGCGTAGAAGTTGGGGAGGGGGAGACAGTACCAGGGAGGAGGAGGTTACAGGTAAAAGGAAAAACTTCAGAACAATGAGATCTATCCTGAAATGGAATGAGGCCCTTGGAAGTTAGTGGATGTTCCACCTCATTAAGGAGTTTTCAAGTAAGGGTTGAATGATCACTTGTTGCAAGGTAATAGAGTACTCTCTTGTTCTGGTGCAGTTTGGATAGGGCTTATCTGGATTTTAGTAAAGCATTTATAAGAAATGTTTATCTTATTCTTGTGGACAAGATCAAGGGACGTGGGCTGCACAATAATATAGTCTAGTGGATTTGGAACTGGGTGAATAGCTACAACTAAAGTTCTGTCTTAGACATATTATGGCTTTATGACCCTGGGCAAGTCACTTAACTTTTCTTGACTCAATTTTTTTCATCTTTAAAATGGAAATTATAATACCATTTGCCTCCTGGGACTATTATGACTGTCCAGTGAGACATGTACAGTGCTTTGCCAACCTTAAAGTACTATGCAAATGCTATTATTATTGCTATATTACAGATGATATGATGATATACTTGGAGACCTCTTGAGAGTCAATGAAAATTAACTGAAATAATAACTTCAGCAAAGTTGTAGGTCATAAAATAAATCCAAATAAATCATCAGCATTCCTAAATAAAACCAACAAAACCCAGCAGAAAGATCTAGAAAGAGGAATTCCATTCAAAATAACTACAGAAGCTATAAACTATTTGAGAGACTGTTGTGCAGAGAATAAGAGTCAGCTTAGACCTGGGTTCAAGATAAATTTAGGTGTGGATTTATTGATCAAGCATGTGAACACCTGGAGAGTAAACTCAAATCAGGCAGTGATTTTTCTGGGCCACAGACCTGATTATATAGGCTAAAACCACAATCAGAGAGGGGAGCTAGCAGAAGCCATGATGTACAGAAGCAAAAAAACAGCTGTTGGTCAGATCTATAGCTCAGGGCTAATTTAGGAATATGGTGCAAGGCTACAAGGGTGTGACCTTCCTGTGTCATGGTGGTCCCTCCTACAACAGGGTGGAGGGCCATAGTCAGTGCTTTCCAGAGCAGGGTGGAGGGTCATGGGGTAACGGGGACTGGAATTCCCCAGAACAGGCTAGGGTCATGTTCTGGGTGAAGAGGGTGGGGGGCCCTGCTTGGTCAGCAGGACAGAACAGGGTGGTCCTTAGATAAGATTCTTGTACCATAATGAACCTTATACACTATAATAATTCAAGGAGAATATATAAAATGCTAATTAGGGAAGGAGGGGGCAGGGGACTATGCCTTGAGCAATTTTGCCCAGACTTGAGCAATGATGCCCAGACATGCCTTAAGCAGTTTCAAGCTATGACAGTATATAGGATAGGGACAAAGACAGAAATATAAAGGGAGCTTAATGGTGAGCCACAAATCAGGTAGTGTGCAGTGACCTGGGATTTGAGTCTCTGTATTACAAGACAATCTCTCTGAATCTCAGTTTCTTCATCTTTAAAATAGGGATAATTTTTTAATTAACAAAAATAATCATAACAATATAAAATATTTTTTATCATTTTTGTCAGTCAACTAATATTTATTAGATGCCTAAGACTGATCAAGAAACATATGACTCTATAAAACCCTCCACAAAAATGAAGAAATAAGTAATTTGTGAAACACTAATTGCTAAAGCCAATATAATGAAAATGACAATCTGATCTAAGTTAATTATTTATTCCGTGCTATAGCAAACTCCAAAATTGTATTTTAGAGAGCTAGAAAAAATAATAACAAAATCCACATGGAGGAACATAAGGTCAAGCATCTTGAGCGTCATAATGCTAGCAATTGCTTATTATTGAGGCACTCAGGTGGGGAAGTTTACAAGATGCTGTACTTCTAGGCAAAAAGACCTGAATTCAAATCCCCTTCAGATACTTGCTACCTGGTGACCTTGGACATCTCTTTCAAGCCTCAGTTTCCTTAACTGTAAGATGAGGATGCAGGGTTGTAAGCATCAAAGGAGATAACCCACGTAAGGCACTTTGCAAAAGTTTTAATAGCTTTGCAAGTGTTAACATTAATATTATTGCTATCCCGAGGACAGCTACAGGGGTGAAGGACCCAGAGCCCACGCCAAACGAGAAACAGCTGAAGGAATTTGGTTTGTTAGCCTGGCTATGTCCAAGGATTTTGAAGGGCTTTTGTGTGGAAAAATTATTAAGCTTGGCCACAGTTCAGAACTAGGAACAATGGAGATGTGAGAGTGGTGGTGGTAGGGAGAGAAGAGGGTTTCAATTTAGGCTTCAAACCCTCATGGTTGTGTGACCCTGGGCAAGTCACTTAACTCATCGACCTCTGTTCCCTCAACTGAAAAATAGGGATGATAATAGCACCTAATTCCCAGAATTACTGTGGGGAAACAAAGAGATTATATTGATACATATAAATGCTAGTAATAGCATTTATCTAGTACTTTCAGGTTCGCAAAGCTCTGTGCGTGTTATCTCATCGGACCCTCTCAGTAGCCTTGGGAGTTAAGTGTTATTATTTCCATTTTATAGGAGATGAGAAACAGGGAGGGAGGAGACAGATTTAGACTTTATGGAGATAAAGATAAAATCTTACAAACTAAAACCATCCAAGTACAACGGACTACCATAGGCTTCTGGGAATGAATTCCCCATGGCTGGAGGTCTTTAGGCAGTGATAGAAGGACAAATCTGCTGGTTACTCGGTTGAGGGGATTCTTGGTGGTTTCAGTTACAAGAAGAGGGCCTTTGAGGTCTCTTCCAACTTTGAGATCCCAGTTCTGAAGCAGGGACCCGGGCTGGACTTCCAGCAGTCTCTGATTCTTGCAGGGGAGTTTTGTTTTTCACTCCTTCGCTTTCCAGTTTCCCTCCCACTGGTAATGGGAAATTGCCCAGAGACAGGAGGATTGTGGGAACTATTTTTGCCAAAGCAAACACAGCCTCTGGCCTCAGGGCAAAACTAGCCAGGTGCTAAGTAAACTCCCCAAGCATAAATACATGCCTTCCCTTTATTTCCCCCTGATTCTCCCTCCTTTTCTCACCCTTTCCCTTTTATTTCAGAACCCTGGAACTTCCAGAGCAATTAGGGAAGGCCCTCCCTCCTTCACCCTGCTATAAATGACAGTCCTCTCCTGCTTCCCCTTACACTGAGGGAGACACCGGCAGTCTCTTAACTTCTTTTGTGTAAGGAAGGACCTTGAAATGATGATGAGGGTGGCCCAGAGCTGGGTGCTGGTGTCTTTACTGCTGCTGTTGGAGGTTCTGTGTTCTACGGTTGATGCCAGCAATCCAGGAGTCGTGGCCAAGATCACCCAGAAGGGCCTGAATTATGGTAAGGAATTGGAGCATCTTTCAGGGCTTCCCACATCTAACTTGCACAGGTAACCCGTTAAGGGATGTGACAGGGTTGGCATCAGGAGGCCTGGGTTCCAGCCCCAGATTTGCTACTTACTAGCTTGATTCATGATAAGATTCAAGTAGACCACTTGTCTTCTCAGAACATCAGTTTCTTCATCAATAAAATGGGAGTTATAATACCTGTCCCTACAAGGTTGTTATAGAAATATATGGTAAATTTCTGGGGCTACTTCACTGGACAAATTATGGGGAGAAGCTGGTTCCGGTCTTATGGACTGGGTGTGTATGATGTTGCAGCTGGTCCTCTTTTTAGCACTCCCAGGGAATGTAATGCCTTACTCGGCACAGTTAGGTAGTACAATGCATAGAGCATAGGGCTGTGGTTGGAAGACCTGGGTTCAGATCTGGCCTCAACCACTTATTAGCTGTGTGACCCTGGAGATAACAATAGCACTTAACTCCGAGGGTTGCTGTGAGGGTCCAGTGAGATGATATTTGTAAAGCATGGAACACAGTGCCTGGCACATAGAAGGCTCTTAATAAATGCTTGTTTTCTTCCCTACTTAGCCCAGAGTACCCAGCTAGCACCTTAAGAAGGTAACATGGGGCATTAGACTGAGACCTAACCCTGGAGTCAGAGGGCCTGCCTTTGAATCCCAGTTTGGAACTCACTTGCTGCATTATCTTTACTGGTTCTCTGACTCTCTCTCTCTCTCTGGTCCTCAGTTTCCTCATCTGTAATGTGAGAGGGTTGGTTTACGCCCTTCTGACTCTAAATCTCATGGTCCTCAATCTGTCACTTCCTCATTTCTGAGTTTCCCCTTCTGTCAAATGAAGATTGATAATCTATGCACTGACATATTGAGGGAGGGGGAAGAGGGAGGATCTAAGAACTCAAACAAAGCAATTTTGTCAGGCGTAGACCCCTGGGTGAATAAAATGAGATGACATGCAGACCTTAATGGGTTATATAAATACTAGCAATTCTCATTAACTGCTTTGTGATGGAAGCTACCCAGAGGGATGGAAAATCCAGGATTAATTCTCCCAGAGACTTTTGTTAAGGAATGATTAGGTGAAGGGAGAGAAAAAGAGAAGAGTTTGGAGAGAAAGGCAGATAACCAGAGACAGAGAAGGAAGAGAAGGAAGAGGAGGGGGAGGAAGAAGGAGAAGAGGAGGAGAGGAGGAAGAAGAGGAGGAGAAAGAGGAGGAAGAAGAGGAGGAGGAAGGAAAGGAGGAGGAGAAGGAAGAAGAGGCAGAGATAACGTTCAGAGACAGTAGTTGGGCAACATCCCCAGCAATGACCTAGTTCCTCCCAGTTGCTAGCTAACAGTTTGTCCTTCCCACCTTAGAATACAGAGAGCCAGAGGATGTCAGAGATCACTGTGGTCTAATTACTTCATTTTACAGAAATAGTTGGAAACTTTGCCCTGGAGAGGGGCAGAGATTTGTCCAGTCACACCTGGAGTTAGTGTCAGAGGTAGTATTAGAACCCAGATTTTCTGACTTCTAGCCCTGAGCTCTGAACAGACGTGAAGTTAGATTGTCAAGGGGACTGAATACTTTGGCCACAGCTTTAGGATACAGCCTGGGTGAGGGTTGAGCAGGGAAGGGAGTTAAATATTAGCCTCGTTGGACAGCGATCCCAATGGTGCGGGGGGAACAGGGTGAAATTTGCTCAACAATCATCTGGGACAGAGTTGGACACAGAGATCCCCTCCCCCATACCGTTATTATGGGGTGTCCTCAACCTTTTCCTCCTCTCCTGTCCTTTCTCCTTTCTGATGGGACGCAGCAAGTCCCCGTTTTCAGGATGGATGAGGTGACCGGGTTCCTTGCTCAGAATCATGTAAAGCTCTATATAGATGTGAGGTCTTATTATTGCTGTCACAGGGGTTCACTTTCATAGCCCTTTACAGCTTTCCAAGTGTAAAGAAGGCAGTGTAAGTATCAGTATTTAATCCCATTTTAAAGATGGGAAAAACTGAGCCATAGAGAAGCTAAGTCCATATAACTAGCTAAGTCCCCTCCTAATGCAGAGCATGGACTAGAAACCCAGGTTTCCTGACCCTTAGGCCTATGCTATTTTCATGACTAAAATCTCCCCTGAGAGAACATAAAAACCTTGAGAACAAGATCTGTTGTGTTTTTGTCATTGTATCCCTAGTACCCAGCACTGTTCCTGACACACGTAGGCCCTTAATGAATGCTTGCTGGTGACAGATTGTTTAAAAATCTCTTAGTTATCTCCTTAGGCCTTACTCTCAACTCTAGGACAAATCTGAATTGAATCCTCAGTTTAATTACATACAGTAAATGTTTATTTAGTGCTTACTATGTGTAAATGACTGTGCTAGATGCTGGGGGTAAAGAGACAGAAGAGAAACAGTCCCCGTCCCTAAGGAACTTACATTCTACTAGAAGGAAATTACCTGTTCATACATAATTAAATATAAGGCAAATACAAATTAATTTCCAGGGGGAGAGGTCCTCTCTCTCTTTGTCTCTGTCTTTCTCTGTCTCTGTCTCTCTTTTTCATCTAGACTAAGCCTAGATATATCCAGCCCTGTGTATTATTATCATTATTATTGCTTTTTGGAGGGGGAAGGCAGAGCAATTGGGGTTAAGTGACTTGCCTAAGGTCACACAGCTAGTAAGTGTTAAGTGTTTGAGACTGGATTTGAACTCAGGTTGTTCTGACTCCAGGGCTAGTGCTCTATTCATTGCCCTGAGACCTATGTAATATATGTACATATAATATAATAGTATAGTATATATTATATATGTACATATGTGAATGTATATGTGTGTTCATATATGTGAATATATAATAGAATAGTATAGAATATATCTCTATACATATATACACACACATATAGCCCTACATAGTTTCTCTCTATATGGATGATATTATATGCATACATATATGTACATGTACATACATAAGTATGTATATATCTCCAGCTCTATCTAGTCTTTATATCTTTCTCCAAAACCTTTTCTGTTAGTGTTCAAGGCACCATCATCCTTCTAGTCTCCTGGATCTGTAACCTCCTCACTCTCCTGCACCCTACCTAACCAGGCAGATAACCAAACTCCCCACCATGTCAAAATATGACCCCTTCTGTCTGCTCTGGCAGTCACCACACATGTTTAGATCCTCATCACCTTTTGTGGAGTAGCCTCCTAATGGGTGTCCCTACCTCAAGTCTGCCCCAATTCCAAATCATCCTGAGTATAGTTGCTGAAGTGATTTTCCTAAAGTTCATTTAGGTTTGAGGATGTCATTTTTACATACAGATACAGACACACACAGACACAGACACAGACACAAACACAGACACACACCCTTACCCAATAAACTCCAATGGCTCTCTATTGCCTCTAGAATCAAATGCAAACCCCTTTGTTTGGCACTTAAAGTTCTTCACAACTCGCCTCTATCCACCCTTCCATATCATCACTCTACTCTTTTTGTCTCTGCAGCTTGTGCTGAGGCAGTGACCACCTTGGAAAAGGAACTGTTGATGATCACTCTACCTGATTTAGAAGGAGATTTTAAGATTAAACATCTTGGACGTGGAGACTATCATTTCAAGAGGTGAGGTGGGAAGCTCGGAGCCCAGAAGTGTGAGTACAGACCTGTGGGATGGTATTGGACAGTCATAGGAAACCATGGGAAGAGAGAGAACTAGACATTCTGCCCTGTTGGGGTTGAGAGCTCTGTAGAGTAACTGTTTGCATATAGGATTCAGAGGAAGCTTTAGAAACATGCTTATCTATCCACAGTAACTAATTCCCAACTCAGGGATGTTGGGGTCTGGAAAGCAGTGTCACCTTGACTTATGGTGAATGAGGGTAATCACCTGCCTCCATTTTGGGGAATCCTACTGGTGGTAGGATAGAGACTTCAAAGAGTCAGCTAATGAGGGGTAAGAAGAATCTAAAAAGAAATGAACGGAGGAGTTTTATAAAAAATATTCAGCTCATATGCCTCCTACCAAGTACAGGCCCAGATCACCAGAGTTAATGAAATGAGACTATTCCCTTTCCCTTATGCTCAAGGGGGCTACTATTTTAAGTGAAGTACTTTGTAGTATTAGAGAATGAATGTGAATATGAACTGTTCTCATTATTGTTATGAGTTATTGTCTTTTTTATTCCCATTCAGAGATGCTCCTTCTAACCTGATTTCAAAGTGATAACAATGGAGGCGAGGGAGTGGAAAATGATGCATATAAGAGATGCTAGGGAGAGTAGAGTTGAGGGTCAGCATGGACTGGGAACTGGCCTTGGATTCATTTGACTTGGGCTCATATCTTGGCTCTGGCCTTCATTGTCATCCTGGGCAAGTCATTTCCCACCTAGTCTCATTGTCCTCAAAGGTAAAATGGGAATGATAATGCGAGTACCGCCTAAGATAAAGCTCATTTCACAATTTCACATTTCACAAAAAATTGAGCTTTGACATGCTGTGCAAGCTATTAATGATATGACTTGATTGAAACCCTGTAAACTTAAGGAAAGCCCTTTAAGGAAGAAGAGCATCCAAATGAGCCTTCAGAGACTAATTCAGGGTCCTGGTATCCCTGCTCAGGCTCCACTCCCAGGAGTAGACTTCACTATGTGTATTTTTCTTTTCTAGTCTTAGGATAAAAAATGTTGGGCTAAAGAAATCCAAACTGGACCTGCTGCCTGGTGAAGGCCTAAAGGCATCTATCTCTAATGCCTTTATCCACCTGGATGGGGATTGGAAAGCACGCAAATCTTTTATGTAAGTTGGGTGTTGTTGCAAGCTTCTACTTTCACAGTGATTTCTCTATTCTAGTGACCTTTCCTTTCCTTGCTGAGGTAAGGATTCATAGTCGCAGAATTCTAAGACATCAGAGCTGCCAAGGACCTTAGAAAATAGAACAGAGAATATCAGAGTTGGAAGGGATCTAAGAACTGAATGTCAGAACTAGAAGTGCCTTTGAACTCATATGGTCTAGTACTCTCATTTTACAGATATGGAAGTAGATGCAACAAAAAAATTTTTTAAGGTCACACAGTTTGATAGCTATAGAGCTTGGACTAGAATCCTTAACTCTTGGCTCTATTTACTAAACTAATTCATCTTCTCAGGATGGAGGAAGAAGGAAAGAAAGTATCATATGAGTACTTCACATGGTCCCAGCTCTGAAATACTCAGATCCACCATCATTTCCTAGGATTAGTGTCTTCCTGAGTAGGACCCATCATTCCTGATGGGGCATTGTAGCTGCAGGGCCCTGGGTTCCAGCTAGGGCCTACCCACAGCAAAGCCATAAAATTGATCTTCAGCATGTCCCTTTCTCCCCCATCTTATTTTCCTCCTAGACTTGGAGCTTACTTACTCTTTACCATTTATCACTCTAGGCCTTTTCTTCAGGCCTGACATCTTGATGCTTCTCCTCAGACCCTCCTAATACTCATTAACAGAGTTTATCTAAGTGACCAACTCACCCTTTCTATGCTTACAAAACCTGTTCTCTCCCTCTCTTTTCCCCACTCTCCCCCTGATCCTGACTCTTCCAAACTAGGTAAGAGAGGGAAAGGAATTATAGTAGGCTGCTGAAGTTGGAAAGCTTATAGAACCTCTAGATTTTATGATAACCATATTTCCTGAAACAAAAATTGGGAAACACAGTCTGACAAAGACTCTTTCTATAGTAATCCATAACTAGGAATTCTTGGTACCAGTCAAATTTGTCTTAGATGGGCAGAGAATGGGGAAGAGCAGAAGCCTTAAAGCATCCTAGGCCTAACATGCGCCATCACCATTGATGTTCCCAAGGTACAGGTGAACTGACATGGTAACAGGAAAAGGTGATCCTGAAAGACAGACATAATGGTGGCAGGGCCTGTAGAGTTAGGGAAGCTGGAAGTGGTGGTTCAGGAGAAAACACATTTCTTCCTCGTGGAGAACGTTTATCAATCATCACTATATTGCCTGGCACGCCTACAGCAAAGAAGAAGCATGTTCTCTCTCTTTGATGATGCTTTGGGCTGAGTGCTAGTGAATTTATTATAGTTATGTCCCCAGCAGTATTCAAAGCTGAAAGATATCACTACAATGGACCCTCTCTCTACTGAAGAGACCAATCCCATTATATTTTAAAAATCATCCTATAGTGCCCAAACTGGCAAATAGCATCTCCAAACAGTCTGGCTCTCAAACAATGACAAAAATTCATTGCTAGTCTTGCACTCAGAGTTTTTCTAGCTTGATTGGTCCTGCCAGAGGTCCTCCCAGAACTTGCCTGGTATGGTTTTTGAAAACCTAGGGGTCATTTCCGTGCCCTACAGAAATTAACAAAATTTTGCTTTGAAAAGGCATTTTCTTGAGCAATGCTCAAAGCACAATATGCACAACCACACCAACCCTCTCTGGGCAGAACCATTCCTGGTTCCAATCATTAGCTCTTCTTTTCTCTCTACTAGGAAAGTAAGTGGTTCCTTTGATCTTCAAGTTGAAGGTATTTCCATTTCAGTATCTCTTCGATTGAGCAGTGATAGTTCTGGAAGACCCACAGTAACCACCAAACAATGTAGCAGCCACATTGATGATGTTGATCTCGAAGTTTCTGGAAAAATTCGGTAGGTAACTCTTAAGAGTATCTAGAATCATTCTTTGGGTCAATGTCATGGTTTATCTACCTCACAATTCTGCCTCTAATAGGGTCACAATTGTCCTCTTTGATGTTGGTTGCTAAGATAATAGATAATAGAATCCAAAAAACTTTTGATAGGGTAGAATATTGAACAAATTTTAATATGGTAAGATGGAGATAAATGTAAAGTATTAAACTTGAGTTTAAAAAATCAACCTCTATAAAGATAGAAATGGCATGGCTAGACAGTAGCTTCTCTGGAAAAGGTCTAGAATTTTTGACAGACTAGAAGCTTGAAAAGACAAGAAAGCAAATTGATTATATTAACAGAGGCAAAGCTTCTGGGGATAATAGCTCTAGTCAGATTATATTTGGAATACTACCCTCTGT
This sequence comes from Pseudochirops corinnae, assembly GCA_028646515.1. NCBI lineage: Eukaryota > Metazoa > Chordata > Mammalia > Diprotodontia > Pseudocheiridae > Pseudochirops > Pseudochirops corinnae. The sequence goes on along the minus strand of CM053585.1, from coordinate 256,266,928 downwards.
TCTGAGCACACCATTTTAGTAATATTGTGAGGCTGAAAAGAAAGACAAACAGGGTGATGAAGTTGCAAGGAGGCAAATTGAAGTTGAATGTCTAGGGAAAAAAACCAACCACAACCTCCTGAGAGCTGTCCAAAAGTGGACTAGCTGCCTTGTGAGGTGGTAGATTCTCCCCTCACTTGAGATATTCTCACAGAAGCTGAATGGTCGTTTGTTGGATATGTTAAAGAGGGGGGGTTCTTGTTCAGGTATGGGTTATATAAATTGACTGAGTCAGTATTGTGTTCCTTGAAAGTTTGTGGGAGATAGATTGGTGGGAAATCAATCTGCAGATTTGTATCTCACCTCCTCAAAAAAAAATTGAGAACGATTTTTTTTTGGGTCAGTCATTCTACACTCTCTGGTGGAAAGAATGCTAGTTTTGGAGTCAAAGGGCCTGGGTGGGAATCCTAGAGGCACTGACTCTTAATGCCTATGTGGGTCTTCTCCTTTATGCCACTTCTCCTTTGTGGTCCTCGGTTTCCTTTTAAGTAAAATAAGAAGGTTGACTTAGACGATCTCCAAGATCCCTTCTGTCTCTAAATCCCATGCAGATCCATAGCATCAAGCTGGGTGCCTTTGGCAGTTGATGGAGTTTCTGCCTGGGCCAGGGTTGGGATCTCACAGTCACTTTGGACTTTTCCAGGGAAATGTCATTTAGAAGATTTTCAGGGTCAGAAGCAGCTGTCTCTGGCCTGTATTCCTTAGTTTTAGAGACCCCTTATTACCCTGTCCCAAGGCCTGCACATGTATAGTTACAGCCACTTCCCCTCCTCCTCTTCCCCAGGTGTTACCTCCTAATTCAACTGCCATTACTACATATACATAGGAGGCATATACTTGTCACATTTGGAAAAACCCCTTTGGACGCCCTTTCCCTTCAGAAAGGCCTTGGTCACAGCTGGGGATGGTTTGGGTTTTCCCCCCTCATGTCCAGGGTAGCGCCAGTTGTGGTAGGTCTTTCTGGTCTGTGTTTGACTGTGTCCTCATGTTTATTGCACCAGGTGGCTGCTGAACCTCTTCCAAAGCCAAATCGAGTCAAAGTTCAGAAGGATCTTGGAAGACAAGGTAACAGGAAGTGGGAGCTCTGGACCACAATCAGGCTCTTTCAAACCCTTTCCTCCACAGCTGATTATTACTGTTACAAAATTATATCCCAGGGCACTGTGATCACAAATGCTCGCTAGCATTTCTCCCGTCTCCCTCACTGCCTCTTGGAAACAGCTAGCAGTTATATACGTATACATAGGCATGTACGTGCACATGCACACATACATATACCTGTGCATATATACACATATACACATATATGCACACACACATACATATATACACATATAATAGTTTAAGAAGTGCCTCATGACAATGCTGGGAGGTAGGTGCTATTTTCCCCAAATTACAATTGAGGAAACTAAGGCAGAGGATGAGTGACTTACCCAGAGTCACAAAGTGTCTGAGGTGGCATTTGAACTCAGATCTTCCTAACTCTAGGCCCAGGCACCCAGGAAGGCTGCTGGTATGGACAGAAGAACTGTGCAGAAGTTCCACCTGTACCATGAGTTGCTTATGGGTGTGGGCGAGTCACTTCCTGTCTCTCAGCTGTAGTTTGCTCATCTGCTAAAGGAAATAATAATTCCCACCCTGTGTCCCTTGTAGTCTTCTTCTAAGGAGAATCCTCTGCAAGCCTTAACAGGCTAAGTAAAATATACATAATTATTATTCCCTCTGAACCTCACTTTCCTGCTCTATAAAATGGAAAAATTCATACTCGTACTACCTCCCTCCCAGCATAATTTGTAATGCTCAAAATGCTACAGAAATGTGAGCTGTTATGTTCTCTGATCCTTAGTAGTCTAGGTCATTTATGGGAAAGACTTGGAATCCTTCCCCATTGTCCCATTGCTGGGCCTTCCCTATTAGGATAAGTCACATAAAGTCAACAATCTTTCATTAAGTGTTTACTTGTGGGCCAGATGGGCTGCGAGGTGGTGCAGTGGATACAGTGCCAGGCCTGGAGTCATCCAGTCTCATACACTCACTAGTTGTGTGACCCTGGGCAAGTTATTTAACTCTATTTGCCTCAGTTTCTTCATCTGTAAAATGAACTAGAGGAGGAAATGACAAACTACTCCAATGTCTTTGCCAAGAAAACCACAGAAGGGGTCACAAAAAGTTGGACATCACTGAAACAACCAAACAAGATGTGCCAGACACTGTGCTTAAGTGCTAGGGATACAAAGAAAAGCAAGGACAGTCCCTGCTCTCAAGTAGATTATAATCTAATGGGGGAGAGAGCATAAAAATCTAGTTATGAACAAAATAGAAACAAGATAAACTGCAGATACCCAACAGAGGGAAGGTATCCCTATGAAGGGATATCAGGAAAGGCTTCTTACAAAAGGTGAGGTTTTAACTAGGACTTGAAAGAGGTCAGGGGGCAACATTAAGGAGGGAAAAAATTTGTAGGTTTATAAAGCATTTTATCAATATTATCTCATTTTATACTCACAACAACCTTAGGAATTAGGTGATGTATCCCCTTTTTATAGATAAGGAGACAGAGGCAGGCAGAAGTAAAGTGACTTGCCCAGGGCCATACAACTAGAAAATGTGTGAGGCTGAGTTTGAACTAAGGTCTTCTTGACTTCAGGTACAGTGCTGTACCCTGGTACCATCATGTTGCTTCTATTTAACCTTAGGATAATCCTCTTTATGGTGTGTTTTCCAGGAACACCCTTTGTTGAAAGGGCAGGAACTCTTTGTCTTACTGTCTATGTACTTTGGGATAACCCCAACAGTGATCAGGATGGTATGGCAAAGTACCAAGGTCATAGGATCACAGACCTAGTACAGGAAGGGACCTCAGGTGCCATCTTGTCTAAGTCTTCATTTTATAGATGGGAAGACTTGCTCCAGGGTTAATGACTTGCCCAAAGTTGTCCAGGTACAAATGTCAGAGGTGGGATTTGAATCTAGGTCTCCTGACACCAGAATCAGTGCCCTTTGCCCTATACCATGGTGGTGCTGATGATCTTTGAACCCTCTTCCCCCACAGTTGCTACATGTTCTTCTCTCCACAGCTGCCTCTCAGTAAAGGACAGAGATGGGCAGGGACATGAGTAGGCTCAGGCTAGAATTCTTTATGCCACTCATTGCAAGTGGGGGCCAATACCTCAGTCACTGTGTCTCAGCATTGCTCTAAGAAAATAACCAAATTTTAAAAAATGAATTTTTAAAATTGTCTTTACCTGTAATTGGGGAAACAAGAAAGAAAATACTGTTAAGGAGAGCAAAGGGCTGAAAAGGGTGGATCAGAGTTATAGTAGAAAGAATTCTGTAAAGGGAGCAAGAGGGCAGATTCCAGTCCCTGTTATACAGATAACATACTATGTGAATGAACTTGGGCAAATTACTTTCTCTTGATGAGCCTCAATTAACCTATTTGTAAAGCTGGACTCTAAGGTCTCTTCAGGTTCTAATCATTTCTGGCTTTCTGACTAGGCCTGGATCTATGATTTCATTGTTATTGGGAACTCCAGAATAAGGAAAGTCCTCCTACTCATGCAGGCTGGCCCCTTCTCTTCAACTCCTATTAGAGCACTGAGAGGTTGCATAACTTACCCAGGTTACACGGTCAATATGTGTCAAGGGTGGGCCTTGAGCCCTGGTCCTCTTGCTCCCAGGACAGTTCTCTAGACACTTCCCTACAGCTGCTTCTGATTCTCTGACCTGTTTCACTTTCCTTAGATCTGCGAGATAGTCGAGAAGTCAGTTGCTTCAGACCTCCAGCCCTTCCTTCAGACCCTCCCAGGTATGGATCCCACTTGGATGCACACACCATTTTTGGATTCTGTGCAAGAAGTGGAAGATACGATGCCAAGCTCCAAGTTATCCATATAATAGAGGTTGAGGCATAGATGAGACAAACTGTGGAGTATACCAAAGATCATTTGTAAAGTATTTGGGAATTAAATCACCCCAGATTTCTCTTCTTATTTATGTTTGACTTAAATAATGAGCTCAGTTCTCCTGCCCATTGATTGTTGGGTATGCAGCAATTATAATTATTATTGATTATATTTTATTATATATTACATTTTGTAATAATAATAATAATTATTGATTATAATATCTCTTATAAACCCGGGCAGGAAGAGAGGTCCTTGCAAAGGGTTATAGGATCTAGGATTCTATGATAGAGACAAGAACTGGGCCTGTGATTTCATTGATATAGGTGACTTCTGAATAAGGAAGTGTCCTCTACCAATGCAGGTCAGTACCTTCTTTAAAACTTAGGGTCTTATAGAATTGCCCAGGTCACTGAGAGGCTAAGTGACTTGTTTGGAGTCATATAGCCAGTATCTGTAAGAGGCCAGACTCACACCTAGACTTTCCTGGCTTCAAGACCAGATCACTATCAATTATTCTTTATTTCTTTTCTGTACACATGTAAATATACACAAATTTAAAAAGAAAAAGAAAGACAAAAAATAAAGGGAAAAAAAGTTTGATAAAGTTGACCAGAGCATCAATCACATTTGAGAGTTTATGCACTATTCCATAGTCCCCTACCCCTACACTGAAAGGAAGGAAGGGCATGTCCTCAACTCTAGTAGAGAAGTAGCTTTCCCCAAGAAGAGTCAGAGGAGGCTTCAAGGAGTAGTTGGCACTTAGCTATTCCTAAACAGAAGTGGTCAGTGGAGACTCTTCTCCATCATATGGCTTCAGACAGAACCATCATATCCTGAGCAGCTAGGCCTGGAAGAGCAGGTATTTTGTGATGACTAGGATAGACAGCTAACAAATCTATCTGCTATGCTAGAAAGTTTCCAGGGATAATATATAGAATGGGGGACTGGAACGTCGATGATACACTGGCCACTTTTGACCCAATAGGGATCATCTAAGCTCTGGGTGGGACTTGTGACACCTACAGGTCAGACACAGCATAACTAGAATATTGGGAGGAAGAGGTAGGCCCTAACTATGTTTCTCTTTGTTGAATTCTAGTCATAGCCAAGATTGACCAAATTGCCGGCATGGATTATGCCCTGGCTGGGCCACCCCGGGCCACATCTCACAGTTTGGACACACCCTTCAAGGTGAGAAGCCCCATTCAGCAGACTTAGAGAAGCTAAGCCAGGAGGTCCTGAATATTGGGCCTGTCCTTAAAGAGCACGGCTGGAGAAATCACATTCCCAGTTACCAGGCTGCCTTGCTATCCATTCTTCAGTTTGAATCATTGGGTGAGGACTTGCAGTGTGCAGAGCCTGGAACTAGGTACTGTAAGGGGAAACATGAGACATGGTCTTTAAGCCTTACTGTTTTCCGCTTTCTTTCCAAAAAAAGTTTTGTTGTTGCTCTTTTTCACATCTTGGTTATTTACCAAAGACTCTCCAAAAATGGTGATGATGATGATGATAATATTTATATCGTAAAACATTATCTCATTTAATGCTCATAATAACCATGGAAAGCACGTGCTATTATTACCCTATTTTACAGATGAAGAAACTAAGTCAGACGGAGGATACATGGCTTGTCTAGGGTGGCACAATGAACAATGAAAGGGAACAAATCCTTCTCTGTGCCAGACAGTATGCTAAGTGCTTTACCAATATTGGCTCACCTAATTTACTTGGATCTTCTTGACTCCAGGTCCAGCACTCTATCCACTGTGCCACATAAATGCTTCAGAAATCCCTTCTCGTTACAAATGAACACAGTTGCCATGTCTTTGAGAGGATCTCTCATTCTATAATCACAATACATTCTGTCTTTACCAAGGGGGTCTTCTGAAGTCTGACTCGGCATACTTCCTAGAGAACACACACAGGTGTCTGCTGCTAGCCCAGTGGTGCCAGACAGAGTGGGCACAGCCAGATGTGGGGGAGCCCCCAGGATGCATTAGGCCTGGAAATCTGGCAGCCATCTCAAGGCCTTGAATAGCAGGGAGATGAGACATGTTTAACCAGAATACATGAGGATGTGATATGTACATAGGAAAGGTCAAACTAGGTGAGTTAGGGAAGGCCTCATGGAAGAGGTAACATCTTCACTGAGTCTAGAAAGACAAGAAGGACTTAGTCACGAAGTCAGGGAGGATAGCTGGGTGATAGTGGCGGGACAATTTGCTCAAGGCATAGTGGAAACAGCCTAGTAGCCAGTACATGACTGTAATGCCATGCACCAGCAGATTCCCAAAGGAATGCTACTGTGAACGGCCTTTAGAGTTCAGATTACAAAATATAGTGAACACTCTGTTTATTCCATTACAAATCAAGACAAACATTCAAAACATT
>CM053585.1:256244438-256260090 GCA_028646515.1 Pseudochirops corinnae | reverse complement strand
CTCCTATTTTCCTATAGGGTAAGATATCTAATTGAGTATGTATGTTATTTCCTCCTTAAGCCAAATTTGATGAGAGTAAGGTTGTCCCATTCCCTTTCCCCTTCCTCTCTTCCCTTCCATTGTAACAGTTTTCTCTTGCCTCTTTTATATGAGATAATTTACCCTAATCTATCTCTCCCTTTCTCCTTCTCCTAATAAATTCTTCTCTCACCTCTTAATTTTATTTTTTAGATATCATCCCTTCTTATTCAACTCATCCTGTGCCCTCTGTCTATGTGTATATGAGCATACATATGTCCACACTCACATATATATTTATATACACATATACCCTCCTATACATACATATATATGTGTACATATATACATAAATATTCCCTTCAACTATCCTCATACTGAAAAAAGTCTTATGAATTACAATTATTGTTTTTCCATGTAGAAATGTAAGTACTTCAATTTTAATAAGTTCCTTATGATTTGTTTTTCCTGTTTACCTTCTCATGCTTCTCTTGCTTCTTGTAGTTGAAAGTCAAATTTTCTGTTCAGCTCTGATTTTTTTTTCATCAAGAATGCTTAAAAATCATCTATTTTATTGAATGACCATATTTTCTGAAGCTTTATGCTCAGTTTTGCTGGACAGGCGATTCTTGGTTTTAGTCCTAGCTCCTTTGACCTACGGAACAATATATTCCAAGCCCTTTGATCCCTTAATATAGAAGCTGCTAGATCTTATGTTATCCTGATTGTGTTTTCACAGTATTCAAATTGTTTCTTCCTGACTGCTTGCAGTATTTTCTCCTTGACCTGGGAACTCTGGACTTTGGCTATAATATTCCTAGGAGTATTCTTTTTGGGATCTTTTTCAAAGGTGATTGGTGAATTCTTTCCATTTTTATTTTGCCCTCTGATTCTAGAATATCAGGGAAATTTTGCTTGATAATTTCTTGAAAGATGGTGTCTAGGTTCTTTTTTTGATCATGACTTTGATCATGGCTTTCAGATAGTCCAATGATTTTTAAATTATCTCTCCTGGATCTATTTTCCAGGTCAGTGGTTTTTCCAATGAGATATTTTGCATTACCTTCTATTTTTTCATTTGTTTGAATCTTTTTTATAATATCTTGATTTCTCATAGAGTCATTAGCTTCCAGTTGCTCCAATCTAATTTTGAAGGAGTTATTCTCCTCTGTAACTTTTTGAAATTCCTTTTCCATCTGGCAAATTTGGCTTTTTAAGGCATTCTTCTCCTCATTGGCTTTTTGGGCCTTTTTTGCCATTTAAATTAATCTATTTTTTAAGGTGTCATTTTCTTCAGTGTATTTTTGGGTCTCCTTTAGTAGGCTGTTGACTTCCTTTTCATGATTTTCCTGTATCATTCTCATTTCTCTTCCCAATTTTTCCTTCACTTTTTTTACTTGATTTTCAAAATCCTTCATGAGCTCCTCCATGTCCTGTAACTAGTTCATATTTTTCTTGGAGACCTTTGATGCAGCAGTTCTGCTTTTGCTGTCTTCCTCCTGCTCCATGCCTTGATCCTTTTTTTCCCCAAAAAAGGATTCTATGGTCTGTTTGTGCTTCTTCTGCTTGCTCATATTGGCAGCCAATTACTTGACTCTTGAGCTCTTTGCCACAGTAGAACTCTGCTTCCAGAGTGGAGAGAGCTTTGTCCCAAATCACTGGAGTTTTGACAGCTGCTGGAGCTATTAGGTGGGTGCCATCTCTATAGCTCCTACAAGCTCTGGCTCACTGGTCATACATCCCAGGATCATCACCCAAGACAATGATCCAGATCCAAGTAGGTCAAAGCAAGAGTGATTACCCTTTGAATGGTTGCTTGGTCCCCCTACAATCTGCAGGCCAGAAGCTCCTGAAGCAGCCACTCAGCACAGCCAGCATGCCTCCACTGCTTCTCACCCCGGGGGCAGGGGCCAGACCATGCTTCTCTGATCCCCCCTGTAGCAGAGTTCCACACTGACCTTTTACTGTGGCATTCATAGGTTGAGAAATCTGAAAGCCACTTCACTCTCCTGAAGTCTGCTCTGGCCGCCACTGGTCAGGGCCACCCTGGGGTTGGAACCACGGGGCTCCTGCAGGACTGCACCCGGCTCCCAGCATGCTGCAATAGACCTTTCCTGTTGGCCTGAAGGGCTGTCTTCAGCAGGAGATTTGTTTTTTTCTGTCACTTGTGGGTTCTGTAGCTTTAAAATTTCTTTAGAGTCATTTTTTTTACAGGTATTGGAATTGTTTAGAGCTGAAGCCCACACCAAGTTTGTGCTTCTCTGTTGTTGCTTTTTTAATTTACTTATCTTTCTGGTCCCTAATTTGACCCTTTGTAGCAAGTCTGGGATTCCCCTTCAGCTGGTTTGCCTTCTGTTGCACTCTTGGATGAAGAAGTCAGCACTGATTAGTCTCTTTCTAGGTTCTCTGTGTTCTCGTGCTGATCCCAATTCCCACTGCTAATGCTCCCCCTTTGTTCCCACCCCCACCCCTTGGCTACTGTTGAGATTCAGGGCCCTCTCTGAAGTCTCAGGACAACATCAGTGATGTCAGAGTCCCTGCATCTGAAGTATTGGGCTCTAAGTCCTGAGCCCGTTTCAGCACCACTGCCCAATACAGCCTCCAAGGTCTCCATTCTGGGCCTTTCTGACCACATTGAGGCATTCTGAGGGAAGACCTTCACTCTTGCTGCCTCAAGACATAGCCTTGCAGTTGATAGGCATTCCAGGGTCATCTCTGGCTGTCCTGGTCCTCACTTTGTTGAAGGGCTCCTTTTTCTATTTGCTCTTGGACTTTTGGCTGACTTTTTTTTTTTCATTTCTGGTGGAGAAGAAGTCACTTATTATGGTTTCTTATTGATTTTTTTGATCATTTATAGTCTGGTGCAAACTTCAAGGTTTTGCAAGAGTAAGTGTATGAGAAATGGGCAGTCAGGCACTTTGCCTTAGCAGGATGTCCACTTTTCAGACTCTGAGCCTTTTTGGTATCACTTTCTTTGATTATTATAGCTGTTCTTCCTAGCATCCTATATCTGATTCTTCATAGGATAATAATTTTAGAGCTGGAAGGAACCTTAAGGTTTATATAATACAATGTCCTTATTTTTATTTATGTGAGTAAACTGAGACCCAGAGAGGTCAAGAAACAGGCCCAGATCACACAAGTGACTTCCAGAGTTGGGATTCAATTCACCTTTCCTCCTTCATTACATATATTATATTCTGTTTATCCATATATATATGTCCCATGATGGAAGAGAGAAATTCTGTAATGAACAATGGAAACCTTATAATCAGCATATTCTGTAGGGATTTGGTGTTTAGAGAGAACACTACCTCTGTGAGTATGTTGTGCTTCTGTGGACAGTATCATGCCTCAGGAGAAGGGGAATCAGAGCTCCGGAGGGGAACTGATAATCAGAAGAGTGAGAAGGCTTGGATCCAGAGAGATTTTGTGGGAAATGAGGAAAAAATGATCATGGGGAAGGCAAGGGGTAGAAATGACCAGGGACACAGGAAAATTTCCACCGTGGGGCAGCATTTCTATCCTCTCTATCTCCTGCAGGAGGCGAGCCCAGGTAGACTCTGTCACAAATTTTTAGAGAAGCCTGAATTATGGAAAACCAATAAATTAGGTCTTGTTCATATTTTTTTTTGTCTCAGTGTTGCTCCTTTTCTTATCTTGCACTTTGTCTTGCTTTGTACCCACTGATCTCTCCTCTTACCATTTTTTTTCTTTTCTTCAGTTCTTCATTTTTCTTTTCTTCACTTAAAATGTTTTAAAACATCCTTTGCTTTTACTTCAACTTAATTTATAAATTCTTCCTGTCTACTCTCCTACATGATCATAAAGAATAAAGAATAAAAAAGAAAGGGAAAAAGCAAAGGCATTTTAGCAAAACTAAGCAGCACATCAATCAGTACGAGCAACATCTCATGCTGGGGCTAAGTTTGGTCTCTGACTTTCCCTTTGGTCTCCTTCTCCTTATCTTTCTTCTCTCCTCCTCTTTCTATTTAGCAAACTTTTCAAGAGCCATCTATATGCCGGGCACCATTCTGGGCACTAGGAATACAAAAGCAATAAGGAGATAGTCCCTATCCTAAAGCTCATCCATGGGACCTCCTACCACTGAATCAAGATTTTCCCTTTTCTTTCCCCATTGTGTTATTCTAATACCCTTTCCTTTATAGCTAAAGGTCTTTCTTCTTGTCACTTGCAGAATGTATTTGTCATTAGAGTTGTTCAGTCTAACAACTATATGACTTGGAGTTTCCAGTATATAGTTTGTTTTTATATCCCCCCCCGCCTCCCCGCCAAAGAGAAGTCTTTCTGTTGGCACCTTGTTTTCTGTTTTCAGAAGTTCTGGGTAGTTTTTCTGCGTTATTTCATACATTATGATGTTCAGGGTGTTTTACTGTGAGTTCTTCTTAAATTGCCTCTGTGCGTTTTGTTTGGGTGATGTGCTTGACTTCCAGGGAGATCATGTGGCTTTTTTTTTGTTTGTTTGTTTTTTTGATCATGTTTTCTTTTAATGTTTTTACTCTTTGCTCTTCTTCTTTTAAATTGTCCTTTACTTCTATATATTTGTATTTCCAATCAGTAGTTTTCTCTATTGTTTCTTTAATAAGATTTGCCCCTATGGATTCAAGTTTTTCTATTCTGTTTATTTTATGCTTTTCAGACCATAAATACCATTTTCACAATTCTTAATTCTTTTTTTCTCTTTTTGAAACAATCAGGGTTTAATGACTTACCCAGGGTGGCACAGCCAGTTTGAGGCAAGATTTGAACTCTGGTCCTCCTAACTCAAGGGTTGGTGTTCTCTCCACTATACCACCTTGCTACTCTTCCTAAATTTTCCCTTACAGCATTCAGGAATATCCCTCTCTGGCAGCGGTTCTCAACCTGTGGGTCACGACCCCTTTGGGGGTCAAACGACCCTTTCACAGGGGTCATAGGGGTCACCTAAGACCATCAGAAAACACATATTTCCAATGGTCTTGGGAACCAAGACACGGCTCCTCTATTCATCTCCAGGTGGGTCTGCCCACATGCAGATACACCCACATGCAGATATGTCCACATATGAGTATTAAAGGGTTGTGGCATTAGGAAGGTTGAGAACCACTGCTCTATGCTTTCACGCTCTTTTAGTAATTCATAGAGTCTTGTATCTCATCAGGCATTGACTCATTTTCCTTTGCCATATTTGTTCAGAGATTGGTGGACTTGTTTAGATGGTCTGAAGGCCATATTCTTTTTTTGTTTTTAATATCTTCCCTGCTAGTTTATTTGTTTGTGTTCAAAGTTTTTAACTGAGTTTTCTTTTTTCCTAAGATCCTTGATACTTTTAATATTTTCCCCCCTATATTCCCCTAAAATTAGGCAGAGAATTCAACCTTTGTCAAAATCAGGTTTCCTTATCCAGGGATCTGTGAATGGATTTCAGAGGATCCATGAACTTGGATGAGAAAAAAAAGTATTTACGTTCACTAACCTTGAACTAAAATTTAGCATTCAGTTTCCTTCAGTTACAAACAGAGGCAATAAACCATTATTTTGAAGAGTCCATGGACCTCACTAGACTGCCAAAGGTGTCAATGACACACAAAAAAGGTAAGAACCATTGACCTGGATGTTAGGAATTTCCCTAACTGGGGGCTTGGAGCAATCATAATTGAATTCATAATTTTTTTGTCTAGAATAAACTCCTTGAAGTAAGAGAGGGGGGACTTATATCAGCTTTGGAAGCCTTCATGTCACCTTCTAAGGTTAAGTTGAAAATTAACCGTTAAGGGTCCTCCAACTCCAGATAAAGTACTCTGTCTGCAATGCATCAAATCAAAAGATAGGCATGCCTGAAAAATGTGACATGTCTGAGGACAATGTGGGCCAGAACAAGGGTGACAGAGTCATCCCGTCTTTTATTGAGTCATTTGGGAGTAGGGGGAGGATTTATTGGATATCCACGAAGAAAGATGAAGAAAACATGGGGTTGGGAGGAGAGAAAGAAGTGGAACCAAAAATGCAAACGACAGTAGGCAACTTCCAGAAGAAGCTGATAGTCATGAAGAGTAGTGGGTGCCACTGAAAAAGCCAATTCATACAGAGAAGAGTATGGCAGTCCTAAGAGGATGCAGCTCTTGGAATCCACAGGCTGAACCCCCAAGTGACACACATCTTCAGCGGGTCCATGCCACAGACCAGAACTAGAGACCCAGACAATTCGAGAGGGAGCTCAGTTGTGGCCTTTAATTTTCCACCAGAAATGAAGCTTTGCTTGCAGAAAAACAACCTTCCCATTTCCATCTGTGACTCCTACTTGTCAGTCCTCTCCTTCTTCATTTTTTAGTATACTGGACGTTGGCTCCCAAAAGCAGAAAGTCCTAGAGATAAAAGTACAGAGAAGAAAGGAGAGAAAGATCATCCTCTGCTTCCCAAGAGACACTCTAATTTAAGAAGAGACAAGTCATTTCCCTTGGGAACCCTTGGGAAATGGAAAGTCCTATTCTAACTAAAATGAAATCAACCCAGAGAGGTCATAAATACTCCCCAGACCCTGTGATCTTAATAAAACACAGCCTCTGTCAGCCACTTCCCTATTTGTTATTTTACAAATGGATGCCTTTCTGGAGGACCAGCATAAATGTCCCTTTCTGTCACCTAAATTTTCTGTCCCAAGCATACAATAGCAAAATTGTGAGTTGCCTGGCATTACACTTCTGCCCCCTGATTCATTTCCTTTCATGCAGAAAAGAATCTATTTCCAAAACTCAAGGCAATGTCAGCTGTTGTTCACTATTGGATAATAGCAAGTGAAGACCCTTTTCATCTTCATCAGTTTCATCATCATCATCATCATCATGATGGCAGTTTGGTACTATGGAAAGAATTTTGACTGTAGGGTCAGACAACCTGGGTATGAATTCAGCCTCTAAGGCTTAGTAGCTGTATGTCCTTGGACAACCAGTCAACAAGCATTTTATCAAGTGCCAATTATGTGACTGGGTGAAGTGCTGGAGATATAAAGACAAAAAATGCAATAATCTCTTGTGGTCTATCAGAAAATTGAAAACCTCCCTGGGGGCTCAACTTCCTCATCTGTAAAATGAGAGCACTGGAGTAATTGGTCTCCAAGGTCTCTTCAGCTTTATATCTTCACCACTCTGAGTTCGCTTTCTAAGTTTCTATTAATTACATCCTTCCAAATCGTGTTCCCAATACAACTAAATAATGCTGGGGTTACCTGATTTTTGCAGATAAGAAACAAGAATGTATTTGCTAAATTTCTTCCTTTGGGTACTGAGTTCGTATTGCCATTTCTCCATTCAGTGGGAAAGACTAGTTCAATAACGGCTACATGACATGGAGAATTTATCAGTTTTTTCATTCTTTTTTGAGACTGAGTTATATGAACTGGCTATGTATATGTTCCACATTCCATATCACTTCTTCACTCTGTAAGTTGACAAGTTTAGGCACTGAAGAAGAGTTGAGGAAATGCATCTCTCTCCCTTCTTTGCAGAGCTGACAGACTATGGGCATAGAATGTTACTTACATGGTCAGATTCAGGTTATGTGTTTGATTTGCTGAACTGCTTTTTCTCTCCTATATTGTTTATTACAATGGATGGTTTCTTGGATGGGGAGGGATATTATCAGAAATAAAGGTGAAAATTAAAGATAGCAATGAACATTTTATTTGACTCCTGAGTATCTCCTCTTCATCTTTGTTGACAGAATGGACTAGGGGTGTGGAATATTATATATAATGTCCGACTTAACTGATGGTGATTAATTCTGCTGACCTTCCTCCCCATCCCCTCCTTTTTTATTCTTTATTGTGAGAGATGGTTCACCAGGAGAGCGATGAGGGAGGGAAACATAGTTGATGTTAACAACAGAAACAAAAAATTGCTAATACTTTTTAAGAGTCCAAGGACCCTGGTTTGCAGTAGGTTTCAGTAGGAATTTCAAGTTCTATTCATATCTCCCCTTCATGGGTCCTAATTCAGTTTAGAGTTTTTTACCAATCTAGAAGTTCCAGGTCCTAATTCTGGTTACCCATGGGAGCCCAGGGAGAATATGCCTCTGAATCTGAGTCACTTGGTGGGGCCAAAGCAGGTGTGACCCTGCCAGAAGATAGGCAGATAGCATCAGGGGACACAACTATGCAAAAGCAGATCAGTACCCTAATCCCCTCTTAACAGCATCTGAAACATCTGAACCTAATTCTTCCTTGAGATTTCCTGTGCGCAGATCCCCCACACCCCATCCCATGCTCCACTCTTGTCACTCTGCTCATGGCTCCTGAAAGGGGCCCCATCAACCACACCCCTATACACTTTTCCTTCTGAGGATACAGCGTCTTCTCACTGACCTGATAAGGTTGAATAATGAGGTCATGCAGTTGAATATTTCTTGGCAAAGGGAGAGGAAAACCTATCTCCAGATTTTCTGAAAATTACCACAGAACAGAGAGGGCGATTACATAAAGAATTCAAAAAGAATAGAATGATAACCCCATGTTGTATTTGTTCTATAAGGTAAATAGAGCCCACCTCCTACCCACTTCCTTACTTCAATATTTCAGAAGTTGTAAGATTTTATAAGTATGGGTGTTAATTCCTCCACCAACGCTGATCCACCCTCCAGGTGATGAGCTTCCCCACATTTAGCTAAGCTGGTCACTGAGTCCATATGCAAAGCCTTTTCACCTTGGTTGGACATAGCAGAGCCTGTGCTCAGCTTTCTCAGCCTTTGAGAGAGTCCAGTGGATACTCAATATACCCACGGAAGGCATCAGATTTTTCTCAAACCCTTCCTCACTCCCCATGCAGCTTTCTCAAAGGCATTCACATTCATGATCTCAGTGAATGCCAAAAATGTTCTAAGAAGAAAGCAAGGCAGGAGAGGTTCCTAAACCCATTTTACAGATGGAGAAACTGATGATTTGCTTAAGGTAAAATGAGAAGCAGAACAGGGACTAGAACTGAGGTCCCTTGACTCCCTGACCTATCCCCTTTCGATTTTCCCCACCCAAAGGGGACAGACTAAAGAAATTTTCCCAGCTGCCTCTTACCATTGACAGCAGGTAACAGGGTGTTCAGAGCATAGAGATTCAGGATTGCCTGGATTAAGGGCACCTGGGAGAGGCAGAAGATGCAGAGTGAACACACACACGATGTATGAACTGAGGCAAAGAAAAGTAAACAGTCAGGAAAACTTTTTAGACAATGACAGCAACAACATAAATAGAGGAAAAAAAACCCCAATCCCTGAAATGGAGCACTAGATGATTATACTGACTAAATCTGATCATGAAGAAGGAATGACAGACTGCGCCTCCCTCCACTGCAGAAGGCAGGGACGGCAATATGACACAACCTCCATCAGTGTGTTAGTTTTGTTGAACTGCTTCTTTTCCTCTTTTGTTTCTTTTACTCCGGAGTTTAAGTCTGGCCTCAGATACAAGCCCCTCCCTCTCCAGGAAGCCTTCTCGCATCCCTCCATGTATCCTAATTCACTCTGAGCTCCCAAGACACTGATTATCGATTCCTTCACAAGGTCTTCTCTGGCCTCCTTACTCAGCAATGATCTCCATCTTCCAACCACAGATCTCCCACATTTTGTTTCCACCTTTCTAACCTTTATCAGTAATATCGTATATTATAGTTCTTTATATTTTTATTTTGTCTTCTCCTAAACTGTGATGCTCACTGAGGGTGGGGACCAACAACCACCTTTCTAAACTCACCCCTGCCTTTATACTACTCTGCATACAGCAAGCATTTAATAAATGTATGCTGAATAAAGGAATATACGTGTTCATGTATTCATTTTTAACTCTTTATCCTGTACCAGTTTATGTTATCACATGACTTCTTCCTGCTTGTATGCCCTATCTCCCCAATTAGACTGTGAAGCTGTGGCACAAAAAGAAGGAAGGAATCTTTTCCACCTGCCTTCTCCCTACCATAACCCAGAACAGAAGGGGCAGCAAGGGAGCTCAAGAAAGATGTGTAGAATGAATGACAAAGAAAGGCAGTAACTTACATTGATTGGGCCAATGTCTGAGTGTTTTAGTTCCATGGTAAGTGAACTATGAGAGGAAAGAGAGAAGGATATGTTATTCCCCCAATATAGGTTTTGCTACTATATGGACTAACTGTGCAGTATATGGGTAACCTCTCTGCCTCCACCCCAACTCCACCCCTACAGAGTGCCTGGTCCAGGCATTGTCAGGCCAGAGTGCTCAGAGCCCTAGGAATGAAACTTTCTTGCTCATGTTAGTTTATGCATTCCCTAAAGAGTTCTGTACTTTAAGAAAAGGCATCAGCATTTGACGATGGAACAAAGTTAGATGTATTTCAAGCAAAATTAATATTTACTTTGAAAATCCTAGTGGGTCAACTAAAAATTAACTGAAACAATTTAACAACTTCAGTAAAGAAACTCTGATTTGCATTCATTCTGAGTCAATCAGGGCCCAAACAATGACCAAATAGGGCTTAGCCTGGGACTTAACTGGTGACCAATCAATGAGAGCCAAAGGGATTTGGGGTTAAGTCTGGTCTTTAAGAAAGAGGAGGAAAGTTTCAATTAAAATTTATATTCCCTTTGGGCAGAGTACCCACAGGTAAGAGTGTAATATGATGTGTGGACAGGAAAGAAGAAAGGAAGGAAGGAAGGAAGGAAGGAAGGAAGGAAGGAAGGAAGGAAGGAAGGAAGGAAGGAAGGAAAGAAGGAAGGAAAAGAAGGAAGGAAGGAAGGAAAGAAGGAAGGAAGGAAGGAAGGAAGGAAGGAAGGAAGGAAGGAAGGAAGGTAGGTTCTTTTCTACTCACAGAGGTTGTTATTTGTCCTTCATTCTTGAAGAGGACCATGACATCAAGAGGGTGATGCCATAACATGCAAGTGAATTGGATTTAAGTGAGGGAGGGCTGTGCAAAGTCACCAGCCTCACTTTCTCCTCCTGAGCCATCTGGGTCCATATATAGATTAAGACAACTGAAGATGGCCCAGGATACAGCGGAGGACCTTGGTCTTTTCAAACTAAGCTCTTTGACAGGTCTCAGTCAGACTGATGCAATATCCATTCAGTGATTAAAGCTTAATAAGAAATGAGGCAGAGAAAGGCCTCTTTACTTAGTCAAAAAAAAAATCAATCTGGGAGGGGAAGACATCATCTTCACTGATTATTGATTAATTTATTGGCTTTCCTTTGCTACAGATTTTCAAAAGAAGGCCAAGTATGCACTTATCAGCAATTCTATAAAGGAGATTCTTGTTCAGGTACTTAGACTGGATGCCATGTGAGGTTCCTTACGAACTGAAAATCTAAGATTAGGACTTAGAGGAGTGAAACAAGCCCAAAGAATTTAAACTTAATTAATATTAATTAAGTTTTTGCTGGCACAGAAGGTATTCATTTCCCTAGAGGAAATTTCAGCAGTTATGAAGTCTTATAGAAAACATACTTTCTTTTCTCAAAAAAGGGACTATCCCAGAAAGTCCAGGATGTATGATTGCCAAACCCTCCCCTCACTGTCCATCCATCCCATCACTACTAGAAGATATTAAGCTAGAAAACCCCAGAAAGAGCACAGAGGCTGGTGAAACATAAGAGAGGAATCTCATATTGGGATCAGAAAGACATGAATTTTCTTTCCCATAATGTGTTGATAGCAATAACATAATGGAATTATTTACACTGTCAAGGCTCCACTCCTAGGGAATCAGCCACAATTTTCCAAAGCAAACCAGGGAAAACTGAAATTATGAAGTTAGGGAATAAAATGAGAGGACAATGAGAAAGCCACTCCCTGCCTCTTACCTTCCTGGGGTCACAGAGGAGACAAGTCTGCTGCCATTCACGCCCATGGTGGCCCAGACAGTGGTAGTCTAGAAATAAGGAACAATATCATTAGCACCCACACTAAGCCTATGACAAGCAAGTCAGCACAGGGATCTGGTGACTCCTCTGGGAATGGAACTTCGAAAATCAGTAAGAAGGGAGTGGGGCAGATAGTAAATTAACATCGATAGGATTCTAGAAGGTTAGAACTGAAAGAACTCTTAGAATATAACCTAGATATGGATGGAAATAAATAGCTATGGAGACACAAATAGCTAGATACAAGTGAACATAGAAAGTCAGGGCTGAAAAGAATATTAGAACACAGGACTAACTCTATATTTTCACTAACCATTAACTGAAATTTAGCATTTCCTTCAATTACTAATTAAAAAAAAAAAGCATGGTTCTGAGAAGGGGTTCATGACCTTCACCTGCCTTTCAAAGGGGTCCATAGCACAAAAAAAAGTTAAGAACACTCAATCTGGTGTTTTTTCCATTTTACAATATATTCATTTTACAACATGTTTTATGATATGTTCAGAGACTACCTCGCCTGAGGTCTCAGAGTAAATTAGTGTTGGTGCCTAGACTAAAACCTAGGTCAGAAGCACTAGATTTAAAATGACGGGAAATAGATTTTGGCAACTTCCTATATGATCTTGGACAAATCACTTGACTTCCCTGGACTTCAGTTTCCTTATCTCTAAAATAGGAGTGCTGAATTAAATGATTTATAAGATTCCTTAAAAGATTAAATCCTGCGAGTAGATGTCTTGCATGCCTGGCATCTCTGCTGTTGCGGCAGGCTAAGGCTAGTGAATCATATGAGCTGGGGAGTTCTGAGCTTCAGCAGGGCTAAAATTGATGGGATGTCCACATAAATCTGTTGCTACACTGGTGAACGTAGGAGACCACTAGGCTGTCCAAGGAGGGTGGAATCAGCACAACTCAAAAATGAACACCTTATAAAGATTCCGTGCCAATCAACAGTGGTGCTGTCCTATGAGTGGCTACTACACTCCCAGTCTGAGATAAGGAGAGCCCATTTCAAAACAAACAAAAACTCCTCTAAATCCCATGATCCTACATATATTAGACCAGTGTCTTTTTTCTCTATCCTGCGGTCTACAGATTAATAATTGTTTATGCAAAACTCTTTAATACAGCAATATGGGGGGGGGGTTCAACAAAATCATAATTGAGGAGATAAGCATGTTCTGATTTTGCAATTAACCACATGTATAGAATCCAGGTAATTCAGACAAGAAGGGCAAAAATTAGGTGCCCATCTACCTGGTAGCCCCTTACCGAAATAATAGGAGTGATGCCTAGAAGAAAGTAATCTCTAGTCCAGAAACTTTGCAAACACAAATCAGTGACAGCCAATGTCATTGCCATTGAGGGGTGCCCTACACCTAATGGATTTGTGACCCAATCCTCCCCTATTGGCTAGCCCCCAACTGACCACACTGAGCAAGAAGAGAGGGGCCCGGATGGAATTGGGTTGTATGACAAAGGCCTGGAGGTCCATCACTGGTGTGAGGGTCACATTCCCTGGACTGAAGTTCATGACGGGAGGAGAAGAAGTCGATATCTGAAGTTCCATTGGCATATTGGGATACAGCTTGCCCAACTGCAGAGGAAAGAGGGCACAGTAAAGGGAGTCAAGGACAAGGGCAACGGGAAAACAATGCATTGCATGCCACAGACAGATTCATTCCTACTACTTCTCTAGACAAGTAAGTCTTCATTTTTCATAATCTTCTGAAGCAAAATAATATCATACCTTCAACTATATCAGCCCATATCCCAAGATTTAACTACTAGTAATGGAAAGGTAAAGAGAAAGGGAATGAGCATTTATATGGTGTCTACTTTGTGCCAGACTCTGTACTAAATACTTTGTAAATGTTATCTTAACATATCCCTGCAAGTTAGGTACTCGTTTTCCCCATTTTGCAGTTGAGGAAACTGAGGCAGACAGTGACTTGCCAAGGGTTACACAGCTGGATTTGAACTCATATCTTCCTGACTCCAGGCCCAGCTCTTTATTCACCATACTACCTAGCTGCTAGCTCTTAGTTGTAGACAAGGAAAAAAATTTAGAGTTAGGATTCACATCTTACTATTGATGTCTATCATGTCTACTCCTAAAGTCAACCTTGGTCCCGTTAGTCAAGAGAATTTAGTAAAGTTTGCTCTTGTCCAAGGACCTGCATTCAGATCCCAACCTTGCTACTTACATCTGAGTGACCTTAGGTAAGTCACTTAATTTCTCAGGGTCTTGGGTTTTTTTCATTTAAAATGAGGGGATTAGACAAATGAACTCCAAGATTTATATGTTTATATATCTAGCTTTATATCTATAAAGTTCTCTATTGGAAATCAATTCTTTTTAACAATAACCTATTCCCACAGAATTTTGGGTACCCAGGAGGCAGTGGATAGAGAATCAGGCCTGGAGTCAGGAAGACTCATCTTCTTGAGTTCAAATCCAGCCTCAGACACTTACTAGCTGTGTGATCCTGGGCAAGGCATTTAACCGTGTTTGCCTCAGTTTCCCCATCTGTAAAAATGAACTAGAGAAGGAAATGGCAAACCACTCCAGTATCTTTGCCAAGAAAACCCCAAATGGGGGTCTGCAGAGTCAGACACAACTGAAAAACAATTGAAATGAAGGATGATAAAGGACTTTCTTAGAGTTTCTGGGACCACCAAAGGTTTGGAAGGAAATGGAATTGTTTTGAGATTACATGAATTTGTCTTATTCCTTCTTATTCCTTCTGAAATCTGGGAGTGGGGGGGGGGGGGGCCTTACCTGAGGCACCAGAGCTCGGAAAGAGGATGTAATCAGTCGGATGTTAAAATTGGGTGGGATCTGGACCAAAAGAAGCATGATAGAAGTTAGAACTGGCTGAGAATTCAGAGCCCTCCTGCTGAAGTCAGACTGTCAGGTGGCTGGAATGGAAGGAGTTGGAATGCACTGAGGATTAGCAGCCTACCTCTGTCCCCACAACCAGTGAGTGTTGCTGTGATAACTGGGGAACAGTACTGAAATTAAGGGAAGGGAAGGAACACCCCACCAAAATCCAACATGTTCTCACCCCGACCTTGACCTTCTGTTTGACTTTCTTAAAGGAGATAGACAGTTTAGGGAGAAACATCTTTTCATGAGTATATAGGCACCTTTCTTTGCAGTTGACACATGGCGGTGGAGTTTATCTTGAGCAATAAACCCTTGGAAGGAGTCTTTAATCAGACTCTCCTTCTAAGAAGCCCTAAAAAGCCAAGACACCAGAGGCCTTCTCCTTCAGCTTCCCTACCATCCTCTACCCCACCCTTAGGTTGCTGGAAGAGGTCAAATTTTCTCTGTGAAAAAAAAATAAATAGGCCCTTATACTACTACCCCTTTCTTAGGAAAATGTTGGGAATAATTTCCCAGAGACCATAAAGATTCCAGGATTTTGACCAGCCAGGTTCACCACACCTTGAGGCACTAATAGCCCCTATGCCAACTCAAATTCACCTTCTTACTCAACCCATAGTGATCACAGAATCCTGGAACCTCAGACATATAAAGGAGTTTCATCTAGTTTAACCCCCACCTAATATATACATGCATTTATGCATATATGGCACACTCTCTCTCTCCTTTAATCTTTTCTCATTTTTCTATTTCTCCCCTCTCTCTGTTTGTCTCCTCTCTTAATCTCTCCCCCCTTTCTCTCTTACTTTCTCCCTCCTCTCTCTTTATATTTCTCTCCCCCATCTCTGCTTCTCCCCCCTCTCTCTCTCTCT
>CM053585.1:256204852-256243938 GCA_028646515.1 Pseudochirops corinnae | reverse complement strand
ATCAAATTTGGCTTAAGGAGGAAATAACATACATACTCAATTAGATATCTTACCCTATAGGAAAATAGGAGGGTAGGGGATAAAAGGGGGGATAATAGAAGGGAGGGCAGAATGGGGGAGAGGGTAGTTAGAAACAAACATTTTTGAAAAGGGATAGGGTCAAAGGAGAAAATAGAGTAAATGGGTGGTGGGATAGGATGGAGGGAAATATAGTTTGTCTTTCACAATATAACAATTATGGAAATGATTTGGGTAACTACACATGTACAACCTATATTGAATTGCTTATCTTTCCAGTGGGGGTGGGTGAGGAGGGAAGAAGGGAAAAAATCTGGGACTCAAAGTTTTAAAAACAAATATGTAAAAAAAAATTATCTTTTACACGCAACTGGGAAATAAGATATATAGGCACTGGGGTATAGAAATCCATCTTGCCCTACTAGAAAATTGGGGTGGGGGAGTGATGGGGAAGGAAATAAGAGAGAACAGATTGAGGGAAGGGGTATTCAGTAGACTTGCTATTTTGGGCTGGGAGGTAGGGGAAAGATGGGGAGAAAAAAAATTGTAATTCAAAATCTTGTAGAAATGAATGTTGAAAACTAAAGATAAATTAATTAATTTAAAGTTTAAAAAAAATTTAAAAAAATAACAAAACAACCAACAACTAGTATTAAAAAAAAAAAAAACTATTGTAAATCTGACTCCATAACTTTGGGTCTCACCTTTGGACATGAACATGGTGGGATAATGTTACATGAGAAGTGAGCTAAGTTTTGAATGTACTCTCCTCAGAGACTCAGAGGAGAGAGTACCTTTCTAACATGTTAGAGGAAATTATTTTTATGCTTGTTTTTTCTGTATCTTTGAAGTTAGTATCCCTTGGGAAAAGTTAGTTGACGTTAGGTTTAGTGGAATTGAGGGTCCTACTGACTAGAGCCAAACAATGGAGAGAACATAGTCAATGGGGGCTTGAGGATGTGGTATTAGGGAAGAGACATTCCAAAAACTCCTCAGAATACTTTAGAACTCTGAAAGGCAAAGTATAAAAGTCTGAATCTGAGAGACAGGGCCAAAGTGACTTAGAACAGAAGAAAAAGTAGCAAACCTTATCCAAGGGCCAAACAGAAATCAATGATTCTATGAAACAGTAAGGAATATTAAAGAAAAACCAAAAGACTGAAAAAAATAGAAGTAAATACAGTGCATCTGATATATGTATATATAATATCTCTATATATATGTATATATATATTGAGAGAGAGAGAGAGAAGGAAGAGAGAGAGGTATCTTTATCTTTATCTATCTCTACATATATGTCTATCTATCTCTATTTCTAATATATAACCAACCTGGAAAACAGATCTAGGAAAGTTAATTCAAGAACCACTGCACTCTTTGAAAACTACAAATTTTTTTAGAAAGCCCAAATAATATTTTTTTTTATTGCTTTTTGGAGGGGAGAGGGCAGGACAATTGAAGCTAAGTGACTTGCCCAAGGTCACAGGGCTAGCAAGTGTTAAATGTCTGAGGCCAGATCCTAACTCAGGTCCTCCTGACTCCAGGATTGGTGCTTTATTCACTGTGCCCGCTAGCCGCCCCCCCCCCCCCCGCCCCAAATAATATATTTTAAGAAATGATAAATAAATAGCAGCTCTTTTGTGTTGGCAAAGAATTGGAAATTAAGGGGATGCCCATCAGTTGGGGAATGGTGAACAAGTTGTGATATATGAATGTAATGGAATACTATTGTGCTATAAAAAATGATGAGCAGGTGAACTTCAGAAAAACTTAGACTTATATGAACTGATTCTGAGTTAAGTGAACCAGGAGAACATCATACACAGTAACAGCCACATTGTGTAGTGATTCACTTTGATAGACTTATCTCTTCTTAGCAAGGCAAGGATCAAAGACAACTCCAAAATACTCATGATAGAAAACGCTGTCCACATCCAGAAAAAGAACTATGCGATCTGAATGCAGATCAAAGCATGTTATTTGCTTCTCTCTCTCTTTTTTTGTTTGTTTCTTCGTTCTTGTGGTTTCTTCCATTGGTTCTAATTCTTTATATATTACATGCCATCTTGGGGTGAGGGGAGGGTAGAGATGGGGAGAAAATTTGGAACTCATAATCTTATGGAAGTGAATGTTGAAAACTAAAAGGGAAAAAAGTTTGGATTTGGAAAAAAAAGAAATGATAAATAAAAATTGCCCAGATCTATTAGAACTAGAAAGAATTCAATTGTCATCTGCTGGAAGGAATCTTGAAAGGAAAAGTCCTAGAAATATTATAGTCAAAATTCAGAACTCCTTAAGTAAAAAATACTGTAAGTATTCAGAAAGAATCAGTTCATCTACCACATCTAGCCATAATCATGGCCATAAAAGACATGGCAGCTTTTACTAAATAAAAGCAGATCTCAGAATATACCATTTCCAAAAGGTAAGAGGTATAGACTTGCAACCAAAAAAATCACTTACCCTACAAAGGTGAATATAATTCTACAAGGAAAAAAATAGATCTTTAACGGAATAGAGGATTTTCAGTTATCTCTGATCAAAAGACCAGGACTAAGCAGAAACTTTGAAGTACAAACACAATAGTCTAGAGAAACCTAGAAAGGTAAATTTATTTGACAAATTAAAAGGATCTGGATGATGATGTAGTGCTACCATTCTAAAAAGGGAAGATAGAACATATGCTTTCAAAACCTTAATGTACAGGGTACTAAGAGAGTTAAATAAGAAAAAAACACAGGTCTTGAGGACTAAGTTGTTTCTGTTCTAAGGTTTTGAAGAAGGGAAAGAGGTGGAAGGAATACACTAGTATAGTAAGGAGGAAGAAGAGGCTAGATATTTTTCATATTTGGAGTGTGTGTGGAGAATATACAAACATGGAGGAAAGGGGTTGGCAGGAGTGGACATCAGACAAACTTCAATCTTATCTGAAATGGACAAAGGAAGGTTGTACCCACATGTATACACACAAACAGGAGGATGCAGAAAGACATCAAATTTCAAAGAGAAACAATCAAGGATAGGGAGGAAGTATTCTGAGAAGAAAAATAATACCAGGGAGAGAATAGTCAATCACAATCAAAAGAAGCATCCTGATCTTGAAAAAAAAAATCATAAGGGGGTCAGGGGAAGCAAAAATAAGAGAATTAGAAACTAAGTCGATGCCTTATATCACCTCTTAGACAATTAGGGAATGGCTGAACAAATTTGTGTTATGTGAATAGAATATGATTTCATCATAAGAAATGACAAAAGAAATAAAAAATTATTTTCAGAGCATCATGGATAGGACAAATTGAAGCAGAGTGAAGGGCTGCAGAACCATGGGAACAATTTATATTTAGATGCCAACACTGTAAAGAAAAACAGTTTGATCAACTTAAGAATTCTGATCGAAGCAATGATTAGAGGACTTATGATGAAGCATGTTCCCTACCTCTTGATAAAGAGATAATGGACACCAGATGCAAAAGGAGACATATATTTTTGGTCCTGACCTCAGAATGGATTCATTTTGCTTTGTTGTGCTTATTTATTTGAAGATGCTGTTTTCCACACTTTTCCTCTGTTAATTGAGGGTTCTTTGTGGGAGTGGGAAGGAATGTATTTTAAAAATTCATGACAACATTTATTAAAATGGAAGAAGAGAACAGAAGAAAGTTCAGAAGGAAGCACAGACCAATAGGACAGTCTTGAAAGTAACAAAAAGAATTTTATTATGTACTTTATAAAAAAGCAAGTGATGTGAAATGGAGATCTAGATTTCTTAAAGAATCCACTTTTTACATTCTGCTATGTAAATGAAAATACCCTTACTTGGAAAATGCTAAAAAAAATCTTCAATAAGGCATTCATTCCTAGTATGGATGTTTATAATCACGTACAGATGCAAGAAATGGCATCTGGACTTAGGAAAATCCAAGTAGCTGAGGTTGACTGGCATGCAGAGTACAGAAAGATTTAAAGGCATAAAGAAGAAAATATGAAATAAGAAATAGAAATAAGAAATAAGAAAATGTGAAATAAGACAAGAAAGAGATATTGAGATTCAAGGAACAGGCACACTACTGAAGGAGAAAAAAAAATTGAAGATTGTAAAATAACACTCAAATTAATCCCTTACCCTTTTATTGGTGTTGTAGAAGAAAAATTAGCTCAGTTCCTTAATAGTGCAAGCATGAATTTGATTGGCTAAATGTCACAATTAAGCATTAAAGTCTTTAGTTCTAACACTGTCATAAAATTTAACACAACCTTATAGATCATCTAGTCTGGCTGTAAAATTAAAGGAAGTATTAGGCTAGAAAATGAAGTGATTTTCCTTAGGAATTGTTGCTAGCTGGTCATTGGAGGAATGATTCGAAACCAGGTCTCCTATCCACTACATTGCTATGCCTATCTTTATTGGCTAGTTTGCATAGCACTCTGCTACTATTGAAAACAACAACAACCAAAAACTAGAAAATTTCTGCTGAGAATATAAACTCTTTGACAGGAGGTTTGGTTTTGTTCACTTCAATTCAACAAACTATTGTGAATATTATAAATATTTAAATAAACTACAAAGGACCTATGAAGGAAGATGCTATCAACCTCCAGAGAAAAAAACTGATGCAGAGACATATGTATAGAATGGTTATATATTTATATCTATATAGGATATACATGTCTGTTTTTATATGTATACCTTTCTGTATATCTATCTATCTGTCTGTCTATCTATCTATCTGTCTATCTATCTATATGTCTATCTGTCTGTCTATCTATCTGTCTATCTGTCTGTCTGTCTGTCTATCTATCTGTCTGCCTATCTATCTGTCTGTCTGTCTGTCTGTCTATCTATCTGCCTATCTATCTGTCTATCTATCTATCTATCCATCCATCCATCCATCTATCTATCTATCTATCTATCATCTATCTATCTATCTATCTATCTATCTATCTATCTATCTATCTATGTCAAATGGTGGCCTCCTCTAGAGCAGGGTAGAGAGGGAGAGAGAAAGGCAGGACAGAACTTAAAATGTAACAACACAAAAAATAAAGTTAAAAAAAAAACCAAGCAAACAGTTGTGTGAATTGTGTGACAGATACTCTGTGCTAGGTGCAGGTGACATAAAGACAAGAATGAAATGGTCTGGCCTTTGAGGAGCTTTTTTAAAATGTAAAATACTAATAGGACAAACAAAATTGCATGCAATCTTCATTTTCAGTCTCTACCTTTGAACCCCCAGAGCCAAATAGTGTGGTTTCAATGATGAATTGAATGAACCCTCTCCCAATGCAAATTTCAGCATATCCAAAACAGATCAAAATGTTCATTTTCAGGGCTGAGCTACCAAGCCTCCAGCATGTATTTAAAATGTTTATTGCTACATCTTTGCACAGAAGCAGACAGTCTACTAATTTACTCTAGCTAATTCAGGGTTTGAAGTCTAATTTCACAACTTTTTTTCCCGTTAAACTTGAACTAGCTTTTCTTGAGTATGACAGAATCATAGTAAGTGACCTTAGAAGTCATCTGGTCCAACCCCTTCATTTCACTGATGAGTACTGGAAAAGTTAAATGACATTTAAGATCATGCAGGCAGTAAATGACAGCTGGGATTTGCTTCCAGGTTCTTTGACTCCAAATCCAATGTGTTTTTTTGACTACACCAAGTGCTGTTTTGTATTGTTAGGAGTTAGGTATCTAATTTGGAAGTAATTGGTTCTGAAACATTACCTCCATAAAACAGAAATGAAGGGCATTAGCATCTCCACCAGATGACACTCAGTGCAATTATTTCATTTGGATATCGCATCTCAATGTATGATGCTATGTGACATTATTGGCACCAAAGACTCTTTTGTGCAGAGGCTCTGTAAAAACACGTGTATTCAATTGTTTTAGTTAGAAAAAGAAAGAGAGTTGTAGCCAGATCATGGGAGGCCCTAAATCCCAGGCTAAAGAGTGTGTGGTATGTGAATGGAATATCATTGCACAATAAGCACCATGCCTTTTCTCCCACTTTTTACCTGTTAATTGAGAGTTCTTTGTGGGGGGTGAGGAGAAAGGTAATTTTTTTTAAAGTCATTGCAACATTTATTAAAATGAGAGAAGAGAATAGAAGAAAGCTCACAAGGAAGCACAAACCAACAGGGCAGTTTTGAAAGTAACAAGTAGAATTTATTTTATATACTTTTTAAAAAAGAAAGTGATGTGAAATGAAGATTTAGGTTTCTTAAAGAATGTACTTTTTGTGTTCTTCTATGTATATATAAATACTGTTTTTTAGAAAACACTAGAAAATCTGAGATAAGGAAGGCATTTATTCCAAGTATGAGGGGAAAGGCTTATAATTGTGTACTGGTACAAGAAATGGTATGGGAATTTGCAGGAATAAAATATAGCTGAGTTTGGCTGGTTTGGCTGATGTATAGAGTATTTTATCCCAGAGACAGCAGAGAGTTGTTGAAGACTTTTGAGCAAGTTTCCATAGAATTGTGCTTTGGAAAGATTGCTGTGGCAGCTGTGTGGAAAATGGATCAGAGGAGGGAGAAATTCATTAGGGATTTATTGCAATCAATTTGTTTTTGTTGTTTAGTTGTTTTTCAGTTTTGTCTGAGTCTTTTGTGACCCCCTTTGGGGTTTTCTTGGCAAAGAAACTGGAGTGGTTTGCCATTGCCTTCTCCAGCTCATTTTACAAATGAGGAAACTGAGGCAAACAGGGTGAAGTGACTTGCCCAAAATCAAACAGCTAGTAAGTGTCTGAAGCTGGATTTGAACTCAGTTCTTCTTGACTCCAGGCCTGGCACTTTATCCTCTGTGCCACTTACCTATCCACAATCAGTAGTCAATATAAAAGGTGATAGGACCTGAACTAGGCTGGTGGCTATATGAATGGGGATGAGAGGACTGTTATGATAAAAACCATGAAGGGAAGCTATACTTGGCAACAGATTATATTAATAAGAGGGATAAAGAGATGGTGAGGGAGTGGAAGAAGTCAAAGATGACTCCGTTTTGAATTAGGGGTTACTAGGAGGATTTCAATGTCCTTAATAGACACAATGCAGCTTCCTCCCTCTGCTTCTCCTTTAGTCTTCTCTCCCTTTCTTCTCCTTTTCTTTTCCCATCCTACTCTTCCCTTCTCTTGTTCCCTCTTCCTGCTCTCTGCTCATTCTTTCTCTTTCCTTCCTCACTCCTGACTCTCATCATCTTCCTTTCCTCATCCCAAATCCCTACCTTCCTTGTTCTTTTCCTCTCTTCCCTTTTCCTCAAAGTTGCTGATCACAGATGCTGGAGAGAAACTCTTTTGATTGCTCATTTTTCCGTTTAAGGCAGGTGAAGAAAAGGAAAGAAAATCACAGCTCTCCAAGGGTTACAGTTCAGTGCCTATGGTTCTTTTACAAGGCATTTCCTTCAAACAAACCATTTTTAAAAAATATTCCTTTCATTTCTGAATCTATCTGCATGTTCTCCTTTACCCAGTAAGCCAGCCCTTATAAAAATAATTTTTAAAAAAAGAAATAAAAAGCAGTTTAGCAAAGCTAGTCAACATACCAACTAATCAAAATTAATCAACACATTGAGGAAGGGAGGAAAGTATCATAAGAGGCTTCCTATTGAAGGGAAAATGATCTTTTGGTTTGAAAGTGGAAACTGTCTTGTGGTGACTAGCTAAGATGTTATGAGGAGGAGCCGAGGAAGACTCATTGATAGAATGAGAAAGACTAAATATCTGGTGATAAGAAGGAGAGAACTGAGTAGAATAGTGGAAAAAAGAATACTGAATCTGAAAATCTGAGGAACCAGCTAATTCAACCCTCTTTTTTGTATAGGTACATGAAAGTAAAGTGTCTTAGCTAGTTATACAGGTAGTACAGAACAAGGGAAGGGACTAAATATTTGTTAAGCACCTGCTATGTTCCTGGCACCATGCTAAGCACTTTACAAATATTATCATATTTATCATCATTTGAACCCAGGACTTTTCCCTTGAGAGCCAGTGTTCCCTTCCAGGGTACCACACTGCTGCTTGTGGGACTCAGAGGAACTGAGTTTAAAACTTGACTCTTCCACCTACTATCTTTGCAACTTTAAGTAAACTATTTAATGTCTTTAGGTTTCATTTCCCCGTACGTACAATTGGGTGTTGGATGCAATCGCTAAAGTCCCTTATAACTACAGCTTCTATCCCTCTGTCCATTTGTAAAATAAAGATAACTGTAAAAAAAAAAGATAAAGGCAAGAACTTTTTTGTAATCCTTTAAAGCATTATTGAAAGGGGAGTTAGTATTGTTATAGCAAAGGATTCTTAATCTTTCCCTTCTCAGTAGATACCAAAATGAGAACAGTGGGTTTCTTGGAGCAGGATGTCAATACTCTGTTCAGCAAATTAGGAGTTGCTGGGGAATAAATTAGGAGATGTTTGGGTTTGGGGTTTCATTTGCAGAGCATTACTGAAAAACAGTGCTGATCCCTAGAGACATTTGTGGGTCTTGAAGTCTCTGAGATGAGACCAATTTGCTAATTACCAAGCAGTGGATGCATTACATCTCAGAGACAGCAAGACATCATTTCCAAGGCCCATTTGGATCCCCAAGGAGCTAGAATGTGAAAGCTTGTGGGGAATCAGTTGTGGGACTAGACTGAAGAGCAGATGGACTTGGCTGCTGGCTAGACAGCTCTTTTCCAGGGAACAAACCAGCTTACCCATGGGAAAAGTAAAGCACACACGAGTTCTCAGTTATGTGATAAATTGTTGCTCAGCTGGCATAAAGCTGAGCTGTGATTTCTTTTCTTTCCCTTTCCTCTGCCCTTCATCTTGAAGGAGCCATTTTTCTCTGGTGGGGTGCCTCTAGCCAGAGATTGAACACAGTTTTGTTTTTACACTGAGAGCAGGGAAATAGAGGATGATGTCTCAGCTTCTGTCCACACTTAGGGATTCAGTTTAGAAACCCCAACACTGATGGACTCACCACTCCGGAATCTACTATACTGTACTCTGCTCTGGTCAGTCCACATCTAGAATATGTGTTCAGTTCTGGGTTTTACATTTGGGAAGGTCATTGGTAAGGTGAAGAGCATCCAGACGAACACAATTAAGATGGACAAGGACCTTGAGATAATATCATTTGAAGATGACTTGAAATGTATGTATGTAGTCCAGGTGTGAGGCAATGAGGGCCTGCACTAGTGTGATGGTAGTGTCAGAGGAGAGAAAGGGGCTTATTAGAGAGAGAGATACTGCAAATGTGAAGTTGACAACTCTGGGTAACAGATTGGATATGAAAGGGCTGAGAGATAATGAGGAGTTGAGGATGATGTCTAGGTCACAAGTGTGGGGGTATTGTTACCTTCTGCAGTAGCAGGAAAGGTAGGAGAAGGAGGTTTCAGGGGGAAAGAATATAAGTTCTATTTTGTACATGTTTAGTTTAAGATGTCTATTAGGCATCTAGTTTGAGATATCTGAAAGGCAACTGGAGATGTGAAATTGGAGGTCAGCAGAGAGGTTGGGGCAGAATCAGTTGACTTCAGAATGAGCAGTCTAAATATGGTCATTAAATTCATGGGAGTTGATAAGATCACTAAGTAGTATAGAAGGAGAAGAGAAGAGGTCCCCTAAGGGATCCCTACCGTTAAAAGGTATGATCTGAAGGAAGACCCAGTAAAGAAAACAGAGAAGGAAGGAGCAGTCAGGAGAAGAACTGAGAGAGCAGTGTCCTGAAAACCTATAGAGAAGAGATTACCAAAGAGAAAAGGTTGGTCAACAGTGTTAAAGGCTTCAGAGTTCAAGGAGAATGAGGATTAAGGAAAGGCTACTGGATTTAGCAATTATAAGATCCATTGGTCTCTGGAGAGACCAGCTTCAGTGGAATGATGAGGTCAGAAGCTGGATTAATGGGTTTAGAAAATGGTGAGAGGAGAGAAAATCGAGGCACTCTTATGGATGGCTTTTTCAAGGAGCTTATCCATGCAGGCCAAAAGAGATATAGGATCACAGTTAACAGGCTTAAAAGGATTAACTGACAATTTTTTGAGCTAAGGAGGTAGGGAAATATAGGCATGTTTGTAGGTGATAGAGCCAGTAGACAGGGAGAAATTGAAAATAAATGATAGAGTGGGGATTACAGATGGGGGCAATTTGTTGGAGTAGACATGAAATGGAATTGCTTATGCAGGTAGAGGGATTAATCTTGATAAGGAGTAAGGTCACTTCTTCCAATGAAGCATATGTGAAGGAGGAGATAGTGGCAGGATGTAAGTGATAGGAGATGAGGAAGAGAGGAGAAGTGGGAGCTCATATTGAATGAACTCAATTTTTTTCTGTATTTTTAGCTGAGAAGGTGGATGGAGGAGATGCTATGAGGGGTTTGAGAAGAGATTAAAAAAAAGTTTGAAGAGTCACTGTGGGAAGCGGGATAGTAATTTGATGAAGAAGGTATAGTAGGATTGCCTAGTAGCAGTGAGAGCCTGGTTCAGGTTGTGTTAACAAAATTTGTAGTGAACCCAATCAGAATGGTTAAATGATTTTCTCTGCCTTCATTTAGCAGCATGTGCATAGAAGTGAAGGTAGTGGATAGTGGGAGTGATCTAAAGCTAAGGTTTGGAGCAATGGGTAATATGATAAGAGAAGAAAACAGTGTAGTGTTGAAATGGTTCACTAAGAAGTCAAGATGGATGATGTAACAGAGAGTGGCTACAAGATGGATGTTGTAACAGAGAATAGTCTGCCAGAGAACGGAGGAGTAGAGAGGCATTGGAGGTCATAGTGTGGGCAAAGTGTAGGGTTTGGTAAAGGAAGGCAGAACAAAAGGTGGAAAGCAAATAGATTCTAGTCAGCCAAGAGAATTTCAGAATTCTTGAAAATGGAGGTGGTGCATTTGCAAGTGATGGTAAGATCAAGGAAACAACAATCTTTGTGTGTGGCAGAGATGAGGTAGAGGAGCAGGTAACTGGAAGTGAATAAGCTGAGAAACTGAGTGACCAGAGTGTTTGAAGGAGAGTCAGTGTGTATGTTGAAGTCCCCAAGTATGCTGGCAGAAATTGGGGAGAAGAGAAAAATTGTATCCAGATCCTAAACACGTTGAGGAAGAAAAAGAAGTGACCTGGAGGTTTTTAGACAACAGTTACCATGAATTCAATTATGTGGAATATGTGTTGCATGAATTTCAAAGGAGGAGAGGTTACTGAGTGATGGAAATAGGGGGAGAACCTAGAAGTTGCAATGGAGAACAAGGAAGATTTCAATTTTCCTATCTCAGCTGGTGATCTGAGGGGAATCAGCAAAGGTGCAGCCTGTACTGGAAAGAGGGACCTGGGAGGGTGTGTCATCAGGGGAGCCAGGTTTCAGTAATAGCTAGAAGATGGAGGAAGTGGGAGAGGAAAAGCTTTAGGATGAAGGGAAGTTTGTTGCCTAAGGATACCAGAAAGCCAATTCCACCATGGTAACAAAGAAGTTTATACATATCACCAATCCAGGGAGTGCCAACATCCCCAAGCCTTCCCTCCATTAGACCTTCCCACAAACAAGCGCCCCTAGGCAAAATTCCTCCCTCTCTCACTCACTCTAGCAGCTCTGCCTCAGCTCTGCCTCACTCTCTCTTCTTGCTCCACCTACTCCTCCCATCTTAGATGGGTAGGTATTTGCTGTGTGTGCCTATTTTCTCCAGCTTATTCTGTAAATTCCTGAGGACAGATTTTTTTTCCTCCTTTCAAATAAAAAGCATTTGTTTTCTCTTCCTCCCCATCTCCACTGAAAAAAGGAAAAGGAAAATCAAAATGGTCATACAAATATGTGTAATTAAGCAAAACAAATTCTCAATGTTGCCCAATTCTATCGCTACTCAGTCAGGAGGAAGGGAGTATTTTTTTTTTTTAATTTTTTTACCATCAGTCCTCTGGAATCACAGTTGGTCACTGAACTGATTGTATTTTAGGTCTTTCAAAGTTGCTCCTTTTTTACAATATATTTTTTAAAATTGTTTAACTTGTTCCAGGGCTGGGATTCTTAGAGGCTCATCAGTGCTGGAAGGGACCTTAAAAAATAGAATGTCAGGTTTGAATAATCCCTCAGAGCTCTGAAGTTCAATATTTTTTCTAGCTAAGGAGAAATCAGCTGTTTCTTTGCCTCCCTCAGCACAACAAACATCTCTTCATTTAACGTGTCAACTCTCCTGGCTTTGTTAGTGATACAGACTAGAACTTTGATTTAGGGAACTTCCAGGTGAGGAAACACCCTCCATTAAATGGAAGTAGGCACTTTCTCTGCAATTTACAAGGTCACACAGTCAGCAAGGGTTAGAGACAGTTGAACTTGGGTCTTCTGGGTTTTGAGGCTGTCTTTCAATACAGTTCACCCTACTGTCTGCTCCCCAGGTTTCTGTCATCTGCAAATTTGATAAACATACCATTCATGCCTTTGTAAATGGATGCTAGATGGCCTAATGGGTAAGGTGGATAGCTTTAGAGTTAGGAAGAACTGAGTATGAATCCTGCTTCAGATCATTGCATGACCCTGGGCAAGTCTCTTAACCTCTCTCAGTCTTAATTTCCTTACCTGTAAAATGCTGATAATAATTTGTCGTTGTGTAGTCATTGCAGTTATGTGTGAGTATTTATGACACCCTCCCCTCCCCCCACGTTTGGGATTTTCTTGGAAAAGATACTGAAGTGGTTTGCCATTTCCTTCTCCAGCTCATTTTACAGATGAGGAAACTGAGGCATGGAGGATTAAGTGAGTTGCCCAGGGTCACACAGCCAGCAAGTGTATGAAGTCAGATTTGAATTTAGGAAGATGAGTCTTCCTAACTCCAGGCCCTGTCCTCTATCCACTGTGCCACCTAGCTGCCCATGGGCACAATAATAGCATCCTGATCTCATGGTCCTCTTCGGGAGCAAAGGACAAACAGCAGCATTCAATGGCATCTATATGAAGTAATTTGGGGCTAGATGCACTTAGCTGTTGGGTATCAGAAAAGGTCTTATGTTAGAAGTAGCTTTTGACAACTGGTTTGACTTTTCTAGGTGGAGAACAGAAAAAAAACAACTGAGTTTCTGGCCCAGCTGTTTTCCTCAATGTCTCTTTCCTCCACTACCACCCCAGGCAATCATATCCTTTTAAAAGGGATAATGAGTAGAAAGACTGAAGTTATAACCAGACACTTAGGGCTTTGATTCAGGATGCCAACATTACAAAAAATTAAAATAATTGTGCAATTAAAAATTTTGTTGCATTTATACATCGACAGCACGTTCCTTTGGCAGCTGAGTTTACCATCTAATTACCAAAAATAATTAGTTAATATGGTAAGCTACCAGATGGTTCCCATTGTTAATAATCTATCTAAGGCCATCATAGTGAATAATTTTTCCTTATGCTCAGCTGAATTTATCCTAATTCATTGAATTATTTTCAAAATGAATTTGAGGACTCTTTATGTTGCTTGCCCCGGGGGCCAAAATCAATGTCTTCCCTATTAAAACACATGCTCATTTTTTAGCAGGGATTGTTTCATTTTTTTTTCTTGTACTTGCATGCCTATTGTCTAGCATAGATAATCTATGTCAGAGGTTCTACTCACCCATGAATTCCCTGGGTACACTTTGAGGACTTCTCACCTTGTTGTCCCCACTCAGATGATCTCGGAATTTTAGATCTATGACACCCCTCTAAGGCTGTGGTTCTCAACCTTCCTAATGCCATGACCCTTTAATGCTCGTATGTGGGCATATCTGCATGTGGGTGGACCTGCCTGGAGATGGATAGAGGAGCAGTGTCTTGGTTCCTAAGACCATAGGAAATATGAGTTTTCCAATGGCCTTAGGTGATCCCAAGGGGGTCACAACCCACAGGTTGAGAACCTGCTCTAAGGGGAGGCACCAGCTCCTCCCTACAAGAACATAGGTTCACAAGATTCAAATCACAGTTTAATTTACAAATTAATGAAAATAGGAATATCCCCTGAGCCCTCAAAAATTAACAATTTCCACTAGTGAGTAATCCCTGAAGCTGTGAGAACAGGTAACCCTTGTTCCACTTTGTCAGTGTTTTCCATGGCCTATCTGCACAATGTTATATGATCTCTGAAAATTTCTCCTCCTACTGTGTCTCATTTTTAGCAGTAATATTCAGTTGCAGTTTTCTATTGCTGATGTCATTCTCCATAGCTCTATTCAGTCCCCGGCAGGTGGCATTCATTTTCTTACTGTTCCTATTTTTCTTATGCAGCTCAAATTGTTGCAGCTTTCCTCAGCTCCCAGAAGATAGTAGGTCTGTGTCTAAGCTGA
Organism: Pseudochirops corinnae; assembly: GCA_028646515.1. Taxonomy (NCBI): domain Eukaryota; kingdom Metazoa; phylum Chordata; class Mammalia; order Diprotodontia; family Pseudocheiridae; genus Pseudochirops; species Pseudochirops corinnae. The sequence continues at coordinate 256,229,645 of CM053585.1, read as the reverse complement.
GTCTCTCTTTCATATCCTGACACTTACTGCTTAAAGAAGGTAGCTGGCTAGTTCTCTACTATCTTCATTAGCTTTCAGTAGGTGATGCTTCTTCCTTTTTTGAGAAATAGGTTTTATCACCTTCACAGCTCCTGGACACATAGAGAGACATTCTCCTTATATATCAGCAGCAAGTCTCTGCCTCTAACTCCACAAAGGCCCATAGGGACTCATCATTTGTCTCCTTTTCTCCTCTTTCTCATAATAATAATAATAATAGCTAGTATTTATACATCACTTTAAGGTTTGTGAATCACTTTACTGGTATTATTGAATTTTATCCTCACAACCCTAGAAAGTAGGTGCTGGTATTATTCCAGTTTTACAGATGAGGAAACTGAGGCAGTAGAAGTTAGAAGAAGTTGCTCAGCCTCACACAGTCAGTAAGGATCCTGAGTGGTTTTTGAAATCAGGTCTTTCTGACTCCATGTCAAATGCTCTATCCATTGAACCATATGTCTGCCCCAGACAGTGCATCTTTGGCTTACATCAGCACTTCTTACTGGGTCTAGAGCAGCGGTTCTCAACCTGTGGGTTATGTTCAATTTGTAACAGTGAAAATACATCCTGTATATCAGATATTTACATATTAATATTACATATTACATTTTATTATTTTATTATTTTATTACATATTAATAATTAATATTAATATTACATTTCAATTCATAACAGTAGCAAAATTAGTTATGAAGCAGCAATGAAAATAATTTTATGGTTGGGGGTCACCACAACATGAGGAACTGTATTAAAGGGTTGTGGCATTAGGAAGGTTGAGAACCACTGATCTAGAGGTTCCAGGGAACTCCACACCCAGATTTCTGTAATTATCTCAGACCTTCTCCAAGCTAGCTGGGCAACATTATTTAAATTACTCAGCATTGCTTCTGGCAATACTAAAAAATGGGTGGTAATGATGATTCCATACTTTTGTTTTGGGGAAGGTTAATTCAACTAGCATTTGTTGAGGATTTACTAAGCACCAGGCCCTGAGGATACAATGAAAAAACAGAAACAGACCCTGCCCAAGGAGCTCATAATCTAATTTAATTGTCCTTTTTGCATATGGAATGTTATAACTTCCTAGCTCTTGTCCCCAGGGCTTGGCACACTGCTAGGTACCCAGTAAATGTCACTGAAGACTTGTTGACAAAATGTTTGCTGTTAAATGAATGATCAGTTTTAACTAGACTTGCATAGAGGTATCACATTCATAAATGTGAAGGCACTGGTGTGGAGAATGGAATTAGGTGGCATTGCCCTGAATATATCTCCTGTGCTAGAGGCATGGTGGAGAGAACCTTGAACAACAGAGCTAGAGTGGGGCCATCTCCAATGATCCTGATCTATATCTTGTCATTGAATCTGATGAGGGGTCAAGGGGTCAAGGAGTTCAGGGAGTCCAGGAACCCCACTAACCAGAATCCCTGGAAAGCAGTCTGGAATGAATTCACGGACTCAAGAATTCTCTAAGTCAAGGTGGCAAAGATTTATTGTTACACTTTATAGTGGGCAAGAGGTCTTAGGGAACCTGCAACCTTAGAGAGGGTATATTATGGTTTATATAGGATAACTATAGTGAAACCTATGCCATATATGCTAACTAGGTGAGTAAGGGTGGGATTAGGGAGGAGTTAAGGAATGGTCAGTTCTTAAAGGAACATGCACTTTTAATATCTACTGCACAAGCATATTGCCCAGAATTCACTGGAAAATAGCCCAAGGGGGGCTGCATGGAGGTGTGGTTTTAGGCTTGAAATGTCACTAAGTCAGCTAGCGGTCAGGGCTGACAGAGAAATTCCTAGTCTTCTGCCCATCAATGTCATGTTTGATAAGATGGATCTTGGGAGTGTATATATATATATATATATATATATATATATATATATATATATATATATATATGTCCCAAGCTAACAAGAGATTCAGGATGTATATAATGGGCTAGGTAGTTACTTATAGATAATCTAGTGAAGGATTCATAGGAACAGCTGGTTTTTGTACCAAGGGGAGAGAAACATTTGGCTGGGGCTTGACTGTGAATGGTTTCTAGGCAGAATACTGGGAGGGGGAGAAGGGGCAGAGATAATGCTCTGAGGCTGGGAAGATTTGGGGCTAGGGAGAAATGTGATTTTACAAACTGAGGTTCAAGCACAGACACCCAAGCATCCCATCAAACCCATGTGACTCCAGAAGAGAAAGTGAGGCTGGTGATTTTGTAGTTCTCCTCACTTGAATCCAGTTCACTTGCAGGTCATGGCATCATCTTCCTGATGTCATGGTCTTCTTTGAGAACAAAGGACAAAAAACAACAACAGAAATGGAGGACCTGGCTTCAAGGTCTGGCTCTGCTCTTGATTTATATTTTGACTTTGGTTGAGTCACTTTTCTCTCTCTGGATTTCAGTTTCCTTGATAAAAATGAGGAGAGAATTCTAATTTTTGGAGGTGAGGTGACCTTTCCCAAACACATAGGGAGATTGCTCAGACAGGATTTCCAATATCTGGTCTCTGGGTTATCTCCCCCATTCCCTCTGTCAGACAGCTAGAGAGGATTCTAAATGGTAGGTAGGATTCCAATGGGATTTCAGGGTTCTAGGTGACTTGTAAAGGTTATGAATTACCTTGTAGGCTTCCAGGGGGCTCCTGAGGGTTCTGAATGACTTTTCTTCCCATAAAATTTAAAGCAGAGGCTTGTCAGAGAAGGTTGAAGTCCAGCTAGAAGTGCCAGTCAAGAAGAAGGAGGAGGAAGAGAACTATAAAAAGAACATCTAAAGGGAATGCTCATATGTATCCCATACTCAGCCACCATTGGTGACACTGCCACACTCCCTGGCACCTCACCCAGTCTCATCTACTTGGCCAGCAGAAGAGGTAGCTATATCCAAGAATTCATACACAGTATTAGGATTCCTGCTAATCTTTCCCTTTTTAAGCCAAACATGCAGGAGACCTTTTGGGGGGGGTGGTGGTGGGGGTGGTAATAGTACTTGTTATTTATATCCTGAGGGCCAGGATCAGAAACTTCTTCCTTAAGTTAATACAAGGAAAATTTCCTAACACTTAATATTTGGGCAACATGGAATGAAAAACCCTAGGAAGTAGGGAGCTCCCTATCAGGGCATGTGTTCAAAGCGAGCTTGAGAGATGTCCTATTATAGATGCTAGAGAAGCAGTCACTAAATCATGCAGGAGGTTGGACTAGGTAGCCTCTGGGGTCCTTCCTACCTCGGAATTAATTCTATGCAGACTCATTGGTTCTTAGATTTTATGATTCTTCATTCAGTCAAACCTTGGTAGTTAATTCTCTTTCATTTCCATTCTATGAGCCTGTAAATTACTGAAAAGCAAAAAGTCAAGGATTCTGTCAGTATCAATGCTTCCATTTCATGGTGTCTGACTGAATGATATACAAGCTCATATGTGCACAAGATGACACCTAGCTGAGGTCAGAGTAGGGGAGTGATCAGAGAGTAAGAGTTTTTAACCTAGGATCCACAGACAGATTTAAGGTCTGCGAGTTGAGAAAATATTTACATCTTTGTTTTCACCCTCTAACTGAATTTCACATTTTGTTCCATTTTGAACACAGGCATCAAATTATTATTCTGAGAACCCCTGTCAAAAAGGCCCAGGTTTCACTTTTGGACTTCTTAAGATCTAAGCAATTAGGGGCACCAACTCCATTAGGATATGATGGGATAGTGGATAATGACAGGACTAATCAAGGAATCAAAATCCTAGAGCTGGGATTCTGGGATTCTCAGAGGTCATTTAATCTATGTCTCTTCTTCCTCCCCCCTCCCCCATCCTTTAGTTGGACCCTCCCCCAAGGTAATCTCACCCTTCCCCAAGGTCACCTAGTCTAACCCCTTCAAGGTCATCCAATCTAATTCTCTCCCAAGATCATCCTAACACCCTAAACTCATCTTGTCTGCCCCAAACCTGTAGCTTGGCTCTCTTTTATGGTGCTTCTAATGAGTGGTCATCCATCTTCTGTTTCAAATGCTAGTGATGGGGAACTCACTACCTCCAAAGCAGTCCATTCCATTGTTTACAACCCCAGTCCCCAAGAAGTTCTTCCTTATATTGAGTTGAAATCTTTCTAAAATTTTTATAGACATTTATTAAATACTTAATGTATTCATGGGCCTGGGTTCAGCACTAGAACTAGAAAGATAGGTATGATATAACTTTTTCGCTCATGGAACAAATAGTTTGCTGGGGAGAGAGGGGAGGTTATAAGATTATATTTCATCTGATTGAAATAGGGTTGTAGGACCCAGTCCAGACATGGGAATGGCATAAGTAAAGATCCAGAGGTAGAAGATGTCAGAGTGAGAATCAGGGTTAGGAAGGAGTCTGTTTTGGCTGGAATATAGAAGACATGAAGAGAATCAATGGGAAATTAGAAAGGAAAAGTAGACTGAGGTAAAAAAATCAAAGAGGGACTTGAATATCAGGATCAAGACCTTGACCTTTCTCCTATAGGAAATGTAGAGCCTTTGAGGGTTTTGGAGCAAAAATGTGCCCTGATTACTTTGGAATTCTTACTCAACTCTGTTCCCCTAAGCTTCCCTAGCAGATATACCACATTTTATTACTACTTGGTCCTGAATTTTGTTCCCTACAGACTGGTCCCTTAGACCCCTAGAAGTTCTCACTTAATCCTTCCCTCTCTCCTCTCCCCAAGCTTTTTCCCAGTGTGATGCAATGAACTTTGGCTTCTGTTTTGTCTTTGCCTTCCCCTTCATGCTGCTTTTTCTGCTTACTGGCTGGTCTATGGATGTCCTTCTTGTATGGTGGCATCAGTCTGAGGTATTCACCTCCACCATCCATTTAGATGTTTAATGTCAACCACCTCCCCCCAGCCCCAATCCCCATATCCAGAGCAATTCCATGTTGTGGAGAGAGCCTTGGGAGCCAGGAGAGCTAGATTCTAATTTGGCCTTGGAAACTAGATCACAATGTGACCTCTGGCAATTAATTTCCCCTCTCTAGGTCTGTGTCCCTATGTAAAATGTACTTGATAAAGTATCTAGGCTCTTCCAGTGTTAACTTTTTAGAAACTTTTCTATGAAATAGACTCAGGAAAGTCAATTCATGTCATAAACCTCAGTCTCTTCATCTTCAAAATGGGTACCGTTAAAATCTCTGCTCTGATTCCACCACTGGGTTATTTGAGGATCCACTTAAATAGAAGATGAAAATGAGATACAGTAACTGCTCCTGCCCAGTAATAATATATATCAGTCTACTTAAATTTAAACAGAAAATCGAAGTGACTTGTTGATGGCTTCTGTAACCAATTCTCTTTCTAGCCATCCAGAAATGGAATGGCCTCCCCATGCTCCTCCATTCCCCATAGACATCTAGGACCAGCGAAGCCACCATGAGAGGTCAACTGTTGGGATCCGCTCACCTTGGATTCCCTGCTGGCCTGCCTTCCTCACTCATCCTCCCCGGGAGTCTTCAGATGTCTCTGGCTTCCTTTCTTGAACAGAACGCCCCGCATGCACAGATGGGTTTAAAAATGCAGCTTTATTGTTACATCTTCTCTTCCCTTCTTTCTCTCTCTTCTCTCTCCTCTTACCCCTCTCCCTCCCCTCGCTCCCCCTTTATCTCCCCCTGGGCAGACTAAGTCAAGTGTCTCAGCAACAGGGGCCAGAAGAAGGGGGGAGCTATCCCGTTGGATGACACATGCTCAATGCTGTTAGTCCCAAGTTCATATTCTGGTAAGGCAAACAGCCTTATCAGGGCTCTGGCTCCTAGCTCCTTGGAATGCAACAGACCACCCAGAGGGCAGCAGGAGGGAACAATGGGGCTTGGGGGCCCAACAGTCAACCTTCTCTCAATGACACAGGAAAAGCACTTTGGAACTATGAACAAAGGGCTATAAAACTGTGCATACCCTATGACCCAGCAATACCACTTCCAGGTCTGCATCCCAAAGAGATCATAACAAATGGTAAAAGGACCCGCATGCACCAAAGTATTTCTAGCAGCTCCTTTTTGTGGTGGCAAAGAACTGGAAATTGAGGGGATGCCTGTCAACTGGGGAATGGCTGTACAACTTGCGGTGTAAGAAGGTAATGGAATACTACTGTGCTGTAGGACATGATAAGCAGGTGGATTTCAGAAAAGCCTGGAAAGACTTATATGAACAGATGCAGAGTGAAGTGAGCAGGACCAGGGAAGCATTTTACACAGTAACAGACACACTGTGCAATGACTAACTTTGATAGACTTGTCTCTTCTTAGCCATGCAAGGATCTAAGACAGCTCCCAAGGACCCACGATGGAAAACGCTGTGTGTGTCCCAGAAAAGAACCATGGGGTCCACCTGCAGGTTGGACCATATTATTTGCTCTCTTTCTTTTTTTGTTTCTCCTTTCTCATGGTTTCTCCCATTGGTTCTAATTCTTCTTTACAACATGACTAATGTGAAAGTAGGTTTGATATAAATATATATGTAGAACCCATATCAAATTGCACACTATCTTGGGGCCGGGGGAAGAGGAGAGATGGGGAGAAAATTTGGAATTCAAAATCTGATGGAAGTGATTGTTGAAAATTAAAAATAAATAAATACATTTTTTTCAAAAAGCACTTGGGAAAATAGAAAATAAAGTTAATAATACATAGTATTAGTCTTTATTTCCCTAGTGCTTTAAGGTTTACAAAACACCTTTTTCATTGTAGATTTGAAGTAGGTAGTATTAGTGTATCCTCATTTTTTAGGTGAGGGAACTGAATCTCAGAGAAGTCAACTGACTAACTCAAGTTCCCCAGCTAGTTTGTGGAAGACCTTGGACTTAACTTAAGTCTTCTGATTCCATATCCAGCATTTTTTTTCCTATAATGCCTGCTGTGAAATTTGTCTTCAGCAGCTCCCTCCCTCTTTGTATTTCTTCCCTTCCACTGTCCCACAAAAAGTACCTAGAGTCTTCATGTTCACGTGTGACATGTGACAAGGGCCCTCAATGCCATAATTCCAAAGAAACACATAAGGGGGTAATTTCAGTCAATGGGGGGTATTTTAGGGCATGGGGTGGGGCAGGAGAAATATCACATGACCTAGCAAGAACTTGGACAGGCAGCCTTCCTTGTTGCCAAGGTATAAGGCCAACCCTGCTCATTTTGAAACTTTGTTCTTCTCTGATTGAACAGATCTGATCTCTCCCAGGGAGCCCTGGTCCGTGGTCTCATCCCCACTCACAAGTTCCTCTTGACTTTGGTCTTTACAAAGCTTGCTGTCCTCCACCTGGACCTTTCTACAGTCTCTGTTCATTAACTTTGTGGCTTTCTGTGTGACTTTGTCACAGGCATCACTATCATCACAGTCTTATTCTTCTCTCTGTACCAAAGGCCGTATCTCAAATGATGGTTTGACCTAAAGGGTGAATCAGTTAGGACCGTGGTCTGATTAGGCTCAGCTGACTGTCATGTGGGACAGCTATGGGAGGGTCAGGGCTGCTTCAGAGTGTAATTCATATCCAGGCTCTCTTCACTGCCTCCTCCACTCCAAGTTCTCCTCATCAATCACCTCCCTTATTTGCAGATCTCATGGTATAGTGGAAAGGACACAGGGATAGGAGGCAAGAGACCTGGGTTCAAGTCCTAACTATATCATTATTTCACTACATGGACTGGGTTAAATCATCTTACAATGACAATTAAGTTACCTTATCTCACAGAGCCTCAATTTCTCCATCAGATGGAAAAGAACCTTAGATTTGGAGTAAGGATAGCAGCATCCTGATCTAATGGCCTCATCAACTTGCTGTGTGACTCTAGACAAGACTCACCCCCAAAGATGAAAATGGCTTTTGAGATAACAAATCTCTTTGGGGTCATTCCTGGAAAGGTAGATTGGCTCTCACTTGGCTCACACTTCCAAGGGAGGCAGAATCAGAATCTGCCAAAAAGACTGGGAGAACCACATCCATCTGCTTAGTCTGGTTCAGTGAAACAAACTCTAACTTTAGAGTCAGAAGACCTAAGTGCAAATCCTGACTCTGGCATTAATGAGCTACTTGACCTGGGGCAAGTCTCAGTTTATCCACCTGTAAAATAACAGTAATACGGGCACCCCTTATCTCACGGGGTTGTTGTAAAGAAAATGTTTTGCAAACTGTTGTGTTAAATGAACGTATGCTGTATTACTTTATTTTTCTTGAGTTTTTTTCTTGTCTATGTTTTCTTTCACAACATGACTGTTACGTATATGTTTTGCATGACTATACATATATAACCTATATTGAATTTCTTGCTTTCTCAATGGGGGTGGAGGTGGGGAGGGAAGAAGGGAGAGAATTTGGAGCTCAAAGTTTTAAAAATGAATGTTAAAAATTGTTTTTACGTGTAACTGGGGAAAAATAAAATACTGAACAAAAAGATAAGAACTACTAATTTGTTTTTGCTTCAGTGTAGTCAAAATAGTAGGAGATACCCTGTTTTCCAGAGCTAAGGGCCAGCAAGCAGACTTGTCCTGAACTTGGTGTAATAATAATCCAGGCTTACACCCTGGATAATTGCACCCTCCGGAAAAATCCCACAATTACTGTATTGCTTCAACCAGGACTGGGTGTTCCCTGATCTCAGGCAAACTCAGGACAAGTGGGACAAGTTCTGGTCACGGAGCCGTGCTATGAATCAAACCTCTCATTGTCAGGGCTACACTTCACTGCATAGCCATTAGTATAAAGTATTGAGATCTGCCTGCTCTAAAGTGGGTCCCCTCACTAGGGTGGGGCCCCAGCACATGTGTCTAATCTGCCTCCTTACTTACAAGCCATTTCTCTCACTTCGAAATTAAAACTTCTGTCTGATTCCTGAAAAAAAAAGTATGTTATGGCTATTGATGGAAGTAGATTGTAAGATGAAGAGAAGGCCTCTCAACACTCTCAGCTGGGCCACCTTTGACTCTTCTGGGTTCATGTTTCTCTATGTTAGAAAAGCTATTGCTTTTCCCCCATATGCATTGACATATCAGGAAGCTGGACAGCAGTACTAGGATGGAAGCTGGAAATTCACCCAAAAGGCATCCGATATAATGGGAAGAAACTTGAATCCATAGAACCATAGATTTAGAGCTAGCAGGGACTTCCAGACGTTTTCAAAATTAACCTTAGATACTTACTGTGTGACCCTAGGCAAGTCACTGAACTTCTGCCTCAGGTTCCTCATCTGGAAAGTAAGGATAATAATAGCACCCACATTCCATAGTTGTGAGGATAAAATTCCATAACATCTGGAAAGTGCTTAGGGAAATACCTGACACATAATCAGTGCTTAATATATGATTGCTCATTCTATGTAGTCCAGTCCCCTAGATTTACAAATGAGGAAACTGAGGCCCAGGGAGGTAAAGGTAAGACTTGCTTAAGGTCACACAAGTAGTAAGTAAGCATCAGTGATGGGATTTAAACACAAATCTTCTGGCTCCAGAATTACTACTTTTTCTACTGTACTAATCTGCTACCTGGGAATTCACTGTGTGACCTTGGGCAAGTCACTTTTCTCAAGCTAAAATGTTCTCATTTGTGACATGGGGGAATTTACAAAGTCAGTAATTCTCCTGGCAAAAATGGGTGCTTGGGTGCCTGTGCTTGGACCTCAGTTCCAAAATCACATTTCTCCCTAACCTCAAATCTCCCCAGCCTCAAAACACTGTCTTAGGCACTTTCTCTCCAGCTCCAGGGCAGCATGCTCTAGCAAAATACTTGTTTCTCTTCCTGACATAGTAGCCAGCTGCATCTATAGAATATATAAGTTTGAACCAGCTGTGTACTGGCTGAACTGGCTGTGTAATGGCTCATGAGGCTATTTACTACTCACTGACCTATCATATGTATCCTAGACTTAGCCATATATATGCTCCCTTATGTTTATTTTGTCCAACAAGACATTGATGGGGACAGTCTGGGTGTTTCTCAGGCAGCCTTGATTGTTGGTTGACTTAGTGACGTTTCAGGCCTAAAATTTCAGGCCTAAAACCATACTTCGATGTAGGGACCTCCTCTACCCCTTGGGTTATTTCCCAGTGAACCCTGGGTAAAATACCTGTTCAGTAGAAACTAAAAATGCATGTTCCTTTAAGAAATGATCAGTCCTTAACTACTCCCTAATCCCGCCCTGATTCACCTAGTTAGCATATTTGGCACATGTTTTACTATAGAATATCCTATATAAACTTTAGCTGGGCCCCTCTAAGGTTGCGGGCTCCCTAAGAACTCTTGCCCACTGAAAACTTGATGGTCAAAAACATGGTAAGGTTCTAAGTGAAGAGGTTACCCATAAAGAGGGTTAGAGTTGCTCTGGAGACCCCAAAATACCAACATGCCGGGTCCTGCCGAAAGAATTCCACTCAAGTCTTCTCTCAGCCAAAGAAAAGTAAAGCTTATTGAAAGTTTGCCATATGGGGTAGACTCTTAAGGAGCCTAGGTATCTGTCATGCTTGCATTGGACAAGCGGGCCCAGAGCAAGTCTGACACAGAGTAAGTCTGTGCTAGGTCATTCTATGGCGCTCTCACACAGCATGGAGGGAAGATGGGGTCTTTATGTACAGAGGAATCTAGGGGTGGTCTAGAGGAGGAGTTTGGGGAGGGTATTCAGGAAGAGTCAATGAGATCAGACTCCAGTAATGAGTTTGGGAATGGTCTTCAGGATTAGTTAATGAGGTCAACACAAGGTTGGATTGTTATTTTGATAGGCTCAAGAGTGGGAAGCAGATGGACAATGGAGGGCCAGGCTAGCAACAGAGGCTTGAGCCCAGCCACAATGAAAAACTTATGGCCTCTGCAAATGCCTCATCAAGTGGGAGGATTTAATCAGACTTCAAGGGGTTTCCCAGAGTCTGAACTTTATCATAAGGAGCAAGGAGAAGAAAATTCTACTCATTACCTCATTGGGCTGGATGGTGCAGCTCTGTCCCTCCGTCTCCTCCCCTTCTTAGCCAGAAACTTGCTTCCTTCTATATTCCCTCTTAAGACTCCTTCCCTCTTAGTTCATGCCCCATCCCCTTGGCATTGGGACTTTTGTCTCTGACTCCATGGGGAGGAACCACTGTCCCCTCAAGGTACCAGTGCCTGGGCCTAAGCCTAGGCTGGCAGCAGTTGGAACTTGGATTCACCAAACAAGAGTGACTTTTGTCAAGTATGTAAGAAAGGAAAGAATAAATGGAGAAGGGGGAGCATATAACTAGAAAGTAGAGGCAGAACTAACTTTTTATCCTATAGCTCTAAGTTTGGGCTCTATGGAAGTGAATTATGGAAGTGAATCATCTATATAACAAATTACTGACAAAAACCAGACTAGAACCTAGGTCTTCTGATTCACACTCTGGTGCTCTTTTTACACCACCATGTATTTACTGTTTAACTCTGTGTCAGAGAATGTCAGAGAAAGGTAGTAGCTTAGAATAGAGTGTTAGATCTGTGAAGGACCTTAGTGCATAGAATGCTAGTTAATCAGTCAAGTATTTGGTAAGCACCTACTGTGTGTGTGGGTGAGGCACTGCGGTAGATATTGGGGATACAAGGATAAAAGTGAAATAGTCCCTGCCTTCAAGGGATTTACATTTTAAAAATTGATTATTGATATCTTTGTTTTTAAGTCAACAAAAATTTTCCCCAAATCTGTCTCCTTGCACCCTCCTAAAGAGCCATCCCATATAACAAAAAACGAACAAACAAAAAAGAAAAACAAAAAAAGGCAGAGGGAAAAACCAATCAGCAAAAAATGATCTGAAAATAGTCTGGGAATATGTGTGATGTCCCCCACCCATGGACCTCCTGCTTCTGCAAAAGTCTTCTCAAATCTTTTCTTTGGGTCTTTGTAATTCTGCAGCATTTACTTTGGAGTGTTTTGTGGTTATTATTCTTTCTGTTTGCTTTGCCATAGTCATTATGTACGTTGTTTTCTTGGCTCTGCTTACTTCATCCTGCATCATTTCATATAAGTGTAGAAGCATGCGTTTTAAAGGGGAACACAATATCTCTCCCTTCCTCTTCTCCTCTTTCTCCTCCTCTTCCTCTCTTTCTCCCCTTCTCCCTCACTCTATCCCTCCATCTTCTCCCTCTCACTCTGTCTCCATCTCCCTCTCTCCTTCAGCTATCAACCTATATTCCTATCAACTCTCTGTTTTCTATCTAGAGCATCAACTAAAAATTAATTTAAATAAATTCAACCAAGTTTCAAGATAGAAAATAATCCACTTGCATCATTAGCATTTCTATATATTACCAAAAAAGCCTATCAGGAAGAGAGAGAAATAGAAATTCCATTTATAATGAATGTAGAAAATGCTATCCAATCTATTTGTCAGTGTCTGCTTATTATGTATCACTTGTTGATCTATTTATTATCTATCTATCCATCTATTTATCAAGCTGCTTATCTATCAACCTACCCATCATCTATCTATCATCTAATCTAGCTATAAAATGCAAAATAGGTAACCTTGCTCAAGTAGCTAAGGAAACCAGGAGAAGCCTCCTGTGGCGCAAAGAGGTGCCTTTGTCACCACTGAGAAGACAGACTCTCAGAATTGGGAGGGATTGTAAGAATAAGGTCAGAAAGGGGGGGGGGGGGAGTGTCTTAGAACATTTGGGTCAAAAACTCTCTTGGGATGCATAGGGTGTGGTACACTTTGAAGAATTTTTACTTCTCAGGCTAGTTGCCCCTGCCCAGATCTGGATGCTGAGGTTACAAGAATAAAAGTGAAATCGTCCCAAGGGGCTTGAGTATCTTCAGTATCTGACTCCTCCTCTTTCTAATCCCCCACCATGTGCACTAACTGCTTGTGCACACAAGGCTCAAAAGACTAATGGTTTTATTATGTACAAGCTAAAGGAAATAGGATTTTTACTGGAGTCTTTTAATGAGTATTTATCAAGTGTTTACTTTGTGTCAGGCACTGTACTAAGTTCTGAAAATACAAATATGAGAAGAAAGATAGTGTCTGCCCTCAAGGACCTTACATTCTAATGAGATAAAAGGAGGTGAAAAATGCATGAGTGTGTGGTGTGTGTGTGTGTGTGTATGTGTGTGTGTATGTGTAGAAGGGGGGAGTTGGAGGGTAAAGGAGAGGGGGAGGATGGAGAAGTTTGCGAAGTCCACACAGCACAGCCTGGAGAGGAATGAAGACTTAGTTGGCCAGGGCTCTCCTCCTTACAATGAAGAGTATGGGAGAAACCAGCCAATAGAGAAATAGAGAGGCTCCAGGTGTGGAGGATACTTCCAACATAAGCTTTCAGGGTGGAAAGCTTTCTGTGGTATGGAGAGTCCTATGGAAATGAATCAGTATTGCAGCAACCTTTGTCCCAGAGATCTGGCAGATGCCCTAGCTCCCACTCGTTGAGTTCTATCAGCTTTCCTTTTCTGAGACATTTCCTCCATGCTTTACTCCACAACCTCCAATAGATGGCGCTGATTCCCTTTCTTCAGGGGAACATCTTTAACCCTTACCTTACAGAGACAGAACAAGAGCGTCTACTTTCTAAACCACACTTCTGAACCTGAATGCTTCTGAGTTTTTGTTTTAATTTTAAAAATTATATTAATGCTTTTGATTTTAACGTCACATTCATTTCCTAATTTCACCTTCTACTTATACTGCATTCCCCCCATAGTCTGCCTTAATCCACGTGCCTTCTCAATTCTCTGAATTCCTCATATTTGTTATTTGTGAAAGAGTAATATTCCATTAGATTTATATACACAATTTGTTTAGCCATCCTCTGATTGATTGTCATCTACTGGGCTTCCAATTCTTAGCTACCACAGAAGTGCTACTATTAATATTTTTTGGGGGGGGAGTTATATGGGACCTTTCTGCTTTTGATTTCCTTGTTATATTTACCTAGAAATGGGATCATTGGTTCAGTTAGTCAGTCAATAAGCATTTATGAGGTGTCTACTGTGTTCTAGGAACTGTGCTAAGCAAAGAAAAACAAGACCGTCCCTGCCCTCAAGAAGTTCATAGTTTTTGGTGGGGAAGATAACAAGCAAACAGATGAATGCAAACAAGCTATATAGAGAGTGTATAGGACATAATTAACAGACAGAAGGTACCATAATTAAAAGGGATTAGGAAAGGCTTCTTGTAGGAGGTGAGATTGTATTTAAGACCTGAAGGAAGCCAGAGAAGCCAGGAGTTTGAGATGAAAAAGGAGAGCTTTCCAGGCATGTTGGAGACAACCAGAGAAAGTGCCTGGAGTCTGAGCTGAGACTGAGAATGTCTTGTTCATGGAACAGCAAAGGGGCTGATGTCACTGAATTGAAGAGTATGTGGGGAGGTGCAAGGTGTAAGAAGGCTGAAAAGGTGGGAGGGGGTGCTGTGATGGTGAAGGGTCTGAACTTCAAACAGAGGATGTTGTATTTGATCCTAGAAGTGGTAGGGAGTGTCAGACCCAGAAAATAAATGGCCAAAGAGCCATAGAGCTTATGCAACTGTTGCTAACTTTGAAAAACCAAACCAGAGTTCACAGAAGTTATCATGACCACTGTTAACTTTGAAAAATAAAATAAAAATAAAACCAAATTGGTGACAGTGGTTATAAGCAAAAAGCATTCTTTATCCCACTTGAGGAGAAAAAGTAGATGTGTGTGCCAGGGTATCCTCCAGGAGGAGGCCCACTGCAGCAAGGCCAAGCCTTGATACATGTCCTAGTGGCTAGACAAAGAAACAGGCAGTGAACTGTGGCCGTGACCATGACAGGGTAAGAGCAACATTTAGACAAGTTTGATTCATAGCACGGTTTTATGACTAGAACATGGTTCCTGCAGATGCTTGTCTGAGCTCAGGGACCAACTGGGGCTGGTGTGAAACAGTTCTGGGATTTAGCTGTAGTACTTATTCCAGAGGGTAAGCACAAAAAGTTGTTGTTATGCCAAGATCAGAGCATAGCTTTCTTACTGGGCCTTAGCTCTGGAAAACAGGGTATCTACTAATATTAAACAGAGAAGAGTGAAAAGAGAGGGGTGGTCTCAGCATGGGGATCCTGACAGGAGCCACTGGTGTTCATTGAGTGTATCGGTGACCAGCCCTTTAGAAAAACACTTTGGCCACTGACAGACTGGAGTGCAAACACTCTTTTGACAGGTAGACCAACTAGTAGAATATTGCAGTAGTCCAGGCATGAGATTATGAGTGGTGGCAATGTCAGAGGAAAGAAGGGGCTGTATATGAGAGATATTACAAAAGTAAAATCAACAGGTTTTGGAAGCAGTTTGGGTGTTGGAGGTGGAGGCGGAGGTAAGGGGAGAGGGAAGGGCTGAGAAGTTGTGAGGAGTCCAAAATTAATCCCAAATTGTGAGCCTGGAGGACTGGGAAGAAGGTGTTGCTTTCAATAATATTAGGAAAGCTTGGAAGGGGGGAGGGTTTAGGGAAAAAGGTAATGAGTTCAGTTTTGAACAGGTTGACTTTAAGATGTTAACTGGATCCAGTCCAAGATGTCGGAAAGGCAGTTAGAGATGCAAGATTGGAGGAGCATGGAGAGATTGGGCTAGATAAAGAGAATTATCAGCATAGACATGATACTTAAAACCACTGGAACTAATGAGATCACCAAGTGAAGTATAGCAGCAGAGAAGGAGAAGAAGGCCTAGGATAAACTCTATGGGATACCCATGGTTAGTGGGTCTGACCTGGATAAGGAGATGGAGAAGGAACAGTCAGGTTGGAAGAGAATTAGGATAAAGTTGTGTCCCAAAAACTTAGAGAGGACAAGTTATCAAAGAAAAGAAGGTCACTGACAGTGTCAAAGGCTAAAGAATGGAGATTGAGACAAGTCCACTGTCTATTTCCATCTTTTGGTATCTTTGACAATTTTCTGGGTTTATGGTGAAATTTCCTAGTTGCTGATTTTCATTTTTCTTATTATTAAGGATTTGGAAGAGTCTTTCATAGTTTTTTTTTCTTTTATATTATGCAGAGCTTAGTTCCTAAAAAAAAAACCAAAACACACACACACACACACACACACACACACATCAGAGAGCACATACATTTGGTATTAAGATAATTATAGTACACTCAGAGCCTCCTCTCTCTGCCACCTATCCCTACTTTTAATATAAACTATTAAAGGGCACTTCCATTATGATGTACCCACCAATAACTGGTACTTGGGCCTTAGCATCAGTTTCAACATGCCAGGGGGAAATTAGGGTGATGAATCAGTTCAGCTTCCCCCTAAATAAGACTCTGCTTATCAATTCCACCTTGGGCAACAAACATCTGCAGGATGGATGTGGTCTGCCCATGGAGCTAGCCCTCCAGGTACTGGGCTTTGGGGTGGTGGTGGTATCTATTCAGTGGGTTTTCCCTTGTCCCTCCCAAGGAAAAGACTCTCATTTTCCTCACCTAAGGCTATCTACTTACCTCCAATAGTCACTAAGAATTTATTCACTTCACACCCACCAAGACTGGGGCATCAACCTAGTCTGTATTTAGAACACTGACTCAACCAGGATGAATGGGAATTGGCTGCTTAGATCTTGCTATCTCCTAAAAAAATGAGTGGGTTCAACATGGTGCCTTATTGCTACAGTATCTCTAGAGAGGTAGCTCAAGGAAGCAAGCCTTGGGCATTAATAGCTTTTTAGCAATGACCAGAGAACAGGTAGGGTCTTTTCTTTCCTAGATCCCTGCATCAGGGAGCATTTATTCAGGGCCATTTCACAAGGGCTATGCTGAGTTTCCCATACTGTTTCATATAGGCAGTAAAGGTCCTGGTACTGGGCAGCAGACCCCAGCCAGTCATGTAGAGCGCTGATGATGACTGACTGGCTTTTGCGGCTCCTGGTCATGAGTGACTCCATAAATTTTTCCTTGATCCACAAAGTCAATGATGCATATATGCATGAGGACCTCAATATTGTGCCTCAGCAACAAGGCCCTTCTATGCTGAGGTTGTGGGTGAGCAAGGGAAGGTATAGGAGGAGCCAGGCCTTTTGAGGTTCATTGTGGAAAGCAGCTACTGCTTGGTGACTGATGATCCATTAATTGTGCCAGACTGAAGGATTATTGCAATGTCCTCCACAGCCATGGCTGTCAATGAATGCTGGCCCCCAGGCCTCAGGCAGCAACAGTTCCAGGAGATGACCTCCATTTTGACCCATTTCCCCAAACCCCTACAAGACCTCACCCCCCAAGAATTGACCCAGGCTATGATATGTCTGGGGCTACCAGCCAGAACCATAATTGCCTAGGGTCAATCTGAGGGAGAAAGTGAGGGTTGGGGGAGGAAGAGGATAGAGAAATTTGGAGAGTCCACAAGGGTCTTCAGAACCTGGGGCTGGTAGGAAGAGAGGTGCTTTCCCTTTCTTTCCCACTCCAAGCTGCAGCCAAGGTGACCATCTTTAATTTTAACCTCAATAAGATTGTTAAAAGCTTGTAACTTTTTTTGGAAGTGAGAGGACTTTTGTACTGCCTTGATTTAAAAAAAAATCTGTAATAAAATTTCCAATTGTGATAAATTTATTAGCAAGGTTAGTGATTGCCAATAAAAGAGATCCAAGGTCCCTCAATAGCCACAGATTCACTTGACAGAGTAGACCTTTCATACATTTGGTTACATAAGGTCCAGTCATGAAAGCTAAACTAAGATTGTGATTGGTCTGACACAGAGATGAAGGTGGGCTTTGCTTGGCTTGACACAGAGGGGACATTTCCATAACTCAGGACAACAGGGAAAAACAGAGTTGACTCACACCCCCTGAAAAATCTTGTGATCAGCAAATATCCTGTGACCAGGTTGGCTCTTTCCCCCACCCCATTCCAAAATTTTATAAATTTTTTGGGTCTTTGTGGTCAGGCTGTAGCCCATAGTAAGTCTGAAGTTAAATTCTAAAAATTCCATCGGTGAGGCCCATACAAACAAGTCTAAGTCTGACCCAAAAGAATCACTGATTAGATATGATTCTCAATCAATAATTAATAAATTATGCAAAATAAAGTGGAGTATCAATTTTCAGCTTCATAGTATCCTCGGCCAACTTATCTATTGTGGAGTGGCTCTTGGTCTTAGAGATCTATATTAACTCCCTATATATCTTGGATATCAACCTTTTATCAGAAATGATTGATGCAAAGATTTTTCCCAACAGAGTTTCCCCTTTTTCCTAGTGATATTGATTTTGTTCATGCAAAAACTTTTGAAGTTCACCTAATGGAAATTGCCTATTTTATCAATTGTACTTGCTTCTATTCCTTGTTTTTTAAGAATTATCCCCTGAAAGCCACATATTGACTTAGAAGACCACATATTGATACTATCTGTTTTATTATATTTTAATTAATTTTGTTAATATTTGTCAATTACATTTTAATTTGGGTCAAGATACTCTAGGCAGGGGTGGGGAACCTGCAGCCTCAAGGCCACATATTATCTTCTAGGTTCTTGGGTGCAGCCTTTTGACAGTATCCAAGTTTTACAGAAAATATCCTTTTATTAAGGGGATTTGTACTGTGAGGTTTGGACTCAGTCAAAGGTCTGTACTTGAGAACCTATTCCCCATCCCTGGGAGTCTGGAATGACCATGTTTGACACCCCACTCTAGACCACCCCCAAAATAAGGCATGCACTATCCTGCTACAGACCTGTGAGGCATCATCTCACATCTATCAAATTGTCTAAAATGTCAGTAAAGGAAAATAACAAATGCTGGAGGGAATGTGGAAAAATCAGGACACCAATACACTGTTGGCAGAGTTGTGAACTGATTCAACCATTTTAGAGAGTAATTTGGATTTATTCTCAAAGACTATAAAACTGTGTATACTCTTTGACCTATCAACATAACTACTAGGTATGTTTTCCAAGGTCAGCGGTGGGGTGGGGTGGGTCAAGAACCTGTATATTCTAAAATATTTGTAGTATTTCTCTATATGGTGGCAAATATTTTCAAATTGAGGGCATGCCCACGAATTGGGGAATGGCTGAAGAAGTTTTGTTATATGATTGCTGTGAGAGTGAATCCATGAAGTTTTATTGTGTTTAGGTAAATGGAAATTTGTTATCTTTTGACACATTGATGATAAGTATCTGCAGGTCTCATAAAATTTTTCTTTGACCTCATCAGGGTTTGTCATGATGGGAATATAGTCACTGATGATCATGGTGTGTTTTCCTTTTAGTAGCAATCTCACGGTCATGAGCCTGTAGTTCACTCCTTTTGTTAAGCATACAAGCTTGTTGACTAGATGAGTTTTGATTGCAAAATGTACACCAGCTTCATGGCGCCCCACTTCACTGTGGCCACTCCAGAAAAAATGTATATCCACCTCCAACTTCAGTAAGCTGGCCTTTATTTGTCATTCTTGTTTCACTCAGGGCTGCTATTTGGATGCAATACCTTCTGAACTCTCTTGCAACAAGAGCTGCATTCAGGTCTACTGAATTTTGTGTTGTCTATAAGTGAGCACACATTCCATGTGCTGATGGTGAGTGGAATCATCTTTGCAGAATGCCATTAGGCTCCTTCCATGTGGCAAAGCCCCTGATACTGATTCTATTCCAGCTGAGATATACAAGGTAGGGGATACATTGCTCATACAAAAATTGACTAAAATTTTCCAGGTTATGTAGCAAGAGGAGGTTATCCACCAGGAGTTCAAGGATGTCTCCATTGTCCATCTCCATAAAGGTAAAGGAAAGAAATTGTCCTATGACAATCACAGGGGGTCTCTCAGTAATTTCTGTCAAGATTCTTGACAGAATCCTCCTTCATAGGTTGATCCTTCACCTGGAAGATGATCATCTACCTGAGAGCCAATGTGGCTTCAGAAAGGGCTGAGGTATGGTTGATATGGTGTTGCATATGCCAGCTTCTCCTGGCCAGGTTGATATGCCACGTTCTCCTGGCAACTCCAGGAGAAATGCTAGGAACAGAACAGAGGTACACATTGTTTGTAGATCTGACTAAGGCCTTTGATAATAGTCAGTTGTGAGGGCTTATGGAAAATTATGTCAAAATTTGATTGCCCAGAGAAGTTCATCTGCATTGTACGTCAATTTCGTGATGGAATGCTTGCCTGGGTTCTGGATAATGGACAATGCTCTCATGTTTTCCCAGGCACCAATGGAGTGAAACAAGGCTGTCTGCTTGCCCCCATGTTTTTTAGCATGATGTTTTCAGCCATGTTGACAAATGCTTTCAGTGAGGTTGAACACAGCATCAAGGTCAGCTACTGCACTGAAGGTAAATTCTTCAACTTGAAAAGGTTACAAGTCAAGACCAAAGTGGAGGGAGTGTTGGTGCATGATATTCTGTTTGCAGATGATTGTACACTCAATGAAACCTCTGAGGCTGAGATGAAACAAAATATGGATCAATTTTCTGTTGCTTATGCTAATTTTGGCCCAACACTTAACACCAAGAAAATACAGGTGCTCCATCAGGCAGTACCACATCATCTATATGTGGAACCATTGGTTATAGCAAATGGAGAAGTTTTGAATGCTGTGGATAAGTTCACTTACCTTGGTTATATACTTTCCAGAGATGTACACATTGATAAAGAAGTTGACGCAAATATTGCTAGAGCTAGATCAATGTTTGGGAGATTCGAAAGAAAGTATGAGAGAGAAGAGATATTAGACTGACACAACTCTGATGGACTGGCCATGTTGTTCAAATGCCAAATGTATACTTTCCAAAAAAGACTATTTTATAGAGAACTGGGGCAAGTGTTCACATGGTGGTCAGAAGAAGCAATACAAGCACACTCTCAAGGTGTCTCTTAAGAACTTTGGAATTGATTGTGTGACATGGGAGACACTGGCACAGGTCAGCATCACTGTGACACAGATCATGCTTAGCATGGTGTGTCCATTTCAAAGAAGGTGCTATGCTTTATGAGCAAAGCAGAATTGAAGTAGCTTAAAAGAAAGGCAAGATACACAAATTTAGAGAATCCACCCCATCATGGACTATTTGTGCCCAACCTAGGGTAGAGCTTTCCAAGCTTGTATTGGTCTGATCAGTCACAGTCAGACACACATAATTTGACTCTAGTAGAGTGACTTCATTTTGGTCCTCTTTAAGAACAAAGGGCAACAACCAATCAACAACATGCCAGTGGTATTGTGGATAGGGAGAGTGAGGCCAGAGCTTACTTGTGCCATATACGTAAATCCAGATTTTCTTGTACTAACTAGCCAATATGTGAATATCTGGATCCAAAGAAATATATATCAGACCATCTCATATCTTGGTTCCTTTCTCAACCCTGAATCCCTCCTTTGTCCCGATTCAGCAATGCCTTTTAAAGGCTGGACTATGTCCATGGGTGAAGTCTTTGGAGTGTCATTACTGGAGGACTGATTAAGATGGAATCCAGGAACCTTGACAGTTAAAGATTTAGCAAAGAGGTTTTGGCCATTCTCCAAAGCAATAGTCCTTTTTGAGGGTAAGGACACTACTGAGTCTACCCCAAGGGCTGGTTTGAATATCAGCATACAGGTGTCATGGAGGCCAGGATAGCTTCCTTGAGCTGGTTCTGCACTTGATTAATTAATGACTAATTCTATACGCTGGTTATCTGGGCTAGGAAACACATAGTTAGGATGTTAGGGAACTGCCATTTTTCTACTGTAGTAGAGCCTTTGGGTATTGCCTGCTTTGGTAAAACCTTGGTAATCCTAGCTTAGCAGTTCTAGGGTATCCCTAATCCTATTAGTGTTTCATCAAACTGAGGCTTAGAGAAGTGACATAGCAAGTAAGTGTCAAAAGTGGGATCTAAACCCAGTTCTTCCTAATTCTAAATCCATACTCTACTTATTTTATGACACTGTCTCTCATCCACTTGACTTTTCCTGTGAGGAGTTAGGTCTAACTCTTTTGAGCAGTCATAAAATCTCATTTAGGACACTCTGAAATACTCTAGGGATTTATGTGATCAGCACAATGTCATATGAAAGCAGAAGTTTCTGATCTCACCATCCATACGAAATATTTCCTCTATTTGAACTAAGCATTAGACTTCTTCCATCACAAGGCAAACACTTCTGACAATGCTTCTTTTGTGCCTCACTTTAATCATAAGGTCACAGAATCATAAGATCATGTATTTGAGCTGGTTCAATTGATCAATAAACATTGATTAAGAATTTATCAAGTATTGACTATGAGCCAGGTACTGGGCTAAATGCTGAATGATTTTCTCTAAGCCTCAGTTTCCTCATCAGTAAAACTGAGACAATAATACTAATAGTATTAATATGAAATTTAAATGAGATACATGTATGGAAATATTTTGCAAACTTTAAAGTGCTACCTAAATATGAATTATGGTCATATGAGGTTTGATGGACATTAACTAATATGTCTCTCTGTGGAAGACACTGATCATAGACAGTAAAACAGCATCAAGGTTGATGAGGAGGAAGATAATTAGAGTTGGGAAATTTCAGAACACTTTCAATGGCTCAGAGCTTCTTCTTGAAATAAAAAACTCATCCTTCTACTCATTCATCTAATGATACCAGAGGGATTAGAATCATGGTAGAGCATGATCTTAAAAATAAAAATTGTCGATCATCCAAAAAGCTCTATGATGCTCCTAAATTGGCTGCAGCATACTATATCACAATATTGAATTTCACACAAAGAAGCAGTGTAAAATACACCTTAAATAGGATGTAGGACTGGAAAAGAGGCCAAACTAGTCAAGAAGCAAGAATGAGGGATAACAATGGAACTGTCCACATGCTGAACTGGTACTCATGTAATGTTGAAAGACACATACAATGGCCTCTTCCTGTCGAGTATACACATTGTGAGGGATTTGTAGGGGAAATTAGGCCAATAGTGTTATAGGATGGGAAGACACAAATGAGCTTTAATCTGTGACATTATCAGGAGTACCCTCAATAATGGGATGACAGAACTTTGAAAGTATTAAATATCAGTTGCTTTTTGAAAATCAACTGTTTCATTTATTAATTTGATTGTTCTTTTATTTTAATATTTTATTTTCTCATTTCTTTAATTCTGGTGATATCTTTTTCTGAGCTAGTTTCTGGTCCATTATTTTTATTACTATTCCATTTTCTTTTATTGCAAGCTCTTTGGCTCTGAGTCCTGCTTTGGCTGTTTCCCATAGGTATTTATACCTTCTAGTTAAATTTTTTCTTTAATATAATTTGTTACTTTTTCTATAACTTTTTTTTAACCCTGTGTATTTCTACTATATGGAGAAAAATTGTCGATATGATAATAGTTGTGTTTAATAGTATGTCTAATACTAGGAATAGGATAGAGCCTGGATCTGTGATTTCATTGATATAGGGAATTCCTCAATAATGTAACTTACTCTATGAATGCAGGTATATGCTTTCTCTGTAACTTAGAATTTTAGATATTTACTTAGAGCAGTGAGAGTTTGATGCCCAGAATGACACAGTCAGCACACATGGGATGTGAATTTAAGTTTACCTGGTATCAGGTCAGCTTTCTATTCACTATGCTTAATATTAATCACCCTTATAGAGAAGAAAATGACAAATCACTCCAGTATCTTTGCCAAGAAAACCCCAAGTAGGGTCACAAAAAGTCAGACATGACTAAAAAATGACAACAATAAGTCTTAATATTGATTTTAGAAATACATAATGATGGAAATTACTTGAATTAAATAATATTTTATGTTACTTTGTATCGGATTTCTTATTATATAATCTACATATATTTGGAAAAAGTGGAAAATGTATATATATATATATATGAATATATATGAGTGTGTCAGTTATTTATTCCATAGAAGTTATGCTTGTTAATTCATTATACTGAACTATTTAATGAAAAGCATCCCAACAATAATCCCATGTCCTAAGAAAGATCTAAATCCCACAGGCTGGGAATCACTGCTTTAATTCAATCATTGCTATAGTTATGTTTTTGGTCCCCATATGCAATTACATTTTTTCATGACTTATCTTTGTTACTTCTTGTATTTTTATTTCACCATGGTATGAAAATATTCTGTTTAAAACTCCATTTCTGTTTTTTGTGATATAGTGTTATAAAATTTTTAATTCATAGGTTCAAAAATATACTTAAATACATATATACACTTATGTATAATATTTAACTATATATAATATTTTACTTGATGATCTTATCAGCTCCCATGTGTTTAGTTATCATCTCTGCGCTGGAGATTCTCAGATCTACTTTTTCAGCCTTAACTTCTGTTGACTTCAGGTCTCGTGTCTTCTATCTGGATATCAGACATCTTAATCTGGATGTCCTATAGAAGTCTTAAACACAACATGTTCAAAATTGAACTCCTTATCATTCTTCCCAAACCCTTCTTTCTTCCTAACTTCCCTGTAACTTCCATGGATACCACCATCTTCCCAGTTACCCAGGCTCTTAACATTTTTTTTCAATGACTTGTTTATTTACTTTTAGTTTACAAGATTCAGTTACACAATCACTTGAATTTCAGATTTTCTCCCCTCCTTCCCCCCACTCCCCCCCGCCATGGTGGCGTGCAATCATGTATAGGATCTGCAAATATTTTCACATTGTACAACAGTCTGGTTGTATAGAAGGGTTGTAACCAATGAGTGAACAATGGGAAAAGAGAAACAAAATCAAACATGAAAAAGAAGGATAGCATGTATTGCTTCAGTCTCCATTTAAACTCTAGTCTTTCTAGATCTTACTCTGAATGTAGATATCTCCTTCCATCCTGAGACTTGTAGAGTTGTCTTATAGCTATGTGTTGCTGAGAAGAGTCC